>OY728129.1:56848009-58098009 GCA_963277665.1 Viscum album
ATCATCTAGTTATTCATGCTATTTAATTTTTTTATTAGAAATCATAACCTTCAAGAGGGATTGACTCTATTGTATCAATATTTTTAAGGGTTTCTTTTACCTCCTTTTCAACCCACTAATTCATGTTTGATATTTCAAACCATTTTTTGTTTCATAGAATGTATTCACTAAAATATTTCATTCTTATGTTAAAATAACTTTCATTTAAGGATATTTTATAATATACTTCACAAATTCATTTAATTATTACCATACACATATTTTGATGTTTTCATCACCAACCCCATTTTCAAATTGCGATTTCATTTAAATGAAAATTTATATTGGAATTTTGATAATTTTTTATCCAATTCCCATATAATTTTATTCCCATATAGTCATTCTCATGGTTATACTTTTCATCTCCATATTTTTTAACTTCCTCGCCTCATTATTTAAATATTATAATGAAACTGACCCAAACATTTTCTTTAATGTAGAACCTCACTTCTTTCATATTCGTATTCGTTAAAAGATTTTTTAAATTTCATTATTTATTCCATAAAAGAAATTATGTTCATTTTAAACTAAATTAGTCTTTTTAAAAAATTTAATTGAATTTCTATGATTTTTCCTAGGGATCATTTTCATCAATGTTTTAAAAGCATCACTTTTTAATTTTTTTTCCATATGGACACATCATTTAATTATATTTTTCTTTTTCATGAAACATCCTATCTATGCCTTTATTGTATCTTAGATAAATATTCACATTCATTGTTTGATAGAATAATTTTTTCCAAAAAAATAATTTTATTTCTATGTTCTAAAGTGATTTTTATAATACCCCTATAACATTTTTTTCAACTATTTCACTTCCCTTTTACATATCTTATGATTAATACTGGCTTTGATAAAATTATTCCAACAACATTATTTTTATTGATAGATTACATAATATTCTATCTTATTAAATAAATTCTCAATCAAAACCATTTAATTTCAAAATGTTCATCAATTATATGAATTTTTTGCTCTAATTTCACTTCCTCTTTGAACACTCTATATTTACATTCTTAGAGTGAAGGGTGTTCACATAGATTTTATGTGTTGTTTGATTGGATAAATTATATAATTAACCATAAACCCCTTTTACTATACAATTTTAGTTTATGGGATGATCACATAGATGTCTATTATTCTTATTGGTTTTGAAATTATTACAAATATATATACATGATTTATAAAATTTAGATTTATCAATTGATATGGATTGTTGGTAATATATTTTATATTTTATTAATTTATTCATATATATAATGATTTTGACTTATGTAGTGATTATTGGAGCTTAAAATAGCCCATATCACATAGATATGTCTCATGATACAAACTTCCTTGGTTATTTTGTTGCATAGTTGCTCAAAATAATATATTTCTTAAAAATAAGGCCTTGATGATAAGATCATGTTGTATATGATCATAATAACCCAGATTTGGGCATGAAATTATATTTCCCACACAATGCTAAGGAACCAGTTATATTTATCCATTTTTTGTTTTCATTTCTATTGTTATCTATGGATATAATATTCTTTAAATTTCATGTTGTTATGGAATTACATTTTTATTATCTACTATTTCCATACTAATTTTTCTCATATTATTATCAGTATGATCTTTAATTATTATCACTTATTTTTACCCTTATTGAGCATGGGAGATCATCCCATATTATGATTTAATTTCCCCAGGTTATGAAAAAAATTATTACACTTGATATATCTATTAGGATTGTTTTTTTCATAATATGATGACATCTTGTAGAATTTTTATAGATTATGTATTTTCTTATATTAATGAATGAATTTTTGTATTTGTTGAGAAAGGTATTGTGATTTATTAGTTTATGATATTTCATAATTCTCTAAATGTATTAACCAATATGCTTGTAGGAATATATGTAATGTAATATTTTCTTTAGGTTATTTAATTATGGGATAGTTATGTTTCAGAATCTACATTTTGAATCAAATATAGTATCAAATGTATGTGTTTTCATTATGAAATCTTGTATTTTGGGTTCAAGTCATCAAATTGATGATAATTTCATTAAATATTGTGAAGTATTAACCAGTTGTTATATCTTCATCCATTTTTATGTTTTCAAATAATCACCTCCAAATTTGATATAAACATTCTTCAACTTTCAAATTTACATCAAGGATACTTTTTAAAATTGATTGATGATTCTTTAATTTTTTGGTGTCCCATCAACTTTGTATAAAAATTTTATAATAAGGACATGATTATGAAATTATATTATTTCCCAGAGATATCCAATTTAATATAATCATCAAAATAAATTATAGAACATATTTTAAAAGGTGAACATCCCACTTTGTTCCATCAATCACATCTACTAAAAGAGATGGAGGATAGGGTAGCATTATGTTCTTCCATTCATGATGGTTCATAGAAAAAAAAATACGGAAACCCATAATTATTATATAATCCATATTATCCCTCTCCAAAAACTCAAAGAAATTATAATGGATACCAGGGCCACTCTAATAATAATTGATATTCCCATAGAATGGGTGCACCAGTGAGAAGGGGGATTAATCCATGACACTTTTCTTTTACAATATATTAGTCTTTAAATAATCTTCTATAATCTTTTAAAATCTAACTTTCTAATATATTTATATCATCCTTTCTATTTGTAAATAGAAATAAAACAATGACAAGACACATAGTTTTTAAATCATTTTTTTCCTAGTGAGGGTACAAAGTCCTTGTGATCAAAAGAGACTCTAAGACATATAATTTTTATAAATAAAAAACCCATTTTAAAATTATTTATGGAGGTATTATCCATTACCTTGATGTGTTTCCAAATAATTTACAAATTACTATAAAAAATAGATTATCATACAAGTTATAAGAGTATAAGAATTTTTTGATAAATATCACTAGAAAAATGATGTCGGTTAAAGAACATATGTTGGTCGTCTTCTTGATAGGTTCTGAATATCATGTTAGAGTATCCTCAACGCTTAAATTAAATTAACTTATGATATGTAGTGATAAACTAATATCAATTTTCCTTATCACATCATGATGATTTATTTTAAAATCTTTTAAATAATGATCTACCTCTCATTCTTCAATCACAAAATCCTTTGGATCTTTAAGTTTTATACCCAATCTTTAATTGTCTGCATCAATATTTTTTTTATTCAATATTATTCTATCTTGTATTTTCATTTTTTCTTACTAGAAAACTCTCATAAATCTAGAATTCATAATATTCCAAAATTAATTAAATTATAGAAATTAATTATAACTAAGATTCCATAGAATTCATATATGCTGAATAATACAATGTAATCCCTATTGTGTTTACTCCATAGATTGTTAACATGGGAATACTCTATTGATCACTGAATATTGTACTATCACATAACCATATCCTCTAGAAATATTCTATAAATTTCATTTTTCTCATTTCATATAATAAATATAAATATAATCAATTATTTATTCAAAATCTATCATCAGACAATAATTCATAAATATATTTATTTGAAATTCATCAAAATTGTCACAATTTATATCATCCCTAAAAAAATTATATCAGACAACTCCTTCTATCAATTTCATAATGTGATACAAAACATCATGGTGTAACATTAACAAATCTCATCATGATTCCCAACATAATGATCTTCATTTCATTTATGGATTGATTATCAATATGGAATTATCCTATTTAAATTTCCTTGAAATATTTAGTCTAGAATTTAACATACATTTAATTAGGTGAAAATATATAATATTTAAATAAAATATATTGCATAATGTTTATAAAATTTTACATGTCATATGTGTGAAATCAAACATCTTATATTCAAAAAAACACATATCACGTATTGGATTAGATGTTTTCCATCACTATAAAACTACACTAGTCTTCTCAAACATATTTTGTTTCCCAATATTCTTATTGACTACCTAAAATTAGAATAAAATTAAATACATTTTTGGTAATTCCAAAAACATTTAAAATTATGTCAAAATATAATAGGTTTATCTCAAAACATCTTACAAAATCAACAAACATTTTATATTTCACCAGAGACATATTACATTCGTATTTAATATAATGTAGATAGATACATTTCTTCTACCACAAGAAATAATATCTTAAATTTTGGAACCAAATCATACATATTCCTTTCATTTAGAAAATTATTAAAACTTATTTGGATATTATGTTATGTATCATCCTATATTCATGAACATCAAAATAATCTTCTAGAAAATTACCCTATTATTTACTAAATTCAAGATCTGAGCTAGAAAAATATATTATGTATCCTAAAATCATATTACACAATGAATTAATTTTAAAAAATACAATGATCTTAAACATGAGAATAAATTATTACATTTTTTCCATACATAGATAGATTTATTTCATGAACTCCATAACTTCTTTATAGAGACAAAGATCCTCTTCCAAACCTCACAACATATCTCTAAACACCTCAAAGCACCAAAAAACTATTCTCAACACTTGAAATAAAATCTCATCAACATAAACTAATTATAATATATAGTTGAAAACAAATACAGTAATTTACTAATTATATAGGTCACTTATATTGAAAATAAAATAAAACCACTATTTTTATTAACCAAAAAATTATAAAAACTCATTGATGAACGGATTACCAAATGGATGTGATTAATAACACGAATGGAAACCCAGAAGGGAAATTATAACCTCCTTACCCGAAACTAGAAGGTAAAAATAAAACTTGTTAATATCATTCCAAAATGTTTTATACATTATTATGTGAGGGTTTACTTTCCTTACTGATTCTAAAAAAATGTATCGCATCACTCATGAGATAATTACAGTGAATATGAAATATCATATTTACTCAATTAAAAATTCAATAAATTAAAAAATGAGAAATAGGGAAATATATAACCAAAATATTTTCAACACATCTCCCAAAACAACAAAATTCTAGAGACATAGATCATTCTTACTTTAATTTCTCCATAAATCTGTACTCAAAAAATATGCTTTAAATTATTAAATATCAATCAAAATAAAAGTTCTCTACATCCTCATATTCTCAAAAACAACCCAAAAAACATTAGACACAACCTCTCTTAGGTTTAAACATGTATATAAATTTCTTAGTTAACCACTTTGACACCATAATTTACACTTAATCTATTGTTTCACTGAGAAAACACTATATACAACTTCATAAAAAATCACCTTATTAAATGATTTCAAATTTTTTAAAAAAATATTAAACATGAATCTAATGACTCACTTACCCATAAGAATTATAATTATAAAATCTCAATGAATGATAGATCATTGAAATTTCAAAAACAACATCATGGATTTAATGAATCTCTATTTTAATATTAGATATACACAAACACATAACATCTCCATTTGATTAGTTATTTCTTAGAAATGGGTATATGGATTTCATATAATCACCAACCAATATCTTCTAACATCCTCTAGTTAAATTACATAAACTACCTCCATGACCAAAGGCCATTAAATTTTTATTTATTTCCCCCTTATTAAACTATTTTGAGGGGTTAAAATACATGACACAAAATTCCCAGGTCACTTTAGCCTAATACATGACCTGTTGGCCGCAAAGGCAAGACAATAATAGAACAGACCCTCCCAAGGCTATTTTAACATTTATCTTCACATCCAACCATAAAAGCATGACAATATTGAAATTCCATGGGCATAAATGAACAATTCCTGGTACTGATGGAATATTCCATACCCTCTCCTTATTTTAATATTATGTCCCAGCAAATCATGGAGATAATACTTTAACGACCTCATTTGGATCTACATTGGATGATATCAAGGCCCGAAACTAATAACTCATCGAGAAGTACTTAGTCACAACACACTAATTTAGGACGACCCCAAAAGCTGTCGAGTGTTCCTCTGTTATGGCTTGAAAGTGAGATCGCCACAATGAAAAAACCTTCCACTAATGCTGAACTATGCATCTGAAGACGTATTAGCTCCTATTTTGTTCTCCAATGGTCCCGATGCCATGTCCTGACCACCATAGACTACCTCCACCAAGAAACCCATCATACCCACTCATTAAAGTAATAAATATTAATCATAATTGAATAGATATAAATAATTTTAATTTTAACACAAAACTAAGGTAATTTAAAAAAATTAATATTAGAAATATATCAATAAAATATATCAATAAAATATATCTAGAGTTATATTATTGCGATATTATTTTCCATCATAAACCAGTCTTTAGATTATAATTAAAAGCCTCACTATATAAAATCAAAAATATTAATACCACATTTTTTTCAATTCTACATCAATAGAAACTCTTTAAAATGAAAGTGCATTCCCTTGAATATAATCATCTAGTCAAACTTGTTAATTTATTATCATAAAATATGGAAACTCCCCATAAATTATTCCATTATAATGTCCCAAAAATCATAAGATACTATAAATTATACTTTTAAATGGTTATAACAAATATATATACCTTCCCATGACCCATATTTCTCCTAAGGTCTAAGATAATGTGATTCCATGTGGCCTTCAGAACAACTCCTCATATTACATAGTCTATAGATTTACAAAAAGGGTTTAATAGAAACATTCATACAATATTAAAATAAATATATAATTACAAAATATTGTAAAATAAATGGTATTTTAATATTATATTATCCAATCAAAAAAGTGGTATTTATATGTTAAATCCAACTATTATGGTAATATATAATATTCAACAACAAAATAGAATTATTTCATATCAAATTTTCATTTTTCAATGAATTCTCCCCTTAGGATAATTATATAAATTGTTGGGTACAAAAATAGGTAAAACCATTAATAAATAGACCTTAGTCTCATGTAAAAACAATATTTTCATCCCACAATATTATCATCATCTCAATTTTAATTAGTTGGGTAATTTCATTAACTATATTCCAATCATAAAGTCTATATTCCAATCATAAAGTATGAATAGTCACTATGGTACATGTACAGGGTGTGAGTATGAGAATTAGTGTAAAATCTCTAATAAGGCCCCTAATGTAGATCATAATACATATATTTGAGTACATGTATAATATCATATATTTAAATAATTAACTCTTGTAAAACATTACCCACAATAAGTCACTACGTTCATACCAAGATTCAATGAGGATAGTCCCTAAATGATATATTCAATATAATTGAACGATATTAGTAATCCTAATATCATATCCATGATATATTGGGATACAAGTGTTATCCACCTAGCCATTGTAACCTAATAATTTAGGGTTCCACAATATACATGTCAGACCCCTTGTCATAGTAATCACCCATATAATGAGGTATCATGAATCACAGTATAAACCCCTTGTTTTTGTAATCATCCACAATCCTAGGTTTCATGACTCATGCACCATCTAATTTTTCAATGTAACCATATAAACTAGGTGAATTAATGGAATATATCCCCCTCTAATGTTATAGTTTCATCATATCCTATATATGGACAAACAAAAAAATTGCAAGGTATCTGAAATCCCACAACTTATCGCTCACATAACCATTAATGAATCTCATGTTTCCCATGTCGTAACATACAATTATTACCCATGGTTAACAACCATCATATACTGAGACACTATACATGGATCTTAAATTTCATGAGCCTATATCCCCACACTCATTTTCATATCCTAGGAAAACCATTATGTATGTAGGTCATGTCTTACAATTCCTATATTCCACCCTTTAATCCATACTAGTGTTTAATAATCAACTAATTAACATACCATTAATATTTAATCTCACTTAATCACATGATACCGCACTCAGTTTTACATCATATTATCAATTACCTCCAAGACACTTTACCTATATTCCTAATACATGTCAATCCCCATTAGAAAATCAATTTATAAGTGGTAAAATCATTAATCCACTTTTTTAGATTATTTATCTTTGAAAAATTCAGTCTCACAATACCTACCATAAAAAATCAAAATCTAACCATAATTCACATATAAGGTAACTCCCAGGGTTCTAGAACTTTGACTTATCTCCTTTATGAATCATATCCCATAATGAAATTCTATAGGCAAAACATTATCCATTAAAACTAGATTTTATAATTCCCCTAATATAAACACAAGAACACAACCTATATCCCTATCTATACATATCTTAATCATACACACTTTTCATCCTATAATTCACAAAACAAGTGTTAAGGTCAAAAGGAAATATATATTGAAAGTAATCCAAAAATAATCAAACCATGTGCATAATATTTATTTCAATATTAAATTCCCACACCTGTAAACCACATATAAAAGAAACATAAAATTAATTGAAAAATACTTTTTATATCACATATCATTCTCTAATAGGTTTTAACTCATCCAATATCACACTCCAGTTGATCCTAAAATTAATAGTATTTCTATTACTTTCAAAAAGATCCATTTTTTGTGTTTTTGAATGATGTACAGAAACATAATAAGGAATTGAAGTGATGGATGTATGTATATAGTTATCCTAACTTCTAAGATAATAATTCAACTAATAAAAAATAAAAATAACATTATATGGGAATTCAATAGATAAAACCATTGGAGAACCCCAATGTTGGGGACGTCATTATTTTTCATTAAACCAAGGATGAATGTGGGTAATTTATATTAAATTGATTCCAAATTAAAAAAAAATTATAATTTAACATATTAGTCTCATACAAGGAATATACTTGAAGAGGATGGGATTAATCAAGGTATGTTTCTTTTAAACAAAACTATTAATGATCTTATTCCATAGTTAGTCAAACCCCTCTTTTTCCATCAAAAGAAATATAAATGTGATAAAACATAAAATAAATACAAAAGTTATTATTATTTGGTTTTCCCACACTGAGAAATATCCAAAGAGCATCTAATTAATGTTATCTCAATGTAAAAAAAATAATTTAGTGCTCTATTTGATTATTTTAAATTCATTGTGGTCCCACTAACCCTATTTGATTTAACCCCTAAAATGGTAGATAACTCACAAAAAAAAATTTTACTTCGAAATAATAAATCACTCCAACAAGTTATTCTTTTGATAAAAATGAACAACGAATGTGGATATAATGAATAATGTTGTTAAAATATACTCCCCCTTAATCAATTTGGTTAACCTCGATAATATTATTGTGAGATAAACTCATATATCACTTCATAATATTTAAAACTATATTTTGAATTTTTTAAAATATTTTTTTATGACCCTATATCTTATGTCTTCTTATTACTTCATTATATAGAGAGATATATATGTTCTTTGTTGATAAAATTTATATTTTTACCTTGTTTTATTCATCCATATTTCATTGATTTTTTTGGGAAATTAATCTAAAATCATCTTCCAAAACCACAAAAAAGTGAATAAATCAAGTAATAAAAATATACCTCGAGGTTGGAATATTTAATCAAAAATATTTTTGTCTCATCTCAGTCCACCCCAACATACATTGATCTAACATTCTTATGATCGATCCATGTCCAAAAATGACCCTAAGATACAAAAAAAATATTCATTATCTAATAAGTAACATTATTTTATATCTTGGATCTAACAACCACATTCTAATTGGATATCTATAACACTGGAGTAGTCACCTTACTGTTGAAATTATACGTGGAACATCATTTATAAATCCTTATCACCCATTTTAGAGTAATTTATGAAAATTCATAGATAAATGCACCTCTCACCATGAAAAAACTATTCTTACTGTATGTTTTTATAAACTATATATAAGAACATAATATCCTACTTAATACATATTTCTTTCTTCCCCATTTCATACCATTATTTTTTTGTAAGTTCATACAAGAATAAATTTACATTTTAAACATCATACTTAATTTTTTTCTATAACAACCCATCCCACCAAACATACTACAATGAAATGATAGGGATAATTTCCCTTAATTATTGCCTCTATTTTTCTGTGTGTAAGAGTGTAACGACCCGAATCTTAACATACATATACATTACATTAATTTTGCGGAATACTTAGTACATAACAAAAACACACACACAAGGACCGTAATAGTTTAGTGTCTTTGGAAACTCGGAATATAATCTTCTAATCGTGGTGAAAGATCCTCAACATCTCCCACAAAGATATTATTTTTTTAAACCTAAATCCTTTCTTTATATCCTGGGGAAATGAAAACATAAAAGGGTGAGCTTAAATGCTCAGTAAGGGTAAATAAAAGAAATATCACTCACATCATATTCGTAAGAACATATCTTTTGGAAATCTTAACCTGGAAAAGAGATCATAATTTCATAACATGGGATAAATCATAGTAGTGAAATGTAATCCCAATAATCATAACGTAAAACATGAAACTTTGTGTCATACACACATAATCATAGAGAATCATTTCTTATTATTCAAGACTCATTCCCAAGACTATCTTAGTGGACAAAGTCCCTTTCTGAACCGAGTTCACTCCTCGTTTCAGTCCTGTTTCACTGAACCGGTATAACCTACCGTTCCAGCCATGTCTATCTCATGAGATATAAAATCTTTACCCAATGAATTGGAGGGAGATATAGGTCCCACCCATCTCATAATGATACCATTCTTATGTGTGAAACAAAATCATAAACCATACATCATAGCATAACCCATGTAATAAAAATGGGATTCTTAAACATCATGGCATCATAAAACAATTCATATAATATAAAGGAATTCATAAAAATAATTCCATCACAACAAAATAAAATAAATGTAATAATAGGGATAGAAACAGAACCATATATTATCTTAGATGGAAAATAATTTTGATAAAACTCTGGAACTCCATTCTTGAGAAAAATATCCTTTCTACTTCAAAAACATTTTTCCATTCTTAACATTTCATACAATTTTAAACTAAAATAAGTTGATTAAAAATAAACTTTAAAACATGTAAAGGAATATCTTGGAAATATTGTTTTAAAAATCCATTCATGTCGTATAAGTTAAAAAAACATTCTTCTCTTCCTTTTGTCAGAAAAGTCAAAAAGTACCTTATACGAAAAACGATAAAAGATTCCTTTCATATCTTTTACTAAAAACTCACCGAAGGGTAAAATTGGATTTAAACAATTGTAGGTGGATGGAAATAATATTACATATTGAGGAAACATGGATGTGGATGATAAAATACACCTCAGTAATTACCAAAGTATAAACAATCTCGGATAAAAATGAGATTGTGATATTTCCCTTACCTTTGGTCTAATTTGCTTCGTAAGTGTCCAAACCTCCTGTATAATGATTTAAATAATGTTATTGACTTATTACAGAATCATACTTATTTTTATGATATCATATATGGTCATATTCTTAGCTTCTTATTAGTAATATTTTATTACTACTTGTTATTTGGGTGTTTATTACTCTTTGTTCTTATACGTGTTTTGTCAAATAAATTCTTATTTTTCATTTTAGGTTATAGATACCTCATTTACAGAATGGTATTAGTGTAATATATATCATATTCATTCATTCAATTCATTTATATAATCATTATGCAATGAATATCATGTAGAACGAGTCGCATCACATCGTGGAGACGGTATTCCGTACGTACGCACGAGCGATGATATCGTTCCCATGATTGTGGAATTGTATTGGAGTATATATATACTATTTCAGAATAAATATCACTTTAAAATAATCATATATAGTCATTATTTACACCATTATACCCATCTAAGTGAGGTGGTGGTGGAAAATAGACTACACCACGGCGTGGAGACGGTATTTCGTACATACGCATGCGCGATGATTTCGTTTTCCGTAGGATGAATATATGGTGAAATAGGGTTGTTTCATAATTATAATAACATATCAGTATATGAGTGATACTTATGTTATTACTTCATAATAAAACAACTAAATAAGAAGAAGTGGAAGTAGAAATAAAGATGAAAGAATCAGTAACGGACATTACCTCTTCTTTGAAGCGCTTCTTTGAGACCTCTTTTAAGGCACTAAAATTGGTCTTTGAAAACGACCAGGACCTCTAGGATGTGTCTAGGGAAGTGGAGAGAATAAATTGGCAGGGGTGGCCGAGCATGAAGGATTAAAGTGGTGTGAGGAAGAGAGGGAGGTAGTGCCCTTTTATAAGGGAGGAGAGGGGCACCATTGGAATAACTAAAAATATTATTTTATAATAAAGTCAAATTCGGTTTTTAATAGCTCAAAAATGAGTTATTTCGAATCTAAGGTGGGGATGGGTCTAATTCCTATCATCCAATAGAATTTGGACAAGTTTAGTTTACTATTTTAACCTTATCATTTAGTTTTAACTTTAAGTTAGATAATTTTACTTTTACCGTGTCTTTTTGTTTTCTTACACTATAAGGTTAATAAACTTACTATAACAAGCCAAAAGAACCCCAAGTTGTTTATTATTAATATATATAATCTTATCTAAGTCATTTGGCCGAACCTTATATTTTTAGGAGTATAATAACAATTAATAATATAATATTTTATTTAAAAACTATTTTATGTTAATTTTGACACTATTTGGTAATTGATTTTATTAAAAATCATAACAGAATGATCAGTTCGAAAACAGTTAATTAAATCAACATTTACATGTAATATTAACATATAAAAGTTTTTTAATTCATAAAAAGTCTCAAATTACATTTATTTGGGTATTTATAACATCACTTATGTCAATATTTCATTAATAAGATATTTACTGCATCATCATTGTGTCATAAATAAATTAAATTATATAAATTCTAAAAATTACAAATAAAATATCATTATGTAGGAAATCTTTTTATATTTCTAATTAATATTTATAGTCGAATTTATCTTATTTATAACCCTATATAAAAAATGATTTACTTATTAAACTTTGATTTTAACTATTTTAACCATTCTTTAAATAAATTAATAATAAATGTCCTAATCTAATCCAAGTGGGATTAAATGGTCTTATTAAATTCCTAAGGTTGTTTTTGGTCGAATTACACTTATCCAATAGAATTAGGACATGTGTTAGGGTAATAATAGTATCATTTTTAACCTTAATTACACTATTTACTTTTAACCGTTGTAAAAAAAAGTAAAAAGTTACTATTCACCAAAAATTATTTTCATCTCATTGAACCACAATTTAGTCCTTGATATTAACCGTGTTTCTCGGATTTTTGAAATTCCACTCACGGAAGTGGTAAAATTATGTTTTATTAAAAATTCAGTTTTTAACTACCACTTAGTGGTTTCACTATTCATCAAAAAATTAAAGTTTCCTGAAAAATACCAAAAATTAGGCCTATTCTATATTTGATATTATGAATTCAAAAATGATGTCTATTTTATCAAATTCAAAAAATATCAGTTAAATTAACTAATTTAAAAATAAGTTCCCGTCGTCAAAACAAATAGCGTGTTTTTAAGAGATAATAACTATCAAAAGATTGACACTTGTTTATATCTGGTTTAAATGTGAAATTACATCCAATGACCAACATTGTATTAAAATGTAAATATATATTCTAAATATAGTTTAAAACCACTCAAATTAATATTTTATCACTACTAATTATTTTGATTAATAAATTTGTTTTTAATTAAAATTTAGTAATTTTTTCTATTCATCAGAATATGAAAGTTATCCGAAACGTACCAAAATTTCACCCTAAGCTAATTTCGATATTCCGAATCCAAACATGAAGTCCATTTTGAAAAATAAAATTTAAAAAATTTCTAAAAGTGGTTATTACTATTCATAACGGCTAGTTTTAATAATATTTTAATAGCATATCACTATTTAGTTAAACTTAGTATTGCGTACGACGCAAGCTATCGAGGAAGGCCGCGATTGCGTGTAATGCCAGGCAAGTCAATGATGCGTGTTGGTCAATCTCCTTTTGGTGTAGCATACAACATAAGAAATTAATGAAATTAAAAAGAATATTTTTCAGAAAATCTCGGGGTGTTACATTCTACCCCCCTTAAAATGAATTTCTCCCCCGAAATTCGTCGGGGTTATAAATGGTTTACTACTCGAATGTTTCTTTAATAGAAACACACATCGTAAAAAGGAATACCAAAACCAATCTTTAAAAACAAAAGTATGAAACGTAACGGTTACCCAAATAAACTATTCACTGGGTTTCCACATAGGTGAAAATATGGATATAGAAGAGAAATCCAATCACCATGTTCTAATGGAGAGTGGTAGAGAACATGGCTATAGAAAATACATCAATCACAAAGCCATAAATTTTTGACGATCTAAGGTACCATATGATCCATCAGATATAAGATTACTAGGACAACATTTTTGGTTTTCAAGGTCATTTCCCTAAAGTTGATGATATTGGAATTAGAAGAAATACTTTCGTGATTTTGGTACGGTGTCACCATTGGTCGTTCTTTGGACAATTTCAACTTCATCTATTAAAGAAATGAATTTGGATTTGTTATTCGTGAAGTGTTAGCAGATCATGTGATAGAATTATGGGTCATTCAATCTGTCTCAAACAAAAGGATACAAAAGTTATCAAAAATACATAAGACCATCTATGGTGAGGATAATCGTATAGGATTCCAAAAATGAACTTATACTTCATATATCATACCGCGTAATATAATAAAACTAGTTTCTACTAACCAGGGACTTCTTGTCGGCCAGTGGTAGGTGATAAAGGCCAGTCACACTTCTGTTGTGGGTTCGATTCCCACAGCCTTGTCCGACGTGATGGGTTGTCGCCCGTCCTGCAGGTTGTCCTTTTTCTAAAACTACATTACTATAACATCCCATTAATAATATCGAAAAAAGTTTTATCCTTAAACAATACTAACTTATGTCCAACATAATCATTTCCAATCTTTAGGCTTATCCAAAATACTATTGTCCAATCTCATATTATAGTGAAAACGATTACCAAAGAGTTCATATAACAAGCATGTTAATACAATCGTTGATCCCCGTATATCATGAAATATGTCTTGTTGGTCACATTCCAAACATTTGAAGGTCTTAATCATGTATTCTCTGGAAAAATGAATACCCATTGAATCTTAGTGAAAACACGAGTGTTTTCAAAAGTTAACTCTTTTCACATACCAAAACCTCAATCCATGATATAACTATTTCCGTATATCATTCATGAGCTCATGAATACTGTCAAACAATTCATTTTCTCCTTATCCCTTCATTATGCGCATATCATCTTTTTTTCCAAAAATATCTCAATCACTTTCCATGGTTACCGGTACCATAAAATTATTGAAAACCATAATAGACCAATAAATAAATATTCTATATTCCACGATACTAAATACAACATTATTTTGGAATCCCATTACATAAACACTTAATCATTCCACCACATCATTTTCATATTCAACATCACCAATAGTGATCGCATGTGACTTCCCTTAGTCCTTTTCCTTAAGTGGTTGCTCATGTCGATAATCACTAACCCCTGGATTAGGGAATTTATTAGCATAATGCCCTATTTACTTGCACATGATGTATTGAAGTGTTGGTGGTGTATTCTCTGCATCCTTTTCTTTATTCACATCATTAGAAACCCTTTTTCCATTACTTTGACAGTCAGCTGCTCGATGGCCTTCTTTTCCACACTTAAAACATTTTCTAGTCCCTTTAAGCCAATCTCCACCACGCTTCTTTCCACACATTGAGCATAAGGAAACATTCATTTTCTTGTCACCATTATTCTGAGATTTCTCCTTGAACTCTATCTTTCGTTTCTTGTCAAAACTACTATATCGATAAGTAACACCAACTTCCATTTCTACCTTGATAGCACAACGCACAATTTCTTCATTTCTATTGAAGTCTCTTATAGATAATGCCCTTCGAATATTTGGTTTTAAGCCACTGAAGAATCAATCAACTTTACTTTCAGGTTGGATGATAAAGCCAGATGCATACCTTGCAAGCCTTGTAAAATTCGCTTCGTATACACCAACAGATTCATCATCCTTTTTCTTTAGTTCAATAAACTCATTCTCCATCTTTGTTCGAAGAATACGAGTGAATTACTTATTGAAAAATAACTTCTTGATCTCGTCCCATTCCATGGACTCAATTTCATCTCTTGGCCTCGTATTCTTGATAATATTCCACCATTGATCAGCTTCACCTTCCAAACGATATACTACTAAGATTAATTTATCATGTTCTGAACATTGAAGAACTAAAAATATCTTTTCAGTGGTACTGATCCATTGTTCAGCAACAAGTGGATCAGAAAGCCCACTGAAAGAAGGTGGATGTTGCCTCATGAAGGACTAAATAGAATATTGTTCCCTTCTCTGCTCATTTGGATGTCCAGAATGATTCATAGCTTGTGTAAGTATAGAAATAAGATTTTTCACTCCATCTCCCATAACATTTTTTTATTCAGGAGGACCATCATTGCATTGTCCATTGCATTGATCAACACGGTTCCTTCGGGTTCCAGCCATCGTCTAAAACCCAAAAAAATAGTGTGAGAGGAAAAAATCATGCTAGGGAAAACAACATAATAAAGGGGGAGTACCTTCAATATCTAACATCTTAGGTTTAATGCTATGATCATTAGCGTAATTCTAGGACTATAACCTATATGTATACTTACCCTTAGGGACATACCTAGACATACCTTAGAAATATCTATAGGGATCTCACTAAAGTTCTCGCATCCTAGTTTCCAAAGGATGACTAAACCTTTTCTTTGATACCAACTGTAACGACCCAAAGCTTAACGTACATAGAAATTACATTACTTTTGCGGAATACTTAGTACATAACAAAAAAACACACACAAGAACCGTAATAGTTTAGTGTCTTTGGAAACTCGGAATATAATCTTCTAATCGTGGTGAAAGATCTTCAACATCTCCCATAAAGATCTTCTTTTTTTAAAACCTAAATCCTTTATTTATATCCTGGGGAAAAGAAAATATAAAAGGGTGAGCTCAAATGCTCATTAAGGGTAATCAAAAGAAATATCAATCATGTCATATTCATAAGAACATGTCTTTTGGAAATCTTAACCTGCAAAAGAGATCATAATTTCAAAACATGGGATAAATCATAGTAGTGAAACGTAATCCCAATAATCATAACTTAAAACATGAAACTTTGGGGAATACACACATAATCATAGAGAATAATTTCTTATTAGTCAATACTCATTGCCAAGTCTATCTTAGCGGACAAAGTCCCTTTCTGAACCGAGTTCACTCCTCGTTTCAGTCCTGTTTCACTGAACCGGTATAACCTACCATTCCAGCCATGTTTATCTCATGAGATATAAAATCTTCACCCAATGCATTGGAGAGATATATAGGTCCCACCCATCTCATAATGATACCATTCTTATGTGTGCCACAAAATCATAAACCATACATCATAGCATAACCCATGTAATAAAAATGGGATTCTTAAACATTGTGACATCATAAAACAATTCATATAAGATAAAGGAATTCATAAAAATAATTCCATCACAACATAATCAAATAAATGTAATAATAGGGATAGAAACAGAACCATGTATTATCTTAGATGGAAAATAATTTTGATAAAACTCTTGAACTCCATTCTTGAGGAAAGTATAAATTCTACTTCAAAAACATTTTTCCATTCATAACATGTCATTAAATTTTAAACTAAAATAAGTTGATTAAAAATAAACTTGAAAACTTTTAAAGGAAGATTCTTGGAAATATTGTTTTAAAAATCCATTCATGTCTTATATGTTAAAAAACATTCTTCTCGTCCTTTTCTCAGAAAAGTCAAAAAGTACCTCGTATGAAAAACGACAAAAGATTTCTTTCATATCTTTTACTAAAAACTCACCGAAGGGTAAAATAGGATTTAAAAAATTGTAGGTGGATGGAAATAATATTACATATTGGGGAAACATGTATGTGGATGATAAAATAAACCCCAGTAAATACCAAAGTACAAACAATCTCGGAAAAAAAATGAGATTGGGATATTTCCCTTACCCTAGGTCCAATTTGGTTCGTATGTGTCCGATCCTCCTGGATAATTATATAAATAATGTTATTTACTTATTCCAGAATCATACCTATTTTTATGATATCATATATGGTCATATATTTATCTTCTTATTAGTAATATTTCATTACTACTTGTTATTCAAGTGTTTATTACTCTTTGTTCTCATGCATGTTTTATCGAATAAATTATTATTTTTCCTTTTAGGTTATAGATACCTCATTTACAGAATGGTATAAGTTTAATATATATCATATTCATTCATTAAATTCATTTATATAATCATTATTCAATGAAGATCATGTAGAACGAGTGGCATCACATCATGGAGACGGTATTCCGTACGTACGCACGAGCGATGATATCGTTCCCATGATTGTGGAATTGTATTGGAGTATATATATACTATTTCAGAATCAATATCACTTTAAAATAATCATATATAGTCATTATTTATACCATTATACCCATCCAAGTGAGGTGGGGGTGGAAAATAGATTACACCACGGAGTGGAGACGGTATTCCGTACGTAAGCACGCGCGGTGATTTCATTTTCCGTAGGATGGATAGATGGTGAAATAGGGTTGTTTCATAATTATAATAACATATCAGTATATGAGTGATACTGATGTTATTACTTCTTAATGAAACAACTAAATAAGAAGAAGTGGAAGAAGAAATAACGATGAAAGAATCGGTAACGGACATTACCTCTTCTTTGAAGCGCTTCTTTGAGACCTCTTTTTAGGGCACAAAAATTGGTCATTGAAAAATACCAGGACCTCTATTATGTCTCTAGGGAAGTGGAGAGAAGAAATTGGCAGGGGTTGGCCAATCTGGAAGGCTCAAAGTGGTGTGAGGAGGAGAGGGAGGAAGTGCTCTTTTATAAGGGAGGAGAGGGGCACCTTTGGAATAACTAAAAATATTATTTTATTATAAAGTGAAATTCGGTTTTTAATAGCTTAAAATTTAGTTATTTATAATCTAAGGTGATGATTGGTCGAAATCCTATAATCCAATAGAATTCGGACAAGTTTAGTTTAATATTTTAACCTTATCATTTAGTTTTAACTTTAAGTTAGATAATTTTACTTTTACCGTGTCTTTTTGTGTTTTTACACTATAAGGTTAATAAACTTACTATAACAAGCAAAACTAACCCCAAGTTTTTTACTAATAATATATATAACCTTATATAAATCATTTTTTCTAACCTTAGAGTTTTAGGAATATAATAACAATTAATAATATAATATTTGTTTTAAAAACTATTTTTTGTCAATTTTGACACTATTTGGTAATTGATTTTTTTAAAAATCATAACAGAATTATTAGATCTAAAAAAGTTAATTAACTCAACACTAACATGTCTTGTTTACATATAAATTTTTTTTAATTCATAAAAAATCTCAAATTACATTTATTTGGGTTTTTATAACAACAATTATGTCAATATTTCATTAATAAGATATTTATTCCATCATCATTGTGTCATAAATAAGTTAACTTATATAAAGTATAAAAATTAAAAATAAAATAACATTATGTGGGAAATATTTGTAGCTTTCTAATGAATATTTATAGTCGAATTTATCTTATGTATAACCCTATATTAAAAATGATTTACTAATTAAACTGTGATTTTAACTATTTTAAACCTTCTTTAAATAAATTAATAATAAATGTCCTAATCTAATCCAAGTGGTCTTAAATGGTCATATTATATTCTGAAGGTTGTTTTTGGTCGAATTAAACTTATCCAATAGAATTAGGACATGTGTTAGGGTAATAATAATATCATTTTTACCCTTAATTACCCTATTTAATTTTAACTGTGGTAAAAAAAAGTAAAAAGTTACTATTCACCAAAAATTATTTTCATCTCATTGAACCACATTTTAGTCTTTGATATTAACTGTGTCACTCGGATTTTTGAAATTCCACTCAAAGAAGTGGTAAAATTAAGTTTTATGAAAAATTCAGTTTTTTAACTACCACTTAGTGGTTTGACTATTCATCAAAAAATGAAAGTTTCCAGAAAAATACCAAAAATTAGGCCTAAGCTATATTTGATATTATGAATTCAAGAATGATGTATATTTTATCAAATTCAAAACAAATTAGTTACATTAACTAATTTAAAAATTAATTCCATCGTCAAAACAAATAGCGTGTTTTTAAGAGATAATAACTATCAAAAGATTGAAACTTGTTTATATCTGGTTTAAATGTGAAATTACATCCAATGACCAACATTGTATTAAATTGTAAAAAATATATTCTAAATATACTTTAAAACCACTCAAATTAATAATTTATCACTATTAATTATTTTGATTAAAAAGTTGTTTTTAATTAAAATTTAGTAATTTTCACTATTTATCAGAATATGAAAGTTATCTAAAACGTACCAAAATATCACCCTAAGCTAATTTCGATATTTCGAATCCAAAAATGAAGTCCATTTTGAAAAATAAAATTTACAAAATTTCAAAAAGTGGTTATTACTATTCATTACGGCTATTTTTTATAATATTTTAATAGCATATCATTGTTTAGTGAAACTCGGTATTGCGTATGACACAAGCTATCGAGGAAGGCCGTGATTGCATGTAATGCAAGGCAAGTCAAGGATGCATGTTGTGCAAGCTACTTTTGCTGTAGCGTACAACACAATACCTTAATGAAAATAAAAAGATTATTTTTCATAAAATCTTGGGGTGTTACATTCTACCCCCCTTAAAATGAATTTCGCCCTCAAAATTCGTTGGGGTTATAAATGGTTTACTACTCGAAAGTTTCTTTAATAGAAACCCACATCGTAAAAAGGAATACCAAAACCGATATTTAAAAACAAAAGTATGAAACGTGACGGTTACCCAAATAAACTAATTACTGGGTTTCCACATAGGTGTAAATATGGATATGGAAGAGAAATCTAACCACCATGTTCTGATGGAGAGTGGTAGAGAACATGGCTATGGAAAATCCAGAAATCACAAAGCCATAAATTTGTGATGATCTAAGGTACCATCTGAATCATCAGATATAAGAGTACTATGACAACATTTTTGGTTTTCAAGGTCATTTCCCTAAAGTTGATGAAATTTGAATTAGAAGAAATACTTTCATGATTTTGGTACAGTGTCACCGTTGGTCGTTCTCTGGACAATTTCCACTTCATCTCCTAATGAAATTAATTTGGATTTGTCATTCGTGAAGTGTTAGCAGATCATGTGATCGAATGATGGGTCATTCCATCTGTCTCAAACAAAAGGTTACAAATGTTATCAAAAATACATAAGACCATCTATGGTGAGGTTAATCATATATGATTCTAAAAATGAACTTATACTTCATATATCATACTGCATATTAAAATAAAACTAGTTTCTACTAACCAGGGACTTCTTGTAGGCCAGTGGTAGGCGATAAAGGCCAATCACACTTCGGTTGTGGGTTCGATTCCCACAGCCTTGTCCGACGCGATGGGATGTCGCCCGTCCTGTAGGTTGTCCTTTTTCTAAAAGTACATTACTATAACATCCCATCAAATATATCGAAAAAAGTTATACCATTAAACAATACTAACTTATGTCCAACATAATCATTTCCAATCTTTAGGCTTATCCAAAATACTGTTGTCCAGTCTCATATTATAGTGAAAACTATTACCAAATAGTTCATATAACAAGCATGTTAATACCATCGTCGATACCCGTATATCATGAGATATGTCTTGTTGGTGACATTCCAAACATTCGAAGGCCTTAATCATGTATGCTCTTGAAAAATGAATACCCAATGAATCTTAGTGAAAACATAAGGGCTATCAAAAGTTAACTCTTTTCACATAAAAAACCTCAAACCATGATATAACTATTTCCTTATATCAGTCATGATCTCCTGAATACTGTCAAACACTTCATTTTCTCCTTATCCCTTCATTATGTGCATATCATCTTTTTTTCCAAAAATATCTCAATCACTTTCCATGGTTACCGGTACCATAAAATTATTGAAAACCATAATAGACCAATACATAAATATTCTAATATTCCACGATACTAAATAAAACATTATTTTGGAATCCCATTACATAAACACTTAATCATTCCACCACATCGTTTTCATATTCAACATCACCAACAGTGATTGCATGTGACTTCCCTTTTTCATTATCCTTAAGTGGTTGCTCATGTCAATCATCACTAACCCTTGGATTAGGGAATTTATTATAATAATGCCCCATTTCCTTGCAATTGAAGCATTGAAGGGTTGGTGGTGTGTTCTCTGCAGTCTTTTCTTTACTCACATCATTAGAAACCCTTTTTCCATTACTTCGAAACTCAGCTGCTCGATGACCTTCTTTTCCACACATAAAACATTTTCTAGTCCCTTTAAGACAATCTCCACCATGCTTCTTTCCACACTTGATCATAATGAAACATTCATCTTCTTTTCACCATTATTCTGAGATATCTCCTTGAACTACATCTTTTGTTTCTTGTAAAAACTACTAGATGGATAAGTAACACCAACTTCCATTTCTACCATGATAGCACGACGCACAATTTCTTCATAGCTACTGAAGTCACTTATAGTTAATGACCTTCGAATGTTTGGTTTTAAGACACTGAAAAATCGATCAACATTACATTCAGGTTGGATGATAAAGCCAGATGCATACCTTGCAAGCCTTGTAAAATTCACTTCATATACACCAAAAGATTCATCATCCTTTTTCTTTAGTTCAAGAAACTCCTTCTCCAACTTTGTTCGAAGAATATGAGGGAAGTACTTATTGAAAAATAAGTTCTTGAACTCGTCCCATTCCATGGACTCAATTTAATCTCTTGGCCTCGTATTCTTGATAAGATTCCACCATTGATCAACTTCACATTCAAGCGATATACTGCTAAGATTACTTTATCATGTTCTGAACATTGAAGAACTGAAAATATCTTTCCAATGGTACTGATCCATTGTTCAGCAACAAGTGGATCAGAAGGCCCACTGAAAGAAGGTGGACGTTTCCTCATGAAGGACTCAATAGAATATTGTTCCCTTATCTGCTCATTTGGAAGTCTAGAATGATTCATAGCTTGTGCAAGTATAACAATGTGATTTTTCACTCCATCTCCCATAACATTTATTTGTTCAGGAGGTCAATCATTGCATTGTCCATTGCATTGATCAACACGGTTCCTTCAGGTTCCAGCCATCATCTAAAACCCAAAAAGAATAGCGTGAGAGGCAAAAATCATTATAGGGAAAACAACATAATAAAGTGAAAGTACCTTCAATATCTAACATCTCAGGTTTAATTCCATGATCGTTAGCTTAATTCTAGGACTATAACCTATACATATACTTAACCTTAGGGACATCCCTAGACATACCTTAGAAATATCTCTAGGGATCTCACTAAAGTTCTCGCATCATAGTTTCCAAATGTTGAATAAATTTTTCCTTTGATACCAACTGTAATGACCCAAAGCTTAACGTACATAGTCATTACATTACTTTTGTGGAATACTTAGTACATAACAAAAACAAACACACAAGGACCATTATAGTTTAGTGTCTTTGGAAACTCGAAATATAATCTTCTAATTGTGGTGAAAGATCTTCAAAATATCCCATAAAGATCTTCTTTTTTTTAAACCTAAATCCTTTCTTTATATCCTGGAGAAATGAAAACATAAAAGGGTGATCTCAAATGATCAGTAATGGTAAACAAAATAAATATCAATCACATCATATTCATAAGAACATATCTTTTGGAAATCTTAACCTGCAAAAGAGATCATAATTTCATAACATGGGATAAATCATAGTAGTGAAATTTAATCCCAATAATCATAACTTAAAACAAGAACATTTGTGGAATACACACATAATCATAGAGAATAATTTCTTATTAGTCAAGACTCATTGCCAAGACTATCTTAGTGGACAAAGTCCCTTTCTGAACCGAGTTCACTCCTCGTTTCAGTCCTGTTTCACTGAACCGGTATAACCTACCATTCCAGCCATGTCTATCTCATGAGATATAAAATCTTTACCCAATGAATTGGAGGGAGATATTGGTTCCACATATCTCATAATTATACCATTCTTATGTGTGCCACAAATTCATAAACCATACATCATAGCATAACCCATGTAATAAAAATGGGATTCTTAAACATAGTGACATCATAAAACAATTCATATAAGATAAAGGAATTCATAAAAATAATTCCATCACAACATAATCAAATAAATGTAATAATAGGGATAGAAACATATCCATATATTATCTTTGATGGAAAATAATTTTGATAAAACTCTCGAACTCCATTCTTGAGGAAAATATCCTTTCTACCTCAAAAACATTTTTCCTTTCTTAACAAGTCATACATCTTTAAACTAAAATATGTTGATTAAAAATAAACATGAAAACTTTTAAAGGAATATTATTGGAAATATTTTTTCAAAAAACCATTCATGTCGTATAAGTTAAAAAAACATTCTTCTAGTCCTTTTGTCGGAAATGTCAAAAAGTTCCTCATACGAAAAACGACAAAAGATTCATTTCATATCTTTTACTAAAAACTCACCGAAGGGTAAAATTGGATTTAAACAATTCTAGGTGGATGGAAATAATATTACATATTGAGGAAACATGGATGTGGATGATAAAATACACCCCAGTAAATACCAAAGTATAAACAATCTCGGAAAAAATTGAGATTGTGATATTTCCATTAACTTAGGTCCAATTTGCTTCGGAAGTGTCTGAACTTCCTGTATAAAGATTTATATAATGTTATTGACTTATTATAGAATCATACTTATTTTTATGATATCTTATATGGTCATATTCTTAGCTTCTTATTAGTAATATTTCATTACTACTTGTTATTCGGGTGTTTATTACTCTTTGTTCTTATGCGTGTTTTGTCGAATAAATTCTTATTTTTCATTTTAGGTTATATATAGCTAATTTTAAGAATGTTATTAGTGTAATATATATCATATTCATTCATTAAATTCATTTATATAATCATTATGAAATGAAAATCATGTAGAATGAGTCGCATCACATCGTGGAGATGGTATTCCGTACTTACGCACGAGCGATGATATCGTTACCATGATTGTGGAATTGTATTGGAGTATATATATACTATTTCAGAATCAATATAACTTTACAATAATCATATATAGTCATTATTTACACCATTATACCCATCCAAGTGAGGTGGTGGTGGAAAATAGATTACACCACGACGTGGAGACGGTATTCCGTTCATACGCACGCGCGATGATTTCGTTTTCCGTAGGATGGATAGATAGTGAAATAGGGTTGTTTCATAATTATAATAAAATATCATTATATGAGTGATACTTATGTTATTAATTCAAAATGAAACAACTAAATAAGAAGATGTGGAAAAATAAATAAAAATGAAAGAATCGGTAACGGACATTACCTCTTCTTTGAAGCGCTTCTTTGAGACCTCCTTTTAGGGCACTAAAATTGGTCTTTGAAAAAGACCAGCACCTCTAGGATATCTCTAGGGAAGTGGAGAGAATAAATTGGTAGGGGTTGGCCGAGCCTGAAGGCTCAAAGTGGTGTGAAGAAGAGAGGGAGGAAGTGCCCTTTTATATGGGAGGAGAGGGGCACCGTTGGAATAACTAAAAATATTATTTTATTATAAAGTCAAATTCGGTTTTTAATACCTCCAAATTGAGTTGTATCGAAGCTAAGGTAGGGATGGGTCAAAACGCTATAATATAATAGAATTTGGACAAGTTTAGTTTACTATTTTAACCTTATCATTTAGTTTTAACTTTAAGTTAGATAATTTTACTTTTACCGTGTCTTTTTGTGTTCTTACACTATAAGGTTAATGAACATACTATAACAAGCCAAACGAACCCCAAGTTGTTTATTATTAATATATATAACCTTATCTATGTAATTTGACCGAACCATAGATTTTTAGGAATATAATAAAAATTAATAATATAATATTTGTTTTAAAAAATATTTTATGTCAATTTTGACACTATTTGGTAATTTATTGTTGTAAAAAAAATAACAGAAAGATTAGTTCGAAAAAAGTTAATTAAATCAATACTAACATATCCTATTAACATATAAAATTTTTGGAATTCATAAAAAGTCTCAAATTACATTTATTTGGGTATTTATGACATCCATTATGTCAATATTTCATTAATAAGATATTTACTGCATCATCATTGTGTCATAAATAAATTAAATTATTTAAATTATAAAAATTACAAATAAAATATCATTATGTAGGAAATCTTTTTTTATTTCTAATGAATATTTATAGTCAAATTTATCTTATGGATAACCCTATATTAAAAATTATTTACTTATTAAACATTGATTTTAACTATTTTAACCCTTCTTTAAATAAATTAATAATAAATGTCCTAATCTAATCCAAGTGGGATTAAATGGTCATATTATTTTCCTAAGGTTTTTTTGGTCGAATTACACTTATCCAATATAATTAGGACATGTGTTAGGGTAATAATATTTTCATTTTTACGCTTAATTACCCTAATTACTTTAAACCTTGGTAAAAAAAAGTAAAAAGTTACTATTCATCAAAAATTATTTTCATCTCATTGAACCACATTTTAGTCCTTGATATTAACCGTGTCTCTTGGATTTTCAAAATTCCACTCACAGAAGCGGTAAAATTATGTTTTATGAAAAAATCAGTTTTTTAACTACCACTTAGTGGTTTCACTATTCATCAAAAAATGAAAGTTTCCGGAAATATACCAAAAATTAGGCCTAAGCTATATTTGATATTATGAATTCAAAAATGATGTCTATTTTATCAAATTCAAAACATATCAGTTACATTAACAAATTTGAAAATTAATTCCCGTCGTCAAAACAAATATCGTGTTTTTATGAGATAATAACTATCAAAAGATTGACACTTGTTTATATCTAGTTTAAATGTGAAACTACATCCAACGACAAAAATTGTATTAAATTGTAAAAATATATTCTAAATATACTTCAAAACCACTCAAATTTATAATTTATCACTATTAATTATTTTGATAAAAAAATTTGTTTTTAATTAAAATTTAGTAATTTTCACTATTCATCAGAATATGAAAGTTATCCGAAACGTACCAAAATTTCACCGTAAGCTAATTTCGATATTACGAATCCAAAAATGAAGTCCATTTTTAAAAATAAAATTTACAAATTTTCAAAAAGTGGTTATTACTATTCATACCGGCTAGTTTTAATAATATTTTAATAGTATATCATTGTTTAGTGAAACTCGGCATTGCGTACGATGCAAGCTATCGACGAAGGCCACGATTGCGTGTAATGCAAGGCAAGTCAAGGATCCGTGTTGTGAAATATCCTTTTGGTGTAGCGTACAACACAAGACATTAATGAAATTAAAAAGAATATTTTTCATAAAATCTCGGGGTGTTACAAAGAGACTAGAACTAAGTGTATGAAAATCACAAAAATGGGAGGCATTTCACTCTATAATATAACACAATTCAATGATATAATATAAAAATTTCTAGTGAATTTATGACATAATATAATCGAAATCCAAAACCATACCAAAAAAATGATAAAATAAGACAAATAAAAATTAAATACCCAAAACAAAAGCTAAAAGATTGAAATAGAAAATATCCAAAATTCTAAGCTAGTAATGTCAAACATGATCCACATAAACCTCCTATAAACCAATATTGTGGTTTATATATGAAGGGTGAGCGTAAGATTATAATAATTAGGGTAACTAGATACTCTCATAAACTTTTAAAAGAAGAATATTAATGCATTGGTGATCAAAAATAAGAACCGAGAATCATAAAAATTGGTTAACTATCCAAACCCATCATCATTAACTCACACTCACCAAATAACTCATCCAAGTAAGATAACATAATATGAATAATATGAATAAAGAGTAAATTTTTTCTCTTTACAACTTATTTCCCATTATAACATCCTAAATTCATATATCCTAGTGGTTCAATGACATTTGTATAATATATATCATTACCCCATCCAAGGTCACATCACATCACGCTCATAGAAAACTGGTCAACTATCCTGTAACACAGTCGCATAACATCTCTCACAACTACACATGGTCCATCACATCACAACCATAATTAGAGTACTATGATGTCATGAGCATAAAGGAAATCAACCCTATTCACTCTTTATACAATACACATGCCCCAATTATATTCCTCCCCATAGAACAATCTCATTAGGTCATTCCTGAAGACACCTAGGCCACCACCCCATAGCACAGTCACATAACATCTCTCCCGAAGACACCTCAGTCACTGCCCATAGTATGGTCCCATAACATCTCACCCAAATAAACCTATTCCATCACCTAGTTCACTATTATACATTATTCCATCACATATAATGAATAACTACAATCCAAGAAGAGAGAGTGGGAATGAAAATGTAGCCATCCATCCACCATTATCACCAGGATGTTGGGAAAACTATCCCCTATATTATTGTGTTGATGTCAGCACATAGTGCTCGGCTCATATTGGGTGTCTATATAAAGTCATAAGAAACATAAACACACACACACACACATACATATATATATATATATTCCACACTGAAGAACAACCTAGAGTTCAAAAAAATACCAACCAATTCATAGCACCCCACTTTAATTTCTACCACTAAATGAAGAGAACCACAAAAGACACAAGGCACATCTCACTATACCAACCAATTTCAATATTTCAATCCAAACATCGAAATTTTAAATATTATTTGTTTCAAACAAACCTCCCAATATTAATTCATTCATTCATTATCTATATCCATTCCATCAACAAAAATTGACCATGTTATTTCAACTATTATTAACAAATTCCATTAATTCTTGGAAAACAGAACAACACATCACAGAACAACCCCAAAAATATCACCCCACCCATTCTAAGACTACTGGACTAACATAAAAAATGTATTATAGCCACATCACATGATATTATCCAACAATTCCACCCCATAACTTGACTAAACAAACGAATAATCTCCACATGTCCCAAATATACATTGTTTCCCCATAGATGGTCCTCACAAATCCATCATCCCCAAATGAAACTACAAAACATCGCAAAACCGCATATCTATAAAACATCACAACCACGCCTCAAAAAACATTTGAAAGATTTATAATGCTTATTTTTACCTATTCCACTTCTTTATATTAAAGGCTTTATTACACAATCCATAAATCTCATGTCAACCATTTTCATATCCAAATATTAGTGGTTAACCAATTTCCATTTTCGGGTGATATCACCATACCACAAAAAAAATTCTTAGAAACCAATATCAAACTATAATATTCAAATCCTCTAACAACCACAACATAGAATAGGGATACAAAACTGTATAATGACAATTTCAATATAATAATGAATGTTGTAAAATTAGGGGAATAAAACATCTTTCCCCTTAAATTTAAATGAAGAATTTATTTATATTCAATTAGGAAATTTTAAACTATCATTACAAATTTAAAAAATAGAAGAACCCACCTACATGATTCACAAAAGTACGAATATATGGGAATCTCATTCCAAATGATATTTTAGAATCTCATTATGCACTACAAGGTAAATAAGAAACTGCCAAAAACCACAACCATATGAAAAATCCAAGGATCAACCTACACTGCCCCCAAGGACTATAAAAAACTACCGAAACATACCCCAAACCAAAACTACAATACTAATGATGTTTTATGAGATAATAATAAGATAAAATCACAATGAAAATGGGATGAACACACCACAAATATCAAGTAGGAATCTACTGAAACAAAAAATAAAATAAACGCAAGGAATGAAGGAATTTAAATCCTTCAAAATCACTTATGGTTCCTCCGATGATGATAAGATAGGGAAATATGGATTAATAAAAAATTATTTTTTGATCAACACTTTTACATCCTTGATCGTGAAGGCTTTAGGTCGTGTATTCCTTTCCGGATAATAATTCCACATTTATTAGCTTACATAAAAGATTTATTCCCCTAATACTAATTTAATTACATGTACTGAATTATACATTGACATATTTTATTATAATCAAGATATAACCCTTCATTCACACATGCAATAAAACAATCCATCTATAGAATTTTGGAAACATTAATTCACATCATGAACCTGGTTTGCATCAAAAACCTCTTACTGGAGAAATCATGCTCCTCTAACACCAGGGATCCCATTAGATCACATCCAAACACTATTAATTTCCCAAATGAAAAGGTAACTATCTAGGAATATAGGGTTCATTACATAAAATACCTCTCAAATGATTCTTTCCCTCAGGAATCAAAACCATACATTAAAAAAAAAGTGCTCAAAATGACCACCCTATGAGATATCTCTCAAGGATATCTTTATACCTTGAATGTTTATAATATAGATAATTTTAAAAAAAACACCCAGTAAAATATCATGAAACAAAATCACCACTCAAACACATCATCACCTCTCACCATTAACAAAAGAAAAAATATAATACACATTAGAACAAAAATAATTTATACAACCATCCAACATCAATATAACCCAAACCATCAACTACACATCCTTGAACATGGAAAACAATGAATTCCATATTCCAAGTAAACAAAATATTAACTATGGGAATAAATAAATAACTATAATAGTTTTAATTACATCTTAGTATAATTCTTCTCGATTATGAATTAGGTCCCACTTTCTATGCGCAAAAATATTTATCATAAATAAAAAAACTACCCAATAAAAGAGAAACACATCACATAGAACAATGAGATCCCAAAATTACAAGTAAAAAGATTTTCAAATAAAACTAAAAACAACTATAGGTACTAGGAAATCATATACATATCTATCTCCCAAGTACTCTCCTCCAAGTATCCATGCCTCCATAATACATGAACCAATAGAATGGTCCACCCATGAAATACCTTATCTCGATGATAACGCATCTCTACTGGCCACTCCAAAAGCATTGTTTCTTCCCAGATATCTAAATATCCACATTAATTATAATAGTTTAATCATGAAGATACCAATGTAGCTAAGATATTTGAACGAAATTGGGAATCCATTCTAGTCATACTGTCAATGCTAACTGATACTCTACGTTCAAAAATTTCACCTATAACTCGAAGGGATTGACAAAACTAGGGAAAATATTACTTTCCCCACCAAGAATATACAAACAATGTTAAGATGAGACCTTCAATAACACAATTTAAATAATATAATACTCAAAATGAATCCTCCGATTATTGGAATTAGATTTATTCCAATCATGTACTACTGTCATCCACTCTAAAACAAGTTGAACATTATTTAGTGTCCTCTGTACCATATTGGGACAATGAATGGTTGCCTCCACCACTTCCATATAGCATAATGATTAATGAAAATTATTTCCATAAAAACCCTTAGATATGGAAATGATTATAGATGATTCATATTTATTATTATAAGAATATTTATCCAATAAATGGTGATGTTCCCATGATTTACTAAAGTCTAAGATTTATAACCAAAATATATCCTTCAGTTTCTGGATAGTCCACTCAAACCTCCCTTCCATATAAAGGTGTAATGAAGTGTTGAGGAAAACGTGAGTGTCGATATCATGAAAAATACCACATAGACATGAAATGTAAAATATACCTCATGATCTAGGATAATGAACTATAGAACTCCATGAAACTGCCCCACCTCTTCTAAATACCTCTTAGCCAAATAATTAATGGAGCCCAACTTATTGACTGCAATAAAGTGGCATGATTTCATCAACTAATCCATGATTATCTAGGTAGCATCACAACCTCTTTGATATAATGATAACCTATTAATAAAATCCATTTTTATGTCATCCCATTTCTAGTAAAAAATATAAAAGACACTACCAAAAATCATTAGGAACATGATGCTCAGCCTTTAACTTCTAGAAAACCAAACACCTTTCCAAAATCTCTACCACTACCGTTATCATGCCAAGAAAAAAAGACTTTACCTCAACCCATGTTACATCATTGACACACCTACGTGCACCAAAAAATGTAATAAATGAAAATGAGGAAGTACTCCCTCAAAATCGTTATGAGAAAAAAATCTCCCCTGATACATTATCATGTTTTAACCACCTTTCAAATCATCACAATGGACAACAAGAACATGCATCACCAATGTGTCTAAGCATCCCAATTCATATTCACCCACCTACAATATCATAAAATGATTAACATTAATACAAAATATCCACCACTATCAATAAACGTTTATCCAAGTATAGGTATTAAAACTCCTCCAGCTTTCTCCATGCATCTCTAGATTTCGGGAAAAAAATCATTTTGTGACATCATACTCAATGTTATGGCCAGATTTTTTTATTTGTTGAGGTGTAAGAGATATCAAAATCATAATCTTGAAGAGACATAATCCACCTATACCTCCATAGATTATGATAGTGATGATAAAAGATTTAACTGAATCTATTGTGATTTGTGGGGACTAAAAAGCTCTCCCCAATGACATAATATCGCAACTACGTCAGAAAAATATAATGAAAACTAAATTTAATGGGTGTAATAGTTAATCTCATTGGGAAATAATTACTTATACACATTAGAGATCAAATCCTTATTCTACATCAATAAACATCCCAATTCAAAAAGTGTATCATCACAAACAACCTCAAACATCACTCCCAACCAAGAAGCTGAATCACTTGAGCACTCACCAACTTCCCCTTTAAGTATCCGAACACTACCTAGAAATTATTATTCCATAAAAATAATCTTTCTTATTATACCAAATAAATAGTGGTTATGTTAATCTATATAATTTAGATAAAATAATGTAACAATATCCAATTAGATAATGGAAATGGTAAACAAACAATACATTCTTCAGTTCTGCACATGAAAAAACAACCTCCACATTTGATAGTTATACATACACACCATAATTAGACCCCAAATTCCCTTGGAATTTCATCTAATTTGTCTCAAACATATACTTTATAAACATTACATAGGTCTGGCGGCATCAAAGAACCTTCAATATAGCTCTAATATGATACACATGCTCATCTTGTGACTTTGAGTAGATCAATATTTCGTTGATGAACATGATTCCTCCCTGAACAATGTTGATAGTAGTATGTGAAAAATGAAACTATTTGATGCTAATAATGACATTATATAGTTTCATTTGAATAATAAATAGATCCCCATGTAGCTGATGTTTCCCCACAATCAGTCTAAATTTACCGACACACATCAGACATGATGTTCCGGCCTCTGACAAGGATAGTCAACACCAAGAGCATGAGAATCCTATCTATGTATATCCCCAAGGAACATACAATAGTCGGTGAAAATAATGAGTGTGAATATCTTGTATCAAACTATTCTTAAACAAGAGTAGATTACATGCTCAGTATACATTGAACAATCTCTGGCCCATTTATCACTATTGCCTCTACTACTAAAATCACCTTAGTAGACAATTCTCCTAAGGCCAGAGATGAACCTAACCTCCTCCTCCAAAATAAACCTGAAAACCATTAAAAATTTGGTACATAAATTTCTATGACCCCCACAGGAAAAATATGTTTTCTCTAATAATACAGGAAAATAAAAAATCCCCTACCCCAAGTAGCCTAGAAATTATGTCATGGAGATCAACTCCCTACTAGTCAAAACATCAATGATCTGAAATCCAAAGTCCTTCCTAAAAATTCAACGTCTTGAGGGACCCTATTGAATCCCATATCAAGGTAAACCTCCTCATAGGACTATCTACTCCATCACATCCACATTCTTCTGAAACTCTAAATACATAGGAAACATAAAAGGAGTAACTATATATTGGATAAAAAGATGGAGTGACTCCTCAAGACATTTCACATTAAACTCCTCATCTAAAAAATATATTTGGAAATATTTCAACGTTCCCTGAAATTTAACCTCAACTCTGACACTTAAAAACTTTCATGACGAAAAGTATGAATCTCCAACATCTTCAATACATTCATGGTCAATTAAAGGAACTCTATCTAGAACATTTTCTGAAATATAATACATGATTCATATGCCTACTTCCACTCACCTAGACAGTGTGTAAACCACTTATACATATCTACTTATATCTGACTATCTTCTAGTGGGGAATGGTACTCTATCGGGGCCCAAATCCCACTAAATGTGATCTCATGATCCTCCAACATGATCTATGTCTCTACATTTTGAATTCTACCCTCATACTTCCCAAAATAATTCATCTAAAAAGAACACAACATCCTCATCCAGTGATCATCCTCCTCAAATGAATATTCCCTCCACCGATCCACAGGATCATCCTACAAAATCTCAACTACCTATACCATACATAGATGATGACTACGAGCCAAAACTGAATGAGGGGAAAGGCCTCCTAATCCCACGTAGTGTGGAGTTTTAAAAAATCATTTAATTGTTTTTAATACATTCAATTATTCTTAGAAACAAAAACACACATTTAAAATAATAATCCAAGTCATCATGATGCATTCACCTCTCTCAAGTCTTCACCCTATAAATAGTTCCACCACACTTGGTAATTCTAAAAGGTCGGAGTTAGTGAATTGGATCATAGAGGTCCTATACTTTTATGTCCCGACTAGTCCTTATATCTTATGTCATGTAGCATGGTCACATGGAAGTATTTGCATACTTACCCATGAAATCCTCATCGTGACTCACTCAAAACTCCATCTTATACCTCAGCCATAAACTCTGAAACCAATATGTCTGAACCCCTCCTCCCATGATACCTCAATTATTTGAGAGAGATAGTGACCCCAAATTATGACCTAAAGTAGGGCCAGTTTATAGTCTAGAATAAAGGCTATGAAAATCTCACAAATGGGAATAATTGACCTCTATAATTAAACAAGATCTAGATATGTAAGGAATCAACCACTAGAAACTCCATGATAGAATATAAAAGGAAACCAGAACAATCATATAACAATTTAATTAATAAAACTAATACAGAAAAAATTTATCAAAAGTAAATACCCAAAACAAAATCTAAAGGAGTGAAATAATTATTATTCAAATGTAAGAACTAGTAATGTCAGGAATGGTAGACGTAATCCTCCTTGAATCCTAAAAATTTCTTTATTTATGTAGGGTTTTCCTAATAGTGTACTTAGTGGGGTAACAAAAATATCTCATGTAGTTGGGAAAGAAGAAGATTAATTCACCGAAAAGTAAATAAAAAACAATAGAACCAAAGTAATCCAACTATCCAAAAACATCCAGAACAAGGAATTCTCACCAAGTAAATCATCCATGTTTAATAATGTAATAAGAATCAAATTTATAAAGGGTTTTTTGCATCACTTTCAAAATTGATTTTCTACTCTTACACACAAAAATAATATTTTATGGTACTCTCATATCTTCCATATATTACATAACATTGTCTACATCACAATCACATCACATCACAATCACAAACACCTAGGCCGCCACCCCATATAATCATCATTTAATCTCTCACCTAAAGATTCCTTAACTATCACATCACAACCATAACCAGATTAGCAGGGCATTGTGAATATAGAGGAAATCAATGGCATGACATCATCCATCCCAGAACGACCCCTAACATAAACCACCCCATTGTATGGTCTCATCATATCTCGACCGAAAACACCTGAGACACCAACCCAAAACAATGTCACATTACATCTCACCTAAAGACACAATGGCCACCACCATATAGCACCATCACAACACATCATACTCTAAGACACTAGGGTTATAACCTACTGAAATATCTTTAGTATTTTTATCAAATCATGATCATGTATACTTTCCTAGAAGAGTAATCATGAATTAGGGGGTTTCTATTCATCCATAACCATCCCAGATATGTTGGAAAAAACACCCCCAATATAAATAATTCGGTGTTGGCACATTGTGCTCGACGTGGGTGGTGTGTTTATAGAAAATCACAAGAAATGTAAAAATATATAAATATTTGAGACACTCAATACCAAACTAGGGTTTAAAAAATTTTATGAACCAGATCATAACATCCCCACATTTTCAACTACCTCTAAATGAATATCAATACACAAAACACAAGAAACACATCACAATACAATCCAATTTCAATAGACCATCCCAAACAACTCATATTTTAATTTTACCCATTTTAACCACACATACCATTATTAATTCTTCTATTCATTATCTATTTTATACCCATCAACCAAATTGGTGCATTGTATTTCAATCATTATTATCCAATTACATTACTACCTGAAAAACTATCACAATGCATCCCATCAAAACATTAAAAAACAAAAACCATGAAAAGACAACTATCCTAACACCACCACAATCTCAAAACCATATTACATATTGAATTACATATATTATACCCCACAATATGGACAAAAACACAATAATCCCAACTTTTCCCATTCAGAAATTTTCGCCTTATAGCATGGATTCACAACCCCATCACATCACCACCAGACAACATGACATCACAAACCCATCAGACCCACATTCCACAAACACGCATTGCATCAATAAATTTTAACCACAAAAAACTTCCACACATCACAACACATCACAAATAATTTTATAGATCTAGTAATTTTCTTTTTATTAATTACACTTATTTATTTGAGTGGAATTTTCACACAAATCATAATTCATAGGGAAACAATTTTATAATCCAAATATAGGTTTTCCAATAATTTCAATTTTATGGACATATAAAAAAAATAAAATAATGATAAAAAACACATACAAAATCAGTGATAAAAAAGACCCCAAAAGAGACAATTTTTACTTTGGAATAAATCGTGTACCATCATAATATCAAGATAATAACATTAGCTATAAAATCAGGTAATTCAATCCTATTTCACCTTAAATTTTAATATCCAATTATTTATATTCAATTAAACTGTATAAAAAAATCATAGCAATGATAAACAAGAGTATACACATACCTCATGATACAAAAAGTTAGAAATTTTGGATTCCTCGCCTCAAATATGATTTCATACCTCATGACACACCATATAGAAAAGAGGAAATTCAAGAAAACCACAACTGCAAACAAAACCGAAACAACAACCTACAATGACACAATGGTCATAAATTTGTTTCCAAAACACATCTCAAAATAACATCACCTCTATTGTGGATCTCTAAGAAAATAACAAAAGGAAACTACTACGAAAATGAGAGAAACATACCCTTGATCAATAATGGTCATCTATCAAACAAATTGATCATGTTGAGGGAATGATGAAAGAAAGATTCATTAAAAACTACTAGAGTTTCTCTAAAAAAGAGGATTATATATATGGAAAAATGAAAAAAAATCAGTTGGTCAAACCTCTTTATAACCAATATCCCATTGGGTTCACATTTTGTATTCCATACATGATGTGAATTCAATGGGTTTTGGTTTACCCTGAAAATAAATTAAATTATGTGTTATTTAATTACTCATTGTTAATTATACTTTCATGGTGTGAATTCATTTCATTTGATACCACATATCATTGATTCAATCTATGAGGCCACACAATCCATGAAAAATCAGTTCATTCCATAAACCTGGTCAATGTCATGAACAATATATTAGAGTTCTCCTATAGCTCCAACTACAATCACCCATGTAGATCTCCTTAAGATAAATACAAAATCTAAATTGGAAAAGAACTAGGATGGGAAGAAACATTTTGTTACATTATCATTATTCTAAAAACCAAGATATTCACTTGAGATAAAAAATTTCTTGAATCAACTTTTTTCTCTAATGAAATTTCATGGCACATATTCTCCCATAGACTAACATATTAATTTCTAATATTATAAGTAAAAAATAAGGAATAAACCATCATTATATCCATTTCCACAAATCACAATCACTTATATTCTATATTCATAACAAAACATGGGAATGTATAGAGCTTTTAAACCAAAACACAAACTATCTATCATCAATGATTCTTTTTATTTATATAATAATCCAAGTAATTATTATCCATAGATAATAGTACTCATTTCGAGGATTTTAAAAATGATTTTTCATAAATTGAAACCAAAACATTCTTAAGAAATTTTTTTATAATTATTTCTATATTTTGGCATGTTTATAACAAGTCATGAGACTTCCAAACAAATCCATCAACTTTAATCCCAAATCTAAAGTTGTGACTTACATCATCTGATTGATTAATTAATGATAAAATAAATATTCTCTCTAGTCACGTATGATTCACTATTAACATTTTAAATAAGAGTAAAATGGAATTTTCTTAATGAAACATTTCATTGATCACGACTCTCTTTAATACAACATGTTTCCATGATGTAAAAATATAATTTCTCTACACCAACATGGTGCTAAGAAGTTTTATTGAAATCCTTATTAAACCAACTTATCTATATGAAGTATCATTAATGAACTCTTATAACACCCTAAAAAATTATTTTAATAGAATACTATGCCATATAGCCTTCCTAACATGAAACACTGAGCTTTCAAAGAAGTGTGATATATAAAAAATAATTATTATATAAATGTTATTGTGATAATCTAGAAATTAATTTTCTATATGAATAGTTATGACCATAATATTAAAAATAAGTATAAATGTTTTAATTAATTAAAATGTATATATTAATTCATAATAAAAAAGTACTCAATTTTTTGTAAATCCATTTTATTCTTCAAAAATGATTTTTATTGTATTTTTTGTAGGGATATTATAATAAATTTATACAAATTTTGAGAATTTTAATTTAAGGGAAGTATTATGATTTTTTTAAATATCTTGTAAATATTATATTAGGGTTACTTTTTTAGATTTTTCAAAAAAGATTTATTTTTCAATGAATAGTAAAAAATATCATTTTTTGTGAAACTGTAAACTATTTTCATTAAATCAAGTAAATTAAAAGGATAATTATGATTTTTATTTTTATTTTAAATTTTATTACAATTAATCTAAATAATTTCCTTGTATACAATATTGTATTTTATTTTTTCATAAGTTCATTTTTATTCTTAAAAAGGATATTTTCTTATAAAAAGGTTATTTTTTCATTTCTTAAACAATATATAAATTTAGTTTCATGTAGTTATAGAAAATAAATTTTATAAAATTGGATATATATTTAGAATAATAATTTCATAATTTTCAAAACTATACACATTAATATTGTTTATAAGGACTATAAAAAATAGAATAAATTTATTACTAGGGTTAGGGTTAAAATGTGTTCATTAGGGGGTGTTCAACATGAATATTAATGTAATAATTGAACACAAAGTCTCTAAATATTATTGGTTTAATGTACATAAATATTATAACATCATCCATTTCATTTATTTTCTACTTTAATCAACATACAATTTAATGTGACTTTATATTTTTTAAATTTTTTCTATATTTCCATTTATATCCATCCCCCCACTAATAAAAGGGAAAATCCTCTGATACTTTACTCAAAATGTTTGATAAATCATACAAAATAAACATATACACAAAAAAATAACTATATTATTTGAACTCTTTTGACATTCTTATGTTACCCTAGGACCATCCTATGAAGGCTTAAGGTGTAAGACAAAGACGGTCTCTCGAAGAATAGGTAATCATATAACCCAAATCTAACAAATTTTATTTCCAATACTACTTCATATGAATATGTGATATCCATATTAATGTAATTAATCAATTATAATAAATATAATTATATGTTATTATGATTATTTTACAACCAGTTTCCACCACATTTTTATCAAATAAGAAAAAAGTATTATTCAGACTTATATATGAACTACAACACGCATGGTTGATATATTTTATTTTTTAAATATTCCCATATTAAAGATGATCCTAAAATTATATATAATAAATATATATTATTAATGTGACATAAATAAGATATTTAGGATTTTATATTAATATTATACCTTTTAATATTCTAACACATTCGATCGTCATAACATTCCAATATTTGGGTATGTTATTTCAACTACACAATAAAATATATAATGTTTATGAAATGAATGATAAAAGAATTTTTAATTATGCGGATATAATTAAATAATATTAAATAATAAATTACATGATTAAAATCTTCTTGTTTATGGAACCGTGATCAAGGAGTTGGTATCAGAACTGCAAAAAATCAAACCTTCATGAAAATTGAAACAATTAACTCTAAGAAACGAGTAGTTTAATAAATGATTATTAATAAATGGGTGTTAAAATGAAATAAGTGGATAATATATGATATTTTATGAATGTAAATTGATATTTTATAGAATTTTAATAAATATAAATTTATTATATAGGATGAGAGAGAACAAAGGAATCTAGTTGAACTTGATATAAGGGTTCATCATCTCAACATTATTTCCTTGAGTCACGTTTGATGTTATGCAACTATTTTTTTAAGAGATATGTATGAAAACCATTGGTAATATTATATAATGGGTCCTTATTAATTAATCATATTTGAAGTCATAATTAAAATTATTTTATCTAATGTAATTTGATTTGAATGTTATAATAGTGGTAAGGGATTCTCATCTCACTTTTGTTTACATGAAACATATGAAATATTAAACACTTTTTTCCTTAATTTTGAATAAATATTATCTATTCTATATAATATATTAGAAATATATTTATATTAAAATAATTTAATTTTTCTTTTGATGTTATTTATTTCATTAGGGTTATGATTAAAAAGTTACCAAAGCGGTACTATGTTTTTGTTAAAATCTCACTTGCTATCAATATTGTTTATGCATAAAATTATTATGAGAAATTATATAATATATATCTTACTAACATTGTTTATATTCATATAATATATGTCATTCTAGAAATAACATTTTTCTATTCATTTTACTCTTTCTCTCTATACACAAAAGAACAAATGTACTTTTTTACAAAAGATGACTTTATTTCACTCTTCCAAAGGGGATACATTTCTACCTTCTCTATTTTTTCTTCGAACTATTTTCAGGGATTATTTCAAAATTCCTTAAATAATATTCAATGTAATTTTTAACTATATTTAACTTTATTTACAAAATTTAAAAAGCAATATACTTTTCTTCTTTAAAAACGTAATTTTTACCCATGGATTGAACTAAGTCATTGTTTAACATATACCACATGAACAAATTTTTACACCATCATATCCATTATTTAATTTTAATATTAACACATATGTTTCTAGGGATAAATTATAATTAAAAAATTTCCATAATTTTTGGAAATTTTTAGGTTATAAATAAATTAATTGAAGATGAAATGGTTATTTTCCTCAATCAATATTCATATAAAATTTTAAATAAAATTTTATTCTATGATAACATCATTAGATGTTACTTATTCATTAATAGGGATATGATCTAATGATAACAGAATTTTTATTTCTTTATAATTTTTTTGATTATGATAATGAAATATTGATGAAACTAGTTTTTTTCTCATGGGTTTTTCAATGATGAGATGATAAATTTTTTCATAATCATGTGGAATACATATAAATGGAATATGATTACTTGATGGGTAGATCCATTATATCCTTCCCATTCCTAGAGTAATGATTAATTTATTGGATATAAAATTATAAAAAATAAGTTTTCTAAAGCCTGAAATATTGTATGTGCGAGGCAATCATGTGTTGAAAGCATGTACACATGTGGTATTACCAATAAAATGTTATGAGGAATTTCATAGTGGGTTTTATTGACATAATATTTTTATTATTATTACTATTAAAAAATTTATGATTTTTTGTTATGAAATTTTGTTTTTCTTATGATATGATCACATAGATCATGATCATTAATTCTTTTTTGATTTTTTGTATTATGAACTGAAAATTTTTAATTCCATGATTACTAAATAGTAATTTTTGGGAAATATTTTATAATGTTGACATCATATTTTCAAAAATTTATACTCATGTTTTGCTTACATATGATCATATACTGATGTTTCCCATTTTCCCCCTTACTGAGTATATGAGATCAAAATTTATTTTATTTTATATCCCAATGTTATGAAAAAATTTTATATATATGGTATTATTAATAAGTATTCTGTGTAAGGAAAACATTGTGGGAGATGTTAATGATCTTTCACAAAATAAGATGAAATTGTATCTAATATTTAATGACGCTCAACATTTATGGTTATAGGGTGCGTAATGTAAATATATGTGATTAATATTCATCTAAAAGTATAAAATATTTATATATGTAAATATGGGGTGTCCAATTTTTTTATTAATATAGGGTTCATTTCCTTGTGTTGATTTGGTATAGTTAAATTTTTTTAAAACCCATATGTTGTTTCTAAATATATGATAGTATCTTTAATCATTACAAAAATAGAGTTTATGTAATTTTCTAAGAAAATTCATCCCTATGTATATATAGGAAAGTGGATGGGGGTACAACACAAATGTACTTAGGGTTAAAAATACTAAATGGGGTGGATTTAGTATTAAATCAATCGCCACATAAGAATCATAAGTAGGCATAAGACATCACACCTGGATAAAAACTCACAGGGGTTTGGATTGGGTTTATTTACATTTTTTTTACAAACTATCATATTGGTTTAAAAATGATATTGATCCATGAATTGAAAAGATAAACCTAAGGACATACAAATTTAATATATTGGGTCATGATTTTTTAATCCAATATATTATCCTAAACATTTTTAATGTGGTGAAAGGGAGGGTAAATTAGAGTATTAAATATTAAAAAAAATATTCTGGATATTGTTTCTTCATTAAAAACCTTTCTTCCAACATCTTCCTACATTTGAAAACTAATGGATAATAAAACAAGAACAAGACATAAAATTATACATCCCTTACCCTCACTAGGCCACATCCAGGGAACATAAAATGTCAACATACCAATTTAACAACTATAATAATGTGAAATAATTTTTTAGTGTTCAAGGAAGACTTAAAATCCATCCTAGTTTACAACCACTCACAATTTTTGAGCTCATTTATCTCTCTAAAAAATTAAGTCACATCTTATCTAGTGGAGTCTTATGAAAATAAGTTCGGAGTTTCTTCACACATATAGTTTTTAATTTATATTGTTTCATCAAGATGATAAAGACCCCCATTATGCAAGTATTTTCTTCTTATATTGTATAATCCATATCAAAAAATAATTTACATGACCTCTTCGCTACTTTTCACCACAAGACCACTCCATGAGATGCCTCTACAAGACCCATATATGAGACCCCTCTGTGACGCACCTCAATGAGATGACACCTTCAGACCTCTCTGTGAGATCCCTTTTATATTCCTTATTTATTTTCATATGAATCGCATGACACTGGTGTGAGACACTTTTTTGTTTATGAGGTATGTGTGACACTAAAGATTCTAACTATGTGTGCAATCACCCTATGCATACATCAAATAACATGATTCCATTGAAATATCTCTTTGTGATAATTCCTGATATTTCTTTCTTTTAACTATGTGGATCATGTTATTTTAGTTAAATACCTTCTTCAGCTCATACTAAATTCATTTTTTTATCAAACCACAAAATGAAACTAATTTCATTCCTATGGATGGGTTTAGGCTATTTCTTCCCATAAATCCACTTATTTAACTCCATAACTCACAGTTTTTTTATTAATTCCATAGTCTTAGAAAACAACATTATGTACATCACATGATCACTTAGTGTGATTGGATGCCACATGTCCAAAATTCATTGTTTGATAACTTGCATTTTCTTTGAGCATGTCATGTGATCCCATCGCATGATCTATTTAATATAACAATACATTCATATGATCCCATTGTGATATTCATACGGAATCATGATCCTGATTTCATTTTCTTCAAGAAGATCATGTCATCCCTTCATGAGATCCAAATTAAATTAGGTGTGATTAACGGTATATTGATTGACAATAAGAAGACTCTATCATTTTTAGCCTAATTTTCTACATGCACATCACATGATCTCTTCTCATGATAAACATACAATAATGTGTTTTTCATCTGGTATCACTTAGATATCCACTAAAAATCATGAGTTATTTTCAGGTTCTCTAGATTATTAGTTCAAAAATTTATGATCTATGTGATCAGTTCAAACATTAATTCTCCTCGTGATTAGTTCTAGTATTCATGAGATACGAGACTCGTTTTACCATTCACAGATTTTTTGATCAGTTATGTCATTTTAGATCCACAAGATCAATTTTTACATTTGATCCCACTCATCACGCCTCAATGAAAAAAATAATTTTTCAACACCATAAAACCTTATGAAAAATCAAATCAACCCCAAAGCACCATCAAGAGGGATTCTACCGACAATATCTCTCTTTGGGATTGTTGACAACACTTAAAAACTTCATTAACAAACTTTTGGAAAAGTCATGAACACGAAATCCATTTACCCTAAAGAACCACAAACCATGATTATGGAATTATTTAACACTTAATCTAACCCCAAATGATTCAATTTAGGTGTCATAAATGACAAGATGAAGAAAAGTTCATCAATAAAACACATCATTCTCATATATACCACAAAAAACCTTATAGACACCAAATGATAATATAAGATTATCCAATGAGACCACTTCTTGTTATAGCTTCTAGAATCATGAGATCATTACTTATATACATGATTTAAAATAAATGATGGAACAATTTTAGAATCATCATTTTCATAACTCCCATTGTTTTACTTCTCCCCTTATCAGTTTCTCCCCAATCATGATCTATGAAATTTCTCCCTCTTTATTAATAAACCCAAAGGTCACTCCTTTTTTATCATTATTATAATAATGAACACAAATCAGCACATAATTGAAAAAAATTCCATACCTCTAGGAGAGGGGGTCCAACATACATATTTTATAAGTGTGGGAAGTCAAATAAACTACAAAAAAAATTCCACTTCATTCAAATTATTCTTTGAGTAAAGCATTCATTTGGATGTCTACAACTAGAAATTCAGTATGCATACAATCCAACTTCGCAAGGACAATCTCCAATTTTTATTTAATAAAGAAATATTTTATTTCAATGTTTTTTCCTTGAGTGATGGACTATATTTTATCTATTATATATTTCTCATTAAATATCATAATGAATTGAGATATGAGACTATAATATAACTCCCATATCTTCAAGCTACTACATAATCCATATTAAATGTGTACAAGATTTATTAGGCATGATGCATTGAAATTCGGTGGTACTAATAGAAATGAGATATTGATTTTTTCTTAGTAAATAAATACCTAGTCCAATAATATAGAATTCACCACTTGATGTTGATTTTTGATCATCATATAAACCGTCCCAATCTTCATCTGTAAAATCCAATAAATTTTATTGATATTTTTCTTTATAAAAAAGAAAATCCATCATTACATCAATACATCAAGGTATTATTTTCACTACATGTAATTTTATTTCCTTGAGATTAGAATGGTATCATTACACCTATCATATGATAAAAAATAATGTGTCATGTCTTATTTTTGTGAAAAAGACTCCTTTTGAGTTTTCTTTATTTGATTATATTAACAGTTTTCCTTCATCATAAAGTGAAAATTTCATCTGTGTTTCAACATTAGTTGTCATTTATTTGTAATTTTCCATCACAAATATTCTTATATCATTCATGTAATATTTTGAAAGTGAATTTAAACTTCCATGTATTCCATGTGTTATATATAAACCAAGTAATAATGGTATCTTTCCAATCATTGAATTTTTGAACTTGAATTTCATGAATTCTGCAAACAGTTTTCAATATGAATTATTCGATAAACTAATGATTTTATCACCAAAATATAGTAGTTAAATAATCAATTTATTACTATCATTTCAAAAATATAGATTATAATTAACTCCACCACGTTAGAAACCTACCTTCTTAAAATATAGTTTGAGTCATAAAATATATGCTATGGGTACCTACCTCAACCCATATAGTTCCTTCGTTAACATAAAAACATTTTATTAAACTTCCAGTTTGATAAAAAAACTATAGTGATTAAATATAAATCACTTTATAAATAACCCAATTTACAAATGCTAACATGAAATCCTTCTGGAAAAATTTGAACTATTTTTACTAGTATGTCTATGAATAGCTAAGTAGTTTCTATCCTTATAATAGATTAAAATTATCAATCAAAATCAATACCATAAATATGTTATTATCCATTGCAAACAAGTTATTATTTATTTTTAATTATTATACATTCATCATTCATATAGTTAGAGAAAACCAATTTTGTCACAGTGATATTCTTGTATACCAGCAACAAAAAAATCACCCATGATTAATTGTTTTTTATTTGGTCAATCTATTTGTTCCTTGCCCAATCCTAATTATTATATATTGAATATTTTATAAAATATTATGGAAATATTACTATGATATTAAATATTCATTTTTAGAGTCTTTGTCCTCTTAGTTTGTACTAGTTATTTCAAATCCCTAATGATATTCTATCTATTTATTTCTAATCACCTATTTGGTTTCTATAAAAGTTTTATTTGGTCATCATATGGATATTTTTCTATGGATAAATTAGGGATTTTATCTCCCCCTATGTTTTTGGCCTATCATCAATTTCCTCCTAAATCTTTTGATGAATGTTTTTTAATATTCATCTCATTTACTACTACATCAATGTCATTTCTCTCAGTTAATTTTCTCATCTACTTATTGAAGAATTTATATTATTTTCTTATTAAAAATTAACCAAGAAGTATTCCTTGATATCCTTGGGATTAAAACATTATGTATTTTTCCTTATTTATAATGAAACAGTTAATTCCCAGGACTCAAAAGTATATCAATGTTAGATTATTTTGATAACAATACTTTTATTGTACATTCTATTCTTCCAGACATAATAATTATCTATTAAAAGTTTAGATTGAGGTAAAAGCTTCTGCTTTCTAAAACATATCTAGAAGTTATTTCTCAATGAGAATCATTCAGACCATATTGTCAATAATTTGTTTTCTTTTCTCAAACACTCCATTTTGATATGGATTTCATACTAATTATACTTTTTCCCTAATTCAATCATTCTCATGATAATCATACATGTTATTATTTGTGAACTCATATCCATTAATAGTTTGAAACTTCTAAATATTTTTATCTAACATATTTTGAACTTCCCTCTGTTGACATTTTATTCAACAAAACACATTGGACATGAAGATGATAAATAAAACCTATCCATTATTCTAAAATATTGAATGAAAAGTAAATAATATCTCATTACAATAATAGATATTATTTATATAGTTACACCTAAATCAATATTCACATGTTCAAGAACTCTTTTTTACCATTGGTCTTTCTCCATATATATATTCTGAGTAATCATTCCTAGTTGGAATGAATAAAACGTTTAAGTTTGATCACATGATGACATAAAGAGATGTCAAGAAGCATAAAATATAAACAAATTAACAAAGAATGTCTTTCTTAGATAACTAATGAATTTATTCTACAGCATATTATTTTCTATGTTGGATAGAAAGAACATGTCATCTTCTCCACTTATCATATTAAGATTACCCTCCATATGATTTCCTTAAAAAATTAATTATTCCTTAAAGATAAAAAACATCATATTAGATATTATAACATGTCATGAGTCACACCATTAACTAACACATAAAATATTGTGAATAATACCATAAATAACTAACACATATTCATATATCATGTATTTGAACCCAATATAGGATTATTCCTATATGATAATCCATTGGACTTCATTATAAACAAATATTATGAATGAATCCTTATCATGCATAATTCATGTAACTACATTATAATTTTCTATCATATGGTACTGTTATCCACTATCAATAATACATATTCTAATGTGATATGATGCTTTAAAGGTAATGTTTTCGACTGATGTCTACTCAACTCTTTTCATTCAGACTCCTATCATTTGATTCATACTTGATTTTTACTAACACTATTTATCTTAATTATATTATGATGTTACAACCTCATATTGGAAATATATATATTAATTTTAAATTTTTCAGAATTTTCTATGATCCTTTGTGATTTTGAATGAACCGCTTTTGGTGTGCTTTAGTACTTTTCACTGCATTGTCCATTAGTAGTATCCAGTCATGAGTCTGAATCCTACACACTAAAAACAATGAACATCAAAGTAATTACTATAATAATAAACTCTATTTTGATACATTTGTTTCTATTAGTCTTATTGAAACTTATTCTCTATATAAAATACATTTTGATAATGTCCCATAATTCCATAGTTATACCACCTGATACGAGGTATATTAATGCATATCATTTAGAAACCATTAATTAAAACTTAATTCCTACAAATATTATAATCATTGTAAATACCCAAATAAATATTCATCCTAATAGTGGGAGATTTCATATGATATAAATCATCACTAATTTCTATATATATTTAACTCCCATACTATATGATTCATTTGGATATGAAATATTCTTCTTTATACATTAATTTGAATATTTTTTGGGCCTCCGAAATGTATTTACACTTTTTATTTTTTCTGAAAAAGTATTTCCCAATACCATGTCATTATTCAAGAGTTTCCCTTAATCCTTTACCTTTTCTCTTAGGTCAAATTATTTTTCAAAAAGTTATTCAATAATTTTGATGCATTATTTTATTGTTTAAATAAAACTATATATACATTTGTTCTATTTTTCAACATTGAGTTTTAATAGAATAACTTTCCCTTGGATATATATATTTTTTGTTATGAGATTATCAATTTCTGAATTTATCTTATACCCCACATTGGTATAATGCTACATATTGATTTAGGCATCAAAAAACAACCTATTAGGTTTCTTGTTTTTGGAACTCCAAACATCAATCTCCTAAAGTATATCTTCTAATTTTACCAAAAGGTAAAATCCTGCTTCAAATCCTCCATCATTATTTTTAATTTCTTCCCTTGAATAATAATTACCCACAACTTCCGCCATAGAATATTATTCATTATCCATCAATTCTAACATTTATTCATCCTCGTATTCTCTTAAACTATAATTTTCATTATTATATAGATTATTCCCTATGATAAAATTTCAATTAATAATTTTTATTTTCATTCACCTTAATAGAAGATTTATTACTGGTTGTTTCATCATTATCATCATAGTTTACTTAAATTGTATTAGGGAATTTTTTTGGAATATTTACAACCCTTGTAAAATGATATCTTACAATTGGATGCTTCGTTTCAATCTTTTCTTTTATCCTTTATAGTTTGGAGGAATGAAATGACATAACCCTATCCACAACACCTTATTTATGACTATATTATATAGTTATCTTCTTATTGAATTGAATTCTACTTTTTTGGAATTAACTTTTTCAATATAATCACTATCATCTATTCTCATATCGTATGTAATAATAGTATTGTGTAAGCTATCCAATGTCAAATACATTAGATCATTATCTTCTAGAATAAAAACATTCTGAGTGAACCTTGGTGGCTGAAATCTCAATATGTGCTTTAATATCCTGAATTACTAAATATTTTCTATTGTTACACAAATATATTAAATAAAAAACACTCACATAATAAAATAATTCATCAATAGACTCCTTGGGGTGAATTTTCAATTCCTCATATTATTTCCACAAAACCATTAATTTTTCTTTTCTTAATTTTGAATAACCTTCATGGATATTTAGGAACTTATTCCCACATGGAATATATTCACATACATGACCTCTTATTTATGTATCTTTTGTTAAACAAATCATTTTTTAATGAATTTATTATGTTGGAATCAACATCCAAATCTCAAAAGACTATTTCTAATAAAACTCTAATGTACTCACTTCTTGAAATATCATACATCATAGCTATAAATACATCCATTACTAATTATTTAAAATAGTGTTGCATCTGATTCATCAAAAACTAAATAAAATCCTTGAATATTGGAATCAATTTATAATTAACAACCTCCATTGAAATAAGTAAGAGTGAAACATTGACTTTATCTTTTCATATTGATACCAATTGTTATCCCAACCAAGTTAAATAGCATGAGATGTGAGTGAATTAGGGTATGATTGATTAAAAAAACACATTTTTATCTAGTTTTTTCTTTAACAAAAACTCTATTCTCACTTGTTCCTATTGTATAGATAAAAATGATATTAAAAAATTTTCATTACATAGTAAATTAACTTGGTTCACCCTTGATGGGATATATCCTATGGTCATACAATGGAAATGTTTCTATTTAATAAATCCACCAAAGCTCACATATTTTATAAGGATTATAGAAAACTCACTATCACTCCTACTTTACAACCATTCACAATTTTAAATCTCACTACTCTCTCCGCTAAATTGAATGCATTACCTCTCCAATGGAATTTTCTGAAAATCGGTTCCAAGTTGATTAAAAATTGTGTGTTCATTTTGCTCTTTATTCATCAAATATATGAAAACACCATAGTGAAATGATATTATTCTATGATTCTATAATCCCTGTGAAAGATTGCTTTACAGTATTTCTCTACGTGATTGCTCCATGAGACCTCTCCATGGGAATCCTCAATGAGACCCTTTCATGATACCCATCCATGTTACCTTTATATGGGACCCCTCTATGAGACCCATTCATGTGACCCCTCTATTATGAACTTCCATAAGACCCCTACATGATATCCCTATGATATTTCCCTTTTTGATTCATTCTTTTCACATAGATCGCTTGACACTAGTATGATACACTTTTAAAGTTACACAGTTCTTGTTAAATCAAAGGGTCCACCTATGAAAGAAAAAATCTAATTAATGCATCACATCAGAATATTATTTTTTTATATCTATATTATAACCCTTAATTAAAAATTTCATCTGATTAAGTTGATCATGTTATTCTTGTGTAGGAACTTGTTCAGGTCATGTCAAATAATTTTATTTAGATCAAACCACATATGAAAACTACTCAAATTAGTAAGGATGGGTTAGGGGATATATATAGGAATAAAGTCACCACCTTATTAATGAAAATCACTATTATCCATTAATTCCACCATCTCAGAAATCAGCCTTACGTGCATAGAATGATCACTCCATGTGATCTCTCACTAGATTTCAATAGTGATTTGTGTGATCACCTAAATTTTTTTGATTGTTTCACATTATCCCATCACATGATCAATTAAAAAACATTATGGTTTCTCATGATCCAATAATGAAATTCAAATAATATCATGTTCCGAATTCCATTTCTTTTAGCACACTATGTAATTTCATTGGGATATCCATAGACAATAATGTTTTCATCAAATGATTTAGAATGATCTCAAGAGGTATCCAAATTTTATATCCTCTGTTTATTCATGAGATTTGTTTGATATGATCACAATTTAAACTGATAATAATGTGTTCTTCATGTGATATCATCATGAGATCTACTCAAGAACATGCAGTCTCTTCATATGATATGCATGATCAATTAATAAATTCATTCTTGATGTGATTAATTTAGAAATTCTCACTCTATTTTACAACATCTATAATTTCAATTCCATTTGATATGTTCTATAATTCTCTCACCTCATTGTCAATTATGGAATTAACTCTCTATGTGATAATTTTTTACATTCGTGCCAACTATTTATGGTCCATTGAAAACCATACTTTATCAATAACTTGAAACCATATCAATTAAAAAATAATAAAAAAACAATAATTAAGATGTATTTTTACAATACTATAACAAATTATCAATATTAAATAATTTGTCCCAATGATTGTTTGTGATCAAATTATGATTTTTTGTTTTAGTCAATGCTTAAATCAAGAGAAAACATGTTAATGCTGGAAATACTAAATGATGTGATGATTTTACTTATGATAAATATAATGAAATGGAATATGGAATGTGAATACTTGTTATTATTCCTAACCAACTATCTCAATATATGATTCAAAAATATATTATCTGTGCATTTTTTAGTGAACCATGCATAAGAAAATTGGATTTTTAAGAAGTTAACGAAGGAAAGAAGATTAAACATTCTACAGTTCAAGAATATTCGAAGAAAAACCCATGAGGATGTACTAAAGGAATGATAAGATGTCTTATCTATAGAAGATAAGGTAATAATGTAACAAAGTTCTATGAAATAAAGGATTACTTCAATTAAGGGACATAAAGTACATCAAAATATTCCATTTATAATTTAATAGATTATGAATGGGGGACTTCGGCATTATCAAAGATAATCAACTAATAAAGGGATAACTTCTAGAATAAATAATGGCATATATTAATGCAATCATTGAAGTTGAATGATTTAATTGTTAACATATATGTATTTAATAATTATTTTGTATAAGTGTTCATATTTGGGTTAGATGAATTATGAAACTTCTATAGATTATTCTACATTAGGATGTCATTAATTATTTTCACATGGAAATTAAATGATTCTGATAATATTAAGAAATGATTCGGTGGTAGGGTGATATTTTTTTTTTAAACATGATTCTGAGATAGATAACCATTAATATGTTCCTCATATTGAGATACAAATGATAAGTTAAGATAAAGAGATAATTGATATTAATATATTAAATTGGATAGTAATTGTGATGATAAAAATAAATATTTAATTGATAAAAAGGTTATTTATATTTCAGTTTATTACTTTTTGGATTTATGAGATAGAGTTGATAGTTTCTGTTGAGTAACTTTTTGGAATTATTTCTATTTTAGTTGAGTTTTTGTTGTGATTCATCTTATTTTTTCAATATATTAGCATGATTTAAGATAATATATGATCATATAAATCATGTGTTTATAATGTGACATTTTGGACAAGTTTATGTTACTAGGTATGTAAAATTGATTTGGGGAATTTTTTGTCCTTCTAAAAAAATTGGTTAATAGTACCATTTAGGAACGCCTACATGCTTTTTTGTATTTGTTTATTTTTATATTGAATTAAATATTTCATAGGGTATTATTATTTAAATGTTTTATTTTAATATCCCAAATAATAATTTATTAATATTAGTTATCTTAGGATATACTTACCATTTTGGTTTTCTATAACTGAATAGTAAAATGATGAATGTATTATTATTCTTTTTTTAGATATTCTGATCTATTAGATTTTTATTTCAGTTCTTTAGGCCTAAAAAGTTCATATTTATTATTCATCATTGATATATGTGTCAGAAATAGGTGGAATATAATTGGAACATGAAACCAAAGGATAGAATTATTGTTATAGAATTGAAAAAATACACTAAGTATATTTAATCATATTCAGTGTAAACTAGTTCCTCCATTATTGGTAAATAGATATTAAAAATGAAAACATTTTACTTTTAATAATTATTTCTAAATATTTTATGGATTTTTAACCCACCACTGACCTATATTTTTGTGATCCTTAACATTCTCAAGATCATATTCCTTATTTCTATTTATAAATCTTAGGAAATTATAATTATCCTCAATGACCATATTTTCACTACCAAATAATTTTATTCTTATCTGGGAACCTGATTATTATTTATTTCATGTATCCTTTATTATACCCACTTCCCTTTTTCATGTGAAGATTTAATAAACCTTTATATGATGTGGGTTTCAGATAATGTTATTTTATAATATTGAACCTTTGATTCCAAAGATAAAAATTTTGAGGAAAACATTTATTCTGGGGGGGGTAACTCATTGAAAATTTATTTTAATATAATATTATGCTTAATAGAATTCATAACATGGAACATATATCTTTATACCAACTAAAATATACTATAAAAATATTATTATTTTCATGTGATCATTATAACTTATTTATTAAATTGTCAGAAATTATTATTAATAAAAACATGATGACGAATATAAATAATGGTTTAAAATAATAAATTATTTTTTATTAATTAATGATAAATAATTACTCAATTATTTGTAATGTGATTTTATTCTTCAAAACTATGTATTCTTCAAAAATGATTTTTTATTGAATTTTACGCATGGCTACTATAATAAATTTATATAATTTTTAGATATCTAATATTAAGGTACCAATATTTTTTTTTTCAATTTTTGGTTTAATATAAGCTTAGGGTTAGTTTTTTTATTTTCAAAAAATTATTTTTCTTTGAATAGAGAAAAATGTCGATTTCTGTAAAACTATCCATTTTTTCATTAAATAAATTATTTTTAAAGTATGCGTATAGTTTTAATTTTTGATGGATATTAATATAAATTATATTAAATACAATCTATATAATTCCAAATAATCAACATAATGTTTAATTTTGGTATAAGTTCATTTTTATGCTTAATACAGAATTTTGTAAATAAAGACATTCCATTGCATTTTGTTCCCTTATTTTAAAATTAATTTCCAACACCTATATAAATTGAATTTTAAAAACTGGATTCCATATTTTTAATTATCATGTTAAAATTTTAATGATGAAACTGTCATTTTTGTTAATAATAAATTGTAAAAACAATAAAAATGTCACTGCAGCTAGGGTTAAAATGGGTTTATATAGGGGTTTATAGTAATAGATAACTGTAATAGTGTAAGATAAAATTCAATAAACCATGTATGATAAATATATTAATAAATTATATTATCCCACATTAAAATTATTTTCAATTTTTATCCACTTTCACAATAATATGACTTTATTATTTAAATATTTTATGTAATTCCAAGTGTGCCTCCATCACTTATTAAAGGGGACATTTTTTATACAATATTAAAAACATTTGATCTCTATAAATCATAAATTCACCACACAAATACATTACTCGATTACTTCCATTAATTCTTGATCTCCTATTCATACCATAATACCATATTGAGATATCTTAAGGAATAATCCAAATGAGGTTTCTCAAAGAAGATATAATCATCTTACTTGACTCTACCCTTTCAAAGTTTATTTCATCTCATACATCCTATAAATTTATTTTACCAATAATTAAATAATTAATATAATATCAAAGATATACTTATATTTTATTATGACAATTTGACAACCATTTTCTACTTCTTTTCCATAAAATGGGAAATGAAAGTATCGCTCATGTGTGTGTACAAACTACCATCTACATGAGAAATATGTTTCATTTATTATCTCCCCGTGTTTTTTCAATGATAATAAAATTATGTATAATTAATATATATGATAAATATGATATTAATAGGATTATAAAAATTAAATATTATTATTATACCTTAGTATGTTCTCACTCATTTGGTCTTTATAGTAAACTCTTTTTTACATTGTTTCCAGCACTAAGATGAGTGATGTTATAAGGTTTATGTTATGAATTATTAAGAAATATTTAATTTTGTGGATATTATGTAATATATCATATAAAAAACTATTAAAATTTTTAAAATTAAATAACCATGATTAATGTTCAAGTAAATGATATTTTGAAATGAAACATTCAAGAAATTAAAAATCGTTAACACCCAAAAACGGTGATTTAAAAAAATAACTAATACTAAAACTATGTTGAAATGTTATAATTCGATAATATAAGAAATTATATGTGAGTAATGTTTTATTTTATATAAATTTAATAATGTAATATTTATTAGATTGATGTTTAGATCTCGTACCACGCAATTTGAAATTGATGTTACGGTTCATCGTCTCAATGTTTCCTCATTGAGAGATATATGATGTAATTCACATATTTATGTATATGAGGATTATATACATACAATTTGATATTTTATATCATGTATCATTATTAATTCACAATACTTAACATTAAAATTATAATTTTTTCATCAAAGGTGTTTTGATTCCAATGTTACCAAAGTATTAAGGGTTTCTTATCTCACTTTTGTTTCTATGAGACATATTTCGTATTAACTCACACCCATCATGTGGTGTATATAATAACCCTCTGATATGATATAACATTAATAAATTAATATTATGTTTATTTTATGTTTTATTTTATGGTATTTCTTTAATGGGGGTTATGATTCAAAAGTAACAAAAAAGGTAACGATTATAGCTTATAATCTAATAATGTTATAGAACTTTTTTATGATTCACTTTCTAATAATGTAATTATATAATATATCTATATATAATATTTTATATTCTACTTTCCTATATTTATTTATGAAAATTAAATTCTTTTCCTTTAATTTTTCTCTCTATGTACCCAAAATGGAAGACAACATTTTAATGAAAATAATCATTATTTCTCTTTCGGGGTAGGAATATTTTTCTTCCATATCAATGTTTTATTTATCACATTTCATGAATTTTTATAGTATTCATAAAATATTAGTTATTTAATTTTTAACAATATTTTACATCATTAATTTTTTTAAAAAAATCATCTTGTTTTTCAAAAATATGTATTTCTTACCAATAGCTTGAATGAAATCTATGTTATAATATATTACATAATAATTTTTCTTCATCATCATGAATAATATTTTCTACTAATATTACCATATATATTTCCATGGATAATTTCAGTGAAAATTGTTTCTGTAATATTTCATAAATGTTTAGATTTTAATTAAGTTGTTTAAAGTGAAAAAACAATTTCCTCAATAAATATTCCATTGATATTTGAAGGTATTTTTTATAGCACCAAAACATTTGATGTTAATTATGATTCATAGGGTAAAAGATCCCATTTTTCCATACTTATTCATTCTTAGGATGTTTTATGATTATAATTATGGAATATTGATGAAACTTGTTTTCATTTCCATGGGTTAACTTATGATGAGATGATAATTTTTTCTTGGATTACACGACACACATCTGAATGAATTATGATTATTTAATTAGTGGGTTCTTTATATCCCAATAATTTCTTGGGTAAAAGTTATTATTTATAAACTTAGGGGTTATATATTAGGTTATCCCAGGCCTGAAAAAGGGTACGCATGATGTTATCCCAAGACCAAAGATCCTATATTGGTGGTTATCCTATGTCAAACATGTTATAAATTTCTTGGTGAGTAGCGTTGACATATGATTTCAATGATTAGGAATATACCATACTTTATGGTACTATATTTTTAAATTTACATCTTACGATTGATTATATATCCCATGATATTTGATTATTTTAGGATTCATGTCTTATAAACTACAAATGCCTTATGCAAAGATTATGGACTATTAATTACAGGGTATTATATTAAAATTTTAATCACATATTATCAAAAACCTATATTCATTTTATTATTACATGTGATCATTGACTCGTACCTATCAAGTTTACCCTTACTAATATTCATGATCTCAATCATTCTTATGGTTTTATTCCCCATGTTTTGAAGAATGGATTTATTTATGTTATGAACAAGACGTTTTCTTTGAGATAAGCACTTTGTGAGAGATATTGAAGATATTTGAAGAAATATTATGATCATGTTTTCAACATTTAAATTTACTATAAATTTTTGGTTCTATGGTGTGTATTTATTTGTAATTTTTTTGAATATTTATAAAAAAAATATGTATTTATGTAAATACTATGATTCCTAAACTCTCCAATACAAATATCAAATAACATAATTCTCCCCTTTCATAAACATGATATAAATCAAATTTTTTACTAAGAAAATGGAAAACTTTAGCAAACATCATTGAGACAAATATACACCGTTAATGAATTTTTTAGATTATTTAACCCCCGTTATCAAAAACCTAAGGAGGGATTCTCTAAATATTACCATAATGGAATTTAATGATAAATAAATATTTCTATGAGAAATATAATACCTTAAAATAAACCACTTATTAATGATACCACTTATGGGATCTTATATTGGAATGATTAAATGCTTTTTGTGAGAAAGGTACACATATCTGAATAAAAAAAGTGGATAGAGATGGTTCATCTCCAAGATATATCTAATTCATTTTAAACACTTCCCTGGATATTTTCATAATCATGATGTTCGCAACTTGAAATTTCCTACCCTCATACACTAAAATCACGAGAACTTTCTCATCATCTACTAGGAAATTTATGTATAATATGAATGTTTTTGCCCTAGCATGATGGATATGATTTTTTAAGAATAAAATAAATTGATTTTCCACACATTATTACAATAGTATATTTCACCCCAAATCTAATATGCCAAATTTTTTCTTTTTTAGATATTAATTGTTTACCCATGTGTGTATTTTTGACAAATTAACCTTACAGAGTTCTCAATGAGATACAATATTACATCCCAATTAGAAAAGAAATAAAAAATATATATAATAAAAATAACTTCCCAAATTTTTATTCATTCGATCTATTATACGATTCTAATAATCATATATAAATCAAAATAACTCTGGTTATAATATATTATGATAGAAAAATTATAATTACAATTTTCCTCTAAAATACTATATTTCATTTACTACATGAATGTTGATTTACTGGGAATTACTTTGGATCTATGAAATTTGATTAAGTGTAGTAAAAAATTCAATTCCTTTAATTTTTATGTATAGTTGGATTCCAAAGCGTTTCTATATTATCACACATTTACAACATTAACATTATTATCCCTATGTGACCTTATCTGGTAGCAACTGGTGTTTTCATAAAATATAAAACCTTCATTCCAAAACATTTAATAACTTCAATGGAATATTTATATTGATAAATAAATATTACATTGTTTTGTTAAATAACCTATTATCTAAATGAAATATCAACTCTCTAATTATTGATATTTTATACTTACACATTATAGATATAATACACTATTTTCCATGTGCTTTTTTTGATTATCTAAAAATTTGTTCATTAATAAAAATGAGAAAATTTATATTTTGATTATTCTTCTTATTAGAAAATTATTATATGTCTAATTACCATAATATTTATATTCACATTCACCAACCTATAATTATGCAGTTTGTTAAACCAAAAACATATTCTATCTTGGAATTATTGGACCAATGAAAATTGGAAAAAAATTGATTATGTAAATAGTTTTTAATCCATTGTAGAAACCCTCTGTGTAATTATCATTCCACAATGGGGAATGTTTCTATAAATATTTTTGATGATCATATGGTCATATTTTAGGTTCATCACTATGATATTTCAATGTTATGCACTCTTATATTTGAAACTATTTGATTCCATAATAGAATAGGATTATATAAGGAATTTGAAAGTCTGAGAAGAGGTATTACTGCTCCATGTATTTTCTTTTGGAACATAAATTAAATTCCATACACATTTCAAAAAATCAGTGTTTTCCATTCTTTAATATCTCTTGGATTGTTCCAGGTCTTCGTAGAAATAAAATGATTTTATATTGATTACCCTTGTTAGTTAAAAATATACCATGTATAGGATTCACCTACAAAATTAGTTTCTAGAAATATTGACTTATATATTGTTAATGAAATGGATGTTGACAAATTAGACTCAATATACCAAATCATGCTTCCCAAGATCATCTCTGGTCATCATTCCATTATTGAAATCCTAATTCATAGGGTTATGAATTGTCCTCTCTCTTTTAGATTCAATAATTATTTGGCATCCCATACCAATTTTGATAGGATCATGTGCGAGTTACATTATTCTACGTATTAGAGAAATGATTTTGTTTCTTGTATCCTAAAATTAAAACTCTTTAGGTGAACTATTAAGATATGGACTATAGATACCTTCATCATCATTGATAAGGAAATTTTTTTCTTGTAGTCTCTGTTAATTGGGTTCTAGAGGTAAATAAAAACATTGACTTCACCCCTGACCTCTCTCATGATATTTTAATCACTTCCAAGATAAATTCCCTCTTATCATTTCCTGAAAAGATTCAAATATAAACCATCCAAATTAAAAGTTTCAACAATGGGGACAGGAAATAAGAGTTATATAACTCCATTAAAAGGGACCTGAAATCTTGTTGGGCTATTTCTTTCTTCAATGTTGATGGAAATATCATTAATAATAATGAAATCATCAAATGAATCTGTAACAACCTGAGATTTTATGAGATATATTATTTTTAATTTCTTTCATATCGTCTGTTGTACTCTACACCAAGATTATCTTGTACTATACGCAACACCATATTATCTTGTTGTATACGCAACACTATTCTTGGATCTTATTACACACAATTTCAAGTTCGCAACAGTGAGGGTATATATATGTATATATATATATTCAATGTATAAATGAAATATGGTTGGATTTTGTTATACAAAACAACAAAGTAGTCTTGCACTACACGCAACCCTGACTTGGCTTACATTACACGCAATCACGACCTTCCTCGATAGCGTGTGTTGTATGCAATACAAGGTTTCACTAAAAATGATATATTGTTATTATATTATTATGTACTAGCTGTTATGAATATTATAAACTACATGTTGAATTTTATAACATTATTATTCATCTTACACATTTTCTAGAACATGTTAAGAGAACAAAATAAATTTTTCGAGTAAAATAAGTATTTTTCAAAAAATGTAGTTTTGCCGCCTTTTGATAGAGAACCCAAAATAAATCAAGTTTTTGATATGTTTATAAGTTAAATTTTTCAAAATAAAATTTTTCTTTGGAAGTAGGATATAAAAATTTACTTTGGATAAAATTTTGATACTTTTCTGATAACTTTCATGTTTTGATGAATAGTAATAATATGCTAATTTTTTTTAAAAACAACTTATTTCATTGGGATAATTTATATGGTTAAATTATAATATTGAATTGTTTTAAAATATAAATAGAATATATTTTTATGATTTAATATAATGTATGTCATTAGCATTGATTTTATATTGAATTCGTAGATGAAATCAATTCAATCTTTTGCAATATTTAAAAAAAAACCCCGTTTTCTTTCAACAACGGGATTAATTTTAATTTAATTTCATCAACTTTTGTGTATTGAATATGGAAAAATGGATTCCATATTTGTAATCAGTGGGTCCAATTTATGTTAATAAGCTTCTTTTTATTCTTGGGCATTATAAATAGTAACTACGGTAAATTTTATTACCATAGTTAAAGGTAAATTGGGTAATTAATGGTAAATATAAGATTATAAAATTACCCTAAAACCTGCCAAAATTCTATTGGATGACTAAAAGTCGACCCTTATCATCTAATGGTCGCAATAGATTCTTTGTATGGACTTGTTTCCTTGAAAATAGTTTAATTATTATTAAAACCAATGAAAGTGACAACATGTCACTCTCTTAAATATTATAAGTATATTAATTTTAATTTAGTGATAAACTTCATGAAACATCGAACATGAATAGTCTACAAAAATATAATAAAATTATATACATCATATGAATTTATTTATAATTTTTAGGGATTAAATAATTATCATTAATTGTGAAACAATAGTGATGCAGAAATTGTTTACCTAGTGAAAAATCAAGAATATATTTTTTATTAAACTAATAGTGTCCCTAAAAGGCACCAAAACCCTGACCAAAACTTATTGGTCATGTAAATGTAAACCATAATCATCCAATGGTCGAATAATTGACCATTTAGAGCCTTATAAAATCGATTATGAAACTTATAATATTTTATTTTGAATGATTCCAATGTTGTCACCTTCATAATTTAACAAAGATAACAATTTACGTGTTGTTATTTTAAGATGATAAATTCGAGTAAAATTATTATTATAAAATAGTTGATATTTATCTACATCAAGGGATTTTATTTTTAATTTTTCTGCAAAAAATAATTATATTAAATAATTATACAAAAATGTTGTACTAATTATTTTAATAAGAGATATACCAAATAAATGGTTTTAAAAATATTAAAATAAATTTTATATAAACTATTTAATGAACTCAAATAATTTTTTAGATTACTTTGACATGTTAGGAACCTATTAAATATTTTATTTTGAATATATCATTTGTGTGGATTTAATTTAAATTCAAATAAATGAATAGTGTCCAAATTTTCACTATTGATATATTATAGAAATAACATATTATAAAATTGTTTAAAAATTAAAAAAATATTTAAAAATTATAAATTAAAAATTATATGGTCCAAAATTTTATAAAGTGTCAAATAATGGAAAATTCATAACACTTAAGTAATTATTTATAATAATTTAAAATTTAGAATATTATTATCACAAAAATATTAAATTGATAAATAAGGATAAATCAAGTTGATAATGTTTAAAATAAATTTATAACATGTATAAATTTTATTGGTTTATTATATTACAACACTATATCATCTAATCATCGGATATGAGTCATTTTGGAAGTTTTTAAATGGTTTGGGGATTTAATATAAACTAATATTTCTTATATTTTTTAAGGTGCCCCTCTCCTCCATTATAAAAGGGCACCTCCTCCCTCTCTTCCTCACACAATTTTGAGCCTTGAAGCTTGGACAAACCCTAACCATTTCCCTTCCAAACTTTTCGAAAATACATTCTAGAGGTCCTGGTCTTCTTCAAAGACTAATTTTAGAACCCTAAGAGGAGGTTTCAAGAGACATGTCAAAGAAGAGGTAATATCCATTACCGATTCTTTCAATTTTATTTCTTCTTCAAATTCTTCATCTTTAGTTTTTTCATTATATTGTAATAAAATAAGTATAAATAATATAATTATATGTTATTTTTAATATGAAACAACCCCATTTCACCTTCTATCCATCCTACGAAAAACGAAATCATCGCGCGTGCGTACGTACGGAATACCGTCTCCACACCGTGGTGTAATCTGTTTTTCTAACACCACCATACGTGGATGGATATAATGGTGTAAAGAATAACTATACATAGTTATTATAATATAATAATGATTCTGATCTATTGTATCATCCACTCCAATTCTATTCAATAATTATGGGAACAATATCATCGCTCGTGCGTACGTACAGAATATCGTCTCCACGACGCAATTAGATTCACTCTCCATGTTAACCATTCAAGAATGATTATAACGTATATATAATAAGTAATCATGACATATATGACATAATAATGCTACTTCATTTATTTATATATATATGTATGTCATCTACTTAATTCCATTCAACTCAATAAGGAAACGAAAACAGCGTTCATGCGTACGTACGGCCTATCGTCTCCATGAACGGTGTATTTCTTTCCATTTATCGATCTTTTATATATATATATATGTATATTCTGAATATATATTATATATAAAACATGTTTTACATTTTTATATATTTAATAATGATCTAAGTAATCATATGAATAATTACATGTTAAAACATGAACGATAAATGAATCGATTTTACCTAAAACGCTGCTTTAACTTGAATTTACAAAAGAACGGGTAATATAAAGTCATAAGTGAACCATATATTATATAATAACAATGAATATGATTCTTTAATAAGTCAATGACATTATTTAAATCATTATACAGGAGGTTTGGATATGTACGGAGCATATCGGACCAAAGGTAATGGAATATTTTTCAATCTTATTTTTATCTGAGATTGCTTTTTCGTAAGTATTTACTGGGGTTATATTTTTTATTCATGTCCATAAAAATGTTTGAATAAGGTGTTTAATATTCTTCCATGTATGATTAAATTTATTTTTACACTTATTTGACTTTTACTTTGGGTTATGGATGGAATCTTTCTTTTGTTTACCATACGTGGTACTTTTTGACTTTTCTGGTAAAAGTACGAGGAGAAGTTTTTTTTAACTTATATGGCATTAACGGATTTTTATGGTTGCATAACACCTTATTTTCATGAAGCATACCCTAAAATATTTCATGACTATTTTAAACAAAATCATTTTCTTTAAAAATTGCATGACATTTTGTGAAAAGAAAATGATTTTGAATAAGAAAGGATACTTTCCTCAAGAATTCATTTCAAATTATTTATGAAAACCATTTTCCATCTAAGATGAAATTATTTCATATGTTTATGTTTCATGTATAATGTCTATATGATTTAAATGGTTTCAATTTTCTTATGGTGAAATGATATCCATTTATTTTATATGGATTATGTTATGATGTGTTGATGCTTATGAAACCCATTTTATTCATTGGATTATAATGAATGTTTCATGTTTATTTTGTGGCACAAGTAAAAATGATTTCATTATGAGATGGGTGGGACCTATATCACCCTCCAATGCATTGGGTAAAGATTTATATCTCATGAGATAGACATGGATGGAATGGGAAGTTAATCCGGTTCAGTTTTACAGGACTGAATCGAGGAGTGAACTCACTTCAGAAAGGGACTTTGTCCACTAAGATGTTCTTGGCAGCAATGCATTGGCTACCATGGAAATCATATCATGTGCTTAATGTTTTTCCACAATTACCAGTTTTATTCCCAAGATATTTTATCATGATTGAAATTCTATTATGATCTATGCCTTATGTACTGCCTTGTTTTATGTCATTGCTCATGATTTCGATGTTTAAACATTATGTTCATGTTGTTATGTTCAAATGTATATGGTTTGTTTTATTATCTCCATGCATACCCATATTGAGAATTAGATCTCACCTTATATATGTTTTATTTTCACTGAGATTTAAAGAATGGTTTTAGGTATGAAAACAAAAGGGAAATATCATTATGGTAGATATTAAAGATCCTTCACTATGATTAGAAGATTTTGTTCTGAGCTTCCAAATACATTAATCTATTACGGTCCTTGTGTGTCTATTTTTGTTATGTATTAAGTATTCTGAAAAAGTAATATAATGTCTATGTATATCAATCTTCAGATCTCTATAGTTGGTATCAGAGGAAAGGTTTAGTCAACCTTTGGAAACTAGGATGTGAAAACGTTAGTGAGATCCCTAGAGATATTTCTAAGGTATTTCTAGGGATGTCCCTAAGGATAGGTATACGTATTGGATATAGTCCTAGAACTACAGTAACGATTGTAGAATTTAACATAAGATGTTAGATATTGAGGGTACTCCCCCTTTACTATGTAGTTTTCCCTAGCATGTTTTTTTCCTCTCACACTATTCTTTTTTGGGTTTTAGAAAATGGATGGAAACAGGAAGATTCATGATAATGGAGGATATGACGGACAATGGAATAATATTCATCATGAGTAACCAAATGAAATGGGATTTGGAAGGCCAAACATTGTTATTATGCCTAATTAGAATTCTCATAATATGATCAATAATCTCAACTTTTGTAAGTTTCCCGAATCAGATAACAATAGAAAGATAGAGTTTCATGATGATCATAGAGGAATGAAAGTTCAATTTCCCTCGTGTAAATCATGTGGGAAGAGGCATCGGGGAGATTGTTTCAAAGGAACTGGAAGATGCTTTGGGTGTGGAAAAGAAGGACACAAAGCCAGTAAGTAAAAATGAAAAGGGTCAGTTAACACCATGGATAAGGATAATGGTATTCCTACTACATCAACAATGATTAGATGTTTTAAATGTGGAATGTATGGGCATTATGCAAACCAATTCCCTAAGGGAAAATCTCATGAAGAGAATCAGCATAGTCACATGAGTAGTATTTATGTGTATGATGTTGAGGAGACTACAAATGATATATGAGATAAAAGAAGTGTTGAAGCTCAGTCAGTTGTTTAAGAATGCAGTGGAATGATTGTATGTTTATCAAGAGTTATGTTGTATAATTAATGGCTCTATTGAATAAAGAATCATCTATGGATTGTTACACTATTGTTTTTCCTAATGTATTAGAAAGTATATGTTGAATGGTACCGGTAACCATGGATGTTTATTCAGATATTTTTAAAAAGTAGATGATATGTGCATAATGAAGGGATAAAAATATAAGGAGATGTTTGATTGTATTCATTAGCTCATGGATGATAAAAGGACAAAGTGATATCATGATTTGAGTATATAGATTTTATTTAGGATTTTTGGTATGTGGAAAGAGTTACTTTTGACAGAATTCATGTTTTCACTATGGTTCTTTGGTAATTTATTTTTCCGGAGAATCCATGACTAAGGTATTCATGTGTTTGGAATGTAACCAACAAGTTATATCTTATGATATATGTGGGATAAATTCTTGTCTTCACATTCTTGGTAGATAACCGTTCTAGTAATTGTTTTCATTATACTATGAGCTTGGACTGAAGTATTTTTTATAAGACTAAAGATTGGAATGGTTTTGTTGGATGTGAGATATCATTGTTTAAGGCTAGAACTTTTTTCAATATTATTGATGGAATGTTATAATGATGTAGTTTTAGAAAAAGGACAACATGCAGGACGTACGACAACCCATCGCGTCGAACAAGGATGTGAGAATAGAACCCACAAACGAAGTGTGACACGCCTTTATCTCCTACCACTGGCCTATATGAAGTCCATGTTTAGTAGAAACTAGTTTTATTATATTAACCAGTATGATATATGAATTATAAGTCCATTTTAGGAACCATGTATGATTAATCTCACTATATATGGACTTATGTATTTTTGATAACATTTTCTATCCTTTTGTTTGAGATAGATGGAATGACCCATAATTCTATCACATGATCTGCTAACACTTCACGAATGATAAATTCAACTTCATTTCTTTAAGAGATGAAGTGGAAATTGTCCAAGGAATGACCAATAGTGAGATTGTACCAAAATCAAGCAAATATTTATTCTAATTCAAAATTTTCAACCTTAGGGAAATTATATTGAAAACCAAAAATTTTGTCCTAGTTCCCTTATATCTGATGAATCAGATGGTACCTTAGATGATTACAAGTCTATGGCTTTGTGATTGTTGGCTTTTTCATAACCATGTTCTCTACCACTCTCCATCAGAACATGATGTTTAGATTTCTCTTCAATATACATATTTTCACCTATGTTCTCTTATGTGGAAACCCAGTTATTAGTTAATTTTGGGTAATCTTTACGTTTCATACTTTAGTTTCTAAAATTATGTTTTTGTATTCCTCTTTACGATGTGGGTTTCTATGAATAGTAAACGATTTATAACCCCGACAAATTTTGAGGGAGAAATTCATTTTAAGGGGGGTAGAATGTAACAACTAGAGATTTTATAAGATATATTCTTTTTAATTTCTTTCATATCGTCTGTTGTACGCTACACCATGATTATCTTGTACTATATGCAACATTGTATTAGCTTGCAGTATACGCAACACTATTCTTGGATCTTGTTACACACAATTTCAAGTTCCCAACATTGAGTGTATTTATATATGTATATATATATATATATATTCAATGTATAAATAAAATATGGTTGGATTATGTTATACAAAACAACAAAGGAATCTTTTAGTACACGTAACCCTGTCTTGGCTTACATTACACGCAATCACGACCTTCCTCGATAGCGTGTGTTGTACGCAATACCGAGTTTCACTAAACAATGATATATTGTTATTATATTATTATGGACTGGCCGTTATAAATAGTATTAACTACATTTTTAATTTTATAACATTATTATTCATCTTACACATTTCTAGAGCACGTTAAGAGAACAAAATAAATTTTTCGGGTACAATAAGTATTTTAAAAAAAAATACAGTTTTGCCGCCTTTTGATGGCGCACCCACAATAAATCTATTTTTTGACATGTTTATAAGTTCAATTTTACAAAATAAAATTCCTCTTTGGAATTAGTATATAAAAATTTAATTTGGATAAATTTATGATACTTTTCTGATAACTTTCATGTTTTGATGAATAGTAAAAATATGGTAATTTCTAATTAAAAACAAATTTTTTCATTGAGATAATTTATATGGATAAATTATAATATTGAATGGATTTAAAATATAAATAGAATATATTTTTACCATTTAATATAATGTATTTCATTTTCATTGATTTTACATTGATTTTGTAGGTTAAATCAATTCAATCTTTTGAAATGTTTAAAAAAAACTGTTTTTTTTTTCAACAATGGGAATAATTTTAATATAATTTCTGTAACTTTTGTGTATTGAATTTGGAAAAATGAATTCCATATTTGGAATCAGTGGGCCCAAATTATGTTAATAAACTACTATTTATTTTTGAGCATTATGAATAGTAACTACGGTAAATTTTATTTACCATAGTTAAAGGTAAGTTTGGTAATTAAGTGTAAATATAAGATTATAAAATTTCCCTAACACCTGCCAAAATTCTATTGGATGACTAAAATTCAACCTATATCACCTAAGGGTCTAAATAGATCCATTTTATGGACTTGTTTCCTTGGAAATAGTTTAATTATTATTAAAACCAATGAAAGTGAAAACATATCACTCTCTTAAATATTATAAGTATATTAATTTTAATTTAGTGATAAACTTAATGAAACTTCAAACATGAATAGTATCCCGAAAGCTAATAAAAGTATCTACATCATATGAATTTATTTATAATTTTTAGGGATTAAATAATTTTCATTAATTGTGACACAATAGTGATGCAGAAATTGTATATCTAGTGAAAAATCAAGAATATAGTTTTTATTAACCTAATATTGACCATAAAAGGCACCAAAACCCTGACCTAAACTTATTGGTCATGTAAATGTTAACCTTAATCGTCTAATGGTTGAATATTTTACCATTTGGAGCCTTATAAAAGAAATTATGACACTTATAATAGTTTATTTCGAATGATTCCAAAGTTGTCATCTTCATAATTTTACAAAGATACAAATTTATATGTTGTTATTTTAAGATGATAAATTCAAGTAAATTTATTATTATAAAATATATTATATGTATATTTATCAAAAGATTTTATTTTTAATTTTTATGAAACAAATAAGTATATTAAATTATTATACAAAAATGTTGTACTAACTATTTTATTAAGAGATATACCAAATAAATGGTTTTAAAAATATTAAAATAAATATTATATGAACTCTTTAATGTACTCCAATACTTTTCTAGATTAATATGACATGTTAGGAACCTATTAAATATTTTATTTTGAATATATCCTTTGTGTGGATTTAATTTAAATTCAAATAAATGAATAGTGTTAAAATTGACACTATTGTTATTTTATAAAAATAACATATTATAAAATTGTTTAAAAATCACAAAAAATATTTAAAAATTATAAATTAAAAATTTATATGGTCAAAATTTTCATAAAGTGTCAGATTATGGAAAATTCACAACACATAAGTAATTATTCTTTGATGATATTACAACCTTATCTCATCTAATTGTTTGATTTGAGTCATTTTTGAAGTTTCTATGTGGGGTTGGGATTTAATATAAACTAATATTTCTTATATTTTTAAAGGTGCCCCTCTCCTCCCTCTCTTCCTCACACAATTTTGAGACTTGAAGCTCAGACAACCCCTGCCCATTTCCCTTCCAAACTTCCCTATAAACATTATAGAGGCCCTGGTCTTCTTCAAAGACCAATTTTAGTACCCTAAGAGGAGGTTTCAAAGAGACGTGTCAAAGAAGAGGTAATATCTGTTACCGATTCTTTCAATTTTATTTCTTCTTCAACTTCTTCTTTTTTAGTCATTTCATTATATTGTAATAACATCAGTGTTAATGATATACATATATGTTATTATATATATTAAACAACCCCATTTCACCTTCTATTCATCCTATAGAAAATGAAATCACCACGCGTGCGTACGTGTGGAATACTGTCTCCACACTGTGGTGTAATCTGTTTTTCCAACACCACCTTACTAGTATGGGTATAATGGTGTAAATAATAACTATAAATAATTATTATAACATCATATGGATTCTTTTATATTTTATCATCCACTCCAATTCTATTCAATAATTATGAGAACGATATCATCGCTCGTGCGTATGTACGGAATACCGTCTCCACGACATGATTAGATTCACTCCCCATGTTAACCATTAAAGAATGATTATAAAGTATATATAATAAGTAATCATGAAATATATGACATATTAATGATACTGGATTTATGTATATATATATATGTATTTAATCCAATTAATTCCATTCAATTCAATAAGGAAACGAAAATAGTGTTCATGCGAACGTACGACTTACCGTCTCCATGAACGGTGTATTTCTTTTCATTTAGCGATCCATTATATATATATATATGTATATTCTGAATATATATTATATATAAATCTTTTTTTACATTTTGGATGTAAGTAATCATGATCTATGTAATCATATTAATAATTACAAGTTAAAACACGAACGACAAATGAAACGATTTTAACCAAAACGCTACTTTAACATGAATATACAAAAGAACGGGTAATATAAAGTCATAAGTGAACCATATATGATATAAAAACAATGAATATGATTATGTAATAAGTCAATGAAATTATTTAAGTTATTATATAGGAGGTTTGGATACGTACGAAGCATATCGGACCTAAGGTAAGGGATAATTTTGCAATCTCATTTTTATTCGAGCTTGCTTATTCGTAAATATTTACTGGGGTTATATTTTTCATTCATGTGAATAAAAATGGTTTCATAAAGTGTTTAATATTCTTCAATGTATTTTTAAAGTTATTTTTACCCTTCTTTGACTTTGACTTTGGGTTATGGAAGGAATATTTCTTTTGTTTACCATACGTGGTACTTTTTGACTTTTCCGTTAAAAGTACAAGGAGAATGTTTTTTTAACTTATACGGCATAAACATATTTTTACGGTTTAATAACACCTTATTTTCATGAAGATTACTCTACAATATTTCATGACTATTTTCTACAAAATCCTTTTCTTTGAAAATTTCATGACATTTTGTGAAAAGAAAATGATTTTGAATAAGAAAGGATATTTTTCTCAAGAATTCATTTCATGTGTTTTATCAAAACCATTCTCCATCTAAGATGAAATTATTTAATATGTGTATGTTTCATGTAAAATGTCTCTATGGTTTACATGGTTTCAATTTTTTTATGATGAAATGAAATCCATTTTTTTATATGGATTATGTTATGATGGGATGATGTTTGTGAAACACTTTTTATTCTTTGGGTTATGATGAATGTTTCAAGTTTATTTTGTGGCACAAGTAAGAATGATTTTATTATGAGATGGGTGGGACATATATCTCCCTCTAATTCATTGGGTAAAGATTTATATCTCATGAGATAGACATGGATGGAACGGTAAGTTAATCCTGTTCAGTGTTAAAGGACTGAAACGAGGAGTAAACTCGATTCAGAAAGGGACATTGTCCACTAAGATAGTATTGGCAGCAATGCCTTGGCTAACATGGAAATCATATAATGTGATTAATGATTTTCCACAATTACAAGTTTTATTCCCAAGCTATTTTATCATGATTGACGTTCTATTATGATTTATGCCTTATGTACTCCCATGTTTTATGTCATTGCTCATGATTTCGATGTTTAAACATTATGTTCATGTTTTTATGTTCAAATGTATATGGTTTGTTTTATTTTCTCCATGCTTACCCTTACTGAGAATTTGAGCTCACCATTTATATGTTTTCTTTTCCCCATGATTTAAAGAAAGGTTTTAGGTAAGAAAACAAATGGGGAAGATCTTTATGGGAGATAGTGGAGATCCTTCACTATGATTAGAAGATTTTGTTCCGAGTTTACAAAGACACTAAACTATTAGGGTCCTTGTGTGTCTGTTTTTGTTAGGTATTAATTATTCCTTAAAAGTAATGTAATGTCCATGTACGTCAATCTTTGGGTCTCTACAGTTGGTATCAGAGGAAAGGATTAGTCAACCATTAAAAACTAAGATCCGAAAATATTAGTGAGATCCCTAGAGATATTTCTAATGTATGTCTAGGTATGTCCCTAAGGATAAGTATATGTATAGGATATATTCCTAGAACTACGGTAACAATCAAGAATTTAACCTAAGATGTTAGATATTGAGGTTAATCCCCCTTTACTATGTTTTTTTCCCTAGAATGATTTTTGCCTCTCACACTATTCTTTTTGGGTTTTATAAAATGGCTAGAAACATGAAGATTCACGATAATGGAGGATATGACGGACAGTGGAATGATATTCTTAATGAGAAACCAAATGAAACGGGATTTGGAAGTCCAAAAATTGTTATTATGCCTAATCAGCAATCTCATAATATGATCTGTAATCTCAACTTTGGTAATTTTCTCGACTCAGATAATAAGAGAATGATGGAGTTTCATGATGATCATAGATGAAAGAAAGTTCAATTTCCCTCATGTAAATCTTGTGGGAATAGGCATCAGGGATATTGTTTCAAATGAATAGGAAGATGATTTGGGTATGGAAAAGAAGGACACAAAGCCAGTATGTGCAAAGGAAAAGGTTCAATTAACACCATGGACAAGGATAATGGTATTTCTACGACATCAACAATGATTAGATGTTTTAAAAGTGGAATGTATGGGCATTATTCAAACCAATGCCCTAAGGGAATATCTCATTAAGAGAATTAGCATGGTCACATGAGTAGTATTTATGTGGATGATGATGAGAGGACTTCAAATGATATATGAGATGAAAGAAGTGTTGAAGCTCAGTCAGTTGTTTATGAATGTAGTGGAATGATTGTATGTTTATCAAGAGTTATGTTGTATAGTTAATGGTACTATGGAATAAAGAATCATCTAAGGATTGGTACAATATTTTTTTTCCTAAAGTATGTGAAAGTATATGTTGAATGGTACCAGTAACCATGGAAGGTTATTCAGATATTTTTGGAAAGTAGATGATATACGTATAATTAAGGGACAAGAAGATAATGAGATGTTTGATTGTATTCATGAGCTCATGGATGATAAAAGGACAAAGTGATATCATGATTTGAGTATATAGATTTTATTTGGGATTTTTGGTATGTGGAAAGAGTTACCTTTTGATGGAATTATGTTTTCACTAAGGTTCCTTGGTAATTTATTTTTCAAGAGAATACATGACTAAGGTATTCATGTGTTTGGAATGTAACCAACACGTTATATCTTATGATATATGTGGGATAAGTGATTGTATTCACAGTCTTGGTAGATAAACTTTCTAGTAATTTTTTCCCTTATACTATGAGCTTAGACAGAAGTATTTTGGATAAGTCTAACGATTGGAATGGTTTATGTCGGATGTGAGACAGTATTGTTTAAGGGTAGAACTATTTTCAATATTATTGATGGAATTTTATAATGATGTAGTTTTAGAAAAAGGGAAACATGCAGGATGTGCGACAACCCATCACGTCAGACAATGCTATGGGAATCAAACCCACAACTGAAGTGCGACATGCCTTTATCACCTACCACTGGCCTACAGGAAGTCATTGTTTAGTAGAAACTAGTTTTATTGTATTAAGCAGTATGATATATGAATTATAAGTCCATTTTAGGAACCATGTATGATTAATCTCAATATAGATGGACTTATGTATTTTTGAAAACTTTTTCAAACCTTTTGTTTGAGATAGATGGAATGGCCCATAATTCTGTCACATGATCTGCTAACACTTCACGAATGACAAATTCAACTTAATTTCTTTAAAAGATGAAATGGAAATGGTCCAAGGAATGACCAACGGTGAGATTGTACCAAAATCAAGAAAGTATTTCTTATAATTCAAAATTTTCTACTTTAGGGAAATGATATTGAAAACCAAAAATGTTTTCCTAGTGCCCTTATATCTGATTAATCAGATGGTACCTTATATCATCACAAATCTATGGCTTTTTGATTTTTCACTTTTTCATAGCCACGTTCTCTACCACTCTCCATCAGAACATGATGGTTAGATTTCTCTTCCATATCCATATTTTCACCTATGTTCTACAATGTGGAAACCCAGTGATTAGTTAATTTCGGGTAATCGTTACATTTCATACTTTAGTTTTTAAATTTTTTTTGTATTCCTTTTTACGATGTGGGTCTCTATGAATAGTAAACGATTTATAACCCTAAAGAATTTCCAGGGAGAAATTCATTTTGAGGGGGGTAGAATGTTACAACCCGAGATTTTATAAGATATATTCTTTTTAATGTATTTCATATCATCTGTTTTACGCTACAAAAAGATTACCTTGTACTATACGCAACACCGTATTAGCTTGTAGTATATGCAACACTTTTCTTGGATCTTGTTACACACAATTTCAAGTTCGCAACATTGAGTGTACGTATATATGTATATATATATATATATTTAATGTATAAATGAAATATGGTAGGATTATTTTATACGAAACAACAAAGGAGTCTTTCACTACACGCAACCCTGACTTGGTTTTTATTTCACGCAATCGCGACCTTCCTCGATAGTGTGTGTTGTACGCAATACTGGGTTTCATTAAACAATGATATATTGTTATTATATTATTATGGACTAGCCTTTATTAATAGTATTAACTACATTTTGAATTTTTTAACATTATTATACATCTTACACATTTTCTAGAACATGTTAAGAGAACAAAATAAATTTTTCGGGTAAAATAAGTATTTTTCAAAAAATGCAGTTTTGCCGCCTTTTGATGGCGCAACCACAATAAATCTAGTTTTTGACATGTTTATAAGTTAATTTTGACAAAATAAAAATCTTCTTTTTAATTAATATATAAAAATTTACTTTGGATAAATTTTTGATATTTTTCTGAAAACTTTTAGGTTTTGATGAATAGTAAAAATATGCTAATTTTTTATTAAAAACCACTTTTTTCATTGAGATAATTTATATGGTTAAATTATAATATTTAATGGTTTTAAAATATAAATATAATATATTTTTACCATTTAATATAATTTATTTCATTAGCATTGATTTTACATTGAATTCGTAGGTTAAATCAATTCAACCTTTTCCAATGTTTAAAAAAACCCGTTTTCTTTCAACAACGGGATTAATTTTAATTTAATTTCTGCAAATTTTGTGTATTGAATTGGGAAAAGTGGGTTCCATATTTGGAATCGGTGGGACCAAATTATGTTAATAAGCTAATTTTTATTTTTGGACATTATGAATAGTAACTACGGTAAATTTTATTTAACATAGTTAAAGGTAAATTGTGTAATTATGGGTAAATATAAGATTATAAAATTACAATAACACCAGAGAAAATTCTATTGGATGACTAAAAGTCGACCCATATCACTTAAGGGTCGGAATAGATTCATTTTTTGGACTTTTTTCCTTAAAAATAATTTAATTATTATTAAAACCAAAGAAAGTAACAACATGTCACTCTCTTAAATATTATAAGTATATTAATTTTTATTTAGTGATAAACTTCATGAAACATCGAACATGAATAGTCTCCAGAAATATAATAAAATTATCTACGTCATATGAATTTATTTATAATTTTTAGGGATTAAATATTTATCATTAATTATGACACAATAGTGATGCAGAAATTGTTTATCTAGTGAAAATCAAGAATATAGTTTTCATTAATCTAATAGTGACCATAAAAGGCACCAAAACCCTGACCAAAATTTATTGGTCATGTAAATGTAAACCATATTAGTCCAATGGTCGAATATTTGACCATTTAGAGCCTTATAAAAGAAATTATGACACTTATAATATTTTATTTTCAATGATTCCAAAGTTGTCACCTTCATAATTTAAAGAAGATAACAATTTACATGTTGTTATTTTAAGATGATAAATTAGATTAAAATTATTATTATAAAATATTTGATATTTATATTCATCAATGGATTTATTTATAATTGTTATGCAACAAATAAGTATATTAAATAATTATACAAAAATGTTTTGCTAATTATTTTATTAATAGATATACCAAATTAATGGTTTTAAAAATATTAAAATAAATATTATATGAACTATTTAATGTGCTCCAATAATTTCTAGACTACTATGACATGTTATAAACCTATTAAATATTTTAGTTTAAATATATCTTTTGTTTGGATTTAATTTAAATTCAAATAAATGAATAGTGTCAAAATTGACACTATTATTATTTTTTAAAATTAACATATTATAAAATTGTTTACAAATCACAAAAATATTTAAATATTATAAATTAAAATTTATATGTTCTAAAATCTCCTAAAGTTAAAAATTATGCAAAATTCACAACACATATGTAATTATTTATAATAATTTAAAATTTAGAATATTATTATCACAAATAAAATTAAATTGATAAATAATGATACATGAAGTTGATAGTGTTTAAAAGAAGATCCTAACATGTCTAAATTTTATTTTCTGATGATATTACAACCCGTTCTCATCTAATCTTCGGATATGAGTCATATTAGAAGTTTCTATGTGGGGTTGGGATTTAATATAAACTAATATTTCTTATATTTTTAAAGGTGCCCCTCTCCTCCCTTATAAAAGGGAACTTCCTCCCTCTCTTCCTCACACAATTTTGAGCCTTGAAGCTCGGCCAACCCCTGCCCATTTCCCTTCCAAACTTCCCTACAAACATTCTAGAGGTCCTGGTCTTCTTCAAAGACCAATTTTTGTACTCTAAGAAGAGGTTTCAAAGAGACGTGTCAAAGAAGAGGTAATATCTGTTACTGATTCTTTCAATTTTATTTCTTCTTCAACTTATTCTTCTATAGTTGTTTAATTATATTTTAATAACATAAGTATAAATAATATACTGATATGTTATTATAAATATGAAACAACCCCATTTCACATTCTATCCATCCTATGGAAAACGAAATCACCGTTTGTGCGTACGTACGGAATACCGTCTCCACGCCGTGGTGTAATTTGTTTTTCCAACACCACCTTACTTGGATGGGTATAATGGTGTAAAGAATAAATATACAAAGTTATTATAACATCATACTGATTCTGATCTATTGTATCATCCACTCTAACTCTATTCAATAATTATGGGAACGATATCATCGCTCGTGCATATGTATAGAATACTGTCTCCACGACGTGATTAGATTCACTCTCTATGTTAACCATCCAAGAATGATGTTAAAGTATATATAATAAGTAATAATGATATATATGAAATAATAATTCTACTGGATTTATGTATATATGTATTTATGTCATCTACTTAATTCCATTCAATTCAATAAGTAAACGAAAACAGCGTCCATGCGTATGTACGGCCTACCGTCTTCATGAACGGTGTATTTCTTTCCATTTATCAATCCATTATATATATATGTATATTCTGAATATATATTATATATAAATCATGTATTACATTCTTGATATAATTAATCATTATCTATGTAATCATATGAATAATTACAATTTAAAACACGAACGACAAATGAAACGATTTTACCCAAAATGCTACTTTAACATGAATTTACAAAAGATTGTGTGATATAAAGTCATAAGTGAACCATATAAGATATAATAACAATGAATATGATTATTTAATAAGTCAATGACATTATTTAAATCATTACACAAGAGTTTTGGATACGTATGAAGAATATCAGACCTAAGGTAAGGGATATTTTTGCAATCTCATTTCTATCTGAGTTTGCTTATTCGTAAGTATTTACTGGGGTTATATTTTTCATTCATGTCCATAAAAATGTTTTCATAAAGTGTTTAATGTTCATACATGTATGTTTAAATTTATTTTTACCCTACTTTTACTTTTACATTGGGTTATGGATGGAATATTTCTTTTGTTTACCAAACTTGGTACTTTTTGACTTTTCCATTAAAAGTACAAGGAGAATGATTTTTTTTCAACTTATACGGCATTAACGGATTTTTACAGTTTCATAACACCTTATTTTCATGAAGATTACTGTACAATATTTCAGGAATATTTTCAAAAAAATCCTTTTCTTTGAAAATTGCATGACATTTTGTGAAAATAAAATGATTTTGAATAAGAAAGGATATTTTCCTCAAGGATTCATTTCAAGTGTTTTATCAAAACTATTTTCCATCTAAGATGTCATTATTTCATATGTGTATGTTTCAAGTATAATGACTCTATGATTTACATGGTTTCAATTTTCTTCTTATGAAATGATATCCATTTTTTTATATGGATTATGTTATGATGGGATGATGTTTATGAAACCCATTTTATTCCTTGGGTTATGATGAATGTTTCAAGATTATTTTGTGGCGCAAGTTAGAATGATTTCATTATGAGATGGGTGGGACCTATATCTCCCTCCAATTCATCAGGTAAAGATTTATATCCCATGAGATAGACATTGATGGAATGGTAAGTTAATCTGGTTCAGTGTTACAGAACTGAAACGAGGAGTGAACTCGATTCAGAAAGGGACTTTGTCCACTAAGTTGGTCTTGGCAACAATGCCTTGGCTACCATGGAAATCATATCATGTGCTTAATGTTTTTCCATAATTAAAAGTTTTATTCCCAATCTATTTTATCATTATTGACATTATATTATGATCTATGCCTTATGTACTTCCATGTTTTATGTCATTTCTCATGATTTTGATGTTTAAACATTATGTTCATGTTTTTATGTTCAAATGTACATGGTTTGTTTTATTTTCTCCATGCTTACCCTTACTGAGCATTTGATCTCACCCTTTATATGTTTTCTTTTCCCCAAGATTTAAAGAAAGGATTTAGGTAAGAATACAAAAGGGGAAGATCTTTATGGGAGATATTAAATATCCTTCACTATGATTAAAAAGATTTTGTTCCAAGTTTCCAAAGACCTTAAACTATTACGGTCCTTGTGTTTCTATTTTTGTTATTTATTAAGTATTCTTCAAAATTTATGTAATGTCCATGTCTGTAAATCATTGGGTCTCTACAGAATCACTGTTTCATATGACTCTAAATTTTTCAATTGGAATGGAATTGATGGGGACTTGATTGAAGGAATAATCCATAGTCTTGTCAACCTTGAAAATAACACCCTAATCACCAGTATTCCTATTAATTTTAAAATCAAGGACATTGATTTCAAAAATAATTATTTAAATTATTATAGCCATGAATTATTTTATAATTTATTATTTCTAAAATATTTTTATATTATAAATTTTGATGTATTCAATCCATTCAAATGATTTATTATTAATGGTGTCATTCTATTGGGAGTAAAATCTCAATTTCTCACTCTCATTCCAAAGATTTATTATTTTTTTGGAATTATTCATTTCAATACCACTATTATTTTTAACATTATCTATAATATTTTTAGTTATATCCTAGACAATATGGTTCCTTATATTTATAATAATTTTTTTACCTCGATGAAGTTTGGCTTTTCTAAAGTAAAGATTAATCAATATTATATTAGAATAGATTCAGAGTGTGTTAAATTTCTCATAAATTTAAATTTAGGTGGTATAATTAATCTCAATATTGTTATTAATAAATTATTTTACATCATGCATTGGAGTTCCATTTATTAATTCTTACTATGTGTTTGATTCAATACCACTTTCATTTGTAGGGTGAAATATATTTTTGGATCATCCCACATATAAGTTGTCATGAATTATTCTCCTAAGTGTTCATGAAGCTCCCTCCCTGGGAAAAGAAGTGTGTCCATATCTTATCTCTCTTATTCTAAATTTATAAATATTAACTAAATGTAATCCTCACTCTAATGGTTTCTCAAGGAATGCTTAAAAATATTCAAACATCTTGGGCCTTATTCTTCGAACTCATATTTTCAATATTGATGAAATAATTATCATTCTACAAGGTACTAAGGAGAATATTCATAGCCTCAAATAAATTCTTCGTCATTTTGAAATCATCTCGGGGAAAACCATATACTTGGATAAGTCCTTCATTTAAATTGGAAATATGATTCTCTCAAATAAAAAACCTAGTATCTCAGTAGAAGTGATAATTAGAAAGGAGATCATACATTTACATTATATTGGTGTTATTTTATTTTTTTAGAGGAAAAATGTGAGATACGTATTCAATATTTATGATCATTTTAACAATAGTCCCATCATAGAAGAGAATGGATTGATCATTGGATTCAGGATTTTATCCTTTCATGTCATCAATTTTCTCCTAACTAGTTCACTCAATTAGGATTTATAATTGGACCATTGGAATGATCAGCAACCTCAATGCATATATTAAAAATATTATGGATTGGATGAATTCTGTTGTAGATGATTCCTAGTATCCATTGGAATTAATTTTATAAATCATGTACTAATTGTGCAATTGGTATCTAATATTTCAAACACATTAATGAATCTCTTCAAGATCAGTTTAATTATAACCATGTTAGTAGTAAATTGATGATATTGGAATTTAATTGATAAGTATTTCTGAAAATATTGAAATAAAGAAACACTGCTTATATGGATTTATCCATCACAGTAATAAACAATAATTCTTACCCTAATATCAAGGACTACTCTATATATATTACTAATATGACCACTTCTTTTAATATCTAGATGGAAAACTGGACAGTGTCATCTCATATTATTGAATTTCATCATCTAAATTTTTCTATTAACTCTCATCTATTATATATTTATTTTATGATACTTTCTACAAATAATGAATAAAGTCAGATAAAAAATCAAGGATTAACCTTTTCACTATATTAATATGCTATTATAATGGAATGTTCAAATAAATTTATTCTAAATACGTTATTATCTTATTAATTCATATATTTGATCTCCAATAATTATTATAATTGTATTAGAAGACTCAAGAAGGCCTTAATCAGGCCCATGTTCTTCAAATCCGACTAAATATTAGCATATAACAATATTTCAATAGATTGTTTCTTACAATTATTTTGTTTCTCTCTCTATTAATGCTATCATTTATGAATCCAATATAGGGATGGTGAAAATCATATATATATTGGTTTTCCCACTTCATCATCTTTGTGTAAGTAATTATATGAAATTTTGGAAATATTGTAACTAATCATGGACTTCTTAAGGTTTCTACTTCGGAACACCATTCGATCTATATCTCTATATCTCACTAACTTCGTTCATGTGGTAGTGGGAGAGATACTTCACATAATATTTTATGGATATAATATTTTGTTTCATTGAAAAATTAACATCATCCTTTGGTATTATATTGATAAAATATTTATCTAATATATGTAACAGTATGTTCTCTACAGTAATTTGTGTGATAATTCATCCATGATTTCACAGATCTCTGAATATTGAGAAGTTTTGTCAAATTCAAGTCATCATTCAGTACCTTTGATGTTTTTAGAATACTAGATTTAAATATTATATCAAAACTAAGTCTAATGGTGCATCTAAAGAAATCTCTTTTCCCTCGGGATATAGCGATGTCTACTATGATCATTGTGGTAAAATTCTTAGATGCTTTTATAGATCTTGTTGATTGGTGTTATATCTTAAAGTTTAAATTATTATATTCATTAATGTAGTATCCTTTTTGAGATCCAAAGGTGATAATAATTTATCATTTGAATTCTATTTCATTGACATTGTTCAGGAAATAAATAATAGTTCATTTCTTATTTCCTGGAGGTTCACTACTCAGTGGATGGAATATATAAAATTTCCCTCAAACCTCATGTTCATTATCAAAAATTCTTTCCCAGAGGAAAATTATGTGTTGAATAGTCTTTTCAAAAATGGAATTGACACAAATATTTATTGGTTGGATGATCTTCCATCTGACATTATTTCTCATTATGGGAGATATTATTTTAAAATACCATTAATCAAACTTAAATAACTTATTTTTTAAATATAAAATTCTTGGAAACTTTGTCGAATGAACCCCATTAAAAATAAAGGTATGAACTATTCACCCTTATTGGAATACATGATTTATCTTGTATTGATACATCCTAGAATACCATGGTTTGATTCTTTCATAAGTTAGTATAATGCCTTATTAAATCCAAAATCATTTTCTTTTCATTTTATAAATAAATAATCCATTAAATTACTCGACGTACACTTCATCCAAAATAAAACAATAGTAACATTGATTTGGTTTCTATTTGATGAACTTTTAAACATCTCTTAACTACTATATAAATGAATAATTATACCATCCCCAACCTCACCATGATTGAAAATGGTTGATCCATATATATTCCTTCAATCTAGGAATAAAAATTACAGAATATTTATACCCTCTTTTCGAGAAATTTTTATTATTTATTCAAATTATTATAGAAATATCATTTGGTTTCCATAACATACATTACATATAGCGTTAAAAAATTCTCATGTTTGAGTCTTCTATATTTGGTCAAGATATTCATTTATCAGTTTAAAACGACTCTAATCCTTAGCCACGTAATTAATCCTATTAATCAATAATTGAGATAAAAGTGCATAATGTTATAGATGATTTATTCGCTGGGGTTTCATCAGACGTTTCATGTCAAAAACAATATTCTTCTCATTGATTTTATCTAAGCTTCACAACGTCCTTATAGCTGCTGGGTATTTTTTTACCTTCTCATTACTAATGTATTTATCATAAATACAATTATCCCATTACACTCCTTCTGAGATTCTCATCTCCTAAAAATCTTCCTCAGAAAAATTCACTAATTTGTTGAAAATTGATATTATTTTCCATAACAGTTATATCTTGTTTTTCAATGATATTTCAAATAATATTATTAGATCATTTTTGTAAATTTTTCTCAAAATACGATCCATAAAATATTATTTCATCTCAAAGATATTTTAACTTCTGATAGTTTTTATATTTATTGGAAGAAATCATTTTCTATCATATTACTTGAAAGTTTTACAGTGTCTTATTCTTGTTATAAAATATAACATATATCATCTTTTTTCACCCAAATATAATAAATCTCTGTTTTTTATGAAGAACAATTTCAATAATACTTAGTTTCAAAAATTACCTCGTAGTTATGTCTCAGTTGACATTGTTTGAGTCATGTTATTGATGATCTGGTTCCTCCTATCAACTACATCATTTTATTGAGGAATATTTAACAATAAAATGTGATGAATTATCTCATGATAATCAAGATAATACTCCAATGGGATGTTAGTAAAAAGTTTTCCATTTAAAATTTATAATTTCAAAATTTTAGTCACAAATATTTTTTCTCAACATTCAATAATGAGTAATACAACAATACACCTCATAATTATGAGAGACTACTATTCACCATTTCATCATACTATAATCATCAATGAAAATCATAGAATATCTTTTTCTATCAATGAATTTTGGTTACATCATCTCATAAACATAAATGCTATCCAATTAAAGTAATTTTGTCATCTTAATATGTTCTATATTGTAACTATTTTGATTTTTCAATCTATTTTAGAATATAATACACATATTAGTATGATCACATAACAGTTTAGGTATATGATGAGATCATTTATTCTAAACAAAAATAATGGATTTCATCTCAAAATGGGCACACCTTTTTTTGAAATATGTTTCCATCTTCCTTGAAAAGGAATAAAAAGTCTTATTCTCTACTAGTCGTATAAATATTCCCCTTAATATAACTCCCTTCCATAATAATCACATAATATATTCATTTAATGGCACCCGACTTCTTTATGAAATTATGGCTTTCCCTGAGTCAAATAATTGATACAATCTTATAATGTTATGAATAAGGCCTTCCACTATCAATACCTTCTTGTGCCTCATGTCTTTTCCACTAATTTTGGATTTCCTCATTCCTGTGTTCTTCTGGACATAATTATTAACAAATAAAATGCCCCCCTCTTTTTCATACTTGATTCAAAATATAATATATTTTTTCATCATATTAGAAGTATATCCACTATCTAGGACCCATACAAAAACTAAATTAGTTATCTTAAATTTAATCTTTTCCAAAATAACCTTCTCATCTCTTTTCTTTTGGATCCATGTATGCTTCTTCTCCTGGATTGGTGTTTAGTGTGTTTTTCATACTTTGGATATTATTTTATCAAGTTCCTCATTCATGGATTTTTTTATTTTAAAAAAACTTTTGAATCAATGAACTACTATACACATTCATTTTTAATCAACTTTGTCATATTCCTAAATATTCTTCAGGATAAATGCATTTATTTTGGTCTATAACCTTCGCACAAAAAATAGTGTCCATAAAAAACATAAAATTTATATTAATTTAATCATATTTACCTTCACTACAATTATTATTTACAGTTTCTTTTAGATATAGAACTCATATATTATATATTCCCCAATATTCCAAAATAATAGCACATTATTTTTTGTGTATTTATGTGTGACATTGCTAGTGAATCAACACTAATTTTTTATCATCTTATTATAATAAAAATAAATTGTAATCCATTAAGTTGATCCTTACTGCGTATCCTCCACTTTGATCAAATTTTTTTATGATCAACACCAAAATCACATTTTCCTTTAATGTTGAAACATTGTTTATTTTAAATTCCCTAAATAATCGCATTTAATTTTTTACGGTATCTCTAATTTTTAGGATTTCATATAGGAATATAGATTTATAAATCATAATATATGATTGGATTCAATCATAGTGTGATGGGATTGAGAGATTTAATATCCCATGAATACATTATACCTTGCATTCTCAATAGGTTCCATTGAATTATGAATAATTGATAATGATTAATTGATCAATATACATTCATAATATATTTTTTAAAAAGTTCATAGATTTTATAACTCTAACAGGATGTGTGCTATCATAATGAATTTTGGATACCATGAGATATAAGTAGATTTTATACATCCTTCATTTAATGAAGATAGTATATATAAGGGATGGGATCCCTTGCTGGTGGAAATGTGATACACAAGAGACACAAATGAAGATATCTCTATATATAAACATCATATTAATGGAAATGGGTTTGTAACTCATTTAATGGATAGGGGTCCTCTCATTGTGAATGATGATCCAAGGTTAGTGTACCACTCTTGTAGGTGATACCCTTATATTTTTCAATTATTTATCCCAATCGATAAATAATATGATCATTTTATATATATAGAGTTATCCTCAATTAATTTACACTTTTTTCATGTTAATTATTTTAACACTTATATTTTTTTATTATAAATGGTAATCCTCATATTCTAATCAATTTTACTTTTCATATCATTGAATTAATCCCCAACATTATTATAATTTTAGGATGAAATAATCCTCTTGTTTTTTCAATAATTTTTTGTAATTTAGTATGAAAATTGTTCAAGTCATGATTTTTATGTGTTTCTATTCAATTATGTAATTATTATAACAATATATCCATCTATGTATGTTTTTCTCAATTTTTTATAAATGGATAACTTTTCATGAATCATTAGAATGTTGGATAAGTATTGGATCATAAAAATATAATTTGGTTTCCATGATAGTATATATACAATGTTTATCACTATAATTAAAAATCATTAAAAGTACAACCTCTTATGTATCATCCCAAACATCATACGCATGAGTGGAAAATGAAAATATTGTAAGTCTCACATATTTCAAATCATCCTGATCATTTTATGCTTAGGATTAATTGAGAATCTATATAAATAAAATATCATATATATTGGAAAAAGACATATTATAAATCCCATTGAACTAGAATTTTTTGAAAAGTTAAAAATCTTACATATTAGTTGTGGTGAAATAATATTTTACTAATGAAACCATCTTATTTTGTATCATTCCATGCATGGATTTTTTAAAAATAAACAACATACATATAATATAAGATATTCATTATCTTTTGATTCAATTATTTTTTCATTGAACGAGTTTCATAAAATATTATACATTTTGAGATTATATCAAAGATACTCACATGAATTTTTATGCTTTCTGAAAACATATAACCATATATTAATAAAAAAAGGGGATAAATCAACAAATTATGCTTCAAATTGAACTAATAGAGGAATAAGATTAATTTTGTTAGGGATTGAGTTAAGATTTCAATAAATTTTGACGAATTTAAATGATACTACAAAATTATAGGTTCCCCTTATGTGAATAATGAGGTATGAAGAAAAGGTCGAAGTCAATGAATATAGTTGTATTTGATAACATAGAAAAATAAAATAAGGACGATCAGTAGTCGAAGGATATGAGTAGATTATAGGAAAAATTAATGAAGGAACATCTACATCGGTAATTACTCTTTTAATCCTTATTCATGTGATGAAAGGAGACCCTCGTACTATGACCTTGATGAATAATTAATAGAAGGATCATTTCTTGTGTACAGGTTCCCCCGAAAAAAATTAGATTCTGTTATAATTTTTAAATTATTTTTCAAGCACTACGAAGTATAAAAAACATAAATGGATGTGAGAAGAAAAATTATCACCATTATCATTCATTGCATTGTATACAGATAAAGAAAAAATTGAACATGAGAAACAAAGAATGGAATTATAAGATAATTTTGACATATTAATCTATACCCCCTTGGTGTATGATAGTTGTAGAGACCCACAGACACACTCTTCTGATTCTTAAACAGCATAAAATGTATCCTATTTAAATTATTTGATATTTTTCTCTTTAATGTAAAATGGTTATTTTATTCTATAATACTATTTATTCTATTTTTTAAAATAATAAAGTAATGTATCTATCTTCACTATTTAATTTTCATAAACAAACTCTTTTCTAGTTGTACGGTTGTTACAATTAGGTTCAATTACATAGAATTATTATATTAGTTAAATAAATTACATGGGAGGAACAACGTTCATTCTGAGTTATTAGTATATTTTTCACGTACAATTAGGTGAAAATTTTGAGGTATTCAAGTGTGCATTGAATAATTCAAAAAATAAAAAACTATAATGAAGATAGTTGTGTCCCAATTTATATTTATTATAAATATTATTACTAAATATTTTTTAATTCATTTATCATTCCAAAATAACAGTATTATAAAAATGTAACTCTTATTTTATTTGAAAATTATGTTTGATTTTTATTTTATGTTTTTTAAAATATAATAAAATCCCTAAATTTCATCGTTATTCCAAAAAAAATTAAGAAACTATTTTTTAACATATTTTCAACCACCCAAGAAACAACCATTGAGAATGATATGTTTGATTCCTTTGAGATAATATTTTGATTAAAAATCCATGAAAAAATCCCTACTTTAAATTGGTTCCATTTTCAAGGAGGCTTCCAATGTTAATTCAAGCTATTATTGTATGACATATGGTTCAACCTCTAATGAAATACATCTTAACCATATATTTGATTGGAATTATCAGTCTAGATATAGATTAATTTGGATAAATGTATGCCAAAACGTATTTTTATAACTTATGAGTTAAGAAACTATCATACACCAACAATGGAATTTCACAACTAATTTTGAACCAACAAAATCATCAAAATACAAAACATATAAACCTAAAATCACAATGTAAAGTAAAAAAACATAGGAAATTAGATTCAAACTATGAATAAAGTCAAAAAACCATGTGTAATACCTAGAGTCACCTAATGGTTTTGAAATCAAGTATGTATCCCTTTATCAGCATAAAAAGTTTACTTTCCTTTTAAAGTAGGATCAATGAAAATAGCATCATTAATTTAGATGTCTTTAAGAGAACAAGAAACTATAATGAGTGAATAAAAGTAAGATAAATATTAGTTAATTTCCATTTTAATTAATAGATTATAATGAGTATTATTTCTATTCTCAATCATCATTAATTAGATATTGTAATGAATTGTAGAAAAATTTTCTTGAAATTTAGTTTCTAGATTCTATGACTTTTATAATTAGAAAATTAATTTTTGGATTTTGGAAAATGTAACATGAGACATTAAATGAGAATGATTATAATTTTATAATTTTTGGGTTTTCTTCCACCTTCATCATATCTGTGGTTTTTTAATTCAATATTTTATGAGGGACTTGGTCTCGCTTTTAGGATAATGATATGTGTTGATACAAGAGGATTTATACTAGATAAAACTCATAATAAAGAAATTACACTTATCTCTAAAATTTATTATAATTTGTAATAATATAGAACAATAACCCTATATAATTTCAAACTGGATCTAGGGTTCCCAAACCCTAGTTTTTTAAATAACATAATTGTGATTTATATCAGTGATCTTACCAATAAAGAGATATTAATAATGTTTTCTAAATAATATCTACAAAGAAAATAAAAAAGATTCAAAAATTAATATAATTATTTGATATTTCCCTCAAATTAACACATTAATTTATAATTTCAATAAATATAAAAAAACTATAGCATATAATTTTGTTTTTCTAAAAATCCCATTTCAACTTAACCAAACAAACCCTTTTCAAACCAACTAAAATTTCAACAATTGCAAGAATAATCATTCAATTTTTTTTTAAAAGGAGATGAGACCTTTCCCAGAAAAGCAAGACCCCTTTATTAAAATAAAAAATCCAACTTACATGATCCTAAAAAATGGTGATCTATCCAAATCCCTTTTCAAAAGGGGAAAAACAACAGGGGGATTATCATACCAGATGAAGTCAACACCGTTAATTCCATTGTATTCCAAACCATCTTCAACAGTAAAAATGGTCATGATAAATATTATTCCAATCATTATCTCTAAATTTAAACCATGTTGAAGAAAATATAAATATAGAGAATCCTACTGAATCATCATAATATATTTTGAAAGAAAAATCAATTTTAAAAGCGGGATCTCTTCTTGAAATAACAAAAAAATATAATAGTATGATTATAAGACCTTTCAGTTTCTAAAGAATTATTTTTGATGATCAAGAAATTCTATAACCACCTTTTCCATAACCAAAGAGAAATCTACCAGTGATGAAGAGTGTTGAGGTTGAATTAAAAAAGGAGATTTTAGAAGATTTTAGTAAATTTCAATTCAATAAACAGTTTTTGACTTTGTGATATATTATTGCCTTTGAAATTTCATGTAATTTCTTTTAAATTAAATGGAATTATTAAGAGACTACACGCTCGGACAGAATGTGATTCCAATTCCCGGAGAGCCCAGAATGGAATTTTGATCTTTTTTATGCTACATTCAGTAAACGCACGACCTGGTTTTTCTAGCTTTTGAAATAGTTATCGAATAAAAAATATGAGGACATCTTTGAAATAAGAATTTTTGGATTCTCCTGGAATATACATAACATCGGGAAAAAAGGTCCAAATAGAATATTTTAGTTTTGCACTATATGGAAAATAATAAATTAACATTATGAAGTTGTTTTATTTTATTTATTCATCTAATGAACTGAGACACAATGACTCTAATATGTAGTGATGAGGCCGTGATAGGGAACATTAATGATGCTCAATATTTTCACATATCTTGATGTGTAACAATGCACTGAAGGAAAAGTAACTGCAACACTATTTTATAAACAAAATAGTGTAACAATGCGACGTCGCATCGTAACTGAAACTTCACAACATGATATTTATATTCTATAACATTTTGGTCAATGGAGGATTAAATCTTAGAGATTTCCTAGATGAAACTCCATTGAATTACCTCTCCAATGAAGATAGATTATCATTGGAAGATCATCATCGTCATTGATGAACATTGAATAACAGAGTTGGAAGTGACAAAGATGAAATCTTGAATCCTTGAGGATGAACGCTTCGACATCAAACATCAAAGAGGTAGGGTTTGATTTTCATTTCATTATTCATCCCTGATCTTCTTTTTTATAGAAATGAAGAACATAGATCAACCCATGAACAAGTTGATCTGTGATTCGTGTGTTTATATGGGAGGGTGAATTTTCATGTGAAATTATTATTCAGGATTCAAACATTGAATAAATAGATTGAACTTCAATCCCCAAACCTCACTCTTGATTTAAATCTCTAACGCCGTGGGATCAGGCCCACAGAAATAAGGACTGAGCTCCTCCACCAATTAATTCTTGGTGACCCCATTATTGAAGTGGCGGTATTCCGATTTCGAGGCCTAACTGGGGATGGAGGTGACCTGAGGCAGCCTTTGGCACAGATGTGTCAGATAACGGACAACAAGAGCCACTCATGTGGACTTTAGAATGGATTGTCGGCCTGGCGGCGATGGTGGTGGTAGGTGTGGGAAAAGGAAGGCGGTGTTCACATCGGTGCACTATGGCGGCAAGTATCCATATACGGTGTCCACAACAGCCATAGTGTGATGCAGTGCAAGGCGTGCACTACCTGAAGTGGGTAGACCACATCCCGGCCACTCGTATTTGTTGGACAAGCCATGGTATGTTGACCACAACTAGAGGATGAGGCCCTACGGCATCCTCTAGGGGTATATGAGACCATACACGGCCGATTTCTGCATCCCGACCAAGCACTCCCATAGTCCACACCACATGACAGGTCAACAGGCTGGTGGGCCAAACTCAAACCTAGCAGGATAGACCCACACATGAACGTCGGACCCATGTACATTGGGCCATGCAGAACTAGATAGGGTTGTCAGGCGACTCGGTATGTTGGAACCTCGAATAAACTAAGTTGGGTCTAGTGAGGCCTATTGGGCTTGGACCACATGCCAAGTTGGAACAGAATGACCCTGACCCGAACCATGTTAGGTCTGGTCTATCTAAATGATCCATGGTATGTGGGACCCTTGGGCTAGGTTGGTCGGGTCAGTCTGACCGGGTCAAACCTGGTCCCGTCACAACCGGCCTGTTGTTTACTAAAATTTAAGAATATGTAAAACACATGTCCAATTGATTATATGTTTGTGGCATTGGAACCCTCTTGTCAAGGCATATCATTTGGCATGCTTTTTTGTGACATTCAAGGACGTTTTGATTTGACGAATGGCTTGAGGCTTTTTTCTTCCTAGAACGCTATGCACAAACCAATGTTGTTAGATGAGGGATGAAGATAGATCGATGATGGACATGTGGGATGAGGGTTTATGTGACCCAGAAACCTCATGGTGGGGAGTGACTCTGTGTGACCCAGCAGACCCATAGTACTCAACAAGAGGACTATCTCAGTATGGCCAAGGTGGAAATCAGCTCTTTGTGACCTGGTACGTCCACCACAAAGAGAGGATCTGTGTGACCCAGTATACCCACAATAATCATCAGGGATGAGTACCACATTAGTCCAAGGTTAGTGGGAAGTAGGACTGTGTGACCCATCTATCCCATTGTAGTCGATAGAAGAGGGATTCTGCATCAATTGAGAAGTTCGATGATATGACTTGGGATGGTACTATCACTAACCTAGAAGATACATGTTGTGTTCTACCTTGTTCTTATTTCATTAAGTCAATCATTTTTTATGTTATTTCCTTTTTGGGGGGTCCCTGTTGAGTTTCATGTCACTCACCCATGCACGGGCTGCACATGTCCCATGTAGATGATCGACGCTTCGATAGAGACCTTGGTTGACTGAGACCCAGTGGTTCCAAGTGAGACAAGACTGATTGATGCTTCAAATATGTACATGGGGTCCTAGGACCAGGTGAGTCCCAGTAGGACTAGGCGGATAAGAAATACTACTTCGGATTTCAGTAGCTTCAGTACTCTTATGATTTTTTAGGGTTTTCCGAAGATATCCATCAAATCTTTTTTCAGTACTTTTGTGTTTTAGTTATTTTTTTGTCTATGTATTCTAGCCCACTTGCATTCAGCTATACTTTGATCTCAGTATTATTTAACTATACTTATATTTTCCCTTTCATTGTTTTGGGGCACGGTTGGGTGTGTGTTTGTGTACATGTAGTCAAGAAAATGCCTCCCACTTACAGCTTGATGCCATCGACACTAGTCGCCAGCCCCTATCCTTCGAGATGTGGTTTGTCACGAAGTGGTATCCAAGGGATGTTGGTCCTACCACAATGACCTATAGTCTGTGTTTTGTTTTGGGCTAATAGTGTTAGTTGTTGGGGGTCCAACTTTCAGATTCGGGGAGTCTATTATTGGTGCAGTGGCAGACGTATCCATACACTAGGATCTTTAATGCTTATTTTCAAATAAATACATGAAAACTATGTTTTAATAAGTGTATCATTTGCTTCGTTTGAATAAATTATAGCTCACCAGGTATAACCTTCTAACTGTGGTACATCTTGATCTATTTAGGGGATGCCTCCACGTGGATGACCAATCAGGATCCCGATAAGTGGTTAGGAGGACAGCCTTCCTAGTGGCGAGGCATCTGTTCAGGGAAAAGTGCTTGGGAAGGCCCCCCTGAGTGCCGTACAAGTTCCACCACTACTTGGTGGTAAGAATATTCTACTGGTGGTTCTGTTAGATGACATTCATAGGCATAGTTCACTACATGAGTTTTAGAAACAGATACCTCTCATGTTTAGGGGAGAGAAGAATCCTCATTTCCTTGAGGACTGGATAGTGGCTATCACGTAGGTCATCCACATATTGAGGACACCACCTGACCAGATGGAGATCGTGGAAGTGAGCCTTATATAGGGATCGGTAGGGAGATAGTGGAGCTTGACCACCCAAATGTACTGTGAGGTGACCTTACCTGGGTATAAATTGAGTGGCTTTTCCAGGAGGGATTTTTCCCTCGCAACATTGCACTAAGTGCGTAATTAAGAGTTTATTCACAATAGGTAGGTAATCATGATGGTAGCTGAGTAATCATCATTGTTCTCCAGGAAATCTCGCTACTCCACATACATGGTGTGAGAAACTTTCTTCAGGAATCAATTTATTGAGCAGGGACTCATAAGGGAGATCAGGGCATCATTATTGTCTCTCAGCATCTCTTCCCATGTCGGGGTGCTAGAGTGAGCCCTTCTTGTTGACAGCTTCATGGTGGATCATGCACTGAAAGATTTAGCATCCTACAAACCCAGGCTATGGAGTCTTTAGTAGTTAGAAGGCAACAGACACATGGGCCCATGCGGGCGAGGTCTTTCCGAGGCTGACCCCTGGACATAGGTTTGATAGTTCAGGGATTCTAATCCATGAGCAGCCCGCAAGGATCCAGGAAGTGCTTCACATGAAAAGGACCTGGAAAAATGGCACATCGCGACCTACCCCTCTATAATGATGACCAGCAGATGGTCGACGGGCCGCCATGGTAGAGGCCGTGATTCAAATGAGGTGGTCTGCTGGGAAGAAAACATGGTAGGGGAGATGCCCGAGCGCCATGCGGTGAGTGACGGTTTGACGTGTTATCACCAACACCACCAGTTGGTCCACCCTGACCTCATGGAGCAGCCAGGTAGGGGAAAATCGGCTATAGGTAGCAAAGCCTTATCACCACGGCACTCTAGAGATTAATTAAGGTACGATATGTGTCTTCTCCACCCGTTTTATTAACCATGTTGGCACAAGATCAAGTCACTCATTCATTTCCCTGGAACTCGTTCAGAGCATAGAGATTCCAAGGAGCCATTGGCTCGATCCTTAGGGATAGATACTCATACGAGAGAAGATTTCACAATTACACACCATTTCGGGTAGTGTGAGCTTACTTCTCGAGGCAAGATATTTGGCTGATATATCCTAGTAATGGCATCGAGGCCTTACGATGTGATCTTGGTTATGGAGTATTTATCCACATTCCATGCTCAGATCAACTATTTTAGGCAAATAGTATGGTGTGTTTGCAGAGTTGGGACCTGGTTTTCCATCACCACCATGAAGGAAACCATTGCTGCATAGGACGAACTTTCACAGAGCAGGGTACACCCAGTCACTCACTAGTTCTACATCCTCACTCATAGTGTAGGTGATGATGGGAGTCCATGATTCCCAAAAGTGGTTTATGAGTATGAGTATGTTTTTTCCAATGAATTACTTGGAATACCTCCTCGTAGAGAGGTATAATTTTTCATCGAATTGTACCCTTGATGGAACAGATATCCACATCGTCATATAAGATGGCACCTGCAGAGCTTCAGAAGCTGAGTGTATATCTAGTGGAATTTCAGAAGAAGTGGGTTTTAAGGGATAGTGTTTCACCATGGGCAGACCCGGTGCGTTTTTCCTAGAAGAAAAACATGAGGTTGAGGTTGTGTGTGGACATTTGGTTCCTGAACCTGGTGATTATGAATAACAAGTATCCACAGCCATGAATTGATGACCTCTTTGACCAGCTAAAGGGGGAAAAGTGGTTCTCAAAGATAGACCACAGATCAAGTTATCACCAGCTTCGGGTATTGGATGATTATGTACCAAAGACAGACTTTAGGTTCCAGTACGACCACTATCTGTTCCTGGTGATTCCTTTTTGTGTGACAGAATTCCCAGCAGTGATTATGGGACTCGTGAATAGGATATTCCATCCTTACAATGTCTAGTTCCGTGAGGTATTCATCGATGACATCCTGGTGTACCAATTGTTGGAGGAGGATTATAGTACACACATTTAGATAGTCCAAGATATGTTCTGAGAGAACTAGATTTATGGAATGCACTCAAAGATTCAGTTTTTCATTCTGGAAGTCCACGTTCTGTGACATGTCATCTTAGAGGCTGGAGTTTGAGAGGATCCCGTAAAGATAGTGGTGGTTCTTTCTTAGGAACTTCCCAAGAGCGTGACTAAGGTGTACAACTTCTTGGGGTAGGATTTATACTATCGTAGGTTTGTTCCTAACTTCTCTATAATAGCAACACCCATTTTAGGATTTGACATGGATGTGACAACCATTCATGTGGAGAGATAAATGTCAATAGAGTTTCCAAGAGCTAAGGCATAAACTAACTAGTGCCCCCATCATAAGACTATAAGAGGAGGGAGTTAGGTATGTATTTTAATATGATGTATTGTGGACCAGATTGGGTTGTGTCCTAATGTTGGAGAATTAAGGATTGTCTACGTCACATGATAGTAGATGTAGAATGATTATAACTATGATACCCCTGACCTGTATTAGCATTGGTGGTATTATTCTTGAAGATGTGGCAGCACTACTTGATGGGAGAGCAGTTTTCAGTTTACTCCAACCAAAAGAGTATCCAGAATATCTTCTCCCAGAAGAACCTAAACCTGAGACAGTGAAGATGGATATAGTTCCTTCGGGACTTTGACATTGTGATAGACTATACTCATGGGATGGGAAATGTGGTGGTAGACACACTCAGCATGAGGACCAGTTTGCAATTGTTGGGTGATGCAACATAGAATTTAGCCACAATGCATATATCCTTTATGGATGATGGTGGAGTCTCTTACCTTTGGCCGATGACTGTTACTCCCCCACTATTATATCAAGTTAGGGATGCCCAAATTGTGTATGTTGACTACAAGACCCGACATGCTCATTAATCCCCAAGAAATGATCGAATTGGTTTTTTTATAGGTGGGGAGAACCTTATCTTTTTCAGTCCTTTTAAGAGGGAACACCATAGTATTAGTGAAATTATGGGAGGAGGGATTGAGGGAGTTCCATATATCCCCCTTGGAGGTACATCTTGGGGTGGTGAGAATGTACCAGGACCTACAACATCGGTACTGGTTACTAGGGATGATGGAATTCGTGGCCAAATTTGTTTCAGGATGCCTCACTTGCCAGCAAGTGAAGGTCGAGCATCATGTTCTAGAAGACTTGGCACAACCACTTGAGGAATCGTTGTAGAAGTGGTATGGTATCTCAATAGACTTTTTGATAGGGTTACATTGTTTGTTTAGAAACATGATTCTATTTGGGTGGTCGATGGCTGACTCACCAAGTCAGCTCATATCCTACCCATTCATGAGCAGGGACCAGTATAGGGCTTGGGAAGACACAATATCTTGGAGATAGTGCATCTTCATAGGGTGCCTTTGACAATCTTCTTAGATCAGGATTCCCTCTTTACATAATAGTTGAGGAAGGGATTTTCAGAGGCATTTTGGGACGTAGCTAACTTTGAGCACAACTTTTCATCCACAAATGCATGGTTTGGTGGAGAGGACCATACATACCTTAGAGGACATGATTCATGCTTATGTACTTGAATTTAGTCATAATTGGGAAGACCACCTACCACTAGTGGATTTTTTTTAGAGCAACAGCTACCACTCCAACACTGGCATGGAAACATTTGAGGCCTTGTACGGGTGGCCTTGTAGATTACCAATATGCTGGAAAAACCCAAAGGAGTTGACACTCGAGGGTCAGGAATTAGTACGGGATACCACCGGGAAGATGAATATAATGCAAGAGTAGATGAGTACTACACATAGTAGGAAATAATATTATTCCAATATAAGATGGATACACTTGGAGATTGAGGAGGGAGACCATGTATTCCTTCAGGTCTTACCCAAATGAGGGTTACATATATTTGGCTGGGACGGAAAGATGTAACCAAGGTTCATTGAGTCCTTTCAGATCTTGGGCAGAGTTAGTGAGGTGGTGTACCGCCTATCCCTTCCCCCACCGACGCACCTGGTGTATGATCTTTTCCACATGTCGCAAATGAGGAGGTACGTGCCTGACCCATCACTCGTCATTGACTGGGTTGATATGAACATTGATGATTGGGATATGTTTTCAGAGTTTTTGGTGGAAATAGAGGATCGATAGGAGAGGGTCCTACGTGGGAGGTCAATTCCTCTGGTGTGAGTTTAGTGGTAGGATGAGAGTCTCTAGGAGAGAACATTGGAATGGGAGGCCCAGATTCGTGCTCAATAACCCCATATATTTGATTAGTTTTATTAGATTATGGGGATGTAAATTTCTAATGTGAGGAGAATATAATATCTCATAAATTCTGTAAATTTTGTTAAAAATTATATGGAATTATTGAGATATTGCGCACTCTGAAGAAACATGATTCTAGGGCCTAGATAACCTAGAACAGAATTTTGAACTTTTTTTAGGGTATGTTTAGTAAATGTACGAGACAGTTTTTCTAACATTTAAAATGGTTATCAGATTGAAAATCCAATGAAACTTTTGAACATAGAATGATGTTATTTTCCTAGAATTTACTTAACATCATCAGGTAAGGGGCGAACAAAAAAGTGTATTTTCAAACTTTTTTAAAAATAATAAAATAAATTTAAAAAGTAATTTTATTTTATTTTTTCATCTGAAGAGCTATGACACGGCGACACAGCGGTGCAACAATGAGGCAGCGATGAGGTGCATGAATGAGTATCGTTAATGGTCTGTATCACTTAGTGTAATGTTGAAATAAAGTATGCATAATAGTGACATTTTTTTAAAAACGAAATCGTGTAACAATGCCTCATCACAGCGTAACTGAAACGTTGCGACGTGATTTCCTTTTTATTTTCTAAAATGTTGGTGGATGTATAATTAAAACCTACAGGATTATATGACGAAACCCATGAGAATTTCCACTCCATTGAAGAATGTTAAACCCTGGTGATTCTTCATCTTCTTCAATGCACCTCAATGAACAGATCCAAAAGTGATAATGTTGAAATCTTCCATCTTCAAGGATGAACACTTCATCATAAAACAGAAAATAGGTAGGGGTTTGATTTTTATTTTAAATTTCATCCCCATACTTCATTGTTTCTTTAAACAATGAGCACTGATCAACCCAAAAACAATTTTATCTTCAATTCATACATTTATGAAGGGGGTGACTTTTCTTGGGGATTTATTATTTGGAATCCAAACTTTGCTTGAAATGATTAAAAATCAATACTAGACCCTCTCCCTTGATTTAAATCCCCAATGCAAAGGGATAGAGATGATGCTAACATTGATCGAGCACCACTACTTGTACATTACATGTGTACACTTTCTCGATGTGGCGGTAGTCTGATTCTGGGGCCTAAGAAGGGATCGCGGTGACCTGAGGGACCCTTTGGCTTGATGGGATGGAGAACAGGCCAATGAAGAAACTTTCATGGCCAGCGGAAGGGACCATCGGCATGCCTGTTTGTGCAATATAGAGTTAGTAATCCATAGCTAGTTGGCTGCAGAATCCATGGGGTAATGCAACAACAGGAAAGTGCTGCGTGAAGGGGTTGGCCGGCATCCGGGGTACAGATATTGGCTCGATGAGCTACGGTCTGTCCATGAAGAATGGAGGACGAGGCCCCACTATGTCGCATAGGGTATGGGAGACCAGATACTACCAGTTGCAGTGTCAAGATCAAGAAGTCCCACTGGCCACATCTCATGGCTATTCAATGGGTCCAGGCGCCAGTCATGGACCTAGTGGGCTGGACCCGTGGGCGAACAGGCCAATCCAGCATCCCATCGGGCCGAACCCACACGTAGTAGGCTAGACCCGCACTGTCTGGCTAGACCCACAACCTTCGGGTTGGACTAGATTGGAGTGGGTTGCTGGGTGACACGGTGGGCTCAACCCTTGGTAAAAACTGTGCCATGTCTATTGATGCCTATTGGGCCTGGCCCATGTGCCATGGTGAACTAGGATGACCCCGACCTGAACCAGTTCACATCGGGTATATCTAAATGAACTAGGGTATGTAGGACTCATGGTTCGGGTTGGTCACATCAGTCTGACAAGGTTATACTGGGCCCCATCACAATCAGCCCCCTATTTACTAAAATGCTCATATTTTGAAAATTGTGTGTCTGATTGATGAGTCGTTTGTGGAATTGGGACCATCTTGATGAGGCAGAAATTATGGATTTATTTTTGGTGACTTTCATGGTCATGAAGATGTGAAGAATGTCCTGGGGAGTGGATCTCCTAAGATTTCTTTGTATGAAACCCTCCAGTGGTCTAAGACCTGAAGACTGCTTGATGACGACCTAGTGGAAAGAAACTCTGTGTAACCCAGAAGGCCCATGGTGGGAAGTGGCTCTGTGAGACCAGACAGACCCATAGTACTCGATAGGAGGAGTATGTCAGTATGACCATGGTGGGATGTGGCTCTACGTGACCTGGCATGCCCATGCCCGGGAGAGGCTCTGTGTGACCAGACAGAAACATGGTACTTGACAGGAGGAGTATCTCAGTATAGCCAAGGTGGGAAGCGACTCTGTGTGACCCGGTTGATCCACGGTTGGGACCGGCATTATGTGACCCAAAATACTCATGGTATTCAATAGGGATGCATACAATTGTACTCTATGGTTAGTGGTATGTGGTTCTATGTGACATGGTAAGCCCACTATACTCTATATAGGAGGAGTTCTCCAACATATGAGGAGTTTGATGATATGACCGATGATTCTACTATCACACCCCTAGAATATACATGGTGAGAGTTTTATTGATCTTCATGAATTACATTGAGAGTTTTTGTGTGACCTTTCCTTTTTATTGGGTCCCTACTGAGTTTCTTGTCACTCTCCCCTACACGGGCCCTGCCCATGGGTGTCGTGTCCCATGTTGACGACTGACTCTTCGATAGAGGCCATGGTGGACCGGGACTTGGTTAAGCCCAATGAGACATGACTGATCAATGCATCGATATAGGAATTGGTGGCCTAGGGACAGGTGGGTCCATATAAGACCAAGAAGATAGGACATACTACTTCATCTTCCGGTATCATTACTACTCTTATGATCTAGTGGGGTTTTCCATGGATAGCCATCAAAGTTCCTTTCTGTAATTTTCTATTTCTGTTATTTTTGGTGGGATTTCATTCTAGCCAAAATTCTTTCAGTTGTACATTGTACTTAGACTTGTTTTAGTATACTTTTCCCCCCTTTCAGTGTGTTGGGATGTCATTGGGGGTGTGTGTGAATACAGGTACTCAATAAAATGTCTCCCACTTGCAGGTTGACACTTTCAATGCTAATATGTTCTCCTAGACTTTAAGAGGAAGGCTTGGGGTAGTCACATCATGGTACTCAGGGGATGGGTCATGACAGAAATACATTTCTAGGTATGAAATGGTTAAAATAACAAACTCACATAAATGGAAATACAAGGAAGTATAATATGAAAACATTGGGTGAAGTTTTTTCTCATTGATTGAGCAATCCTACCCTGTTAAATACAATGATCCATGAATGTAATTAATTTCATTAATAAAATGGTAGTACAAGTTTTTGTGATTTTATTTTAGATTTTGGATCTTTGATAAATGTGATAAATAATTCTATTTTCTCTACTTTACATGATGGGTGAGATTAAAATCGCAGGGTTTTTTATCAACACATCAAACTGAAGTATAACAAAACATTTTGGATCCATTGAGTATATGTTTGAACAAGATGAGTACATGATTTTCCATGTTTACTATTATGTTTTGGATATATATGATTATATATTTTGTATACATACACCTTTCATATTTGAAATACCTTTTCTTAAAACTAAAATGGAAATCATAAATGTTCCAATGGGAACATTGAGACTTGAATTGAACTGATAAATATGTCATTTTATCATTTTCAAATCCATTATGTATCCAATAGAGTGTCCCTAAACCCTATAAGTAAACCTGATTTTTTAGTTTTCCAACAAGTTATTGACATATTTCACAAGTAATTATCCACCAAATGATGTTTTTAAAAATTATAATTTCTCTATTGATAAATTGATTTACATAATCATAAAAATATGGCATGTAATGAAAATTTTATTGTTCAAACTGTTATTATAAACTTAAAGAAATTTCATCTTTTTCCCTTGATTACAGTGAAACTATTTAAAATATAAAATATGATGAACCAATTCATTATTGTTTTAATGAATTTGGAAATATTGATTATAAATAAATTTTTTAGCATATTAAAATTATTTAAATTGATGATGGAAATTCATAATTTAATTTTTCTATTGTATTTATAGTTTTGTCAACAATGGAAACATTGGAAAAGACTAATAAAAATCATTCTAACACTTATGAAATTATAAAATCAATTTTTTTATAAAACATTTGGAGATTAGTTAAATTTTATTAAGTATATAATGATATATTTTACATGTTAATGTCACCCACCTGATTTATAAATGAACCCCTTACTAGAAATCGTCAAATAGTATTTCATTAAAAATAATGAATATTTACATATGATCGTGGCTAAATTGATATAAAATGAACCTAAATATAATCATTTAGGATTATTTAGAGGAAAAAATGCTAGTATTTTCCATATCTTCCTAGAAATGAATTGGTAATCCAATTTTATTGTAAATAATTATATTGGGGGTAATTCTAAATGAAATAAAAAATTTCATTGGTGATTAAATCCAATACATTTCAATGATGTTAATAAATTTATATATTGGTAGTTACTAGAATAAGTTTCCTAATTTCGGAATTTCATTGGGTCTGTACTATAAAAATTGCTCGTAAAACGAGTATTTCTACAATTTAATGCAATGAATTTGGACACCACATTCTTGATAGAAATCCAAAAAAAGAGACCGTTTATTGATAACATAAAAATTTACATAATGATTAGGAAGTGTCATTTTCCAATACAATTTACCCCACCATGTTCTTGAATGGATTTCAAGAAATATCCCTTTGATTCTATTTTTTTTTCAAGTTACTTCCAAATTCACATTCCACTTAGAGATCAATAAAACCCCACATTCTCTATTCCATTTGATAATTTTATTTAGAAGAATTCCTTTTGATTTTTTTGATACTTTGGTAAATTTTAAAAGTTGAACTTAAAGTAACATTTCTAAATTTTTAGAACACTATATGGAGGTTATTATATTTGATTATATGGACTATTGATCATGTTTCAGGGTTTTTTGGAGAGTCATGTTATTATTCTTAAAACCCGTATTGATTAAACCCTTATTCTCAACTATAAGATTTTCCATTTCAAGGAAGATTGATGAGTCCTTAGAGGCCATATATTGTTCAAATATGGGGTCAAAGTTGGTCAATACATGGTTGAAATTTTATCTTACCATTAATTCCATAAAAATTTATGGATAAGATATCTTTCCTTTCCCATTATAGTCGTTTTAGATGATTCATAAAATAATTTAGTAATATATCCATACCTTTCTCCATATCACCTAAAAAATAATCTCATTGTGTTTTTTATTAGAGTTTTAAACATTCTTTTAATGAAAAGATATAAAATTTAGTATCCCCACTATGTATCAAAACATTAATTTGGGATTTAACTTTTGAAATTTAGAATGATGCATCAAATATTTACCTAGGGGTAGTTTTATGTTTTAGAGTAAAAATAATGTCTCATGTAATAGATAATGAAACTACGAATATAGATAATGAAAAATTTGACTATACAACCACGCATAATGAGTTTCAATATATTTTTTCTTTGAAACTTTTAGATGTTTCTTTATTACATCGAAATATATTATTTTTACTTATGACTCTATAATAAAATTTCTTCTAATAAAAAATGGTGAAAACACAATAATTTTAAGATTGAATTTTTTATATGAATTTTATTTTTAAATAAAAGATAAATTCTGTATTTTGATGTTTTTTGACCATTTGAGTAGACTACCGTCTATTTAATTTGAGAAAAATAAAATATTTCCACAAAATAAGTAGACCTTTGAAAATATGTAACTATACGATATTAATATTATTAAACCTTTAGTTGCCAATTTTTTGAATTATTATTCTTCCAATTAAGTCCCTTAGTGGTTTTCAGTATAGAATGATTTCAAGGTTGAGAGTGATGCTAATATACTGATTTTTGGGATTTTCTTTAATTATTGATTGAAATAAGAGATCAAATAATCTAGATATGCACCCTAAAATTTGATATATTTTAATTTTTTATTATTATACATAAATTTACTTTTGATGGTCATTTTGGATCCTCAATATTACTTATAAGAATGAATTATTTATTTTTATTTTTATCAATCGTTTTCATAGATGCTTTTGAATTTTATTGATAATGGTAAACTTTCAAGTTTGAATATGGTATTTCAACACCCAATAATTTTATTATTATTTTTAGTTTAAAAAATATTGTGTTAAATAAATTTTTAACATTTATGTACTAAAATGGAGCATGATGCATTTTGTTTATATAAACTATTACAAAATTTAACCAACATTAATTCATAATCCGAATGAAATATAAATTATAATTATGAACTCTATAGTAAGAATAAAACTCAATGTAAATAAAAATACCATGTATATATATTATTTGTTTTCACAATTTGTGTTGAAGGGTGTACATAATATTACAACTATAGATTTAATTTCATGAATAAAAAATTTAATAGCCATGTTAAGAGAGAATTAATTGAAAAGGATGAAAAGATTCCTAGAATCTATGTAATGTTAAATAGAGATTCAAACATATCTAATATATATATATGATAATTGGAAATATGGTTGTTAAATATAAGTCAATTTAAAATATGGTCATTGGATATATGGTTTTTGGGTATTATTGAATCCCATAGGTATATTGAATTTATGTAATTTTTCTTAAAAAAATTTACAATATCATTTATAAGTAACAAAAAATTAAACCAAAACAAAATATTTAATTGAAGTATGTTATTATGTAATTCATATTATTATTATTATTATTATATAATGATTTGATGAATTTATAAAATTATAATAAAGTTATTTATATAATTATTTCAATAAAATTAATTTTTTCAATCTCAATACTTAATATTGAAAAGATGTTTCTAAACCAATTTATGGAGAAAAATGATGCATTTCAATGAAATAATTTTTTACTATTTAATATTAATATATTAATAAATTAAATTGATCACATTTAAATAATGAATATAATGTAATTTTTCAATGTTTAAAAAAAAATTAACACTTATTTAATTGGAAATTTATATGAAATAAAATTAATAGGATGTGTTGTTTAAGAAGTTATTTTTCTACTCAAACAATTTTTATATATTTTATTTTTTAATGTCAATGTAGTGTTTCCAATATTAATAAATTTAATTATATTAAATTGAGTCCAAAATTTTAATCAGCATATCAATATTACGTAAGTATCTCAATTTAATTTTCACAATTAAAAATATTTTTTTGAGTTAAAAATATGTTATCACAATAAAAGTAAAATTAGGTAAAAATGTGTTAAACTATGAGGTAAAGGCATACAATATTATGAAACCATAACCCTAAATGTATAAATTTGGTATTTATAAACCAAAACATATTACACCGCTATTATTCTCCACTACATATCCACATTTCGTTTTTAATGACAACTTTCAACATTTAAAAATAATTATTTGCAGAATTGCCACTCAAAACACACATATAAATGGAACCATCAACTACACATTCCAAACCACGTAAACCATTAAGTAATGTCTTTAATACCTACCCATTACCTTTTTACCAAACATTTTTTATATTTTCTAGCCTCTATTTGGATGAATGAATCTTAAATCTTTCATTCTAAAGGAACTCCAAATGAAAAGGGGAGAATTCATGGAGAGGTTAAAGAACATTCTTGGAAATTTGTAGTAATTTGAAGGTTATTATCATCAAATTGAGATCATATAAGAATCAATTTCTATATGTTTAAATTAAATTACAATTATAATTCAAAACCCTTCTATTTTATTCTTATTTTGTTATTCAATTGATTTACATGTCCTCTGAAATTTTACCTTTCTTTGGTTTTAAATTTTATCAATGTGATGATTTTAATAAAAACTAACCTTATCCCTTGTTTTGGTCGATAAAATTTCTCCTCCACATTCGAATAATGTAATTAAAGTGAAATGATATCTCTTATTATTTTTTAAAGTAATTTTATACTGATATTATAAATGGTATTTTCATTTATTTGGACATCCTTTAATTTTTATTATTCATTTTCTGTGGGATGTTTTCAAATCATATCATCCTTATTATGTATATGTAAGGAAAATGATTATTTTTATTGACATATTCATGAAACAAGTTTCCTTTTCATAGGTTAATTATGATATAGTGGATTTATGACTGTTACCAATTTCATGTGACATATATGTATGGTTTATCATTATGTGATAAGTGGTTCTGTTATATCCCTCAAATACATTGGGTAATGTTTTATAAATCATTAAATCAAATGGGTATATGGGTGGATATACCAATACCAATGGTTCCCTAATGGTTATCACAAAGACAAAGGTTCATATTTGGCAATCCCAAGGCCAAGGGTGCACTAGTTTTAAGACCAATCCCAATAAGGCACTTGGATGATTATCCCAAATATACTATACTATGAATTAGTAGATATATGACTCTATTATTGTATGAATGTTATTATTGTTTACCTTGATACATGTTATTAGTTTCATTCTCATATCCATGCCATATTCTTATGTTACTAATTATTCCTATGTCATGATTATAAATTATTGATTGATTAATTGTGTATCATATTATTCTCAATTCCTTATATAAATATCTTTGATTTATTATCAATTATTAATTAGATATAGTTTCTATTATGAATTTTTCATATAATTTGTTTATGTTATCATCCTATATACTTATTTATACTTAGTTATGATTTTTGATTGAGGACTGTTATGTTTTCCCATAGTAAGAATTGTACCTCTCTCATTCATAAGATTCTATTACAAATTTTATATAGAATAATATTAAGTATGATATATTGATAATGGGACTATATTTGTAGATAAGTTTTGGGAGATATTAAATTAAGTCCATAAAATAGGTTGGTTATGTATCCAGTCTATAAATACATTGATCTTATATATTATATGGTGTGACTTACTATGAGTGTAATGAATATTCAGGAAAAATGACATAATATGTATGTCTGTTTTGTGTGGCTTTCCTCGTTTGGTATAAAATCATATTTAATGATGGTATTTCTAAAACCATATCTGAGAGTTTGGGTATAGATCACTTCAGTTAGTATCAAATTTGGTTTTAATTATTTTTGGGGAGTATAATATTAATAATAATAGGATGGAACCAAAAAACCCCATTGTTTTACTAAAGGTGATATAGGATGAACCTAAAATATCATATCTTGAAATGAAGGTGTCATAATTAAGGACATAATAGGATTTATTTTCATTATACTATGATTTCTTACTCTAATTATTGTTTCTTAATATTCAAGATAACCATTTTGGTTTTTGGAAGAGGTGAAGAACGAAATCAATAAAAACGGTGGTCAATGATATGATCAATCCTAAAAAAATCTTATTTGGTCCTATTTCTATGAATTACTTCACATCATGGAATGTCTCTATGATTATTTTCTCAAATACACAACATCTTTATATTTAATTATTTGTGAAAACTTCAGGTGGTGTGATAATTTCATCCAAAGTCTACAAATATTCTCCAATAAAATTTTGTGGGAATTTTATTAATAAAAATTTTATCATTCTCAATTTAGAAAATTTTTATGTGATTTTTGGAATGTCTTATCCCTCTATAAATAGATATTATATTAGTTGTCAATAAATCAAAGTCAAATTTAATATCTTAAGTCTACCTATAAACGTATATTGTTATGAAGCTGAAAATTATATCCCAAGGGAAGTTAATTCATATATATGGGTTTTAGAACACAATCATGAGGGTTATTTAGCATTAATGGTTTGGATAAATATTTTTGGTAAATATATACCAATCGTTTGGGAATTTGTTGATTTATTTCTTGAGTAGTTTCAAGGTTTTCTACTACAAAAAATAGGATGAGTTTTCAGTTTAAATCATTCTATGATCTACACCAATATCAATGATCCATTATAAAATAGACCCCATTGATTTTGAAGGATTAAATAAGAAAATTCTTGATAATTTTTACAGGGATCTTATATGCCTATGTTTTTCATCATGAGGTGAACCAGTCCTCTTTGTGCAAATAAAATATGGATAAATTCATCTCTACATTTAGAATAATTAATTTATCAAAATAATGATTTAGAATAAGTATAATGTGTTCAATTTTTATGAATATATTAAACATCTATTATAGGCTCATTACTTTTCAAATATTTAATTTTGATTTTTATATAGTCAATTATGTTTGAAAAAGGATGATGCACTAATGAAATTTTTTCATACTATATAGGGTCACTATAAATTCACTGTGATTTCATTAGAAATTAAAAATTAAATTTTTACCTCCCTGGATATGAGGTATAAACTCTTTAGAGATTTCCTCTATCATTTTTTGGTGGCATTTATAGATGATATTATCATATATTTCATGTGTTAGGATGTGCATGAATACCATTTGGGGGATGTGTTATAGATCATGTGAAAGTAAAAAACTAAATTCCTAATTTAGAATGGGTGAATTCTATGTGTATATATTATCATTCGAGGGTCATGTAATCACAATAAAGGGTATATATAAGGATTATTCATAGACAAAGGCTGTTATAAGATATCCCAAACTAACTACTATAATAGAGATCCATAGTGTTCATTATTTTGATAGATATTATTGAGGTTTTTTGTGAAATTTCTCAAGACTATCACATTGATTATCCATCTTTAATAAAAAGGGAGTCAATACATTATATATAGATGAATGTGATTAGCATTTCAGTGATCTCAAGAGATGATTTTTCCCTACAACTATACTGTAGAGACCCGAAGCTTGATGTACATGGACTTTACATTACTTTTGTGGAATACTTAGTACATAACAAAAACACACACACAAGGATCGTAATAGTTTAGTGTCTTTGGAAACTCGGAATATAATCTTCTAATCCTGGTGAAAGATCTTCAACATCTCCCATAAAGATCTTCCCCCTTTTTTTTACCTAAAACCTTTCTTTATATCCTGGGGAAAAGAAAACATAAAAGGGTGAGCTCAAATGCTCAATAAGGTTAAACAAAAGAAATATCAATCACATCATATACATAAGCACATAACTTTTGGAAATCTTAACCTGCAAAAGAGAGCATAATTTCATAACATGGGGTAAATCATGGCAGTGAAATGTAATCACAATAATCATAACTTAAAACATGAAACTTTGTGTCATTCACACATAATCATAGAGAATCATTTCTTGTTAGTCAAGACTCATTGCCAAGACTATCTTAGTGGACAAAGTCCCTTTCTGAATCGAGTAACCCTCGTTTCAGTCCTGTTTCACTGAACCGGTATAACATACCGTTCCAGCCCTGTCTATCTCATGAGATTTAAAATCTTTACCCAATGCATTGGAGGGAGATATAGGTCCCACCCATCTCATAATGATACCATTCTTATGTGTGCCACAAAATCATAAATCATACATCATTGCATAACCCATGTAATAAAAATGGGATTCTTAAAAAACATGACATCATAAAACCATTCATATAAGATAAAGGAATTCATAAACATAATTCCATCACAACATAGTCAAATCAATGTAAAAATATGGATAGAAACAGAACCCTTTATTATCTTAGATGGAAAGTAATTTTGATAAAACACTTGAATTGAATTCTTGAGGAAAATATCCTTTCTTCTTCAAAATCAATTTTTTTTCACAAAACATCATGCAATTTTAAAAGAAATATATTTTATTGAAAATAGTCATGAAATCTTTTGGAGGAAGCTTCATGAAAATAAGGCTTTATAAAACCGTAAAAATCAGTTCGTGCCGTATAAGTTAAAAACATTCTTCGTACTTTTGTCGAAAAAGTCAAAAAGTACCTCGTACGAAAAATGACAAAATATTCCTTTCATATCTTTTACTTAAAACTCACCAAAGGGTAAAATTGGATATAAACTATTTTATAAATATTACATGTTGAGGAAACATGGATGTGGATGATAAAATACACCCCAGTAAATACCAAAGTATAAACAATCTCGGATAAAAATGAGATTGTGATATTTCCCTTACCTTAGGTCCGATTTGCTTCGAATGTGTCCGAAACTCCTGTATAATGATTTAAATAATGTCATTGACTTATTACAGAATCATATTCATTGTTATGATATCATATATGGTTCACTTATGACATTATATTACCCGTTCTTTTGTAAATTCCATGTTAAAGAAGCGTTTTGGGTAAAATCGTTTCATTTATCGTAGGTGTTTTGACTTGTTGTTCTTGACATTATTATTACTTATATCATGATTTACTTACTTCCAGAATATAAAATATGATTTATATATCATATATATTCAGTATATATATATATATATATATATAATAGATAGATAAATGAAATGAAAAACACCGTTCATGGAGACTGTAGTCCGTACGTATGCATGAACGCTGTTTTCCTTTCCTTATTGTCTTGAATGGAAGTAAGTAGATGACATACATATATATATATATACATAAATCCAGTACCATTATAATGTCATATATTTCATTATTATTTCTTATATATACTTTATAATCATTCTTAAATGGTTAACATGGAGAATGAATCTCATCGCGTCGTGGAGACGGTAGTCCGTACGTACGCACGAGCGATGATATCATTTCCATAAATATTGAATTTAATTGGAGTGGATTATACAATATATCAGAATCAATATTATGTTTTAATAACTATGTATAGTTATTATTTACACCATTATACCCATCCATGTAAGGTGGTGGTGGAAAATAGATTACACCACGGCGTGGAGACGGTATTCCGTACGTACGCACGCGCGGTGATTTCATTTTTCCGTAGGATGGATAGAAGGTGAATTAGAGTTGTTTGATATTTATAATAACAAATAAGTATGTAAGTAATACTGATGTTATTACTTTATAATGAAACAACTAAAGAAGAAGAAGTTGAAGAAGAAAGAAATTGAAAAGATCGGTAATGGATATTACCTCTTCTTTGGAACGCCTCTTTGAATCCTCCACTTAGGGAACTAAGATTGGTCTTTGAAGAAGACCACTACCTCTAGGATTATTCTAGGGAATTGGAGAAGGGATTTTGGCAGGGGTTGTCCGAGCTTGAGTGCTCAATTTGGTGTGAGGAGGAGGGGGAGGAGGTGTCCTTTTATAAGGGAGGAGAGGGGCACCTTAGGAATATCTCAAAATATTATTTTATATTAAAGTCAAAATCGGTTTATAATGGTTCCAAAGGGTCTTATTTCGAAGCTAAAGTGGGTATGGGTAGAAATCCTATCATCCAATAGGATTTAGACAAGTTTAGGGTATTATTTTAACCTTATCAATTAGATTTAACTCTAAGTTAAATAATTTAACTTTTACCGTGTCTTTTTGTTTTCTTTCACTATATGGTTAATCAACTTACTATAACATGCCAAACGAACCCCAAATTGTTTATTATTAATATATATATCCTTATCTAAGTCATTTTTCCGAACCTTAGATTTTTAGGAATAAAATAACAATTAATAATATAATATTTGATTTAAAAACTATTTTGTGTCAATTTTGACACTATTTGATATATGATTTTTTGTGAAAGTCATAACAGAATTATATGTTCGAACCAAGTTGATTAAATCAACACTAATATATCATAGTAACCTATAAAATTAGTGGAATTCATAAAAAGTCTCAAATTACATTCATTTGAGAATTTATAACATCAATTAATGTAATATTTCCTTAAAAGGGTAATTACTGCATCATCGTTGTGTCATACATAAATTAATTTATTTAAAGTCTAAAAATTATAAATAAAATATCATTATGTATGAAATCTTTTTATCTTTCTAATGAATATTTATAGTCGAATTTATCTTATGTATAACCCCATATTAAAAATGTTTTAGTTATTAAACTTTGATTTTAACTATTTTAACTATTCATTAAATAAAATAATATTAAATGTCATAATCTAATCCAAGTGGACCTAAATGGTCATATTATATTCATAAGGTTGTTTTTGGTCGAATTACACTTATCCAATAGAATTAGGACATGTGTTAGGGTAATAGTAATATCATATTTACCCTTAGTTACCCTATTTACTATTAACCGTGGTAAAAAAAAGTAAAAAGTTACTATTCACCAAAAATTATTTTCATCTCATTGAACCACATTTTACTTACTGACATCAACCGTGTCTCTCGGATTTTTGAAATTCCATTCACAGAAGCGGTAAAATTATGATTTATGAAGAAATTAATTTTTTTAACTACCACTTAGTAGTTTCACTATTCATCAAAAATTGATGTTTTTCATAACAATGCCAAAATTTCATCCTAAGCTATATTTCATATTCCGAATTCAAAAATGAAGTCTATTTTACCAAATTCATATCCTAGAATTTGCATTAATTAATTTTTATAATTAAATCCCGCTGTTAAAACAAATAGCGTGTTTTTAAGAAACAATATCTATCAAAAGATTGACACTTGATTATGTCTGGTTTAAATGTGAAATTACATCCAATGACCAACATTGTATTAAATTGTAAAAATATATTCTAAATATACTTTAAAACCACTCAAATTAATAATTTATCACTATTAATTATTTTGATTAAAAAAGTTGTTTTTAATTATAATTTAGTAATTTTCACTATTCATCAGAATATGAAAGTTATCCGAAAAGGACCAAAATTTCACCTTAGGCTAAATTCGATACTCCAAATCAAAAAATGAAGTTCATTTTGAAAAATAAGATTTACAGAGTTTTAAAAAGTGGTTATTACTATTCATAACGACTAGTTTTAATAATATTTTAATAGCATATCGTTGTTTAGTGAAACTCGGTATTGCGTATTACACACGCTATCGAGGAAGGTCGCGATTGCGTGTAATGCAAGGCAAGTCAAGGATGTGTGTTGTGCAAGCTCCTTTTGGTGTAGCGTACAACACAAGACATTAATAAAATTAAAAAGAATATTTTTTTTTATAAAATCTTGGGCTGTTACATTCTACCCCCCTTAAAATGAATTTCGCCCTCGAAATTCGTCGTGGTTATAAATGGTTTACTATTCGAAAGTTTCTTTAATAGAAACCCACATCGTAAAAAGGAATACCAAAACATGGCTTTAAAAACTAAAGTATGAAATGTAACGATTACCCAAATAAACTAATCACTGGGTTTCCACATAGGTGAAAATATGGATATGGAAGAGAAATCTAACCATCATGTTCTGATGGAGAGTGGTAGAGAACATGGCTATGGAAAAGAAAAAATCACAAATCCATAAATTTGTGATGATCTAAGGTACCATCCGATTCATCAGGTATAAGATCACTAGGACCACATTTTTGGTTTTCAAGATCATTTCCCTAAAGTTGAAAATTAGAATAAATACTTTCATTATTTTGGTACAATCTCAATGTTGTTCATGACTTGAACAATTTCCACTTCATCTCTTAAATAAATGAAGTTGAATTTTTTTATTCGTGAAGTGTTAGCAGATTATGTGATAGAATGACGGGTCATTCCATCTGTCTCAAACAAAAGGTTAAAAATTATATACATAAGTCGGTCTATAGTGAGATTAATCATATATGGTTCCTAAAATGGACTTATACTTCATATGTCATACTGCTTAATATAATAAAACTAGTTTCTACTAAACAGGGACTTCCTGTAGGCCAGTGGTAGGCGATAAAGGCCAGTCGCACTTCGGTTGTGGGTTTGATTCCCACAACCTTGTCCGAAGCGATGGGTTGTCGCCCGTCCTGCAGGTTGTCCTTTTTCCAAAACTATATAACATGCCATCAATAATATCGAAAAAACAAACAATACTAACTTATGTCCAACATAATCCATTCCAATCTTTAGGCTTATCCATAATACTGCAGTCGACTCTCATAATATAGTGAAAACGATTACCAGAGATTTAACACCATCGCCGATCCCCATATATCATAAGATATGTTTTGTTGGTCACATTCCAAACATTCAAAGTCCTTAATCGTGTATTCTCTTGAATACCTTAGTGAAAAAATGAATGCAGTTTAAAGTTAACACTTTCCACATACCAAAATCCTCAAAATTCTATATACTCAAACCATGATATCACTTAGTCCTTATATCAATCATGAGATCATGAATACTGTTAAACATTTAATTTTCTCGTTTTCCCTTTATTATGCGCATATCATTCTTTTTCCAAAAAAAAATATCTCAATCACTTTACATGGTTACTGATACCATAAAATTATTGAAAACCACAATAGACCAATACATAAATATTCCAATATTCCACAACACTATTTTGGAATCCCATTACATAAACACTTAATCATTCCACCACATCATTGTCATATTCAACATCGCTAATAGTGATCGCATGTGACTTCCCTTTGTCCTTTGCCTTCAGTGGTTTCTCATGTTGATCATCACTAACCCTTGGATTAGAGCATTTATTGGCATAATGTCCCATCTCCTTGCACTTGAAACATTGAAGTGTTTGTGGTGCGTTCTCTGCAGTGTTTGCTTTGTTCACATCATTAGAAACCCTTTTTCCATTACTTCGACACTCAGCTGCTCGATGACCTTCTTTTCCACACTTAAAACATTTTCTAGTCCTTTTAAGACCATCTCCACCATGCTTCTTTCCACACTTTGTGCATAAGGAAACATTCATCTTCTTTTCACCATTATTCTGATATTTCTCCTTTAACTCCATCTTTCGTTTCTTGTCAAAACCATGAGATGGATATGTAACACCAACTTCCATTTCTACCTTCATAGCACAACGCACAATTTCTTCATAGCTACTGAAGTCTCGTATAGCTAATGCCCTTCGAAGACTTGGTTTTAAGCCACTGAAAAATCGATCAACTTTACTTTCAGGTTGGATGATAATACCAGAAGCGTACCTTGCAAGTCATGTAAAATTTTCTTCGTATATACCAACAGATTCATCATCCTTCTGTTTCAGCTCAAGAAACTCATTTTCCATCTTCGTTCGAAGAATACGAGGGAAGTACTTACTGAAAAACAAGTTCTTGAACTCGTCCCATTCCATGGAATCAATTTCATCTCTTTGCCTCGTATTCTTGATAAGATTCCACCATTGATCAGCTTCACCTTCCAAACGATATACTGGTAAGATGACTTTATCATGTTCAGAACATTGAAGAACTGAAAATATCTTTTCAGTGGTACTGATCCATTGTTCAGCAACAAGTGGATCAGAAGACCCACTGAAAGAAGGTGAACGTTGCCTCATGAAGGACTCAATAGAATATTGTTCCCTTCTCTGCTCATTTGGAAGTCCAGAATGATTCATAGCTTGTGTAAGTATAGAAATAAGATTTTTCACTCCATCTCCCATAACATTTTCTTGTTCAGGAGGACAATCATTGCATTGTCCATTGCATTGATCAACACGGTTCCTTCGGGTTCCAGCCATCGTCTAAAACCCAAAAGAATAGTGTGAGAGGCAAAAATCATGCTAAGGAAATCAACATAATAAAGGGGGAGTAACTTCAATATCTAACATCTTAGGTTTAATTCTACGATCGTTAGCGTAATTCTAGTATTTAACCTATACGTATACTTATCCTTAGGGACATCCCTAGACATACCGTAGAAATATCTCTAGGGATCTCACTAACGTTTTCGCATCCTAGTTTCCAAAGGTTGACTAAACCTTTCCTCTGATACCAAATGTAGAGACCCGAAGCTTGATGTACATGGACTTTACATTACTTTTGCGAAATACTTAGTACATAACAAAAACACACACACAAGGATCGTAATAGTTTAGTGTCTTTGGAAACTCGGAATATAATCTTCTAATCCTGGTGAAAGATCTTCAACATCTCCCATAAAGATCTTCCCTTTTTTTTACCTAAAACATTTATTTATATCCTGGGGAAAAGAAAACATAAAAGGGTGAGCTCAAATGCTCAATAAGGGTAAACAAAAGAAATATCAATCACATCATATACATAAGCACATAACCTTTGGAAATCTTAACCTGCAAAAGAGAGCATAATTTCATAACATGGGGTAAATCATGGTAGTGAAATGTAATCACAATAATCATAACTTAAAACATGAAACTTTGTGGCATTCACACATAATCATAGAGAATCATTTCTTGTTAGTCAAGACTCATTGCCAAGACTATCTTAGTGTACAAAGTCCCTTTCTGAATCGAGTAACCCTCGTTTCAGTCCTGTTTCACTGAACCGGTATAACATACCGTTCCAGCCCTGTCTATCTCATGAGATTTAAAATCTTTACCCAATGCATTGGAGGGAGATATAGGTCCCACCCATCTCATAATGATACCATTCTTATGTGTGCCACAAAATCATAAATCATACATCATTGCATAACCCATGTAATAAAATTGAGATTCTTAAAAAACATGACATCATAAAACCATTCATATAAGATAAAGGAATTCATAAACATAATTCCATCACAACATAGTCAAATCAATGTAAAAATATGGATAGAAACAGAACCCTTTATTATCTTAGATGGAAAGTAATTTTGATAAAACACTTGAATTGAATTCTTGAGGAAAATATCCTTTCTTCTTCAAAATCAATTTCTTTTCACAAAACATCATGCAATTTTAAAAGAAATATATTTTATTGAAAATAGTCATGAAATCATTTGGAGGAAGCTTCATGAAAATAAGGCTTTATAAAACCGTAAAAATTCGTTCATGCCGTATAAGTTAAAAACATTCTTCGTACTTTTGTCGACAAAGTCAAAAAGTACCTCGTACGAAAAATGACAAAATATTCCTTTCATATCTTTTACTTAAAACTCACCAAAGGGTAAAATTGGATATAAACTATTTTATAAATATTACATGTTGAGGAAACATGGATGTGGATGATAAAATACACCCCAGTAAATACCAAAGTATAAACAATCTCGGATAAAAATGAGATTGTGATATTTCCCTTACCTTAGGTCCGATTTGCTTCGAATGTGTCCGAAACTCCTGTATAATGATTTAAATAATGTCATTGACTTATTAAAAAATCATATTCATTGTTATGATATCATATATGGTTCACTTATGACATTATATTACCCGTTCTTTTGTAAATTCCATGTTAAAGAAGCGTTTTGGGTAAAATCGTTTCATTTATCGTAGGTGTTTTGACTTGTTGTTCTTGACATTATTATTACTTATATCATGATTTACTTACTTACAGAATATAAAATATGATTTATATATCATATATATTCTGTATATATATATATATATATAATAGATAGATAAATGAAATGAAAAACACCGTTCATGGAGACGGTAGTCCGTACGTACGCATGAACGCTGTTTTCCTTTCCTTATTGTCTTGAATGGAAGTAAGTAGATGACATACATATATATATATATATACATAAATCCAGTAGCATTATAATGTCATATATTTCATTATTATTTCTTATATATACTTTATAATCATTCTTAAATGGTTAACATGGAGAATGAATCTCATCGCGTCGTGGAGACGGTAGTCCGTACGTACGCACGAGCGATGATATCATTTCCATAAATATTGAATTGAATTGGAGTGGATTATACAATATATCAGAATCAATATTATGTTTTAATAACTATGTATAGTTATTATTTACACCATTATACCCATCCATGTAAGGTGGTGGTGGAAAATAGATTACACCACGGCGTGGAGACGGTATTCCGTACGTACGCACGCGCGGTGATTTCATTTTTCCGTAGGATGGATAGAAGGTGAATTAGAGTTGTTTGATATTTATAATAACATATAAGTATGTAAGTAATACTGATGTTATTACTTTATAATGAAACAACTAAAGAAGAAGAAGTTGAAGAAGAATGAAATTGAAAAGATCGGTAATGGATATTACCTCTTCTTTGGAACGCCTCTTTGAATCCTCCACTTAGGGAACTAAGATTGGTCTTTGAAGAAGACCAAGACCTCTAGGATTATTCTAGGGAATTGGAGAAGGGATTTTGGCAGGGGTTGGCCGAGCTTGAGTGCTCAATTTGGTGTGAGGAGGAGGGGGAGGAGGTGTCCTTTTATAAGGGAGGAGAGGGGCACCTTAGGAATATCTCAAAATATTATTTTATATTAAAGTCAAAATCGGTTTATAATGGTTCCAAAGGGTCTTATTTCGAAGCTAAAGTGGGTATGGGTCGAAATCCTATAATCCAATAGGATTTAGACAAGTTTAGGGTATTATTTTAACCTTATCAATTAGATTTAACTCTAAGTTAAATAATTTAACTTTTACCATGTCTTTTTGTTTTCTTTCACTATATGGTTAATAGACTTACTATAACATGACAAACGAACCCCAAATTGTTTATTATTAATATATATATCCTTATCTAAGTCATTTTGCCGAACCTTAGATTTTTAGGAATAAAATAACAATTAATAATATAATATTTGATTTAAAAACTATTTTGTGTCAATTTTGACACTATTTGATATATGATTTTTTGTGAAAGTCATAACAGAATTATATGTTCGAACCAAGTTGATTAAATCAACACTAATATATCATAGTAACCTATAAAATTAGTGTAATTCATAAAAAGTCTCAAATTACATTCATTTGAGAATTTATAACATCAATTAATGTAATATTTCCTTAAAAGGGTAATTACTGCATCATCGTTGTGTCATACATAAATTAATTTATTTAAAGTCTAAAAATTATAAATAAAATATCATTATGTAGGAAATCTTGTTATCTTTCTAATGAATATTTATAGTCGAATTTATCTTATGTATAACCCCATATTAAAAATGTTTTAGTTATTAAACTTTGATTTTAACTATTTTAACTATTCATTAAATAAAATAATATTAAATGTCATAATCTAATCCAAGTGGACCTAAATGGTCATATTATATTCATAAGGTTGTTTTTGGTCGAATTACACTTATCCAATAGAATTAGGACATGTGTTAGGGTAATAGTAATATCATATTTACCCTTAGTTACCCTATTTACTATTAACCGTGGTAAAAAAAAGTAAAAAGTTACTATTCACCAAAAAATATTTTCATCTCATTGAACCACATTTTACTTACTGACATCAACCGTGTCTCTCGGATTTTTTAAATTCCATTCACAGAAGCGGTAAAATTAAGATTTATGAAGAAATTAATTTTTTTAACTACCACTTAGTAGTTTCACTATTCATCAAAAATTGATGTTTTTCAGAACAATGCCAAAATTTCATCCTAAGCTATATTTCATATTCCGAATTCAAAAATGAAGTCTATTTTACCAAATTCATATCATAGAATTTGCATTAATTAATTTTTATAATTAAATCCCGCTGTTAAAACAAATAGCGTGTTTTTAAGAAACAATATCTATCAAAAGATTGACACTTGATTATGTCTGGTTTAAATGTGAAATTACATCCAATGACCAACATTGTATTAAATTGTAAAAATATATTCTAAATATACATTAAAACCACTAAAATTAATATTTTATCACTATTAATTATTTTGATTAAAAAAGTTGTTTTTAATTATAATTTAGTAATTTTCACTATTCATCAGAATATGAAAGTTATCCGAAAAGTACCAAAATTTCACCTTAGGCTAAATTCGATACTCCAAATCAAAAAATGAAGTTCATTTTGAAAAATAAGATTTAAAGAGTTTTAAAAAGTGGTTATTACTATTCATAACGACTAGTTTTAATAATATTTTAATAGCATATCGTTGTTTAGTGAAACTCGGTATTGCGTATTACACACGCTATCGAGGAAGGTCGTGATTGCGTGTAATGCAAGGCAAGTCAAGGATGCGTGTTTTGCAAGCTCCTTTTGGTGTAGCGTACAACACAAGACATTAATAAAATTAAAAAGAATATTTTTTTTTATAAAATCTTGGGCTGTTACATATACTACATTACCCTATAATATATAATAGTTTATATTTTATATTTATGAATGGATGAAGGGATTGTGATGTTTACTCATAGATAATGAGATGGTTGTAGCTTAAAAATCATTATAATTAAATATTAATCAGCAAAATTTGTCAATGTGTGACAGTGATCCATCTTTGGTAAGATTTAAAATTAAGATATGGAAGAATTATCTCTATAATGTCATGTTTTCCAAATATACTAATCAAAATATATTAGATTATATATTCACACAAAGGGATTTAAATATTAGCCAAAGGATATGGTTGGTTTTGATCAAAGGATATGACTACATAATACATTTCCACCCTAGGAAGAAAAACATAGTGGATGATACTGTTAGATTAAAGGATCAGTCTGCCTTATCCATGATGAGGATTTAAAGAGAACTTATAATTTTGGATTTTTAAAGGAAGGATATTGAAATCCAAATGTAATGTTATAAAGCTTATCTTTCCCAAATAATAGTAAAACTATATATCTATATAAATATAAATGAGTAATATATGGTGTATTTGGAGTACTATAGTGTTTAAATTTAAAAATAAATAAATTATAAGATTATGCAAATGAATATGCTTTCCATAAATTCTAAAATTTAACTAATATTTATTGGATGATACGCATATATTAATATTCTAAATCCATCCTAGAAAAATGATGGTTTTTAGAGATCTTATTAATAAATTCTTATGGAATAACAAGAAATGGTAGATTATATAGTATGTATATTTATTCTTGGTATCTAGGAATTATATGTTGGAATGATATAGGTCTAACGGGATGATGCAACCATTACCCATACAAGTGTGGAAATGGGAGAAAACAACCATGTATTAAGTTGTAGAACATAATAAGACTTCTATAGATCATAATGCTATTTATGTTATAGTTGATCTCCTTATGAAGTCCATACATTTCATAACTATATTCTAAGATTTATCACCCAATAAAATTTCTATAACATAAATAAAGTGGTGATTCATCATTGAATACCACTCAAAATTGTATATGACCATGATCTATGGTTTATATCATAGTTTTTTATAATTATTCAACATGCATTAGATAAAGAGTTATGTTTCGGAACTACTTATCATCCCCAGACTGATGGTCAATCTTAATGGACCATTGAAGATATATAATATATATTTATATCTTATTAAATTAAATTTAAATTTTTTTAATCAACACCTAATCCTGGTAGAGATCTCATAAAATAACACATTACATTATAGCTTTCCAAGTGGAACTATATGAGGAACTTTATTGGAAGATGTGTATAAATAAATCATTTTGGGATGAATTTGTTGAGTGTAAACTGATGGGACAATATCTTTATGAATACAAGAAATAGAATATTCAAACCATTTAATGTCACATTAAAATTGTTTTATGTATTCTGAAGAGAACCCTTGGTTATCATTGAAGATATCTTTGATTTTATGTAAGTGACAAGGAATTATATTAGGTATCACCTAAGAAGAGGGTAATACGAATTGAAAAGAATGATAAGTCGATCCCTAGATACATTGGCCCCCTTAGTAGTCTTGATCACATATACTTGATAACTTATCACGTAGAACTCCAACAGATCCACACTCGGGTACACGATCTGTTCAATGTATATCATTTGGTAAAGTAAATACTAGATCCATCACATGTAAAAAATAAATAAATTGTGTAATTGTAACATTTTATTTATTACACGTAATAACTTGTAGAAATCATAGATCATAGAGAAAATTTACTATGAAAAAAGACCACTACACTAGTTAATGTTATCTGGGGGAATCATATGTATGAAGAAGAAACAAGGGAACTAGAAGATGTAATAATAAATTAGTACCCTTGCTTTTTTGTCAGACTAAGAAAAATTTGAGTGAAATATTCATTTATTGATGTATAATATAACACCCCATGAGTTTATAATGTATTATTCCATTGAAAGAATATATTTTTGCACACATAATACTAAAATAATGTAGACCATGATAAATTTTATTGTGATAAAATACTAAGATAAAAGATAAAAATTTGAAATTATAATAATGAAATATAAAACATCATTAAAAGATTATGATAGGAATAAAAGAATGGGAAAATACGAAGACCATATACATGAAATCATTCCCCATATTGTTTAGGTTACAGTTCATACCTCTGATAACAACATTAGAAATATGGAAAATAATTAGAAATATAAAATAAATATTGACAAAAAAGTAAATTAATATTAATAATTTTTCTATAAATTTATGTGAGGTTACATATAGAATAAAATAAAATAATTAAATAGTCATCCATTGAGAATATGATAGCTATATATATAGTATTTGGAAATATGGTTATTAGATACATGGTTGTTGGGTATTCTTGTGTATAATAGATAGATTGAAATTAATATAGTGTTTTTAAATAATGAAAATTATATAATTCACCGATAATAAATGGTGAAACAAGAAATGGTATTGTTTAATTAAAATATTTAATTATGTATTAAAAATTATTACTATTATTAATGATTAATTTTATGAATTAAGAAAATTTTAAACAAATTATTTAATATTAATTGATTGAAAAAGATACATTTTTAGAATATGAATAATTATTTTTATATGTTGAGTTTAAAATTATTTAATGTTAAAAATGATATTTTTCAAGGAACTATTTTTTCAGAGTTCAATATTTCTATATTCATATATTAAAAAGATCTATTTTATATAATGAATTTAATGTAATTATTCCATGTATAAAAAATATTTACTGATTTTAATAATTATTAATTTTTGAGAAATAGTATTAATACCACAAAAAGATGAAAAGTGATTTCTCTATAAAAAATTATATATTTTATGGTTTTATTTCAATGTATAATTTCCCATTTTTAGAAATTTAATTTGTTTAAGTGAAGTGAAAATTTTAAATAAACAATTTTATATTAGGCATAGAGTAAATTTTATTTTTAATTAAAATCAAAAGCCATTGATATGAAAATTTAGTTACAAAATTAATGGTAAAATGAGGTAAAAAAGTCAGTTTTACTCTGTGTTAACGACATAAAATATCATACAACCCTACCTCTAAATGTATCACAGGTGGACTCTTCAAAAAGAATTATAACACATCCATTATTGTATACTTTTTATCTAATTTCCATTTAAAATGACAACCTCACACATTATGATATGAATTTTTGTTGAAATTCCACTTAAAACTCACTTATAAAAGGACCCCACTATTACCCACATCTAAACCACTGAAACCAATCAGTTATCTCTTAAAGATATATATATTTTAACTCTTATAAATCCTTATAATATATTTTTTGGATTTTGGTTTCATTAATTTATTTTGAATCCTTCATTGTGATGGAACACATCTTGAGAAGGGGAAAATTAATCAAGATGTTAGAGTGCATACATGGAAAATTGGATTAATGTTAATGGGTTTTACCTCTAATCGAATTTTCAAATTTAATTTTTTATTTGGAATTTTAATCTAAGGTAATTATATGATATTTATCTCATAAAATAAATCTTTTTTTTCTCTAGTAATTTATATGATTTATATTTATTCAATATTTTTATATAATATTTGGTTCACATTTACCAGAAAAGATACATGTAAAAAAACAACATGTATTATTTTTGTTCAAAATATCTATCCTACAAGACCATATTGATTATTTTATTCCATATATTTCCTTATCTCTGCTTTTTTTATTTATTAAGGTCTTTTCCAAGCTACTATATTTTCTTTATAAAAAGGAATATTATTTTAATGATTTTCTCCAAACATTAACTATCTATATAAAAGTAGGAAAATAATATTATTTTTCTAATATTTCTATACAAATTCATTTTAATTATTTTATAACATTGTTTCATAATGAATATATCACTCTAATATTTCATGGTTTTATATAGAAATATTAATTCCATTTATTGATATTTTTTCATTTTAAAATAAATTATATCTAAACAGAATCAAATCTCATCTATTTTTTAAGTCAACATTAAAATATACTTATAGAATGTTTATTCCATATATATCATTACACATTAAATTTTATTTAATTCACTAGGGGATATTATCCAATGGTACTATCCATATTCTTTGTCTAGATTGCTTTTGATTATGTTTAGTGTAAATATTTATGAAACTTGTTCCATTTTCTCAAGTTATATAATCTATAGTGGAGTTATGAATGATATAATGTTTTTTGCGGATCCAAGCCCAAGGGAACAAATGTGGTCAACACAAACCCATTGTTTCATGGGTAGTCATAGCAAGGCCAAGGGTACTTGAGTGGTAATCCCAAACCCAATAATTTACATGAGTGGATAGAAAAATTATAATATATTATGAATTTGTGGATGACTAGTCCTTTATGAGATGAATTTCATTTATTGTTTTACATTGATTCATGTTATCAGTGTCTTGTTCATATTCATTTCATTATCCTATGTTATTTATTATTCCTCTAAAATAATCACATATTATTAACCCATGACTAAGGATTTATGTTATTCTCATATCCTTATATCAATATCCACATTTTATTACCTATATTTAATTTGGTATGCTTTTCCTTTAGATATGTCCATGTAATTGGAAATTGTTTTCATACCCAAATACGAATTTTATGCACTATGATCATTGATTTATAACACTCATGTTTACACTTAATGATCATTTGAGTTAACTCTTTATTGTGTTTCCATTCCTCAGGATATGAATAATAATATGATTTATCATATGTCTAAAATGAGAAAAAATTTGAATCATATTTGTTGGAGAAGATTGAAAATGATTCTAAAAAAACATGGTTTATGATAGTTTCTAAATAAAGAGATCCTATTTGTTCTAAAGTCTGATTTATTATGAGATATGATAAATATTTTTATGAAATTATGTAATATAAATGTTTTTTATTCTTGGATAGCTTCAGTTGATGTTAAAGAATATGTAATTTTTTTATTCCATGAATCTGATAAAATAATGTGGGTTTGGGTCTCATAAATTAGTTTTAGAGTGTGGTTTAGCTATTTTAATGGATTTGGATATTAATAATAATAGGATATAACCAAAAATAACCTATTTTAAACTAAATGTGGAATATAACAAATATATAATTCCATAGGGTGAATGGAAGGTATAAAAATTTAAGACATATATTGATCAATTTTTTTATCATATATTTTCTTAAACTAATTATAATTTCCAGATAATCATATTCAACATTTGGGTTTAGTAAGGGATTAATGACAAGAGCATGAAATTTGGATACTGACAAGTACACTCAGTATTGAAAGAAACATATTTTGGAATAGTTATATAAATTCATTAAAATCATAAAACCACTAGAAGACTATTTATTTATATCCCCAAGTACATGACATTGAATTTTCATTGGTAACTACATGTGGTGTAATGTCATATGGGTCATCGGTATGATTATGTTTGATATTGGTTTATATATTATTAGGTTTTTGAGGAATTGTGGAATTAAAAGCCAAAAAATTAGCATTTCTAGGGAAAGGCCATGCTTCCTGATTTTGGAACACTATTTTTCTAATTGTGTGATATGTCTCTAGGGGTTATAGTACTAATTTTTATTGTTTGATCACATCTTTTCTCACTTTAAGAGTTGATAGAAAAAAATATACTGATTTATTATTTTAGGCCTAGCTGGTATCACAATTCATGTGAATGGTTTATTAAACCATATAATTACTCCCAAAAAATTTTATGATTTTTTTTCAAAAGATAATTTATACCATACAGGCAGTTCACGGTTTTTATAACAATGTGGGAAAACTATTCACCCTAATTCGAACGTCTTACAATTGATAATTCCCCCAATAACCTCAATTGTTTGTAACTCTCATAACATTATAAACCCTTATTATATTTAACTAGACCCTCCATATTGATCTAGAGGACCCTCCCACTGATTCATTGGTGATCTATGGTTGATTTAGTTGGATCTCTTAGAGTTATGTTCATATTTCTTCATGATTTGTCCGTTTCTATCTAAATCTATCATTATAATATTTTCCCCATGATATGTTGGAAAAAAATTTGGTGTATATTTCCATAACTATATGATATGATAGATAATTTATTATATTTCTTGTAGATAAATGCATGAACGGACCAGATATCTTATTTCCTAGTAAAGAATTCAAAGGTGTTTATGTTTACTCCATTGGTGTGGTTGGGGTCTCCATATAACTGATTCATTCCCATAGAAAAAATATATATTATTGTAAAATACATTTTTTTGTATAAAAATTATTGGTTCAATATTTTTAAGGTCCAAGATAAAATACAGATGTTTACTAAATCATTCATCGAGACAAAAAAATATTTCAATTGTAGTTTTATTAAAAAAATAATTTGTATTACAATTAATTGTTCGATGAAATGAAAAATATATAATTTGAGATTTTGGGAATGTATTCTCTTTCATGTAATGGTAAACTTTAACACATTGGGATGATCATAGGATACATTTCATTTAGGGACTTTGGATTCAATTTTTCATATAAGGCGCCATGTATGTCTTGGTATCGTAGACTCCATGTGACTAATTTGCACTTATTTTGTAGAAATTACATATATTATTGTAACTTAATTTTACATTATTTTTGTGAATGGATTTCTTGGTAATATACCATTGTTAAATCAAACATGTTTTATTTCCATGTTCATAAGGATTGGGATATGGATTTTTCGAAAAGGAAAATCAATGATATATTTTTTTAAATGTGACATTATATGAACAAATTTGTTATGTAGTTCTATTTTCAAACTAGAAATAATTGTTACATGGTGACATAATTTTTCTAGATTCATGGTATCATCCTAGTGGGTATTTCCTCACACAATATATATTCCTTTGAGCCTATGTAGACTATATTTTTTTACTGAGGTAATGGGAAGGGTTTCATGTTTCTTGGTGGATACTGCTTGTTAATGTGGTCTTCAGGTTGTTTGGGATGGTGGTGACTGATTATCACATGGAGATAAACACTTAGATCATGGTATGGAAATAAAATTGGGCCACAAATCCTTTTTCATCTTATATATCAGGTTTGTTGTATACATTTTATTTTTAATCAACATTGGGTTTATGTTAATCAATTTTTCTTTTTTGATATAAGATATGTATTACTGATGTTCAGGGTTAAATCATTCCCATATGTTTATATATTGGTTTATATGTTTTTTTATAGTGGTCAAAAACATGATTTCAGCATTATAGCTATCTATCTCAGTTGATGTGTCTTATAAACCTAGGATTGTTCGAAAAAAATTGATTTTAGATCCAAACACAAAATATAAGTGTGATGAAATTTCCTAGGTTTTGTTTGAGGATTATGGTAGACCAGCATTACAACCATAAAAACTCAGATAGTAAATGTATAATGGTACATATAAAGTTTACTTAATTATGTAATCTCAATTTTATAATGGTTTGTTAGATATATTTTATCACAATTATGCTTGGTTTTGGGGTTATTTAAGTGAACCTAATTTTGGGATTTTTTTGTTGAACATTCAATTTTATTCTATTTGTTTCTAATGTTTTCATATATTGTTTTATTGACCTGTTGTTTCATTAAATTGTTGTTATTGAATAGATTAAATATAGATTCTTGGGATTAATATTTGTATTTGGAGTTATGTTCTATTGATGAACAACTGATATCTTTTGTTACTAATAGATAATTCCCCTAATCAATGCTCTTTTGAATCAAGTACCGGAATATATAGGAAACTTTTCGTAAGAAAATACTAAAGTAGACCTTTTATTGGTGGAAGCAGGTATCTTGGAAATCATGATTCTATGTTAGTCCAGTATTTTAATCAAGGAATGGAGGGAATAATATTCTTTAGATTTTACCATGAAAAAACCACTTTTTTTTCTGTAGGTGGGTTTCACTACATTAATTATTGAAGGAATATGAAGTGAATGGTGGGAATCCATTGTAAAAAAAAGTTTCATTAATATCCTACCATAACCACTTTCAAAAAGGTATATATTGATAATTTTTTTCTTAAAACATCTCATGTGGGGATGACTCATGAATTTATGACCTTAGAGTAAGTAAAATTCTTGTTTATAGAGTAAACTACATGTTTCAAGGAGTTATTTCACATAGAACCCAAGATTGTTTCTTATGATTTCCTTAGGGATTAAAGGCTCAAGATATGATTGTGGGATGGTATTTGGTCGATGTTGATTCATTTTATCCTATTTATATTTTTTAAAGTGGTTGATAAAGAGTCCATGTAATAATTCAATGTAAATGACAATACTAGTCTTAGTGGAGTTTCAGTAACCAAAACATGAATTAAGGATGAGTATTCATGATAGAAGGCAAAGTGAGGTGATCCATGTCTGGGTAGTGGTAGTGGTGGAAAGAAGTTTTCTAGAAGTGTACATGTGGTGTTCATCTAGTGTGGGATATATTTAAATACCTAAAATAGTTGTAAGACTGAACCTAGAGCATTTTAGATCTGTAGATAATATATTAATCTCATTAACTTCTATTGAATGTTTCCTTATGAATGTAGGGATAGATCTGTGGTTAATATATTCTTTCAATCCAAATATGATATAGAAAGATAATGTGTACATCAGTTATATTATAAAGTGGATGATATGAAGAAATCATAAGGAGGGGTTAAGGATGGATGTCTTTATGTGGTGATGTGTTCACCATAAAAATATGAATGATGGAAAGATATTGTGAGAGGTATAGTGTTTATTTCATCTCCTATGCTTCTTACATTTCTTAATAATGGTTCATCAGATTTATTTATTTCATATAAGTTAATTGAAACATGTTTTTTATTTATGGATCTTATACTATTCATAGAGTATTTTTCAAATCCATTGATAAATTAGAAGTGGATATTTTTTAGTTCATAGTGTACCAGTTGACTATTATTGACATTTAAGTCATGTTATATTTATTGGGTCTTCATATTTATAACATTTAATTTATAATTTGAATCGATTGGGTTATAATTTTTAAGGACCGAATCATTTTCTAGCATCATCAAGTTTAATTTCTCCCTTATTACGGAGTCCCATATGTCATTCTAGGTGAGTGGGATCCTATTTCAAATAGAGAGGGAACTATAATTTTTTATGTAAGAACCATATCATGATAGTTACTATAGATGTTTATTGATGTTGTGGACCAGTGTTTAAGAGATCCAATTCCTTCAGTTTAAAGTGTATACCATGTGATATTTTTGAATTATTTTTCTATGTTACCACCCTAAAGTGAGTTTGATTTCACTATTGACCTACTTCCTAGGATAAGATTCATTTTTTATCAACTTTTCATTTGTATCCTTTATAGTTGAAGTAGATTAATATTTCTTTAGGATCTTGAGGATAATGAATTTACTCAAGATGTTATTCCAACATGGCATAATCTAGTTCTATTTTCAAATAAGTAAAATGAATGAATAAAAATTAGTGTTGATTACCAAAATATTAATTTAGTTATTATTGAGAAAAATACTCCTTCTATTGTATTGATGGTATTTTTGATCAAATCAAAGTATCTCTATTGTATTCTATTGTAATCCTACAATTAGGGTACCATCATTTGGGTGTCTAATAAGAATATATACATAAGACATTGTATAAGAACTGGTATGGGAATTTTGAGATCCCAGTTATTCCATTAGTTCATTATAACACTACTGTGGTGTTCTAGGATTTGATGAATAGGATATTTATTTGGTTCATGGACTCATTCATAGCTGAATTTTTATGATTCTTAGATGTACTTGATTTCATTTAATGAACACAATAATCATTTCTATATCATACATAGACTCATAGAAGAACATTTTCTATATGTGAAGAAATATAAATGTGTTTTGGGATATGATAAGTGATTATTATATTGAATTGGTTTTTTGAGAGGGGAATCTTAGTGGATTCTAAGAAGATTAATGTAGTTACTTCTTGGGATCAACCTATAAATGTGTTTAAAACTCATATATTATTGGGTTTATCATTATATTATTGATTTTTTGTTCATTGTTTTCCTATGATTTCACCTCATCTGATAGATTTGACCCATAAAGGTTTCAAGTTCAAATAAAATAAAGATTTAGAGAATATTTAAGTAACTGAAGGTGATATTGTATTAGGGTCTAGTTTTGATTCATCACAAGCGAGGTTTGAAATATAATGTTTACTTTGATGCCTTATGTATGGGATTGGAATAATTTATAATGTAGATGATGAAGTTGGTGTGTTATAGCTCTTCATAACTACGTTCTGATGAGAAAAACTACAATATCGATGATCTTGGTTTAGCTTCATTAATGCATTCTATCAAGACTTAGGGACACTACCTATTTGGTGAGTGTTTTACTTTTTATAATGATCATAAGATCCTAAAATATATTTTCACTTATAAAGACATGTATGGACAACAGATGTGTTGGTTTCAATATCTTCATAATTTTATATACATTCCATATTCAAATATAAAAGGGAATATGGTTTCAAATTCATTGAAGAAGAAGTTACTAACTCAATACGTGGAGGAATAAATGCAAGAGTGGTCATTGAAGAGTTTGTTTTTATATAAGAGCTTGGAAGGGGAAAGGGTCAACAGTTTTATGTTCATATATTTTTTGAATTTTGATTTAAAATTTTGTTATGATACTTTTTTATAAAAGAAAAAAAAATATATTTTCATCATTTTGGTAAAATCCAATATTGTGGAGAAACCTTGGGTGATTTTTATTCATCTCTCAATGGCTCTTCTCCTTTTAAATTCATATTGATTGTTCTGATAGCTCTAAGGTATTAGTTGATGAATAATGGACATATATTGAGATATTATGTGAATATAGAAGATACTAAAATTTATAATGACTTGAGAAATTGGTATTGCAGCTTGGGAATGATGTAGTCTACTATAGACATTGTTTCACAATACCTTAGTTTCTTGAAGATTATAGGAAGTCACCAGAGACCTTACAATTTTTTTAGCCTTTACCCATTCTTGTTAAAAATGGGACAATATATCTGTTCAAATCATGATTAAACTAGATAATATATATAGTTTAAATTATTATATTCTCTCGATCATTTAACAACTCCCTAAATAATTTAATTTCCTTCCAATTAAGTAGTTGATAAAGGAAGAAGAACTAGGGATCTGGTATATTTGAGAGATCATTAAATAATATGGAGTTTCTTTTGTGGTTTATTCTAATAGATTATCACACTTTATATCCCAATTTTGGATGGTATATCAAGATTCATTGGGTATCCATCTGAAATTAATCATGACCTATCATCTATAAAAAGATGATCAAATTGAGAGTCATCCAGATTCAAAAAGACATACTTCATGTGTGCATACTTGACATTGGTTGTTCATGGGAGAAGAATCTACCATTAAAATAAATTTTATATATCAATATTTATCAGTATTTTATTTGAGTATACCCATTTTATTATTGTATGGGAACTCAGGTAGGTCTCTTTGATCAAGGAAAAACTTAATGAAAGGTGACTTGTGCGACCTAGTCTTGTTTAGGGGATAAAGAATATAATATATTTGATTTGAAAGAGACTAGTGATATCTCAGTGTCTTAAAAAATACGATATTTATTATCATCATTAAGAATAGGATTATTATGTTGGTGATCAAGTTCATCATAGAATTTCACCTTGGATGGTGCATAGTCACTGGGGGAAGCGGGTTTAGTTGGCTCTATGGTAAACTAGTCCTTTCAATATTATTGATTGGCAATGAAATGTGGCATATCAGTTAAACTTACCAACTCTCTTAACTTCATTTTGGTTCATGTTCCATGTTTCCTAGTAGAATATTTACCAACCCATCCCTTCCTATGGTAATAAATTGGACCATGTGATGATTGAGCCCAATACCATAGTGCTTAACAACTAGTTCATATTTTGGATCATCAATATAAGGTTCTGTAAGATAAAAATTCCTTTTTTTCTTTTTTTCTCATATAACACAAGATATCCATGAGAAAATGGAGAAAGAAGCATTTATGAAGAAAACGTGGACTTTTATATATAATTATATAATCAAGAACACTTTCCACAAAGAGAAATATCTACGGTGGGTGAATTGGGACACCTTCTAGGTCAAGGTGGTTTGTCTATTTTGAGGTTCTAGAGAATATTGTAATTCAAGGGTTGAAAATATAGAGTTTAGGGGGAAATATGATAGGATCACATTTTGGTAACATTATTTATCTAATCATTTTGTAACTGTTTAATAACGATCTATGGGTTCAGCTATATATTTTCAATGTTTTGGAATAGTTTTTCTTATTTTGTGAGTCCCTAGGAAAACTGTGTAGAAGTTTGGTTTTGGTTCCACTAGATATCTCAGGTCTTGTACATTGTTTTTTCATGTCATGAATCTAATCCCAAGAAACTATGAGACTTGGTTTTCAAGGGAATGTTTCTGCCACACGGTTGGTGCATAGTTTGTCTAACTATTTGGCCAAATTGTGTTCCCCAAGCCAAACATATTGAAATAGAAAATTACATAGATTCTCTTAGTTTTTTTAACTATAATTTCCATACAATCCCTCATTTTGTCAAACCAACCCATCTATGATTCTCTATATGACTCTCCCCTTGATTCCTCAATGTTCCATGATCGATTTAGGTGCATATCTTTATGGTATATATGGATTTCCTCCTCATTTCTAATGTTTTATGTAGATTTTTCCTTCATTTCATATACCTATTATATATTAGAACCAAATTAGGCTATGATTTATGGGTATATAGGGGTTCATGGGGAATAATTTATTTCCTTTATACATATAGTCTTATAATTATAAGATCTCTTGTTTCCCAAAGACGAATTCACGGGCATTGATTTTTTCCTTTATTATTAAGGTGGGACTCTATATCAAGTGGATTCTTTCTCATGGACAATATAAATTTCATTGTGATATACTTTTATTTTGGAATATGAAAATAATTGGTTTGATGTAGTTAAGAGATATGTAGAGATCCAAGATTTTTACTTTATCATTAGTGTAAATGGAAAATTGTTTTAGGGGTTTTCATTGAAATACAGTTTTTATAAACATGAAATTATTTCTAAAATGTCAAAAAGATAATTTGAAATGTTGGGCTTTGATTTTATTGCATGTAATGGAAAACATTGTCACATGGGGAAGTCCATGGGATCCATGAATTATAGGGGGCTATGGTTCACTATACTTGATAGAGCTCCTTGGAAGTCCCTATATTATAGAATACATATTCTAGATCCTTTTCACACTGTTATTAGACATTACATGAATTATTGGGCTTTAATTTCCCTTTTGTTTTATCATTCATATATTTCTTGGTTATTTACATTTAACAAATAGTTATTTTTTATTTCGATGTTCTTAAGGATTAGTATATAGTTTGTTTCAAAATAAAAACAAACGGATTTTTTATGATAATGGATCTTCAAATGAACTAATTTTTGAATTTTTTTAACTAGAACAAATTTTTACATTTTGAAATACTTTTCATATAGTTTTGGATTTATCCTAATAGAATTTGGACACACCTAACATATGAATTTGAGAATAGGTTGACATGTTTTTTTAGAACTCGGGTAAATGGAAGGCAATCATGAATCTTGGTGGACTCTCCTAGTCAATGTTTTCTTCAGGTGCTCTGGGATTGTGGTGACCAAATTTCATGAAAATATTGATTCAAGTCATGTGATATTACTTTTTTTTGTAAAATAATTATTTTAATTTTTGTATCATTTTTTTATAAGCCTTTCTCTTTATAATATATTTTGAATTTATTTTCGTCTACATTTCTTTTATTACTTGAGATATATCTTGGTGACGTTCAAGGTTAATTAATTCATGTCCTTCTTTGTATTGATTCCCAGGATCTTTTCACTAGAATTTTGAAATCAATAATTTTCTTTAGGCCATATGGTTATCTTTCTCATGTGATGAGTTAGGACAACCTGGTTTGGTTTGTTATGTGTGGTGTCTATATTTCATCCTTTGTCTATAAACCTTCTTTGGTAGAATATTATGGAATGTGTTTTTCTCCCTTTAGTCCAATTTTTTGTGATTTTAGGAATTTATTATATCTAACCATATAGATATCATATTATTTAATGGGATAGGGAATTCACATTTTATATCTCTTATCAACCTATAATCATTTTACAAAGTGAATTTGAATATGGGATACCAATAAAATATTCATTCAATTTATGAGTCTTAATGGGAAAATATGAGTGATATTTAACCCAAATGGTTAGGGGAGAACTTGATATTATATATATATATATATATTGTTTCTAGAATAAATCCACGTTTTTTGGAACACTGTTCCTATATTCCCCCTTAACATGAGGATAATTGTTCAATTTATCTCATCCCACAATCTATGAAAATATCAAATAGACCTTATAGAATGAATCCCATTGAATTGGAAAAATTAATGAAAAAAATTCAAGAGAATTTATATAAGATTTTAATTCACCTAAGTGCTTCATAGGTGTTTGAATGGGTCCTCTTTTTTATGAATAAACAAGGATCAATGCATCTATAAATTTCTTACCATGAACTTATAAATATCACAATCATGAAAAATTATTATATACAACATATTGATGAATTTTTTAATCATATTTTAGGGGATCAATAATTTTTAATGATTGAAATTTACTTTAGATATCATCAATTAAGGTAAAAAAATAGAACATGTACACATTATTTTTTTTACTATATGTGGACACTATAAATTCTTTGTGATTCCATTTTGGCTTAAAAATTCTCCTACTATCTTTATTTATATGATACAAATAATCTTTAAGGATTATAAAAGTCAATTTTTGGTAGTATATATATATATATATATATATGATATTCTCATGTATTAAAATATATATTAAGAACATGAATATAATTTGAGGATCATTCTAAAGACAATGAAAAATAATAAACTTTATACTAAATTTATAAACTGTGAATTTTTTATATATAAAGTATTATTATTGTGTCATGTAATCATGAGAGAGATAATATTTATGGATCATATAAAGATAGATGTGATCGATGGATGATCCAAACCAACCACTATAATAATTATTCATATTTTTATGGGATTTTTAATTTACTATTGGCACATTGAGAGAAATTTCACATGATTATAAAATCAATTGACCAAGTAAAATCTAAATGCAGTCATGTTGCTTTATACCTATGAGTGTGAAAACAAATTCAAGGATCATAGGATAAAGATGGTCACTATACATGTATTCACATTCCCCTATGATGTTGAAGTGTTTTTATACTATAATACTCAAATAAGGGATACGGATGTGGCCAAATCCATAAAGGCATTTTGGTTACTTGTAACATGTGTTAATTAAATATTCAAAATAAAAACAACCTTATTCTTTCTATAAATCTTGATACGGTAATATTTTAATTAGATATATATATATTAATTACTTTTATAATTAAAATTTGGAAATATATACTTAAAAAATATTAACTTATATTTTCACATAGAAGGATTTGAATATGCGCCAAAGGAGTGATTTGAGTTGATCGATCAAGATCTATGAATTTTCGATACATTATCATCATAATAAGGAAAACAAGGTTAATAATTATCTGATTTGGAAGTATTATGATACCATGTCCATGATGACGATTTAAAGATTCACAACACAAATTGATTTGAAAATGATGAACCATGAAATCATAATGTAATGGGAAAAGTAATGTCTTTCCCAAATAATATATTAATCTTTCATCCTTGTAATTTTTAAGGAGGTACAAAAAGAGGATATTGAGAAATAAAATATGGTTTGGAATATATTATATTTTAAAACTGAAAATAAAGTAATTATATGATTTAGAAAACAAACGTGTGTTCAATAAATATATTATTTAATAAATAACTATTTAATTATTCACATAACACATGAATCTCTATCCACCCTCTAAATAGAAATATGTATATAGATCTCAAGAATAAGTTTTTTGTGGGACACTATGTGTTGGTATATTTTAAAATATGTATCTAAATTCTTAGATTTCTATTAAATTAATGTATAATGACATAATTATAATAGTCTATTATAACCATTAATCATACATGTATGGAAATGGGATAACATCACCATAGATTTCATTACAAGACATCCAAAATTTTCTACAGGCCAAAATTTCATTTTGGTATTAGTTTATCCTCTTTTGAATAATTTAAAAGTCGCTTCTATTTAATAATAATTATCACCTCATCAAAATTATATGATACAAACAATTAATATGGTAAAGCTTTAAGGAGTTACACTATTAATTTTTTTTAATCAAGATATGAATTTTCCCTTCAAGTACTAGAGAAGACTTTAATAAGCATTGGATATGAAGTTTAATTTCCTCAAAACATAACATCCCTATGTTGATGGTCAATCTAAAATAACTATTAAAACTATTAATTATAATATTTGTTCTTGTTGAATTAATTTAAAATGAGGTTGGGATGAACACCTTACTCTTTTAGGTTTCTTATATAACATAATTTTTATTTTAGAATTAAAATGACATTATATGAACCTTTGTATGCGAAAAGGTGATGAATATTAACATGTTCATATAATGTTTAAGAGAATTAATTAATGGGATTAGATCATACTCAAATAAAATAAAAATAATAGTCAATCCATTTTTTCCCACTTTAAAACTACACAGAGTTAAAATAAATTAAAATTGGTAATCAATGATGAGATCTTAAGTTCTATGTTTATAAAAATGTATTTATTTGAATATATACCTTCAATAGAGGAATTATATTTGTTATTTATAAAAATTTTATCACAAGGTATGTCATTCCCTTTTAGATTTTTTTGTCATATGTGGATTTTAGCTTATCACTTATCACTCCCACAAAACCTCTCTCATAAGCATGTTGTGTGCCATGTATCTATATTCAGTATGTTTATTCTAGATCTATCTCATATAAAAAACTTATAAAATGTAGAATTTTAACTTGATCATTCTTATTAGGATCAACTAGTAGAAATATTGGACTATAGTGAAAATGTTCTACAAAAAACGACTACTCACTCATTTAGAATTATCAAGAGAAAAAAATAGTTTAAAGAATCAATAAGGGAATGAAAATATTTAATGATGGAGAAGTACGATCATTTATGTTCATCGTATTAACAAAATTTCAAGGGTGAAATTATTTTTATTGTAGAAGAATGTAACACCCTATTAATTTACTATGCATTTTCCCTTTAAATAAATATTGTTCTATATAGATTGTTTCTAACATAACACTAAAATCAAAAAAAAAATTGTGATACATTTTCTTATGGTTAAATATTACAATATAGGATAAACATTAATGAATTATAGTCATTGAATATTAACATTATAACATAAATTTCAAGGGTTTTAAACATATGAATAATTAAAAAGACCACAAACAAGAAATTTGGGTCCTCATAGATTGTATTAAATTCTATACCATTGATTACAACAACAGAAATAAGAAAAGGAATTGGAAATATAATATATATGATGAGAGTAAGGAAAAAAAATGATGAATGATTTAGGAATCAATTTTTGGTTGTATGTATATTTAAATAGGACTATTATATATATTTTTACAGTGAATATGGTCATTGGATATATGACCAATGGAAATATGGTTACTGGATATATGGTTTCTAATTATTCTTGTATCTAATAAGTATATTTATGTTTTTATGTATTACTAAAAAATATAAACCATATAAATAATAAATAATAAATAATTATACAAGAAGTTAATAATTAATTAAAATATTTTATTATGTGATGCATATTATTATTATAATTGAAGAATAATTTGATAATTTAATAAAATTAAAATAATTATGTTAATATCGATGGATTAATATAATTATATTTCATAAATATGAATAATTAATTTCAATAATATGCAGTTAAAATTATTTGATGTTAACAAATAATATTTTTACGGCCAACATTTTTTAAATGTTGTGTATCATTATATAAATTGATTTAATTGATCTCATTTAAAGGAATAATATAATTTAGTATTTAAATTTATATCAAAGAGATTAACACTTATTCAATTGGTAATTTATATGAAATAGGATTAGTAACTCAAAATGATTAAAAAGTAATATTTCCACAAAAAAATATTTAATATTTTATATGTTTATTTATAAATTTTTTTTCCATATTTATAAATTGAATTAGATTAAATAGATTCCAAATTTTTAATCATGAAATTTATTTTATTTAAAGTGGTCAATTTCATTTTTAAACATAATACTAATTTTATAGCGTAGAGATTGAGTTAGCATGGTAAATGTAAAATGATGTATAATGGTGTTAGGTAAAGGTATAAAATATAATTTAGGCCTATATCTAAAAACTTCTATGAGGTATTTCTCAACCAAAACCTATCCTAACAACATGATTTCCATGTATTAACCAAAAATATTTTTTTTAAAAACCTCACATATTAGTAAATAGTAATTTCTGTAAATTCCACTCAAAACTCACATAAAAAATGACAAATCCTTTACATAATTCAAACTAATCTAACCATTTAGTTAAATATTAAATATAAATATATTTATCCTCTCCCAAAAACCTCTTAGAAAATTTTCTCTTATGGTTTCAATAATAATAACAAAATCCTTTATTTTTAAGGAACATGTATCAAGAATGGCAGAACTAATCATGACGTCAAATCATATTCATGGATCTTCAGAGTAAAGAAAAGGGTTTTCTCTCCAAATCTCATTTTAAATTCAAGATTGTTTATGATTGAATTTTAATTTAGAGAAATTTTATGATCTTTATCACTTTAAACCATTATATTTTCTATTACACTGGTTATTCATTGGATTCTCAAGTATTATTACTGTTTTACCTTTCGTTGGCCATAATTTACTCGAAGTGATGCATGTAAGAAATATTCGCATTATCCTTTCTTTTGGAAAAAAATTTAATCATTCCCATCAATATTCATTGTTTTTTTTATGTATATATCGCTACATATATTATTGTTTGAGGTCTTTTTCTATGTACCTTAGTTTTATTAAGAAATGTAAAATTCTTTAAATGTTTTTATTTTTTTTTTTCACCCAACATGACAATATTTTTGAAAATATTAAGTCAATCACATTTTAGAATTCTTTCTACATAAATTAATTGTATATATTGTATAACTATATTCAAAATTAATATTAATCTCAAAGTTTTCATTACTTTATAAATTCATATTCAATCCCATTATTTTTTTGTGAATTTTTAGTTTTAAAATAGAAGTTATCAAACTAAATGTGTATTTCTTCATGTTTTTAAAAAACTTTTATAAATTTATGATAAAATGGATTTAAATATTACTGGAATTCCTTTACTATTTTTTATTCCTAATTGGGGAAAAATTGTAATGTTACCATCTATATTCTCTGTCTCAAATGCTTATTATTATTTTTCCATAAATTTTCATTAAAACCATTTCCTTCTCAAGTGTTAATTAAGTCAGGGTATAGTTACAATTAATACCAAGTTCTTTAGAAACATATATATGATTTATCATTTTATTAAGGTGTGATATATTCCCAGTTTTATTATTTCAATTGGTCATAAGTATTTTTTCTAGAAGATCATCAATACAATATAGTAGTGGGAGTGGCGATTTTTTCCTTTATCATTTGAGAAGGAGTTTTTTGAATAAGGTTATTTATAAAGATGTTATTCTAATGTTTTAATATTTAGATATTTTTTTCACAGTGTTCTTCTTGTACATCAGGTATATGTAATAGGTTCACTTTTTAGTGGAGGTTGTTCATTTTATAGGGGTGGTGCTCACAATGAGGATTCTTGAAGGAGATCAATAGTGGGAATAGTGAAATTGATGGAATATTGTGTTTCTTGATGGATAATTCATCCAAATGTTAATGTGGTACTATATATAAATTGGAGGGAGGTTTTAAATTTTTCATTATTTATTTAATAAACATTATTAATTCTTAAGTAATCTAGGTGACTTTCTAAGTCACAGTTTTATAATATTTACTTTCTAGAGAAATAGAATATTTCATAATTTATCCCATTAATTTAAGATATTTAGTTTGAACTATATTAAACCAATGTTATATTTTTTTATTACATTTACCTTCCCTATAGGTATATTTTTTATCTTTTTTGATTAATAGTGGTGAATTGTTTTTGTATTAGTGCAGTGATTTGGTTGAACATTATCTCATTAAAATTTATTGGAATAGAAGGCATTGAAGAATTAAATTGGGAATTTTTTTCTACATATTGATTTAGGGTCTAATGCATATATTTTATCATCAAAATGGTAGTATAATATTATACTCAACAAGTCATATAAGAGGGAATATTCACAAGATGCTTTTCTGTTCACATGACAGTTTAAAAAATATTCTATAACTAAGATGTTGTTCAAATTTTAATGGAAGACATTATTTTTTATAAGGATGAAATTAGAAGAATTAAATGTTTGGATACAAATGTTAAATGTAACTTATTTTAGTTTATGAAAATTTATGACAAAATAAAATCTCATTCTGAATGATCAAGAGATTCCACTAAAGTATCTTAAACAACGATAATGTCAATTAGAAATATCTGGATCAAAATGCACCTGGAATGATACAACTGTCATTATCCCAGAATAGGGATTTGAATGTTAATAATAATATTACTCTATTTTATTTTATGGTAGCCTTTAATTATATTATGAGAACCCTACAACACTGAAAAAGGTGTTCCTGATGTGGAGGATAATCAATATGAGGTTATTGGAAGGAATATCCTCATTAGATATGTTAAATGATTTGAAAATTATTTAAAACTAGATAATTTATGTGATGTTTATATTCAAAAATTATATTTTGGTGAATTTTTCCTATCATCTTCACTCGAATCCTAGAAACCAATGGAAAAATATAGAGAATTTTCACTAGAAATAATGAATTGGTTTTCACTTATTTTTAGAACATTAGTCACATTAAGGACATCCTAATAAGAGAGAGTTCAACTTCTTTTGGTACTAAATTTAATATATAAATTATAGGATTAACACCTTACGATAAGAACTAAATAAAATCAAATAAAAAATAATGTAATATTAATAAAGGAAATCCTTCTAAAAGTGGTCATATATCTTGGTATTGTAGAAAGAGAGTTCACCTCAAGAATGAATTTATTGAAAGAAAGGAAACACCCATAAATACTACATCTTGAGAATTGAGTTTTATAATAGAGAGTTGTGTATATCTATTTTTGAGTTTCTCTACTCTAGTGGAATCATGGATCTTATATTTTGGATCATTATTCCATTCCACGGGAGAAAATGATACTATCAAATTATGTATGCCGAAATTTTATTAGATTGAATCATAATAATTATTAAACACATGAAATTATGGGAAAGGGATAAGTAAGCATTAATTTGAATAATATATGTTTCCATTTTTTATGGAAGTGAGATAACTTCCATGTATTTAGAAGAACTAAATTTTAGTTGGTCAACTAGATGAAGAAGGTTTCATAAATACATTTCCAGATAGTATATGAAATATTACCCATGATTCTCTTTTTATATACATTGGTTTAAAGGATGGGTTATTTAATCTATCTAGAAGTAAATTAGTGTCTCTACTTATAGAAACATTTTATTTTGGAAATATAGTTCTTTGGAATAATTATTTTGGGTACCATAGTGAGAAAGGTTTGTAGATTATAGTAGAAAATTGAATACTGAAGATGGACCTTTCAAAATTAACATGATGTGAGATATGCATACTTAAGAAGAATTTAATTTTATCATTAAATTTATTAAAATGATCAAAAAAATATAAGAATATAGAGTACGTTTATATAGATATTTTTGGATCATTTCTAATTCATACTCATAAAAATGTTAAGTACAATTTACCTTTATTGATGATTCTACATGAATAGTATGGGTATAATTTCTATAATATTTGAGTTATTATTTTGGGATGTTTCTTTAATGGAAGAAATTAGTGGAAAGAGAAACCATAAGAAAGATAAAAATATCTATGATCAGATACAGGTGGTAATTTTACATGAATAAATTTCAAGATTTACTACTGGTAGAGATGAATCCAATACGAAGATAAAATTATATGAACACCAAAAACGGTTTTTTTAGAGAATGAATAAAAAATTGATGGATTGAACATAAAATATGATTCTAACATATAAAATACCTTAGGGGTTTTTGGAAAAGGATGTGGGAACAACAACATTCTTGATGAACATAATTATATCACCATCATTATCAGAGTAATTTCTAGAATAATCATTATCCAGTAAAATATTGAATGTAAGCCATTTGAGAGTTTATAAATTTTTTTATTACAATAATGATGATAATAAATATAGAGAAAATATTAAATCCAAATCTCAATCATGTCACATCATAGGATATGGAGAAAAAGATTTTGGTTTTCATCTTTAGGACGATAAAAACAACAGTGTTTTTAGAATAAAACATTCTACTCATCAATGAGAAGATCTTGAAGAATGTTCAAAACATGATGATTAAGGATATTTATAATAAATTTTCAACTTTAATTCATGTTTATTTGAATAGTGGCTATAGAATATCAACTATTACATATTTTTTATATTTATTTGAGTCTATCCAAATAAAAAATTATCCAACGTGATGTATTGTAGGTTGTGTAGAAATTGAAGATGTTTATATAGTGGAAGGTATTTTTTAGAGATCAGGAACTCGGTAAGGTCCTTCATGAATTCCAGAAGAACATGGTTTTGATGTTATAGTTATTAAAGAATTTAAATCCCAAGTAAAATTTTGAGGATCGTCAATATTTAGATGACTATTTTAGAGTTGGGGGGATGAACATTTTTTTATAATTTTAATGAATGTAGGAGAATCAAAAAGACCAGAATAAGTGGATACTATGAGTGATTTCAGATAGTAGGAGTTATCAATGTTAGAGAATTTGGATTCATTGATAGTTAATAACACCTCAGAGCTAAAATAATTTCCACTATGGAATAATTCAATTGAAAATAGTTAGAATCCAAAGTGAAAGAAAAATATTGTAACATCCCGGTTCAGGAAACCACCGAGAGGCACCCTCTACCTTGTTAGTCACATGGCCTCAAGAGTATTTTCCCGAATTCTAGAGGCTGCAGACTAGCAGCGAGGGCCTTTGGTGAGATAATGGCGAAACTATGCCCTCATTGGCAGAGTAACACAACATAAGAGATACAAATTTACAATAGTAGAAGAATTAAATATACAATAATAGTAAACATAATATGACCGATAAATAAACAACTGCAGCAAAAAAATGTAAAAATGATGCATGATACAAAAGTGTCTTGCAAAGTTGAAAAACAAGTAACAATGCTGAATATAGTACTAAAACCACGTAAAAAAGGAAAAAAGATAACAACTCCTCATCATCACAAGTCTTAGCTTGGTCCCATGATCTCCATCTCTAATGCAATCAAGAAACAAAAGTAGAAGGGTACTTGCCCTTATCAATACCTGGAACAATATAATCTTTTTGGGCCCAAAAGATGGCCCAAACAGGCTATGAGACTAAATCCCTGTAGGCAACCACCAAATGATCTATGCCTAATAGGTAGTGAATATATGGCAGGTAAAAGTATAGAAAGCAGTAAAGAGGAACGTACTAAGTAGAAGACAATCCACGGTTTCTAGCATTTAACATACAAACAAGAAATCAGCCACTCAAGAAAGTAGAACAAACAGGAAACCCTCTGGGTAGTTCTCACAAACCAACCCCAATGGTTCAACCTACAAGTCCTAGAAACCCTCTGGGAGGCACACATATTCTCACCCCTCTGGTTCAGCTAAAGAATAGAATCTCTGGGGGAGCACTCACCGTCAATTCCCCCTATAGTCTCATAACATACTAAAGGCACTCTAAAGAAGCACTCAACACCTCATTCCCCCTTTGGCCCACGTTGAGGAACTACAGACACTCTGAAGAATCCATCAACCTCAATTCCCCATGTGGTCTTGCATCATATTATAAAGTCACTCTAGATAAGCCCTTACATCCATTCTCCCTATGGACTACTACACTAGGTTCTCACATCCCTTTGTAAAGATAGCAAGTCTCGCATCACGTAACAGCCAATGTAACCTCAAGAACTACATGGATAGAATTATACAGCATCTCAGCATGGAAGAACAATAGTCACACCATCCTACAATACTAGCTAGGGTAAAAAATCAACAGTCAAAAGGTAAAATAGACCCAATGTTCTAGAAAAGCAAGAACATGCATGGAAAACACTTCCAAAGCCTAACAATTAGCCCAAAACACAAACAAAACCCTCTACTCTATAATATATGCAAAGAAGGAAATCGATGGGGATAAAAAGGTAAACACGCAATACCACGTTCAAGAGTATTGATGGAACATACAAAAAATATTCAAAGATATTCTACAGAAAGGCACAAACCACCTACATTGATGTTATAAGATCGATATACTTGAACCAATGGGCATGAATTGCCTTAGAACATCGACAATCTATAAAAATGTCAAAACATTTCCACCCACGATAACTTGGAAAAGAGAAGTATTTGGAAAATGATGATCTAGTATAAGAGAGATCGCACCGTTTCGATTACAATTCAATCACTGGTGTTCAAAACCGAGGACTGACGGATGATCAGGGGCGCATAGAAGATCCATGGCTGCTCAGTGCTCTCGGATGAAGATGAGCTAAAAGATGTCAATTATGAAGATTAGACGTGGCCCTGGTGCATTTATTGAAAAAAAATTACAAGGCATGTACTTTTGGAGTACACGGCATGTACTCGCCTTTTACGTACTTCCCTTTAGGGGGCCTCAATGTCACCCCAACATGGCTATGTGTGTATCCATGACACAGCCAGCACACAGCCTCTTGCGGCAACGAAGTACACGGCGTGTACTCATAAAGTACACGGCGTTTACTTCAAAAATTTCAAGAAACATCTCTTTTCTCAAAAATTCTAGAAAAAGGAAAAACATACTTGAAAAGAAGATTTGGGTTCTTACAAACTTCCCCCCTTAATGAAATTCATCACTGAATTTCCCTAGTGTGGTGTAGAAGAAGAAACAGTGAATAACTCTATCCACTGAGATCGTACATCGGCCTCCCTCTCGTAAGTATCATCCTGTACTCTCCCATGCTGTCATAGAACCCATACTAGAAGAACAAACTAGCCACAGAGAACCTCCATAATGTGATCAACAATCCAGATAGGATGCCCCTCGAAAGATTCATCCACTTCTAACTCATCTTCATAAGGTTAGAAAGCATGAGATGGGTCTAAAAGTAATGCCGGAGCTGATAATCATTGAATATGTCATGCATTTCCTGGTACATTGGAGGTAACTGCAACCGATTCTCAACCGGTCTAACTCTTTCTGACACATCAAATGGCACGAAGTACCTCGGTGAAAGCTTACCCTGTCTCATAATCCTCTGGTGTCCTAACCTCAGTGTGACACACCGGAAAACATGATCCCCTACCTCGAACTCTAGAGGCCATCTTCACTAATAATCATACGACTTCTGAAGAGACTATTCAATATAAATCCTCTTATGAATGAACACTATATTCTTTGAGGTCTCCTAAACAAGATGAGGTCCCAGCAAAGCTGCCTCTCCTGCCTCCATCCAACATAAGTGTGATCAACATGGCCTAACGTACTTATCCTCATAGGGTTCCGTATGAATAGTTTCTTGGAAACTATTATTGAAAGTAAACTCTACAAAAATGTATATGTTTCTCCAAAGATACTCTAAAATATAGGATGCATGCTCGGAGTATGTCCTCAAGCACCTGAATCGTATGCTTGGACTGGCCATCTGTCTGGGGATCGTAAGCTGTACTCAATAGCAGTTGTGTACCCAAAGATTTTTTAAGCCCCTTCCAGACTCGAGAAGTAAAACGTGCATCCCTATCTGAAACAATGGAGTGTGGAACCCCATGATTACATACAATCTCTCAGATGTATAACCTCCCTAGATCATCAACACTGAAGGTCTCCTAGATCGGAAAAAAAAATGAGCAACCATCGCAAGTCTGTCAATGACAACCCACACATCATAATTTACATGAGGTGATCTCGACAACCCTATCATGAAGTCCATTTCAATTTAATTCCACTTCCACTCTGGAATGGGTAACTACTGTAAAAGACCTACTGGTCGCTGATGTTCCACCTACACCTACTTAAATGTAGAACATCTCTTGATGAAACCAACAACATATCTCTTCATACCTGGCCACTAATACTAGTGGGGAAGATCGCGGTACATCTTGGTGACACTGGGATAAACTGCCCTAATAGGGGAATAAATTTCTCGCATCAGCTCCTTGCGTATATCTGCTGACACCCATACACGCCCCTAGAAATGCACGATCTCATCCTTGCATGTGGTCTATCTAGGAATAGGGTCCTCTCCTAACATGTTCTCCTGTAGAACTAGGCCTTTAGAATCAGATAGCTTCCACATTTGAACCCGATCATGAAGTATAGAGGAAACAACTATAGAAGAAAGGAATATCTTCCCCTATCTGTCATGCACATCCAGATGAATCTAAGAGAACAGACCCATAAGCTACCACTCACTACTGGCCTACTGAACTTCCTATATCTATTTCCTCGTGGTCAACGCATCAGCCACTGCGTTTCCCATTCTCAGTGTATAGGAAATCTCAAAATCAAAGGACTGAAGGTACTCAACCCAACACTGCTGTATCAAATTCAAATCATGCTGAGTGGTGATGTAATTTAGGCTCTTATAGTCAGTGAAATCCACAATGTGCTCTCCCAGAAGATAATTTCTCCAAAAGTGTAAGACCTGAACGACAGCTACCAACTCCAGATCGTGTTTTGGGTGGTTCCTCTCATGTGGCCTCAACATCCAAGACTCGTACACAATGACACTATCTCCCTGCATAATCACAGCTCCTAGACAGATATCTGAAGCATCACAGAAGACAATGTAGCTCTTTCTAGGTTCTAGAAAAAATTGTATCGGTGCTGAAGTCAATCTCCCTTTCAAATCGTGAAAGGGTAACTCACATGAATTTGACCACAAAAACATTGATCCCTTCTTAGTCAGACCTGTCAATGGTGCTGCTATGCTTGAAAAGTCCTGTATAATGTGTTTGTAATATCCAGCCATCCCTAGAAAACTTTGTACCTCAAATACGTTCTTCGACTACTCCCATGAAACTAATGCTCTCACTTTCTTGGGGTCCACTGATACTATTGAATCTAAGATAATGTGGCCCAAAAATTGAATCTAACCCATCCAAAAGTTTCCTTTTGAGAGCTTAGCATATAACTGATGCTCTCTCATTGTAATCAAAATGATCTCAAAATGGATAGCATGGTTGTGTCGAGGGTGAGAGTACCCCATGATATCGTCCAAAAATACCACCACGAAAGAGTCTAAGTATGGATGGAACATTCGGTTCATTAGTGCCTTGAAAATTGTAGTTGCATTCGTGGGATCGAATGAAATTACCATATACTCATATAGAACATACCTTCCACTGAAGGTTGTAAGGGGTATATCTGATGGTCTAACGTGCAAATGATGATAACCATATCTCATGTTGATCTTCAAGAACACATGGGCACCTCAAAGTTGATCAAATAGATCATCAACCCTATGAAAGGGATATCTGTTCTTGATTGTTAACTGGTTCAACATCCGATAATCCACACAAAGCCTGAGTGTACCGTCTGCCTTCTTCACAAACACAACATGCAAACCCTAAGGAGAAGTACTGTATCAGATGAAACCATTTGCCTAAAACTCCTATAACTACTTCTTGAGCTCCTGCAACTCAGGTGTAGCCATCCTGTAAGGAGGAATGGACACTGGTGCCGCTCCTAGAACGAGCTCAATAGGAAAGTCTACCTCACGCTCCGGAGGAAAATTTGAAAAGTCCTCTAGAAATATATCTCTAAAACGATCCACCACTATAAGAATGTCTAACTGTGAAGTCCCCTAGTCATCGAGATAAATACTAGCTATTTGCGCTATAAGTGATCCCAACCCATGATTCTCTAGACCCGATCTACTCCCCCGAACGTCCCACTCTCCCTTATGAAGAAATGATTCACCCTCTAGTGATATGACACACACCCTATAGCGATAATAGTCGATGAATACCTAGAAGGGAACTAGCCAGTCCATTCCAAGAATGACATCATAACCTGCCATCTCTAAGACATAGAGATACCATATAAAGTGATACCCAACCACCTCTATAGGGAACTCCTTGTATTGAAATACACTAGTCATCTTAATCCCCAATGGTCTGTTTAGAGTCCAAGTATCGGTAGAGGAAAAGATGTAGAGCCCAAGGCTCTCCACAATAGTAATAGAGATAATTCTATGAGAATCCCCTATATCAAAAAGAGATGATGATAACATTGAGGATACTGTGATTGTTCCTCAACCTATAGAGGGTTCGAGATCCTACTCCTATCGGGTCTGCTCCACTGCAAAATCCTGGCCTGTACCATGGCTCAATTACCCTACCTGATCACTCTTAGATGATCCACCATGTTTTGAGGAAATACTGGTGACTTACCACCACGACCTTGACCTATACCTCGGCCCAAATGGCCAGAAGAACTCCAGTTCTCAGACTGGTGAGAAACTTGTGGCACTTCTTCTTAACGAGGAGTTCGGGAAAAACCCATGTCAACTGCTGCTAGTGAGAAAACCTAACAGAAGCGCTAGAGGTGACCCATCTTGCCTCAAGATCAGCACTCCACTGGGTCTCTTTGGCACTGCAGCCTCGTATGCCCAACCCTTATACACTGGTAGCAAACCACCTGGCAACCTAAAGATGTGTCTTTCTTCCTCGGTTCACTGCGCGTAGACTCCCTACGGCGCTTCCTACTACCAGCTGGTGAAGTAACAACTATGGAAGCAGAACTACCCTGGCTCTCTGCTTTTCAATCTCTCATATTGCGCACTGAAATTAGTTACTATTTGATGATGGACGTGATGGGTGTCAACATGAAGATATTCACCTATGATCATATCTCTTGTCTGAGACCATCCTCAAACTTCCATTCCAAGAACAACCCATCTCTGCCCGGGAGGGGTGTGAAACACTCAAGCTTGGTGAAACGAGAGGAATACTCCATGAAAGAAAGAGTAACCTACACCAGGCTCATGAACTCTCGGACTTGGTTGGCCCTCAGGGTCTCTGAATATAATTATTTATAAAATACATGCTGAAACTCCTCCCACGCCATAAAAAGATGATGACCCACCTGTGAGATCAAATCCCACCACCTCTTGGTAGTTTCTCATAGCATGTAGGTAGCTACCTTTACCTACCTTTCTAGAGGCATCTTTAGATGCTCAAAGATCGTCATCATGGATTCTATCCATGACTCTACAGCTTGAGTTCTTCCTTCCCCTGAGAAGGTGGAAGGATTTTTTTTCTGGAAAACCCACGTCATGTCTGCCATAGTCGAGGAAGGAGGTGGTTCTCCCTAGAAGGTCTGAATCATCCTAAAAAATCCTTCCCTAAACAGTGCATCAGCACCTATAATCAGTATCACTATTGGTTCCAAGGCAGGCACAATAGGAGATTCTGTGGGATGTCCCTGATTAGCCATATCTGATGTCTGATCACTACATGGCAACTGGTGTGCAACTGGAGGACGTCTCGGTGTCATGACTCTACAAGGTCAAATGCACACATTAGATTCAAGATTTTCAAACACTGGAAACGTAATGGACTAAAATGGATTAGAAAAAATAAAACATTCAAGTTTCATAAAACATGACTATATAGCGTGTACTTTTACTACACGGCGTGTTTCCTTAAGTCATTCACATGGGTGTGTACTTCAGTTTAAACTGGTCGTGTAAAACCCCAAACACACGACGCGTTGTCCAAACACATGGAACGTACTTGAATCCTCTTTCCCTACCTAAGTCCTTCTACACGGTCAATACACATGACTCTCTAAGACAAAACTACACGATGTGTTCTCAGTAGACACGGCGTGTACTGGGAAAGCTACATCAGGCCCGTGTTGTTAGTGCCACGGTCAGACAAATGGATTGAACCACACAGCATGTTCTTGATAGAAACGGCGTGTACGAGAATGGATAACACCGACCTGTGTTGTCTGTGATACAGTCGGGTACCTGGGTTAGACTACATGGTGTGTTCAAGGTAGACACAACATGTATATGAAGAGACTCCACCGACTGTGTTGTTAACTACACGGCTGAACTCCTAGGATTACCCTACACTGCAAGCACAATCGGTACATCACGCATTTCAAACTGATTTTCCAAATACCTTGTTTCTGGCCACATGACCTATGGCATGGTTAGAGAATAAATGGTGTTTACATAAATTACACGATGTGTACTTATAAAAAATTGTTTCTTCTCGAACAGAAAAACACATGGCATGTAGTCAAAACTACATGGCATGTATTCTAAGTTTTACCAAACAGTAATACTCATAATCTACTTTGAAGCCTATAAAACACTGAAAAAAAACACTGAAAGTTCCAAATTTCCATCTCTGAGGGCCCATACTCCTCGCGAATCAATGTTTGGCATTTTGAACAAGGTACAAACAATGAAAGAAAGTCAATGATCCGCCAAAGTCTGGTTCATGAGAGCCCATAACACCTCAAGAAAAAAAGTTTAGTGTTCATCCAAACAATACCTTACCCACAATACTCTATCAATCAATAGGTATTTCTATCATGGAATCTATCACTACAGCATGCATATTCTACACAACATCTATCACAACAACATGCAGTCGCTAATACATAATAGATGGCATGGAAATAATGCATGGAATGTGATTTATAACAAGTTCTTATATGATTCATGAGATGGAATACCCTCCTCTAGTCGAGTTGCGACAGAAATAGAACCTCAATAACGCTAAAAGTAAGAACACAAAACATGTGAATAAACTAATGGTGATATTAATAAACTGTAAAACTATAACACAAAAAATTTTGCAATAAATAGGTAGATTCTCTTTTCTATGTACACGGGTTAGTTACTCATGTGAAAAGCTTATTACTAGGTACCTATTTCATCATATCCCTAGATAAAGGCTCCAAATAGTAAGTCAAGAGAAAAGAGTAGCCTCTGATACCAGTTTGTAACGTCCCGATTCCAGAAGCCACCGAAAGGTGCCCTATACCCGGTTGGTCACATGGACTCAAGGGAATTTCCCCGAACACCATAGGCTGCCGACTAGCATTGCGGGCCTTGTGTGTGATAATGGGGAAATTATGCCCTCATTGGCAGAGTAACATAGCGGAAGAGAAAAAAATATACAATAGCAAAAGCAATAAATATCCAACAATAGTAAACAATAGAAGACAAATAAATGTACAACTGGAGAAAAAAAATATAAATGATGCATGATACAAATGTGTCTAGGAAAGCAGCCAAACAAGTCAAAATGCTAAATACAGTACTAAACCCAAGTACAAAAGGAATATAGATAAACAACTCCTTAGCATCGCAAGCCTCAACAAGGTCCCATGCTCTACAGCTCCAATGAAATCAAGAACCTGAAGTAGAAGGGCACTTACCCTTATCTATACCTCCAACAATATAATTCATTTGGGACAAAAAGCTTGGCCTAATCAGTGTGGGAGAATAAATCCCAGTTGAAAACCACCACGAGATCGGTGCCTAACAGTTAGTGAATATATGGCAAGTAAAAGTACATAATGCTGTAAATAGGAAAGTACTCCGCATCAATCAATCCATAGTTTCTAGAAATTAATTTACAAGCAAAAAATCAACCACTCATGAAATTAGAACAAACAGGTAACGCTCTTGGTAGTTCTCACATCCTAACCCATGTAGTTTAACCTATAAGTACTAGAAACCCTCTGGGATGCACACACAGTCTCATCCCTCTGGTTAAGCTATATAATAGACTCTATGGGGAAGCACTCACTGTCAATTCACCCTATAGTCTTGTAACATACTAAAAGTGCTCTAGGGAATCACTCAATGTTTCATTCCCCCTATGGTTGCATCGAAGAACTATAGACACATTGAAGAATCACCCAACGTCAATTCCCCATGTGGTCTCGCATCGTATTATAAAGACACTCTGGATGAGCCATTACGTTCATTCTCCCTATGGTCTACTACACATGGTTCTCATAGCCCTGTGTAAAGTCACCATGTCTCGCATCATGTAATGGAAAAAATAACCTCGCGAACTACATGGATAGAATTATACAACATATTAGCGTTGATGAACAACAGTCACACCATCCAAAAATACTTGGCATGATTAAAAAATACCAATCAAAAGGTATACTTGGCTGAATGGTCCAGATAGGCAAGAACATGAATGGAAAAGACTTCCAAAGAATATCAGTTTTCCCAAAACACAAAAAAACCTATACTCTAGCATACAAGAAAAGAAAACAATCAATGGGGCTAAAACGGTAAACATGCAATACCCCATTCAAGGGTATTGGTGGAACTTGCACTAAATATTCAAATAATTTCTACAGAAAGGACCAAACCACCTACCTTGATGTTGGGAGATCGATATACTTGAACCACAGGTCTTGGATCACCTTAGAAAATAGAAGATCTACAAAATAGTATAAAATGTTCAGCAGAAAATATCTTAAAAAAGGGACGGAAATAGAAAATGATGCTCTAGGAGAAGAGAGTACTCACTACTGAGATTCCAACACACTCACTGGTGTTCAAATCTAAGGACTGACGGAGGTTTTGGGGCTCGTCGAAGATCCATGGCTGCTCCGCACTCTCGAATCAAGACGAACGAAAAGAAGTCGATTATGGTGATTAGAGATGGCCCAGGTGTGTTTAATGGAAAAAAAGAAAGTACACAGTGTGCACAATTGGAGTACATGTAACGCCCCGACCCTAGTTACCCAGAGATGGTGCATTATTACATAACATTGGCATGATCACAAGAAAGATCAAATCTTGAAAGACCGATTGGTTTAGTAGCCTTGGAAACACTAGATATATTCATAAAGTTTTACATTACATCATAAAGTGAAAAACTACTACAACAACACATTTTCTCCATAGTCCACACTATTATCCCCTCATAATATCCCTTCAGGTCATTCATAATTTACTTCTTCACATCTTGGGAAAAATTAAACATAAAAAGGGGTGAGCTCAAATGCCCAGTAAAGATAACAATCTAGCGGAAACATTCATAAATAAGAATAAAAATTTAACGCAATGAATAATTAAAACAAAAGACTTTTAAACATGAACTTCAACATAGTGTGGAAAAAATAAAATGAAATAATACCATTTACTTATTCACATTGATATTCTACTAATCTAATAATCACATGCAATACCAATTACCACTTTCATAATGATGGAATGCATAATGTCAGACTATCATAACCACATAGCCAAGGCCTCATGCCAAGACTACAAATAAGATTTTTCCAAGGCCTTGCACCAAGACACTAGTTTGTCTCATGAGACCTACCGATGCATCGATGAGCTATTGTGAGCTCCACCAGTCACATATTAAGTCTAATGCATTCCCATATGAAAAAGTTTAAACATAACAAAAACATTCATTTTAAAACTAGCATACGAAATGTAAATACTTCATCCATATACCATGAAAATAACTTATCCATAGTCAAACATATCACAAAACCTTCAATACAATATGGATGTTTTTTTTCATAATAAATCATCTCTAAATAAGCTTAAAATCCATCAAAGGATGTTGACATAGATGAAATCAAAACTCTTTGTAGAGAAATATCTCTTTTTATTTTGAAATCCTCTAAGAGTCATATAAAATGAAACATTTTCTTTGAAAGTATTCTTATAAGCTTGTAAGGGAAGATTCGACGATTTTATAACGATGGAAATGGGCCGCACCCACCGTATAAGTTATAAAAACATTCTTACCTTAATTCTGTCAAAAGGTTAAAAAGCACATTGTTTAGAAAACGACAGAAAGATTCCTTTATAAAGCTCTTATAAAAGTCAAAAAATGGTATAAATGACTTTAACCCATATTCTTGTAAATGGTAAAAATGTTTTGAAATACATTTTGGAGAAACATGGATGTGGATGATAAAGAAATCCCAGTAGATTATTACATATAAACAACCTCAGATAATGAAGAGATCGCGAAATAAACCCTTACCTTATACTTTTACTTGGTTGAGGGTAGTTTAACCTTCTGTATAATGGTGAAATAATTGTTATTAAATTATACAAGAATAATATATACTAATATGATATCATATATGATCTTTTAACATTGCTTTGTTAATAATATCTTAGTATGATCATAGTTTCGGGTGTTAACTTACTCAGTTTATTTTATATGTTTTGTTACGTAAGACATGTTTTTCATGGATAGGATGTATCTTATTCATATCCATAATGATATCAAGTCCTTAAAAATTATTTTTAAATCATCAAATGTCAATTAAACTTGAATGGATATGATGGAGAATGAATCTTATCGCGTTCATGGAGACGGTAGTCCGTACGTACGCACGAGCGACAATATCATTCTGTTGATATTAAAATAATATATAATTGGATATTATATCATTTATACAGAATCATTATCATATTATATTTATTATTTACATGAGTTACACATCATTATTATACCCATCCAAATAAAAATATATTGAATAACAATTACACCACGACGTGGAGACGGTAAGCCGTACGTACGCACGTATGGTTACATGTTATTCAAAAGGTGGATAGAATTCGGAATATGGTTGTACCATATTTATAATAACATCACAGTATATATAAGATACTAGAGTTATTATTTGAGAATGGTAATAACAAAGAAAGAAGAAGTGGAAGAAGAAATGAATTTAAAAAAGGGTGGTGAAAACATTACCTCTTCTTCGGGTTCTTTCTTTTGATTTGATCAAAACGGCACCTTATGATGGATTTCTGATCAAAATAAGGCCTCTAGGATGTAGTCAGGGAAGTTGAGAGAGTATTTCGGTAGAGTTTGTCCGAACCAAAAGGTTTTGAAGGTGTGAGGTAATGAGAAGGGGGAGTTCCCTTTTATAAGAGGGGTGAGGGGTACCTTTGGAAAAGTTAGAAATATTAATTTATAATAAATTAATATTCGGTTTCTAATGCATCCAAAGTTTATTATTCAAAAGTTAAGGTGGGGATAGGTCGAAAACCATTCAACCAATAGAATTTAGATAGGTTTGGGTTACTATATTAACCTTATCATTTAGTTTTAACTCTTAGTTAATTAGTTTGACATTTACCATGTCACTTTGTATTTTTTTATTATATAGTTAATAAACTTACTATATACATCCAATAGACTCCCAAGTGGTCCATTAATGATACACCTATCATGATATAAGTATCTTTTCCGAAACATAGATTTTTAGGAATTTAATATCAATTAATAATATAATATTTGTTTTCAAAACTCTTTTATGTCAATTTTGACACTATTAAATAGTGGATTTTTTTGAAACTTATAACAGAATGATTACTTCGAAAAAAGTTAATTAAATCAATCCTAATATGTCATATTATCCTATAAAATTAGTTTAATTCATTAAAAGTCTCAAATTATATTTATTTGGGTATTTATAATATCAATTCTTTTAATTTTTCACTATTATGGTAATTACTGCATCATTATTGTGTCATAAATAAATTAAATTATTTAATGTCTAAAAATTATAAATAAAATATAATTATGTAGGAAATCTTTTTATATTTCTAATGAATATTTTCAATATAATTTATATTATGTATAACCCTATATTAAATTTTTTTTAGTAAATAAACTTTGATTTTAACTCTTTTAACTATTCTTTGAATTAAATAATAATAAATGTCCTAATCTAATCCAAGTGGACCTAAATGATAATATTCTATTCCTAAGGTTGTTTTTGCTCGAGATACACTTGTACAATAGAATTAAGACACGTGTTAAGTTAATATAAATATCATTTTTACCCTTAATTACCCTATTTACTTTTAACCGTGGTAAATAAAAGTAAAAAGTTACTATTCACCAAACATTATTTTCATCTCATTGAACCAAATTTTACTTCTTGATATTAACCGTGTCTCTCGGATTTTTGAAATTCCATTCACAGAATCGGTAAAATTAAGTTTTATGAAAAATTCAGTTTTTTAACTACCACTTAGTAGTTTCACTATTCATCAAAAATTGATGTTTTTCAGAACAATGCCAAAATTTCACCCTAAGCTATAATTGACATTCCGAATTCAAAAATGATGTCTATTTTAAGAAATTCCTAACATATAAGTTGCATTAATTAATTTTATAATTAATTCCCGATGTCACAACAAATAGCATGTTTTTAAGAAACAATATATACCCAAAGATTGACAATTGTTTAGGTCCAATTTCAAAGTGAAATTAATTATAATGAACACCATTGGATAAAATGGTAAAAATATATTCTAATTATACTTTAAAACCACTCAATAATATAATTTATCACTATAAATTATTTTTAATCTAAAAGTTGTTTTTAATTATTTTTCACTATTTATAAAAATTGGAAGTTCTCAGAAAAATACCAAAAATTTATCTTAGGATAATTTCGATATTCCGAAACCAAAAATGAAGTCCATTTTGAAATATAAAATATATATAATTTCAAAAAGTAGGTATTACTATTCATAACAGCTAGTTTGATTCGTTTTGGTGTTTTAGAACACGATGTTGCGTACAACACACGCTATCGCATTATTCAAAGAGAAGCGTACCGTAGAAGCTTGGGGTGTTACATTCTCCCCTCCTTTAAATAATTTCGTCCTCGAAATTTCCAAAATACTACCGCATGAATGGACTCGGGTGGTTCTTCATCATAAGTTCCTCGGGTTCCCACATTGCCTCTTCCGTCTTATGGTTTCTCCACAAAACTTTTACCAGAAGCGTCGTCCGGTTTCTCAGTACTTGTTCTCTTGTATCAAGAATCTTGAAAGGCTCTTCACAATAAGATAAATCGGGTTCCAGTTCTAATTCTTCATAGATGAGTACATGCATTGGGTCAGGCATGTATTTCCTTAACAAAGATACGTGGAACACATCGTGATCTTTGGAGAGACTTGGCGACATTGCCAATTGGTAAGCTACAGCCCCAATTCATTCAAGAATTTCGAAAGGTCCGATATACCTGGGACTCAATTTACCTTTCTTACCAAAACGTATGACTCCCTTCCATGGAGATACCTTCAGAAAACATGATCACCGACTTGGAATTCCAAATCCTTCCTTCGATTATCGGCATAGCTCTTCTGCCTACTTTGAGCTTCTTTGATATGGATTTGGATTGCCTTCACCTTTTCCATAGTTTCCTCCACCAGTTCTGGGCCTACAAGTTTTCTTTCACCAACGTCATCCCAACAGGATGGTGTGCGACATCTATTTCCATATAACGCTTCATATGGTGCCATCTGAATACACGAATGGAAGCTGTTGTTATTGGAAAATTCTACCAGAGGTAAATATTGATCCCACATACACTGAAAGTCATGTGAACCAGATCTCATCATGTCTTCTAAGGTTCGAATAGTCTGTTCTGATTGTCCGTCTATTTGAGGGTGGTAGGCAGTGCTCAAATGAAGTTCAGTATCCAGGGATTTCTGAGGACTCTTCCAGAATCTTGAAAAAAATGAATATCATGATCAGAAACAATCAATAGGGGTACTCCATGAAGTCTCACAACTTTATCAATATATAGTCTTACTAGACGTTCCAGTGGTACATCTTCTCTTATAGAATGAAAATTTGCTGACTTGGTAAGACGATCAACAATGACCCATATTACATCGTTCCTTCTAGGAGTCTTTGGTAGACCCATGACGAAGTCCATCATAATATTTGTTGAGCAATGTATTGTTTTTAAACAAATCAAAATAATGTTTTTTAAAGGGGGAGATTATTTTAAATAATACTCTGTCTCTTTATGATGATTTTGATGCTCACAAATACCCTTAATTATTTACTAATTATTTCGTTGAGTATTTTGCAGGAATTTATTTTATATAACGAGATTTTATACTTCATTTATTCCAAGATCAATTTTAGCGTATTCTGGAATCACTGTAGCGCAAGATCAATTTTAGCGCGTTCTGGAATCACTGTAGCGCGAGATCAATTTTAGCGCGTACTGGAATCACTGTTCATACCCTACGTTGATGAACGTAACGTATGGATGAAAAGTTTACTTTTTTATGTTATTTTGAAACGTATGGTTAATGAACCTTACGTTGTTGAAAAGTATGGAAGAAGAACATTACGTTTGGAAGGAACCTTACGTTTTCGTTGTTGAAAAGTATGGAAGAGAAACCGTACGTTAGTTTTCAATGTTGAGTTTGTTTCTCAAAAGTATGGATCGTCAACCTTACTTTTATAATCAACCGTACGTTCTTTGGAGAGTTGAAGCAAGACAAAGTATGGATGATCAACCCTACGTTTGAATGCTGAAGAGAAAGTATGTATGTTCAACCTTACGTTCTGAACCTTACGTTATGAACCTTACGTTTGTGAACCCTACGTTTGGAGCCACGTCATCAACCCTACGTTTGGCGTCGGGATATTTTTGACAGACGATATTTCCTTTTGAATTAGTCAATCAAGCGGATTATTAGGCGGATTTCGAGCTGATTCTTAAATACGACTTTGACTGAATCAAAGACGATTTACAACGGATTAATGTTTGATTTAAACGGAGCTTTTTATGCCGATTCTTCAGGGGAGTTACAACGGCTTTGTTATTTCATTTAATATCGCGAATCTAAAGGAGATTTTCATGGATCTATTTATGCGGAAGATTTTCTCATATTTGAATATGTTTATGTTCTATCTTGGAAACTTTGGAGATATATATATGCACGGGAAAGTGTGTGAAATATAGAATGATTGATCTTTTCTTTTGACGAGCAAGAAAACAGAGACTGTGAAGAAGCGTTCTTTTCTGGTGATCAAGAAGAAGCGTAAGACCTTTATTACTGAAAGAAGATTTTGATAGCAGATTCACGTGTTCTACATCGACTACCTGTTGTGAATCTACTGCTGCTGAAGTTGTGAAGTTTCTGGTAATATCTTTTGCAACTGGATCGACTCAGAACTGTTTTGATTACGGATCTTTATTTTCTGAAGACGACGATCTATCTACTGTCAATTGCATTCTGTTGCAATTGTGAAGAACAACTGGAGAAGTGTTTCTTTATCGAAACCCTTTTATTTTTGAGTGATCAGCTTCTCGTTCTAAGCTGTGTGGGTTCGTGTTTGAACCAGGAAGGCTGTGTTTTCCTGAATCTTGTAAAGGTGTCAACTGCCTGTACTCAGTTGTGGACGGGTCTGTGGAAACGAGGACCAGATAGTGAAAATCGCCAAGCTCGTGGATTTGAGCGTTGGTGGAGTGGACTAGGGGCCTTCTGTTCCCCGAACCACTATACATCCGTGTGTTCATGCTTTTACTTTTTCCGCTGCATATTTAATTGTGGAAAAGCATAGTGAACAGAATTTGTCTAAATTGAAGAGATTGTAATAATTTGAAAAAGACACAATTCACCCCCCTCTTGTGTATAATCCGTAGATTCAGATCCAACAATTGGTATCAAAGGAGGAGCTTCTTATTTCTAAAGTCCTATCAAGCTAGAAGTATTTAAAGATTATACATAGTGTATCATGGCTGATATGAGAGAGGGAATGTCAATGGTCAGAGCACCTTACTTTAATGGAGACAATTATGGCTGCTGGAAATCACGTATGATTATTTATCTGAAAAATCTTGGTTACAGAGTCTATTCAAAGATTCTGACTCCCTATGAAATTCCTGAAAATCCCGATACATGGAGTGCTGCTACAGAGGCTGAGTATGAAATAAATTCAAAAGCTATGAATGCAATCATCTGTGGTCTAGGACCAGACGAATTTAACAGAGTATCTCAATGCCCGACTGCATATGAAATGTGGCAAACAATAGCTGTTGCTTATGAAGGAACAGATAATGTAAGACAGATGAGATATGCAACTACTAAGTTAAAATTCGATACTTTCAGAATGATTGAAGGAGAGAGCATCACTCAGATGAATGGAAGATTGACAGAAATTGTCAATAATATAACAGCTCTAGGAGAACCAATCAAGCAGGCTGATCAAGCGTTGAAGGTACTGAGAGTACTTCCTACTCGATGGAATGGAATCTCTGCAGCAATCAGACAATCAACTTCTGTTAAAGATCTAACTATGAGAGAACTGATTGGTACACTGATGATGTACGAAGCTGAAATGCAAGATGAGGTAAATGAGCATAAAGTCTACATAAAAAGGGAAAATACTGCTTTGAAAGTGACTTCTCAACAAAAGGATAGAAAGATGAAGAACAAAGAAGTGAGTGCTAAATCAGAAAGCTCTGATTCTTCAAATTCGGATGAAGAACTGGCACAGCTAGCCAGAAAATTCAGAAAGTTTTATAGTAAGAAGAAAGACTTCAAGAAATCCTTTAAAAAGGATAGCAAGGAAGTGAGATGTTATGAATGCAAAAAGATGGGACATATCAGACCAGATTGCCCAAAATTGAGAGATGCAAAGAAGAAGAAATTCTTCAAAAGAGATGATTATGAGCAGAAAGATAAGAAAGATATGAAAGCTACTTGGAGTGTTTCTGAAGACTCAAGTAATTCTTCTGAATCAAGCTCAGAGAAGGAGGAAGCCAATTTAAAAGCAAATATGTGTTTCATGGCTGAAACTGATGAGGTACACTCATACTATTCCTCTGACTCAAATAATGAATCAAACTCTGAAACAAGCTTCTCAAATAAAAAACTTGCAGCTTACTGCAATATGCTTGAAGAAAGGTATGACTCATTATTTAATAAATATAAATCTATAAAGAACTTGTACAAAGCTATTTCAGATGAGAGAAATGCTTTGCTAAAACAACATAAGGAATTAATTGACAAATACAATTCTGCTGAATCAAATAAAATTAATTTTGAATCAAAAATAAAAACTCTACAGGATGAAGTAGAATCTTATAAAACGGCTGCATTAATCTTTACAAAAGGAGAAAACACCTTAAATGAGATACTTGGAAAAACTGTAATTAAAAAGGAAAGGTTTGGAATTGGAAGTAAAGGAGAAAAACCTAAGTTATACAAAAATTATTTTGTTCCTAGCACTAAACAGGTTATTTGTAACTACTGTGGAACAAGAGGTCATATAGCTAAAAACTGTTTTCTAAGACAACCTCAGATATGTGGAATTAAGAAAGCTTATATTTCCAACGATCTATATGATTCAATCAATTTTAAGAAAACAAAGCAAATCTGGATACCCAGATCACTGCTTGCTAACACTCCTGGACCCAACAAAATATGGGTACCAAAGCAATTTGTTTGAATGTCTTTGCAGGTAGCAGGTCACCAAAGAAAGAAAAAAATATGGTATATGGACAGTGGCTGCTCAAGACACATGAGTGGAACTTCAGCTAATTTCTCTTCTCTTACTCGAAAGGAAGGAGGACTTGTCACCTTTGGTGACAATGCCAAAGGAAAGATTATTGGTATTGGAACAGTTGGAGATCCAGAGACAGTCACAATCAACAAAGTACTTTATGTACAAGGGTTAAAACACAATCTGATAAGTATCTCTCAACTCTGTGATGATGGATACACTGTTGATTTTACTAACAATAGTTGTACTGTTTCTAAAGATAAACTGTTTAAGTTTAGAGCACCCAGAACTGATAATGTTTATACTTTGGATTTGTATTCCTTGTGTAAACAACAAGTAAACTGCTTAACTGCTAATATAAGTGAATCCTGGATCTGGCATAGAAGACTTGGTCATTGCAATATATATGCTTTACATAAATTATCTAAGAAACATTTAGTTTCTGATTTTCCTAGTCTCAAATTTGAAAATGACAGATTCTGTGATGCATGTCAGCTTGGCAAGCAACACAAATCATCATTCAAATCTGTTAATAAAGTTGCTACAACTAAACCTCTAGAACTTATCCATATGGATTTGTTTGGACCCTCAAGAGTAGCAAGTTTAGCTGGTAAATTATATGTTTATGTATTAGTTGATGATTATTCTAGATTTACTTGGATTTTCTTTTTGAAATTTAAAAGTGAAGCTTTTAGTTTATTTGAAGGTTTTTGTAAATCTATTCAAAATGAAAAAGGTTTTAATATAATCTCATTGAGAAGTGATCATGGTGGAGAATTTGAGAACCAGGAATTTAGTTCCTTTTGCTCAAACATGGGTATTAAACACACCTTCTCTGCTCCAAGAACACCTCAACAAAATGGGATTGTAGAAAGAAGAAATATAACTATTCAAGAAATGGCTAGAACTATGTTAAATGAATATAGCCTACCTATATATTTCTGGGCAGAAGCTGTTAATACAGCTTGTTATATAATGAATAGAATTTTAATAAGACCTATTTTGAAAAAGACACCCTATGAACTATGGAATAACAGAAAACCTAAAGTAAATTACTTTAAAGTTTTTGGATGCAAGGTTTACATCCTGAATACCAAAGATAATCTTGGTAAATTTGATCCAAAATCTGATAAAGGTATTTTCTTAGGATATTCTGCAACCTCCAAAGCTTATAGAGTCTATAATAAAAAGTCAAGGATTGTTGAAGAATCAGTTCATGTGAAATTTGATGAATCTGATCCTTTTGAGAAAAGGATAGAACAAATAGATGAACCTGATTCTAATGAAAACATGAGACCTGAGAATTTAAAGAATGATTTTGAAAATGATATAAAAGAAATTCAGTCCAGTTCAGAAGAACATGATACTGAAGAGCCTTTGAATGTAATGCCTAGACAGTCTAGAACCTTAAAGAATCACCCTTTAGAATCTGTGATAGGTGACTTAGAGACTGGTATTCAAACTAGAAGAAACTTTGGAAACATAGTTGAATTCTCTGCTTTCCTATCCCAACAAGAACCTAAGACCATAGAAGAAGCCTTAGATGATGAGAGCTGGGTAATAGCAATGCAAGATGAATTGAACCAGTTTAAGAGAAATAAGGTTTGGGAATTAGTTGAAAGACCACATGATTATCCAGTAATAGGAACTAAATGGGTCTTTAGGAATAAACAGGATGATCAAGGGATAATAACTAGAAATAAAGCAAGATTAGTAGCTAAAGGATATAATCAAGAAGAAGGAATAGATTATGATGAGACCTTTGCACCTGTAGCCAGGTTAGAAGCCATTAGAATCCTTTTAGCCTATGCATCTTATATGAATTTTAAATTATTTCAGATGGATGTTAAATCTGCCTTTTTAAATGGTTATTTAATGGAGGAAGTTTATGTTGAGCAACCTCCTGGTTTTGAAAATTCTCAAAAACCAGATTCTGTTTTCAAACTTACTAAAGCTCTTTATGGCCTTAAACAAGCACCAAGAGCTTGGTATGAAAGACTAAGTTCTTTTCTTTTGAAAAATGATTTTACTGTTGGACTAGCAGATCCAACACTCTTTAAGAAAACTGTGAAAAATAATGTTTTGTTGGTACAAATTTATGTTGATGATGTAATTTTTGGATCGACCAATAAAATTCTTTGTCATGAATTTTCAGAATAAATGCAAAAAGAATTTGAAATGAGTATGATGGGAGAATTAAATTTCTTTTTGGGTCTTCAAATATTTCAAAAAGATTTTGGAAATGTTTTAAATCAATGCAAATACATTACTGATTTACTTAAGAAATTTGAGCTTGAAAACAGCAAGACATTTACAACTCCTATGTGTACTAATATAAAACTTGATTTGGATGAAACTGGAAAATCAGTGGACAACAAGTTATATAGAGGTATGATTGGTAGTTTGTTATATCTTACTGCTAGTAGACCAGATATAATGTATTCAGTATGTCTTTGTGCTCGATTTCAATCAAATCCCAAAGAATCCCATTTAACTGCTGTTAAACGAATTTTTAGATATTTAAAATGTACTATTTATCAATCTCTGCTTTATCCAAAAACCTCTGATTTTAATTTAATTTCATATTCAGATGCTGACTTTGGAAGCTGTAGATTAGATAGGAAGAGTACTTCAGGAACATGTCACTTTTTAGGAAAGTCTTTAGTATCATGGTCTAGTAAGAAACAACACTCAGTTGCCCTGTCAACAGCCGAGGCAGAATATGTGTCTGCAGGTAGTTGCTGTGCACAGGTGTTGTGGATGAAAAACACTCTTATGGACTTTGGATTAAATTTCAATAATACGCCTATTTTATGTGATAATACTAGTGCAATTAATATTTCAAAAAAATCCTATTAGTCATTCTAGAACTAAGCACATTGATATAAGACATCACTTTTTAAGAGATCATGTGTTAAAAAAGGATATATTTTTAGAATTTGTAAATACAGAAAATCAATTAGCAGATATTTTTACTAAACCACTTCCCACGGCAAGGTTTGAATTTATTAAGGGGGAGTTAGGTTTATTTAATTTTAAATAGTTTCTTTTTAATCTTATTCTGTTTTCGAATTCTGTTTAATTTTCTGTTTCTCGCTATAAGTTATTTTATTTTGTTTTAAATAAAAGTAATGATTAGTGATTACACGGGAATCAAGGCTGTCAGAACCGTTTCACCTTCTAACCTGTTTTCACCTTTTTTCGGAAACCCTTTCGAAAACCTAAAACCGCACATCTGCTCCAAAACCCTTTTCTGAATCTTCAAACCCTAAACTTACGAACCTTCAGAAATCGTTGTTGAAATGGCAAAGACTAAGCGTCCAGATGAAGCCGAGAGCAGTGCTGCAAAGAAATCTAAAGTAGTTGGTCGGAAGATACTGCAAGGTAAAGTCATCGATTTAGAATGGCTGTTTGAAACTAATTTGCTGTTGAAACAAGCGTTGTCGTTTCAAGGCCTTGAGCAAGCCTTTAATAGTGAAAACTCTGAGTTTCTTTATGAGGCAGAAATGAGACATTTCTTTAGATCTGTTCAGTTTAGCCTTGGAGATACGGAGGATAGTTTATTGGCTCAAATAGAGGATAAGGACTATTCCATATCATCTGTAGAGATAAGTCAAATTCTTAACTGCCCTCATGAAGGAGTTTTTCATTTCGATTTACGGAATATTGGAGATTCTGTACATAAGTCTGAAGACATTATGTCTTTTCTGTTTGGAACCAAAGCGATAAAGAAGATGTTTATTAAAGATTTGGAGCCTGATCAGAAAATCTTGGTAAAGTTTGTTCAGACTGGTTTAGCACCAAGGATGGCTGAGATGGAGAAAATTCTGTACCCTGACATGTATATAATGTATCTTTTGATGAGTGATATTAAGTTTAATTTTCCTCGATTTATGATAAGATATCTCAGATACTGCTGTCAGAGTGAAGCAAGAATGACCTTTTTCCCATATGGAAGGTTCATTTCTTTGTTGTTGTTTAAAAGAGGAATGATCAGATTGGTAAGTGCTGGGGTGAAATGTCACCACAGTAATGTTTTTAATGCTGGAACTTTGAGGAAAGTCGGATACTTCTGGAGCACAATTAAAGGAAAACTCTTACCTGTTGGAGCTGAGGAAGACTCGGAGAGTGCTCAGGCTCAACCTGCTAAGTCCAAGGAGGGACAAGCAGAATCAAGGGTTAGTACAGTGGCAAGGAGGATTCGCTTTGAGATGGAGGAAGTTGAGGAAGAGAGAAGTCAAGAAGGACTTCAATCTAGAAGGAAGAGGTCAATTGATGAAGAAATTATCTCTCCTGTCTTGAAGTCTTCTGAACCTGTAATTCCTTATTCCTTTGTGAGAGAAGCTGTTGTGGAGCAGACTGCACCGATAGAGGAACCAGTAGCTCAACTGGAAATTCAGCTAGAACCTCAAACTACTGCTGTGGCTGTTGAAGAAGCAATTCCACAAGAACAACTTATGGAGGCAGTGCCTGGTGAAGAAGTGGCCCAACCTCAAGAAGTTCATGAAGATATTGTTCTTGATCATTCAGTAGAAGTCAGAGAGACTACTGTTCGTGATGAACATACTTCTGAAGTTAATACAGAGGTACTTCAGGAAGATTTTTCAGTGGAAGAGTTTCAGGCTTCAAAGAATAGTTCAGTGGATCAACCTTTTCAGGACAAAGAACAATCAGATGTAGATTCTTTACCCCTTGTCCTGCTTCGTCAATCTGATTCTGGACATGAGAATCAAGCACAGGGTGCCCCTGATTCGAGAAAAGATGAAGTTGTTGAGTTATACAAGCGTATTTCTCAGTTAGAATCTGAGAATGTTAGTCTCAGAAGTTCTCTGAACTTGGAGCAGTTAAAGTTTCAGAAGCTGAAAGAATCTACTGTTTCAAGACAGGAAGTAGATTTGTTTAAAACTGATATGTTGCATGCTGTTGATCAGTTGAAATCAGAGATGGTAACGAAAGATGATTTGGCTGAGATGAAAATTTACATGGAGAATAAATTTGAATCTGTTGCAAATAGTGCTGTGAGTGGATCAGGTTCTTCACCTGATTTGATTCGAAGATTTCAAGCAATTACAGGAGCACTGAGCAATATGAGTGACAGATTACACGATCTTCAGTGTAATAGGGCCCCTTTGTCAGTTTTGCTAGATAATCAGAAATTTTTGGTAGATCAGTTAACATCTGGAGAGCAACCGATTAGGATTCTTTTGAATCAGTTATCAGAAAAGCTGGCTCTTTTTGTTGAAAAAGAAGAAAGAATGCATGAGTTTTTCAGAGTTAATTTGATTGAAGATATTCATATGACTCATGAGAACAGGGATCTTATCATCAAGTTAGGAGATGGGATGATGAAGAGGCTTCGAGAACAGTTTACAGAGATCAAGACCGCAATTCAAAGGAGATAGACACCTTTTTCCCTGTCTTATCCCTACACCTTGATTCCTCTGTATATCACTGTCGTAGCTTGTGAATAAAAATTCTTTTCTTATCTTTTTTGTTTTATTATTTATTGATTTATGATTAAGGTAGCTAGTATACAAAATTCACTTATTCATACACAGTTAATTATAGCATTTACTTATAGTCCAGTGCAATATTGAATGTGTTCAAATCCGTAATTTTTCATTCTTTTTTATATCACAAAAAGGGGGAGAATTTGGATAAACACAACATTTAAATTCATTCGTTTCCTATGAAGAAATTTGGATATATAGGAGCATTTGGATATATACGACATTTATCTTTTATCTATTTGAAAATTTATTTTTATGGGAGTTATGGGGGAGAAATTTTAGTTATGGGGGAGAAATTTTATAGTTAAATATTGTTTTAATCCTTTCAAAATTCTAAAATTTTATAAAACTTTTTTTTCAATCAAGACTGCAATTAAATTAGTTTTATTATTTTATGGGTTTTGTGATCATCAAAAAGGGGGAGATTGTTGAGCAATGTATTGTTTTTAAACAAATCAAAATAATTTTTTTTAAAGGGGGAGATTATTTTAAATAATACTCTGTCTCTTTATGATGATTTTGATGCTCACAAATACCCTTAATTATTTACTAATTATTTCGTTGAGTATTTTGCAGGAATTTATTTTATATAACGAGATTTTATACTTCATTTATTCCAAGATCAATTTTAGCGTATTCTGGAATCACTGTAGCGCAAGATCAATTTTAGCGCGTTCTGGAATCACTGTAGCGCGAGATCAATTTTAGCGCGTACTGGAATCACTGTTCATACCCTACGTTGATGAACGTAACGTATGGATGAAAAGTTTACTTTTGTATGTTATTTTGAAACGTATGGTTAATGAACCTTACGTTGTTGAAAAGTATGGAAGAAGAACATTACGTTTGGAAGGAACCTTACGTTTTCGTTGTTGAAAAGTATGGAAGAGAAACCGTACGTTAGTTTTCAATGTTGAGTTTGTTTCTCAAAAGTATGGATCGTCAACCTTACTTTTATAATCAACCGTACGTTCTTTGGAGAGTTGAAGCAAGACAAAGTATGGATGATCAACCCTACGTTTGAATGCTGAAGAGAAAGTATGTATGTTCAACCTTACGTTCTGAACCTTACGTTATGAACCTTACGTTTGTGAACCCTACGTTTGGAGCCACGTCATCAACCCTACGTTTGGCGTCGGGATATTTTTGACAGACGATATTTCCTTTTGAATTAGTCAATCAAGCGGATTATTAGGCGGATTTCGAGCTGATTCTTAAATACGACTTTGACTGAATCAAAGACGATTTACAACGGATTAATGTTTGATTTAAACGGAGCTTTTTATGCCGATTCTTCAGGGGAGTTACAACGGCTTTGTTATTTCATTTAATATCGCGAATCTAAAAGAGATTTTCATGGATCTATTTATGCGGAAGATTTTCTCATATTTGAATATGTTTATGTTCTATCTTGGAAACTTCGGAGATATATATATGCACGGGAAAGTGTGTGAAATATAGAATGATTGATCTTTTCTTTTGACGAGCAAGAAAACAGAGACTGTGAAGAAGCGTTCTTTTCTGGTGATCAAGAAGAAGCGTAAGACCTTTATTACTGAAAGAAGATTTTGATAGCAGATTCACGTGTTCTACATCGACTACCTGTTGTGAATCTACTGCTGCTGAAGTTGTGAAGTTTCTGGTAATATCTTTTGCAACTGGATCGACTCAGAACTGTTTTGATTACGGATCTTTATTTTCTGAAGACGACGATCTATCTACTGTCAATTGCATTCTGTTGCAATTGTGAAGAACAACTGGAGAAGTGTTTCTTTATCGAAACCCTTTTATTTTTGAGTGATCAGCTTCTCGTTCTAAGCTGTGTGGGTTCGTGTTTGAACCAGGAAGGCTGTGTTTGCCTGAATCTTGTAAAGGTGTCAACTGCCTGTACTCAGTTGTGGACGGGTCTGTGGAAACGAGGACCAGATAGTGAAAATCGCCAAGCTCGTGGATTTGAGCGTTGGTGGAGTGGACTAGGGGCCTTCTGTTCCCCGAACCACTATACATCCGTGTGTTCATGCTTTTACTTTTTCCGCTGCATATTTAATTGTGCAAAAGCATAGTGAACAGAATTTGTCTAAATTGAAGAGATTGTAATAATTTGAAAAAGACACAATTCACCCCCCTCTTGTGTATAATCCGTAGATTCAGATCCAACAATATTGTCCCATTTCCACTCTGGTATGGGAAGAGGTTGCATGACTCCTCCAGGTTGTTTCCTTTTAGCTTTCACTTGTTGAAAAACCATACATCTTGACACAAAATCAGAAATCTCCCTCTTCATGTTGTCCCACCAAAAATGTTCCTTCAAATCCCTATACATTTTTTTGCTCCCAGGGTGTATAGAGAAATTGGAACTATGAGCATCATCCAACAATTTCCTTTTTAGATCAGTTATATCGGGACCACAAAGTCACTTCCCAAATTTGAAAATTTCATCTTCATACACAAAGTCTCTCAATCTCCCATCATTCACAGCTTTAATCTTCTTTTGAAATTCTTCATCATCAGTCTGAGAACTCTTAATTCTTTCTACTAAAGATGATTTGGAAACCATTTGAAAAAGAACCGATGTTTCACCTTCCCCGGTTATTCCCATGTCCATCTTCACTAGGTCCGTGAAAATTGGATCCCTTTCAATTCTCATATTGTTCAAAACTCCATGGTCATTTCTGCTCAAAGCATCTGCCACCTTGTTTGCCTTCCCCATGTGGTAGTGTATCGTGCAATCATAATCCTTGGGTAATTCAAGCCATCTCCTATGCCTCATGTTGAGTTCTTTTTGTGAGAAAATATACTTCAAATTCTTGTGATCAGTGTAAATCTCACATTTTCACCAAAGAGGTAGTGCCTCCATATCTTCAAAGAAAATATCACAGCTGCTAACTCGAGATCATGAGTAGGATATTTTTGCTCATGAATTTTCAATTGTCGTGATGCATAGGCAATAACCCTATCATTCTGCATAAGGACACAACCAAGTCCTTTCTTCAATGCATCACTAAAAATAACAATCCCATCATTCCCCGATGGTAGAGTCAATATTGGAGCATTGACTAATCTTCTCTTCAGTTCTTCGAAACATTCTTCACACTCTTTTGTCCAAACAAATTTAACCCCATTACGTGTGAGCTTCGTTAATGGGTTTTCCAATCGGGCAAAATTCTAGACGAAACGTCAATAATAACCTGCCAAACCAATAAAACTGCGTACCTCAGTTATACTCGTAGGTTCTGGCCATTCCTGGATTGCCCTGGTCTTAGAAGGATCAATAGAGATTCCATCTTTAGAGACAATATGGCCAAGAAAAGAAATCTCTTGAAGCTAGAATTCACACTTGCTAAACTTCCCATATAATTCATGTCTTCTCAGAGTCTTCAGGATATTGCGCAAGTGATTTTCATGATCTTCATAGCTTTATGAGTATACCAAGATATCATCAATAAATACCACCAAACATTCATCGAGATATTCCTTGAAAACTCTATTCATCAGATCCATGAATACAGAGGGTGAATTAGTCAATCCAAAAGGCATTACTGTAAACTCATAATGCCCATACCTGGTTCGAAATGTCGTCTTCAGAATGTCTTCTTTCTTCACACACAACTGATGGTTTCCGGATCAAAGTTCAATCTTTGAAAAGTATTGAGCTCCATGCAGTTGGTCAAATAAATCATCAATGCGAGGTAGGGGATACTTGTTCTTTATTGTTATAGCATTGATCTCCCTGTAGTCGATACATAACCTCATGGATCCATCTTTCTTTTTAACAAAAAGAATAGGGGATCCCCATGGAGAAACACTAGGGAGAATAAATCCCTTATTACTAAATTCCTATGGTTTTTTCTTTAATTAAACTAATTCTACAGTGGCCATTCTATAAGGGGTCTTCGATATAGGCCCTGATCTAGGAATTAAATCAATGGAAAACTCAACTTCTCATTCTGGAGGATGTCTAGGTTAATCTTCCGGAAATAGATCTAAATATTCTTTCATAACAGGTACAACCTCTATTTGAACATTCCTTTCCTCACCCACAATTATTTCATTCTCTTCATCCTCAATAATTGAATTTAGTTGAGCTACTAGGGGTGGATCTAGATAATAATTAGGTAGTGACGATTCTGCACTAAAGATAAGGTGTTCCTTATCATCTTCATCAAGAATCATAACCTCTTTCTTCTTACAATAAATCTTCACATCATAGTCCAAAAGCCAGTCCATACCGAGGATTATATCAAACTCAATCATAGGTATGACGATGAGATCAGTAGTTAAAGAACATTTATGTGCTCTAATGGGGACTGATTCACAAAACTTTGTTGCAATGATACTTCCCTTAGGAGTTTTAACTGACAACCCCCTTGTTAAATCAAATTGGAAATATCTAATTTTCTTAGCTAACTGGGAAGATATGAAACAATGCAATGATCCAGAATCAAATAATGCATTTGCTAAACTTGAGGAAACCATTAAATTACCTGCCACCATGTCTTTTGGAGCGTCTACCTCAGCAGTAGTGATAGAAAAATCGTGGCCTTGATCTCTTGGCCTTTTCTGAGGTAAGTTCCCCTGACGATTAGGACATTCATTTTCATAATGTCCCATATCCCTGCATTTGTAGCATTGAACAGTGGTAGCTTCCTTGTTCCCTTTGCATTCACGAGCTTGGTGACCTTTTTCACCACACTTATAACAGACACCAATTCCCTTCACGTAAGTACCAGGGTGTTTCTTCCCACATTTACCACATGATGGATATTCAAAATTTCCCTTCTTCCCCTTATTTCCATTCCCAGATTGATCAGCAGATCTCTTCTACTATTGCTTTGCTTTAAAGTCAGAAGACTTAGAGAATTCCTTTTCTGTCTTGATAGCACATGAGACAATGTCTTTGTATGACGAGAAGGATTGTCATACGAATGCTCGATGGAGAAATGGTTTTAACCCATCAAAGAAATGATCAACCATACTTCTTGGGTTATGTATATAATCTCCAGCATACCTTGATAACCTTGTAATGTTAGCCTCATACATTGCGACATTCTCATCCTCCTTTTGTCTCAGACTCAAAAATTCCCTTTCTATATCTGCTTGATGGTCACGAGGAAAGTATTTTTCTAAAAACAGATCATTGAACTCCCTCCATTCCATATTTGATACTTCATCATCTTCCTTCGTGTTTTGAATCAATGACCACCATTGATCAGCATCTCCAGTGAGGTGGTAAACAAACACCATAACTTTTTCCCTTTCACTACTCCCCAAACCCTGAAATATTTTCTCTAGGGAATTTATCCATTCCTCATCTACTAAGGGATTTTTACTCCCATAGAACGTTGGTGGTTGTTGCCTCGTGAATAGATCTAACATTGATCCTCCACGTTGCGGATCAGCGTGCTCCATACGGGTAAGGTTATTATTCATAACCTGAGTGAGTTGTCCCAGTATGGTGATTAGCTAATCGACACCAGTTCCATCACCAGCTCCACTATAATTATCTTGAGCAGGAGGGAAATCCCAACATGGAGTGCGTGCATTGATACGGTTACCATTTCGTCCACTAGGCGCCAATTCTAAACAATGGCATAAACTAGATCAGTTTATGAATCAAAATACATAATTCCATACTTATAAAACACTTAACAAAAATTGAACTATTTATGGATATAATCCATAATCATAAAAATGTTTTCATTGAGGAAGTATATACTCATAAACCCTTCATAATGATTTGTAAATAAAATGAGAGTTATCCTAAGCATATCCCCTGGGAGTGTCGTAACCAAGAGTACAGCAAGGTCCGTTGTCATGAACCTGGTCCCATTCGAGTCTTGCTCAAAGCGGTGTTTTCGGGTTTTACCCCTAGGTACATCTATGCCAGAGCTGCCTCTACCTGATCGCATCTAGACAGGGATGTAATGCTCGGAAAGCTCCCAAAATCTCTACAATACCAAAAATCTAGGAAGTTCTCTTATACTAATCCTCAAAGTCCATCTTAAATCTATGTTCTCTAATAATAGTTTATCTAAATATAGCTTCCAAGGTTTGTACTCAACCTCCCTCTGATACTAACTGTAATGCCCCGACCCCAGTTACCTAGAGTTGGTGCATTATTAAATAACATTGGCATGATCACAAGAAAGATCAAATCTCGAAAGACCAATTGGATTAGTAGCCTTGGAAACACTAGATATATTCATAAAGTTTTACATTACATCATAAAGTGAAAAACTACTACAACAACATATTGTATCCATATTCCACACTATTATCCCCTCATAATATCCCTTCAGGACATTCATAATTTACTTCTTCACATCCTGGGAAAAATAAAACATAGAAAAGGGGTGAGCTCAAATGCCCAGTAAGGATAACAATATAGAGGAAACTTTCATAAATAAGAATAAACATTTAAGGAAATGTATAACTAAAACAAAAGCCTTTTAAAATTGAACTTAAACATAGTATGGAAAAAATAAAATGAAATAATTCCATTTACTTATTCACATGGATATTCTACTAATCAAATATTCACATGCAATACCAATAACCACTTTCATAATGATAGAATGCATAATGCCAGACTATCATAACCACATAGCCAAGGCCTCGTGCCAAGACTACAAATAAGATTTTTCCAAGGCCTTGTGCCAAGACACTAGTTTGTCTCATGAGACCTACTGATGCATCGAGGAGCTATAGTGGGCTCCACCTGTCACATATTAAGTCCAATTCATTCCCATATGAAAATGTTTAAACATAACATAAACATTCGTATTAAAACTAGTATATGAAATGTAAATACTTCATCCATAAACCATGAAAATAACACATCCATAGTCAAATATATCACAAAACCATCAATACAATATGGAAGTTTTGTTTCATAATAATTCATCTCCAAATAAGCATAAAATCCATCAAAGGATGTTGACATAGATGAAATCAAATCTCTTTTTAGAGAAATATCTCTTTTTATTTTGAAATCATTTAAGATTCATATAAAATGAAACATTTTCTTTGAAAGTATTCTTATAATATGGTAAGTGAATCTTCTATGATTTTATAATGGTGGAAAATATCTGCACCCGCCGTATAAGTTAAAAAAACATTCTTACCTTAATTCTGTCAAAAGGTAAAAAAGCACCTTGTTTAGAAAACGACAGAAATATTCCTTTATAAACCTCTTATAAAATTCAAACAAGGGTATAAATGACTTTAACCCATATTCTTGTAAATGGTAAAAATGTTTTGAAATACGTTTTGGAGAAACATGGATGTGGATGATAAAGAAATCCCAGTAGATTATTAAGTATAAACAACCTCGGATAATGAAGAGATTGCGAAATAAAACCTTACCTTTTACTTTTCCTTGGTTGAGGATAGTTTAACCTCCTGTATAATGGTGAAATAATTGTTATTAAATTATACATGAATCATATATATTAATATGATATCATATATGATCTTTTAACATTGCTTTGTTAATAATATCTTAGTATTATCGTCGTTTCGGTTGTTAACTTACTCGTTTTCTTTTATAAGTTTTGTTACGTAAGCCATGTTTTTAATGGATAGGTTGTATCTTATTAATATCCAGAATGATATAAAGTCCTTAAACATTATTTTTAAATCATCAAATGATAATTATACTTGAATGGATACGATGGAGAATGAATCTCATCGCGTTCATGGAGACGGTAGTCCGTACGTAAGTACGAGCGACAATATCATTTTTCTGATATTAAAATAATATATAATTGGATATTATATCATATATACCGAATCATTATCTTGTTATATTTATTATATACATGAGTTACACATCATTATTATACCCATCCAAATAATAATATATTGAATAACAATTACACCACGAAGTTGAGACGGAAAGCCGTACGTACGCACGTATGGTGACATGTTATTCAAAGGGTGGATAGAATACTGAATATGGTTGTACCATATTTATAATAACATCACAGTATATATATAAGATACTGGAGTTATTTTGTTTTGAATTTTAATAACAATGAAATAAGAAGTGGAAGAAGAAATGAATTTGAAAAAGGGTGGTGAAAACATTACCTCTTCTTCGGGTTTTTCCTTTTGATTTGATCAAAAGGGATCCTTAGGTTGGCTTTCTGATCAAACTAAGGCATCTAGGTTTTAGTGAAGGAAGTTGAGAGAGTATTTGAGTAGAGTTTGTCCGAACCAAAAGGCTTTGAAGGTGTTAAGTAATGAGAAGGGGGAGTGCCCTTTTGTAAGAGGGGTGAGGGGCACCTTTGGAAAATCTAGAAATATTAATTTATAATAATTTCATATTCTGTTTCTAATGGCTCCAAATTTGATTATTCAATGTTTAAGGTGGGGATAGGTCTAAAATAATTCAACCAATAGAGTTTAGATAGTTTTGGGTTAATATATTAACCTTATCTTTTAGTTGTAACTCTTAGTTAATTAGTTTGACATTTACCTTGTCACTTTGTATTGTAATATTATATAATTAATAAACATACTATATACATCCAAGATACCCCCAAGAGGTAAATTAATGATACTCCTCTCATGATATATGTCTCTTTGCCGAACCTTATATTTTTAGGAATTTAATATCAATTAATAATATAATATTTTTTTCAAAAACTCATTTATGTCAATTTTGACATTATTCAATAGTTGATTTTTGTGAAACTTATAACAGAATTATTACTTCAAAAAAAGTTAATTAAATCAATTCTAATATGTCATATTATCCTAGAAAAGTATTTTAATTCGTTAAAAGTCTCAAATTATATTTATTTGGGTATTTATAATATCAATTATTTTAATTTTTCACTATTATGCTAATTATTGCATCATCATTGTGTCATAAATAAATGAAATTATTTAATGTCTAAAAATTATAAATAAAATATAATTATGTAGGAAATCTTTCTATCTTTCTAAATAATATTTACAATCGAATTTATCATTTCTATAACCCTATATTAAAAATGTTTTAGTAAATAAACATTGATTTTAACTCTTTTAACTCTTCTTTGAATTAAATAATAATAAATGTCCTAATCTAATCCAAGTGGACCTAAATGATAATATTTTATTCCTAAGGTTGTTTTTGGTCGAGATACAAATGTCCAATAGAATTAGTACATGTGTTAGGGTAATATTAATATCATTTTTACCCTTAATTACCCTATTTACTTTTAACCGTGGTAAATAAAAGTAAAAAGTTACTATTCACCAAAAATTATTTTCATCTCATTGAACCACATTTTACTTCATGATATTAACCGTGTCTCTCATATTTTTAAAATTCCATTCACAGAAGCGGTAAAATTATGTTTTATGAAAAATTCAGTTTTTTAAATAACACTTAGTAGTTTCACTATTCATCAAAAATTGAAGTTTTTCAGAACAATGCCAAAATTTAACCCTAAGCTATAATTGATATTCCGCATTCAAAAATGATTTCTATTTTACAAAATTCAAAACATATAAGTTGTATTAATTAATTTTATAATTAATTCCCACTGTCACAACAAATAGCGTGTTTTTAAGAAACAATATATACCCAAAGATTGACAATTGTTTAGGTCCAATTTCAAAGTGAAATTAATTCTAATGAACAACATTGGATAAAATGGTAAAAATATATTCAAATTATTCTTCAAAACCACTCAATAATATAATTTATCACTATAAATTAATTTGATTAAAAAAGTTGTTTTTAAGTATTTTTCACTATTCATAAAAATTGGAAGTTCTCAGAAAAATTCCAAAAAATCATCTTAGGATAATTTCGATATTTCGAAACCAAAAATGAAGACCATTTTGATTTATAAAATATATATAATTTCAAAAGGTAGTTATTACTATTCATAATGGCTAGTTTGATTGGTTGTGGTGTGTTAGAACTCGATATTGCGTACAACACACGCTATTGCATTATTCAAAGAGAAGTGTACCGCAGAAGATTGGGGTGTTACAATACACAATGTGTACTCTCATTTTCTGTACTCTTCTTTAGGTGGCCTCCATTCCACCCCTACATGGTCATGTGTGTGGCCATGACACGGCCAGCACATGACCTCTTACAGTAATGAAGTACACAGCGTGTACTCATAAAGTACATGACGTGCAGTTCCAAATTTTCCAGAAACTCGCCTTTTCTCAAAAACTCTAGAAAAAGGAAAAACTTACCTGAAAAGAAGATTCAGGATCTTAAAAAGATGATAGAAGGACGATATATAAATCAGTGATGTAAATGAACAAAATTTATAGAAGGAAGGTATTTCCCTGTTTAAAAATTTTTCATCAGTAATTACACATACTGCCATCTGAACTATTTAAAGCATGGTTGCTTTTAAAAATTTATATCTTTTATAAATATATGGTAAGATATATTTTAATCATGGGGATTTTCATGAAGAAATTTGTATGAGGTAATAGGTTTTTTTTGGGGATAATCATAATTTGGGATTTGTATGTAAACTAAAAAATTTCATTATGGTTTGAAATAAGTTACATTGTGTTATAACCATAATTCTGATCCCTTCAAAGAAGATAATGGATTCACATAATGTAAATCTAATAATTACTATTAACATAAGGAGTTCAATGTAACTAACTTCATCATATTAATCTTTTATATGGGTAATAAGTTATTATTGGGGAAAAATAATCAGGTGATTATGATGTCGAAGGAGGACTTTTCTGGAATTTTTTAGATGAATGATCTTTTTAAAGTAGTGAATATCTTCTGAATGAGGGAAGAATGTGATAGAAAAACTACGATTTTTGTATTATTATTAAAGGATAAAATCTGAAATATTATTGAATTATTTAAAATTATTGGATGTAAATAAGATTCAAATACTCTCACTTTTCACTTTAAACATTTAAACGAGTATACACCATGAATTGAAAAAGAAAATAAGTACGAGGAAAATGTTCTCTATTATTTAGTAGTATGAATTTTGATGTATATAATGGTGTGTATGTGTGTGTATATAGATACTGCTCATAAGGTAATTGTGGTCAGTCGGTTCATAGAAAATCTTGGTAAATATCATTGGGATGATATAAAGTGGTTAATTCATTGTCTCAAAGGAACAAAAGGTACAAGTCTTTATTTCAGAGATAATAATTCATTACATAGGTTTGTTGATATAGACTTTATGGGTGATAAAAATTCTTATTTAAGAAAAAAATAGATATGTTTATACATTGGGTGGAACAATAATCAGTTGGATGTACATGTTACAACCGATAATTGCACAATCTATAATAGAATAAGAGCATCTATTTGTCATAGATTCCATAAAAGAGATTGTGTGGTTATGAATTTATTTAGTAACAAAGATGTAGTTAGGGGAAATGATTTTTCTCATTTTATATTCAATGTTCAATTCATTTTTCTATGAATCTAGTATTTCATTCATGAACTATGAAATTTGATATAACGTACATTATATATAGATGATGTTGGAAGAAAATGAGTTGAATTTATAGAAGATAGTTATAAAAAATAATCCTACTTTTTTTTACCAGAGTTAGGTTCTATAATTATATTATGGAAACCTCAATCTTGGATCATGATTGGGTGAAATAGAGGAGGTGTGGAACCATTGTATATAGAGAAATTTGAAAGCGGTGTTTTTATATTCTTTGCATTAGTATTAAAGTGGAATTTTTTTTGGAATGTGTGAAGTATACACCATATTATTAATTCATTAATCCAAAAGGAGTGGTTCTAGATGATTTTTATTTGATTTAAGTAGTGTAATTGTTAGTGTTTTTTTAGCATTCAGGAAGTTCCATTCTAAAAGGAATATTTTTGAAGGTATGTTCTTTTTATTTGATCAACATTAAGTAATATTATTGGGGTTGTTTTTATTTTACTTATAAAACATGGAAGATGTTTATGTTGTTGATGAGGTTGATGATATTATGGAGGTTTTGGTCTCATTAAGGACTACATCAAGAGATCATTAGTGGTAATAGTGAGATGGATGGACTCTGTAATTTTATAGAGTTCAGTGAAATGAGATAACCAAATATTACTCTCTATAAATAGGAGGGTGGGTTAACATTTTCATTAATGATATATAAAATGAGATCAATAATTTAGTAATATATGTGACTAATTAAGTCATAATGTAATAATATTTACATTCAAGATTAATTAAACGCTACAATGTGTCAATTATGTATGTAGGACATTAATTATAAAACACATAATACTAATGTGTTTCTTTTTTCTTACATTAACATTCAATGCATGAATTCCTTTTGGATTGAAAAGGGAAAAATTACTTTCAACCTTGTGTGATGATTTGGGAGAACATTGTATCTTCCATGTTTTGGAACACAATGAAATGGAGAGTTCTTTTTCTAATTTGTTTCGTCTAGGTGATTATATATTGACTATTTCCAAATACTCATCGTAATTTTTACTATAGAGGGATTCAAAATAATGATTATGTTAATATTGGGTCTGTTATTTCAATCAAAATAATTTGGTTATTTTTTATACCTAAGTAGCCCAAGATGATTCCCAGGTATTCATCCCAAGACCAAGGGTATATTGGAGGTCATACAAAGATCATGGGTACATGGGTGTTCATCCCAATCCCAATGGTACATAAGTAGTCAGTATAATCGCAGGGTTGAACATGTGGCAATCCCAAGCACCACAAGGTGCATTAATAGTTATTAAAAATCATAAATATTATGAACATGTGGATAGATGGGTCCTTTATTTAAGATTCTTTATGGTTTAACTTAATAAATTTTATTTGTTATATTTCTATATTTGTATCATATTATTATGGTATACACTGTGCCTATGTCTTAATCACATATTATTGACACGTGGATCATGATTTAGATTATAAAAATCATTATGTCAAGATCTATGATTTATGTAATATGTTTGATGTTTTATGTTTTCTATTATTATTGGATAATTTACCTTGATTATGTCATCATAATAACATATGTATCATATTCTTACATATGATATTCAATTTATGACCCTCATAATTACTCTTTATGATCATCAATTCTCAGCCCTTATTTCACAATTCCATGGGTTATGAAGAAGAATATTAAGTATGATTGGTCTAGAAAGGTACTATATGTGAATATTATTTGTGGGTGGTATTAAAAAATATATGTAAAATAATTTTGTTTTTTATAAAGATTCAAAATAAACTAAACCTGTAGGTTTTTAAGTATTATTTTTTAATATGCACTGGATATTCATGTAAATTGATGTTATATGAATGTATTTTATGCTCATATACAAACATTTAGTATCAAATCATATTTGAAACTTATATTCTTATCATAAAATCTTAGATTGTGGGTCTGGGGAACATTGATATTTCTTAAAAAGGTAAAATTTTATAATAATACCCCTTATTTTATGTTGTGTTTGATGTTTTGTGTATGGAATTCTTGGCACCATTTCCCAACAATTTTAAGATACATTTAAATTTTAAAAACTATTAATTTTTTAATAGGTTATATGTTATTACCTTTATAATGATTATTCTAAAGTAGTTTCCATTTTTGTGAGGGATAAATTATTTTGTAGGTTTAGGAAACGAAATTTTATCATCATTGACCAAGGAACTCATTTATTCAATTGAACATCAAAATCCATTTTGGGTAAAAATATTGTTCATCATAAGGATTCTAAACCCTATCACCCATAATAAACATTAATTTCTATGTTTTAGAATAGATAGGTAAAATAAATTTTTAAAAAAATTATCCACCCAAATATAAATGATTATATTTTGAGATTAGATGATGCTTTTTGGGATTATATAACTTCTTTGGAATTTCCCTTTTAATACTAGAATATGAAAAGTCTTCTCATTTACCTATGGAGTTTAAATATAAATACATTTAGGAAATTAAATGTTGCAACATGAATCTTTTTAAAGTTAAAGAAAATTTAAGAGTACTAAAATTCATAAATAATTATTATTATAACTCAATGAAATAAAATTGAAAATGTGTTCTTTCCATGATAAATTAATTTTCCATATGGTGTTTAAATAATGACATAGAGTGTTTCTACTTTAATATAGACTCAAACAATTTATGTGTAAATTTCATTCCAAATTGTCTGAGCCCTTAATTATTATTCATGTTATTCTATTTGGTGTTATGTAGATTAAAAAACCATGGAAATATTAACCATTTATAGTCATTATGAATAGATTGAATCTGTTTAGAGAGTGTTTTCAACAGCCTTATGGGTAGTAGATTAACCTTCTAGATACAGGGTAAAAATAAAGGCATCCAATTAAATTTTTTATGTATATAATATTTGATTTTAAATACTCATATTATATACATTACATTGAGAAAATTGGGAAAAATATGTGTGGGAGAGAAATATCATTTTGGGGTTTGTATTTTTTTGTTTTATCTTTTTATTTTTATTTTTTTTCTAATTCTATTATATTTTCTGTGATTATTTTTTTTATTTTTTGAATCTTTTTATCAAAAAATGAAAAATATGTAATGATTAGAAACTATGAAAATTTTTCAACTGATTTAATCATTGGTAATCAAATTAAATGAATACTAAAATGAACTTTTATTCATATTCAAAATTATGGGAAACTGTTAACAATACAACTTAAATTTTTATTCTCATTTAATTAAAACATATCCATTTGATATCACCCACCTATGAGGTTTCTAAACCATTTTTAATCTTCTTAATAAGGTTCCCATGTCTTGGGTAAACCAAACTATGCATTATTAACAAGAATTTTTAGGGTTTATGTTAAAAACTTAGATAATAAAGTACTTATATTTAATATGATTGAGTTAATAATTTTGGTTTTTGAGAGACCTTATTTACAAAATTGTACTATTATTTTGGAAGTCATTTTAAATTTTATTCATTTTTAGATCCAGATATACATGAATAACCTACTTGTATAGTCACATTACAACCCTAAAATCTCTATCTGATGTAGTTTAGAAGTTTATTTCATGATCCTAGTTGAACGAAAGTGTGGGGGAGGGGTGTTGTATTATAATTTATTATATCAATTAAGCATTTTAAGGAATTAAAATATAATTCTAAGTAGATATTTTGATAATATATTATAAAATAAAAATTTATAAATTTTATGATAAAAATTGTGTCAATATGTTGCTATGTTAGAAGTTATGTAAATAAGATAAAATAAAAAATTTGGATAATATTGATGATAATTTATTACTCAATAGTTGTGTTGGGACATTCACACTACTAATTAAAATTCAAAAACCCCTCTCTTCCATAATAATTCAAAATAAAATAATAAAATATTAAAATATAGAAGGAACATGGATGTTGATGGAAATTTAATGAAGTTATATTGCTTTTAGGATCTAAATGTGGGAAATTTAAATGATAATAAATACTTGTGTGGAGTTATATTATTTCTTGAGGTGGGGATGATTTTATTTTTTAGTGTAAAAGTTGAATCTTGTATTTTACTTCAAAAATAGACAAACATAATTTTTTTACCACATAATTTGTAATATCTATATCATAACAACCCTTAAAAACCAAAAAACTATAGAAAAAACTCATGATTAATTCAAGTCCTTAAATAATTGGGTGGATATTTAGAAACACATAAATCCCATAGTGACTCTATATTGTGTTTTCTTAGAAAATAATTACACAAATTTATATTTGTTATATGCGTAAAATAATTCCTATGAGGTACACATTTAGGGTATTGGATTATGGAAGAAGTATGAATGGAAAAATGTACATAATAGCGAATTTGGAATAAAAAAATTATTAGGATGATAATATGGGGTTCTATGGTTTTGAATTTTGTGAATATCATCAAAATGTGTTTTGAATTTACTTTTGTAATGTTTCTTATTCTTACTTGTTGAGGATTCAAAGTATTATGTATGGTGGAATTGATAGGGATCATGTTTTCGTCACTTCCATATTGCATTTCAACAAATTATTCCACACCATTTATTCACTATATTAGTGATTTCATCATTTGTAATTCTTATTAGTATTTTGTTATTTTTTTTGAAAATGGATTAATTATTGATTTCTTTAGTACTTTTATTTATTTCATTAGGTATTTCAACAATCCATACTTTTGTTTGTGTTTTTTGAAAAAATTTAAGAAATGAGCTATTTTGAAATTGATTGGGAATAATTTTTTAAATTATTAGGTTCATATGCAATATATTTTGGACGCCATGGGAAAATGTTGAAGACTATAATTGATATAATTTAATATATAGAAAATTTTACCCTCATACATATTATCCAGAATATCTTATTAATAAGACTGAATTGAAACTATGGTAATGTATTAAATCATGTGTATCAGCTATAAAATCTTATTCATGATATTAATAATGAGTCAAAATATGTACATCATCTTACATATTGTCCAGAAAATATTTTACATCCCATTGAAACATAATTTTGGAAAAGGGAAATTTCTTTCATATCATTTGGTGTAAAATAATATCATATGTATAAAGTAAACTTCTTATATATCATCTCCACCAATGATTTTTTAAAATAAAACATCATATATATCATATAAGATATTCATTATCTTAAATTCGGGTGTTTTTATCATATAAATATTTTTTATATTATATTTTACTATTTGAAATTTTAATAGAGCTAATCACATGATGTTTTATCCGTTGTAAAATAAATGAAAAATTAGTTATGTTCCATGGATGATATTTTAAAACCCTAACATGAAAATCCTATATTATTTAAATAATTTTCAGTTATTTAATAGTTTAATAATTTTTCTTATGTGTTTTTCCCCAAAAATGTGAATTTTTAAAGAGTTTTAGGGTGGCACACAGTTAGATGAAACCACGCTCCAAACTAGGGAAATTTTTTCATCCTAAACAATGGATTTGTATAGGCCCCATGATCAGTAATAGGGTTATTCTCTATTCCAAGTAGCCAATTTGGCCATAGATAGAGGTGATTTCATGGTCGACGCATGGTTTGGAAGACCATGCATCCAACCCATATAGTTTTCTATGTTCAATAAATATGAAAAAAGAAAAATGTTTTATTTTGATATTATTATTATTATCTATAGGATCAAAAGGTAGATTTAGATTTATCAATTAAAATAGTGTAGGTAATTTTTAGGTTTTAGAACATTTGTTTTTATCTTTAATAAAATGTATGTTAATCATAGTTAAACAAGGTTAATTCACAAGCCATCATCAGTTCTTAACAAAGAAACTACTTGCTTAAAATCTGATGATATGGATCCAATAAAGAAACAGAAGGTGTGTTTTCTAAAGGAATGATTATACATTAAAATATATAGAATCTTATCTATATTAGAGTATACAATAATAAGAATGTTATGAAATTTTCACTTCCTATCTTTATCAAAATGCAATGGAAGTAAAACTTGTAACAAATCAGGACAGGTATAAGAAATCTTTTAAACCAAAGAAAAGGGTATTAAAACCCATTGATAAAGGTCCCTTGATTTATAATTTCATGAAAGTATGTCTTACTCACACCAAGGTAGTCCATTAATATGAATATTGGTATCTATCTTGTTATCCCTGCAATTCCTCGATTAAATAGGTAATCAGCACCACTATCTTTATATCCCTAGATGCCCTTGATTGATAATAGAACCATTTAAATCTAAACTATGTTTGTTGAAAAAGATTTTCTCAACTTTAAAAAGTTTTTCATACCATTCTCACAAGGCATATTTGAGTACAGTTCTCCCAGAGTATCCCGTCATTCCAGAGTTTAATAGCTCTGAAAAATATAGCACTGAGCTCATTGAAATGGTGGGGTATTTATATAAAAAATATACAATTGTCGAATTCTCATCCAATATTCATATAATTCTTTGAATTTTGGAGGGAAATTTACATGTGGTACTCCAGGAACATTTATCTTAAAAAAGATCAGTCAACATCATTTTATATTACTAACAATGAGAAATATTAAAAATTTTAAGAAACATTATCACATTTAGGATCCGATAAAATATAACATTACATTAAGGATGATTCATAACAGTAAGGAAAGAATTTAATTGGATTCTTAAGATAATGAATATCATAGTTTATAATTTTTGACAATAGGATTCTAAAATAATAGAGAAATAGATTCTGATTTCTGGGGAAATTAGAGTCTGAATTCTGATGAATCCTTGGTCTAATTTTAGATGATATCAGTGTCAGATTTCATAATAAAATTGAGACTAATTTTCAGAGAAATTGGACTCCAATATGAGGAGAAATTATAGACTAATTTCAAGAGAAATAGGAGTCTGATTTTAGGATAAATAGAAGCCTTATTTCAGGATAAATCTAAGCATTATTTTAGGAGAAATCAGAGCCTAATTTGAGAGGAAATCAGAGTCAGATTTTAGAATAAATCATATTTTGATCATACAAGAAATCGGAGTCTAATTTTAGAATAAATTTGAGTCTAATTTCAAGATTAATCAGATTCATAATTCTTGGTAAATTAGATTCTAGGAAACTATAAGATTCTTGAGTTAGATAAGGTTCTGATTTTTTACATAAGAAAAATATAGTTAGGACTTGGTTTAAGAAAAAAATTGATAAGAAATTTGAAACTATTGGTTAATATATAACCATTTTTATAGAAAGTAAATTTTCTTTAATAAAATGATTCCTAGATAAATATTATTTTCCTTAAGAAAGTGTATTTGTGATTTTCCAAACATAATGAAACAAATATTTCATAAGGAAATTTTTTAACTCAACAATTTATCCCTTTTTGGATAGAAGAAACAACATTTCATAAAAGAATATAGAAGATATAAGTTTTCATTTTTAATCTTAAAAAGAAATACATATCTCAATTTTTTTTATGTCTCATGGTGAATATGACTAAATCACCCATAGGTTATGAAATTTCTAAGGAACGTATTCTTCTCTTTCTTAGGTAAATAACTCTTACTTACTTAATAATTTATTCTTAAAGTAATCTCCTACTTAGAAATTATCTTCCTTTAAATTATTGTTCATCTTTATCATTCTTTTCTCACTCTTTGTGATTTTTGAAATGGAATATTGGGAATGAAAAAAAAATTAACTAAAATTTTAGGAAAAAGCAAGAAGAAACAATGAAATGAAAATATTTCAATTAGAATATAGATAATTTTATTACAAATAAAGACCGAATTTGACAAGAAAAATTATACGTCCTTATTTTTTCCTTAATTATCGACTTTTTAATGGTTTCCTTCAACTTTATTTATTATTTATGATCATACTCAAACTTCATGAGCAACTATTCTAGATCCTAATTTTTATATAGAGATTATTGATTATTTATTCCTGAAAATTGACTATTTCCCCTTGTGACTTGAACCAATCTTCTTGGACATTTAGTTTTTTTGCTATTTTTTCCCTAATTACCCTTTCCCTTTTCAGATAATGTGAAATAGAATTTAGTTTCCCATTCAAGTAATTGTCATCTTGTTTAAGACTAGCTTGATCTTCCATTATTTTCCTTAAAATACTTGTTGAGAAATTCTTGATCCAGCCATTGGGCTTATCAAAAGAATCCTTGAATGAGTAAGTGAAATCACAATAAAATATAAGATCATATATGATTGACTTAGACCACTTTGTATGTTCTTTGTAGTATATTTTAGGAGCATCATAACTAATCTGAATATTATTGAACACTAATTCAAATTTGATATACTTTTCAATAAGAAAATTTGTTGATTCTGTCTTCTGATTAATTGTTTGTTTAAGAAATTGATATCTAGAATCAATGAAAGGAAATAAAAAGATGGAGTTCATGAGCTTCTTCAAAGATAGAACCATATAATCATGACATAATGAAGATGGAGATTCCGAAATAGATTTTTTTGTTATTGAAGAAACACAGTTTTTCTCATATTTATTCCTTTTAGATATACAAACAACTTCCTTATACACTTTTCCAACAAAATGTTTCATTATATAATCAATAACCACTTTCTTACCATTCATAGACTAGATATTTTCTTTTAAATTTTTTTTTTCATGCTCACTATCAGAACATAAACAATTTTTTCATCATCGATGTCATCTTATTTATCACCCACTTTATCAAAATAATTTTTATTTTTTTCATCAGAAACATGATGAACAGTTTCATCATTACTTCATTAATCATCCTAGGAAATGTCATATTTTGAAATTGATATTCCTTATAAATTTATCTTGGTGGAGTCAGCTTTGGGAGGTTCTTATATATAGATTTTTAGAAGGACTCTACATCACTTGGTATTCTCCTACCATTATTATCAGTTCATCAATTTATTCCTCTTATTATTATTCCTCTACTTTCTTCTTGTTCTTCATCAACTATATATTCTGAAATTGATATATATTTTTTCTATTATATGGTACTGAAGACTCGGTAAACACAAAATCTTGTAAGAATTATTCTACTACATGAACCTAATTAGAATATTTATCCATATCTCTATATTGATTTTGAATAATATCATCCTGGGACAATTAATTCTAATTCTTCTTCTATTTATATTTCTTCCTAAGCTCATCAACTAATTGAATTTTCTGGGCCATAGCCTGAGTAGGATCTATCCCCAAAATTGCATCACCTTCCTTCATCTTTTTTTTATGATCTCACCACTTGGATACAACCTCATCATAAATGTATTCTTGTTCTTGGGACTAGTAGGAGCATATACAGGTTCAGCAGCTGGTGGTTGATCTTGTGGTTCTAGTTGTTTTGCTTTTAATTTATTCAGAGTTAGCATGGAGATTTCTCCAACTTCTGATTTTTTACTAGTAGATTGTTAATCCTTGTTAGGAAGATCAAATAAATCTCAACACTTGATACCGAAACAAATTTTCGTCATTCTCAAGGTATTATCACCAAATAACATGATCTGGAAGGTTTTGGCCTTTTACTTGCATGATATTTTAAAGGAGTCTAAGAATAAGACAACGATCTTGGAAAAGATTACAGGTTACATCATGATTTGAGATTGGATTGTAGAATTATTAATGTTTGTATTGGTCAAAATAATATACATAATGAGGATTATATTTCATACATTTACCATGAATTCCATCATAAATATATCACAAATATTTAAAGAGTCCTTATCTACCTTCATCATAATGAAAATCCATGCATCTAAACAGAAACTAGTATGTGGATTATTAAAAGATGTGTTACCTTGGTCATATTCACTCCCTTTATCCCAAGGAATTCAATAGCCTTAACTTTCTCAAAAGAACATTCTTTATTAGGAAATCTATAAAAAAAACAAAGATTTATTCTCCTTAAAAGGTTATATCCAAGATAAATTGCAGCATTCCTGAAATATAGAGAGGAAGACATTCCATAACATATAAAGTAGAGCATATCCATTCAACCATGTTCATAGAACTAATATGTATCAAAAAATTATATAAACATATCAGCATACACCAAATCCCGATTTGTTTCTTTTTCTATGCAGAGGCTTTCCAATCCATTGAGATTGATGATCTTTAAAATCAAAAAATTATATTTAGAAATGAAATTCTGTTCCACTAACCTTTCATTGAAGATGATCAAATCATTGATTTCCTTGTTTGACGCCATATACGATTTTGAGGAGACCTTATGAGTCATTTTGAGTTTAAGGTGAAGGGGAAAATTTAATGGATGATTTGAAGAGTTGTAAGGCATCAATAAAAGAATACTAAGAAAACTGATATGGGACCTGAGTAGGTGGTTCCTTTATATAAACATTATAGAGATGGTTAATATTCCCAATTTAATAAAATATTTGACATTTTCATGATCTGATCTGAATGTTTATATCATTTTTAGAGAAGGATTTATTGGTTTTTATCTTTGGAGGTTTTTAAAGAAATAAATTGATTTTTGGAAATTGAATCTGATATTTATTTTCTAACGAAAATATTGAAAATACAAAAAAAATTATGAATGATGATATTGGTAAGAAAACATACCATTTGAATAGCTCTAAAATATTTTTTATTATTGATAAGGTTCCTCTTATAAAAATTTGGTTCCAAAATTTATTATTATTGAACGAAATCTTTTTAGGTTACAAATGTTTTTATAGGTAAGGAAAATATTTTAGATTCTGAAAAAAGATTGGTTTTTACAAAAATAATTGGAAAAGTAAATATAAACCTATGTACAACCAATGTGAATGAGCATATAAATGTTAGGAAATAGGTTTGAATAAAAATTAAATTTGGTTGATTACCTTATAGTTAATGTTCCTAAATTTTGTTTAATATATTCAAATCTATCGGAGGGTAAAGGTTTTGTAAAAATTTCAGCAAGTTGATCTTATATTCTGATAAATTAAATAATGATATCTCTATGAGCATTGTCTCTAAATGTTACTTTTCCACAATTCATCTTCATAATATTTTAATTGATTCTTTTTTATTATCCATGTTCTAGGAATATCAATTATCCATGTACCATATATTGTTGTTGTAATGTACCTTGTTTTCTTGAAAATTAAATAATTAGACATTCGGAATTCAAAATTGTTTGGATCCAGAATTTTTAGAAATTAGAATCTTAGGTATCCACATTTGTTTGGAAAAATAATTAGTATGAAAACCTATGGATTGGATTTTTTATGAATAGTTTTTCCCCCAATGTCCACCACCTTGACACTTAGATAAAAAAGGATCACTTTGGGGTACAAAATAATTGTGGCTAAAAATAGATTTTGGGAGAGAATAAAAAACAAGAAATATTCCTTAGAGTATGATATTTTTAATACATTTTATCTTGTTATTTCATTCCAAAAGCAAAATTTGACAAAATATTATTTATGGAAAAATATTTCACATTTTAGTCTAATGACTAAATTCGTGTCCATATATATATTAGTCTTAGAATTTGAGTTAGTCTCAATAACATATTTATTGTAAGTAACATTTTCAAGATCCTTAAAAATTGTATCCTTCTCAGAATTTACTTCCTCATGGATTTTGGGAAATTTTTCAAAATCAAGGATTTTTTGATATAGATATTTTTAATGGTCGTATATTTATTTTGTTAAAATAAATATTCAAGAATTTTCTTTATCATGTTTCTTATTGATATTTCTATATTCATTATCACGCAATTAAGAAAACCTAGATACTACTTAAAATGAAGGTAATGTATTATCTTTTGATGAGGAAGATTCTTCATCTAATTTTTCATAATACTTTTCATTAGTGAAATTAGTATTTAATGAAAAATTGGGTAAATATTATACTCTATGTACTTTATCCTTGAAATGTTGATTTTCAATAAGAATACTAGTTTTATGAAATATATTATTCCATATAGAAGTATAAATATCCAATTAATCATCATAAGAATCACCACCGCATGCATTCTATGAATCATTATCTTTCAGTACTTTCTTCGATTTAGACTTATAGTACTTCTTCTTATTCTTTTTTCTAAATTTCAATCCTTCATTTATTTCCATTTAAAAATTGAAAAGACTTGTATCATATGGCCTACCATATTTCATTCATAAAAATACACTTCTGAATCTTTGTTATCCATTATGTATTTATTCTTTTATCTGTATTGTAAATCTTTCTTTCCCAAAATCTTGTTCATCCTTCGAGAAAGATTCGAAATTTCAATCTTAGAATGACCACAATCACATGAATTAGCTATAACAGTATATTTCATTTATTTTGATCATGTGATTATATCAAGAGACTTGGTTATCATATGATTTGATGTAGTAGTGAAATAAAAACTACAATTACAATTATTTTTCTTATTGATATCTATAGCTCTCTTCATTCATGTTTCATGTTATAGATGATTCACAAATAACTTATCATGAGTTATGTTTTAATCATTCTTATTCCCTTCAATCATTATTAATTTGGATTCCCACAATTCGACATACAATCTATTATCTTATCCAAAAGAATCTCATCATTACTTCCTTTCTCATCCATAGACTGAAGTCTTTTAATAATAGTCATAAACGATTGTTTACTATTGCATTCATGTTATCCATAAGGAACCATAAAACCATGGTATTAAACTATATGAATAGATCTTATTGTTTCAATAACTTTAGATATTCCAATATGTGTAACTTATACTTTCTTCTCGATTATATAGAAACTTCACATGATATAATATGGATATAGAAATTTCTGGTCATATAACATGATAAATTATTGCATACCTTGATGTTAAGCTGATACTATTTGTTTTCTTGATTGGTTAATTGTCTGATTTCCTTGTTTGGTATTTTTTAGACTACAGTTAAAATTACCAAGTTATGCACACTAGTATTGATAATAAAATTAATCATCCTATCTCACTAGTATTCATGGTCATTACCATAAAAAATTGGGGGTATGGTAGGATTTAGGTTTTCTATTGATCCAACATTCATTCTTGTTATCATAAATTAAAATAAAAAATATCTTTTCCCAAAAATAGGATTAGTAGAAAAAGTATATAAATAAAGAGTTTATAACTAAAATTTTAAGAAAAACCTGACTAGGTAAAGTTAAAGAAGAAATGTTTAGCAACAAAACTTATATAAAAGTATTAGTATTTGAAAGACATGCTATGATACCAATTTTAGAAATGAAATATAGATATAGATTTATCAATTATAATAGGGGAGAATTGTAGGTTTAAAAATATTAGTTTTTATCCTAAAAATATATATATATTTTTTAAAAAAAATAAGATGAATTCATAATCCCTATTTAGTTTATAACAAAGAAATAAACTTTCTTACGATCAGGTAATGTGGATCCAATAAAGAACATTAAGAAATGATTACTTAGGGAAATATTCTACCTTTTTAGTATAGAATCTTATCTATATCAGAGTATACAATAATAATTATTTGTAATAAAGTTACACTTCCCAACATTAACAATATTTAGCAGAAATAAAACCTATAACAAAATAGGAAAATAGTAAGAAATATTTTAACCCATATATAATGGAATAAAAAAACCTTGGATAAGGTTCCCTTGATTTATCATTTCAAGAAAGTATTTATTACACACACCTGGGTAAGACATCAATATAGAGATCAGTATCTATCTTGTTATCCTCTAAATCCCTCGATTAAGTAGGTAATTGGAACCTCTATCTTCCTATCCCTAGAACCCTTCAATTAATGATAGAAACAATAATATTCTCATTAGGAAAGTAGAATAATATTTTCTCCTCTTTAAATTTTTTTTCATAGAATTCACACAAGGAAGATTTGAGCAGAGCTCTCACATAGTATTGCATCATTCCAGAGTTCAAATACTCTTTAAATTCATCACTAATCACATTCAAATGGCTATGTAATTATAGGAATAATCTCCAACGGTCGACTTCTCCTCTAACAGACTTATTTTTCCTTGATAATTTTGGGCCCAATACATGTGGAAGTTAGGTAACAGTTATGTTAAAATAGATTGGATGACATTATTTTGTATAAATAATAATTACAAATATTAAATGTTTAAGAAACATTATCACATTTACGATCTGATAAAATGAAATGTTAATTTATTGATATTTGGTAACTATAAAGAAATATTTTAATTCATTCATAAGATAATGAATGTTAGAGACAAGAAATATTGTCAATTGAATTCTAAAATAAAAGGGAATTGGAGTCTAATTTCTAAGGAAATCAGAGTCTAAATTATGATAAATTCATAGTCTTATTTCAGAAGAAATCGGATTTGGATTTCAAAGAAATTTGAGTTTGAACAGTCCCATATATGGATGTGTGTTTGTGTGAAATTGGATGGTTGTTGGTATGGGTGGATAGATTCTTAATCCATAATGGGATTGTGTATTTGTGAGGATACATGGAATACTATTTTTAGCTTCCCAAAATTATTAAGCTTATTTTTCTTTCTAAAAGTGTTTAAACAAGGGGAATTTTAAATTCATAATATGTGGGTTTTGTGTGATGATTTATTTTTCTATTTTGTGGATTTTCTTTTTTGGCCTTTTCAGTTTTGAATATTTTGGGAATTTTGTTTAGTGTTATTTTGAGTTTTGGTTCATGATTTAAAATTTATATATGGAATTTAGATCTATATGTGTTGATTTGTTCGTGTGATTTTTATTTTCAATGCATACCTTCAATGAGTTATAAGAGATTTTTAAAATCATCTATTAGTGGTTCTTCCAATACATTTTTCTCATTTAATTAGGTGAACTTTTCACTCATGAAAAGTCAATCAAAAACTAATTTTGTAATAAATTATATTTTTTACAATTTAAGTATCCCTTGGTGTTGTATTTTTTTGAGTATAGATAATGAAGTTATAGATATTTTGGGAAATCAATTATTATGGAGATGCATTTATAATATCCTGAATATTATATATTTTGAATTATGGTTTTTGTTTCCCATGATTTTTTTATTTATATCTTTGTTTTTCAATTGAAAATTGTGATATTGTTCAAATTTTAGGAACCAATGTCAAACTGTGGTTCTAAAATGGTGGGGATACCACCCTTGATGTTATCGTGCCGATCCTAGTTCTTATTTACTTATTATTTTATTCTTATAATCATTGAATTTTGTTACCATTTTGTTTCTTTGATTGTGCCTCACCAAAACCCATAAATAGTAGTTCAGATGACTTCTGTACTGGGTCATGTGATAGATGCTCATGGAGATCCCGAATAGACCACGATGGGTTCTTTGGTAAATTATGTGCTAGTTGTTGCGGTGCTCTTAATTTTGAGCTCTTTTCTTGGAACTGTTAGTTCCTCATTATTGGTACTTCCATTTTGTGGTTCTATCCTTTGGATCCTATTATTTGTTCTATGGATGTCAAACTGGTTCCTTTAGGATTTTCTTACTAGTTTCATTAGGTCTTATAAATTTAAATTTTCTATGGAAATTGAGTTCTTAGTTAACGATTTTCTAGTGGTTGGGGTTTATTTTTGGGTTTTGACATGTTCATTCCTGAGTTGGTCATGTATTTTGGGTCTTTCTGGGAGTAAATTTATCTTTGGTGGGGATAATTATCACACCCTAACTCAACAGGATACAATTATTTTTTTCATTTCCATTTCCATAATTTTTCCTATTAGTTTTCCCCAAAATTTGTAATTTTTATAGATTTGTAGGGTGGTGCATGGTTGGATCATGGTTAGGGGAAACCATGTTCTATCCTATGGAAAACAATGTGGACCAAAAAATGGGTTTTCCATGGCACAATTTATGGTTCATGGCTTTGTGATATCCTCAATAGTCCATGTAGTTTTAAACAAAGGTGATTTCATTGTCTGGTAGACCATACGATCGTCCAGGTTCTCAACATAAAATAAAATTGTTTTAATATAATTATTTTTAATAATATTATTAATTTTTTTAATTTTGTTATTTTTTTTAATTATTATGTTTTATTATTCTCCCCACCACCATCCATGACCAGCCCCGCTATATAAACACAAACCTTTTTCACATATTATTGCTTCATTTTAAAGATAATTAATCACTAAATACACACTATAGACCGTAAATTCAAGTGTATTTGGAATATTAGTTACATAATTCGAAGGAACGAAACAAAAAAAACCAAATATTTTATATAAACTCAATAATGAGCTAACAACTTCCTTTGATCACTTACATATTAATGGGATAACCATGGGAATATATGGATTGGGGGATGAGCTAAAAACCCTGTAAAGGAATAAACAGAGGAATAAAGAATAGCATATGAGTAAGAAGGCATAATGTGATGACATAAAAATGGATGGAACAAGAATAACCATATAGAATCATAACATTTAGAACATGGGATCATGTAATAATGGATATATAGAAATGTGTTAGAAACATATAGCATGACTTGAACATCAGTCAAGGATAAATTCCAACATTATATCCTAGAGTGTAAAAAGTCTAATAAAGGAAATAGGCTTACTTCATATCCCAACATGATGTCTATTGAGGCAAAATATTACCCAATACATTTTAGAACAATATGGTAACACCCATAATTACATTTTAATGTAACGATGTGCCATATGATGATTCAAAACTAAGTAATAAACATATGTGTTTCTAATGGAAATTAATGGGTATCCTAATCATGACATAAGGCATAAAAAATGGGTGTATCATAATGGTATCCATGAAAAATGGATTTAAATCATACATGTACATTCAAAAGGGAAAATATGCATATATCATGAATCATAATTAACAAATGAAGTGAAAAATTTTAATAATAGTGTTTAAGAATCTTTAGAAATGGACCACTTTTGTGCAATTTCAGGGAAAAATATAAAAGAGACTTTAAAGTAGACATAGGCACAATAGTTTGAAAAAACCATAAATTATAAAAGATATTTTTTTCAGGATAATAAGATTTATTTGAAAAAAAATTGTCTTAAAATAGAATATTTAGTGTACTTAAAAGTAGGTAAGAAATTGGGTAGCTCCCTTTAATCAGACTTTCTTTTGGGAGGAATAAAAAAATGAACCATATAAAAAATTTAATTCACAATAATACAATTAATAGATGATATATTTAAATATAAATGGAATATAAACAGATAATTTAGTAGGATTAAAAAATAATAATTAATAATTACATTGGGGTGAAGACAGAGAAAGTGTAACCTGATTGAAATTGGAGGTTCAGATAGAATCTCTTACATTATGTATTAAAGTGTTATGAAATTTCAATTAATGTCATGGTGAATCAATTTATATTAATTAAAATTTTAATTTAAATCTATGAAACATATATTTCATTTATTAAAATTTTATTAAGTTCATTTATGACCATTTCAATGGGTTTTAATGATTAATTTCATTGTTTTAGGTGCGTTCATTGCGTGATTTAATGATTTGTTCCCTTTAGTATTATTATAGGAGTTCTTTTCGAATGGAATAAAAACACTATATGTGGAATTATATGATATTGATGTACTATAAAGATCATAGATTTTCTGATTTATAATTTTTTTTTGTGATATGAGGATGATTCATTAGATAAAACATTAATGATAAATGTTTAGTTGTTTTTGTGGGTTTTCCATCATCGCAAACCTTTTTTATTATATTATTTAATATTAATTATATATATTTGTTACAAAACAGTAATAAATTTATAATATATTTTTTTTTAAAAAAATAATCATTATAACAGTTTTACAACTATCAATGAAGGTGGTAATAGAAAAAAATTTGTTGTCCATGAAGGCGGGGAATTCACATATCAAGGCTAATGTTTTCTATTTTTTTGAATAAAATGAGATCAGAAGATACGTAAATATGGATATTATATTATGAAATTAAAATTCCAATATATATATATATATATTAATTATAATTTAGTTGTTATGATATTTTGGATAGGGTAGGTGAGTGGATGATAAGAAATTAAAATAAATTAAAAGAGAAAGAAGGAGGATTTTACCTCTTGAATATCATCTACATGGGAATATCCTTAAGGAACATGGGTATGGTATTTTGGTGAGAACAGAAATTCCAAGATTTAGGGAAGTGGTTTTAGATAAGAATTGGTAAGAATATAAGTATTCTCAAAATCTTATAATGTGTGAGGATATAAGGTGGTATTTATACATGAAAGAGCGGGGTGTTTTGATTAAAAAATTCATTTTTTTTATTTTTTGGATTAATACTATATATAGTTTTTATTATTAGGAATAATCACAGTAAAATATGCATCTCGGTTCAATATAATGGTTGATTACATCATACATGACTCAAAAATTCATGTATTTGTATTAAAATGTTAAATTCTATAAATTATCATATTTCAATATTCCCCAAAAATTCAATTATTTATAGAAAATAATAAAAAACACACCCAAATGTTTTTCGCATATATATTTCAAAAATAGACTCCATTTTATGAAAATATTTTTCTAAATATGATAAATATTATTTTTAATCAAAATCCTCATTGATTCAAAAAATAATAAATTTTATATTATAATTGATTTTATGACACTTTAAAATTTTAATAAAGGTCTCATAAAAAATTTATTATAATTATAAAAAGTAAAACAATTAATTTATGAATATATTTTATGAAATTATTTTGTCTTTAATATTATTATATTAATCATATAATTTTAAATAAGTATTTATGAATTATAATAATACCAATACTAAATTTCTCATTTTCAAAATATTTATTTACTTATACCATGATATAGATATATCATTTTTTTCATTTATAAGATGTATAAATTTTATTTATACATTCATAGATGAGGTTACTATTATATTATTCATGTTAGTATTCATAATGGTCATATTACTAATCGAACATTCATGTTACTATTCTATCATTATAGGTTCTCTAATTTCTATAAATACAAATTATTTTAAACATAATTTATGAGATTAAAGTATTTATTGGTTCCTCTATGAAATTTATTTGTTTTAATCAATATCACATAATTATAAGGGAAAATTCCATTGACATATTTTTGGGTCATTACAATCATCCCCCCACATAAAATTTCTCCTAATAAAATTCATTTTAAATACTATGGAAAAAATAGGTGAGGGTATTTCTCTTTCATTGCTTCTTTTAGTCCCCATGTCACCTCTTTTACATATGATTCCACCACAACACTATGACAAGATGATTTTTCTTTTTTAATTTCACATTAATTTCCAAGATCATTATTGGATTCTCTTCATATGAAAGGTATTTTTCCAATTGTACCACCTATAGATTTAGTACACATGAGGGTTCAAGGATGTACTTCTTCACGAGAGATACATGGAACACATAATACACTTGATCCATATTTGGTGTAAGTGAAAGATCGTATGCTACTTCTCCTTTGTGATCAGGTATCTAAAAGGGGCCAATTCACCTTAGGATAATATTCCATTTCTTTACAAACCACATGAATTTCTTCCACGGTGATATTGAAAGGATGAATTTGTCTCCAAAATCAAATTCTAGGTCCCTTTTATAGTTGAAAGCATAGCTCATTTTTCGACTCTGGGTTTCTTTGATATGTTCTTGGATGGATTGATCCTTATCTTTCATTTCTTGAAGAATTTCATGTCCAAGTAGCATTCATTCCCAATCTTCATTACAAAAATTTGTATTTCTATATCATTTCACATACAGAGCTTCATATGGAATCATCTGAATACTCATGTTGGAGTTGTTTTTGTCTGTTAACTCAACCAATGGGAGATGTTGGTCCCATTATCATTTGGATTCCATTGAGAGGTATCTATGCAAGTCTTCAGGCATCTTAATTTCCATTTCAAATTTCTCATCAGTTTGGGGTCATAGGTCATGTTAAAATTCACATCAATACTCAAATCATGTTCAAGACTTCTCCAAAATTTAAATTTGAAACTTGGATCATAGATGATCCAAAATGGAACCTCGTTATGCTTCACCTCTTCCTTCACATATATATATTTTAATGTTTTTCAATTGGGAGATCTTCCTGAAGTGAAAAAAAGTGGAGTGTCTTGGGGATTCAATTTACCACAACCAATATTACATTTTTTTGGATTTTTTCGGGAGACTGGTGAAAAACTCCATATTGACATTCACCCATTTCTATGTGGGTATAGGCAATGGTTACATCATCCCTTTGGAACCCTATTGCACTGCATTAATTTGATGAAATACAAAACACCTTGATATAGACTCTGTAATATCCTCTTTCATATTTTACCACTAGAAGTTTTCTTGAAGAACACAATACATCTTATTACTTCCAAGATGGATGGATAAAGATGTTCTATGTGCATTATACAATAGATTATTCATTATCTAAGGTGATCATGGAAAATAAATCCTTATTCCAAACCAAATCATACCATATTCATTTATATGTAACTCTTATATCCTACATTCCGTTACCACTTTACCTTATTTTATGTCTTTATATCATGCCTTTTTGTATCCTTAATCTTATAATGGATATATGGGTAGGAAATCATTTGGTAAGTATATGATTTATTCACTATCATTATGATTTCCAAATCCACCCTTTGGATATCCATGATGATATGGTTTTCCTCAATCCACATCATGGATAAGGTTGTAGGATATTCTCATCTAAGAGCATTAGAAACCTTTTATGCTTTTCTTAGATGGTAGTGAATAGAGTAATAACAGTCCTTGAGTATCTCAAACCATCTACTTTGATACATATTTATTTCTTTTTGAGTTAACAATATTCTTTATGCTCATGGGATCAATATATATGTCACACATCTCACTATAGAGTTACTGACTCCAAAATTTCAAAAAAATATTCACAACTGCCAACACTAAGTCATGAATCGCATTGTTGTGCTCATGGATTTTGATCTATTGTGATGTGTAGAATATCACATTATCATTTTTCATGAGTACACAACCCAATACATTATTTGAATAATCACTATATATCGCAAAACCTTCTCCACTTGTTCGTAGTGTGAGTACCAGTGTAGTTAATAGCCTCTTCTTAAGCTCCATGAAGAATTCCTCACATTCATATATCTAGTAATACTTTACCCCTTCCCATGTTAACATGGTTATTAGGATATAAAATCATCATAAATTTTTCACAAAACATCGATTTTTTCTAGATCATCCAATAAAATTATGGATCTACATTATAGATGTTGTCCTGGACTACTCTTCGATTTCCTTTATCTTGGAAGGGTATATATATATTCTTTTACTAGTGATAACATTCCCTAATAATGATATTTCCTACATCCAAAACTCACATTTACTATACATTTCATGAATTTTATCCCTTCAAAATTTCTTTAACATAGTATTACAATGATCCTAATATTTCTCAATTCTCTTACAGTATATTATAATATTATCAATAAATAATACCAAATTTTTTTGAGGTAATCTCTAAAAAAATATTAATTATATTCATGATTTTTTTTGACAATTAGTTAGTCTAAATGGGAATTAAAATAAACCCGCAGTGCGCATACCTCTTTCAAAAGGCTATCATGGGAATATCATCCTTCTAAACCTTCAATTGGTTATATCCTAACAGAAGGACAACCTTAGAGAAATAATTGTCCCTATATGGTTGATAAAAAAGTAAACATTCCATGGAAAGGGAAACTAGTTATTTATAATGATTTTTTGAGATCACAGTTATCAATTTTGATGGACTTTGAGACATCCTTATTTTTCAAAAAGAGAATGGATTTACTCCATGGTGAATCACTTCAGTGTATAAAACCTGTTTTTCAGAATAGAGTACAACAGAAGTGGGTGAATTGAGTAACTATAAAAAAATTATGTTTGAAAAGTATTTAAATTTTACCCTTATAAAAAATAAATATTGTCGAGTTAATCAATGTAATATGATTAAGAATGATATATTTTTTAAATAACTTCTCTTAAGATTGATTAATTCTTAGTAATATTAATATTAGTAATTAATATTAATTATGAGGCTATTCATATAAGTCAAAACAATTATAACTTTTTCCCAAGATTTATTATCAATGTAAATTTAGTTAAATCTGAATTATTCAGTAAAAAAGAGAAAAATAAATCAAAAAACACAAGAGATATAAAACAAGTGGTTCGGTTTCAAGATGAGACCTAATCCACTCCACTTTGTGATCACCTTCCACAAAGAAGATTGTATTTATAAACATGATCAACACCCTAGATCAGGGTAAACAATAGTAAACTAGTATCCAGGTCACACGACCTCTTCCACAGTTCTTCATGGGTATAAAATAGCTTGTCACATAGAGACCTCTTCCACACATTTTTGTGGGAGTAAATAAGTGTAAAAACATGTGAGAGGAAGGATATCTTGTATCCACTAACTTATTTCAAGAGACAGTGCGTGTTTTGATATAGACACACACACACACTTCATGAAAGCTAAAAAAATCACAATAGAGAAAAACGGTCAGATAAGATTATAAGTGCTATGAGGGTTTTTTTGTACAGTTCTAGACTTCTAGGATGAATTAGATTCAAGAATCAGTTCCCCTTGAGATAAATAGAGTATTACAAGTCTAATTCTTTGGATTCCAGTTAGATCTAGCTCGTGTTCTTTGAAAAGTTGGTATTGTGAAGATGTTATTGACACTGATAAATGGTATCACAGGTCTTTGGAATTGAGAATGATTCGTGAGCTCCTCAAATTTATCTTGTTGCATGTGTCGGTTCTTTTATCATAAATGCTTGTGCTTCTTTATTATCACACCACTCGTTGTTTCTAGCCCACATTTGACTTTTTATTCATAGAGTTCATGTGTTAGAGCTGATAGGATGGATGTATTCTGCACTATGTACCGTGTTCTATTAGAGCATTTAAAAGACTCAAATATGACCGTTATAAATTAAATTGAAAAATTGAAAAATAAATTAAAAAATGGTGTCAAGGTATATTTGGAAATGATTTCACTTGGAAATGGTGTCTCCGTGAAATGGTTTCTCCTTTGTTTCCTTTGAGTGGTGAGATAGTAATGATGAAATTGTTGAATAGAGATCATGAATCGATAGAACAGATGTGGTGTCTGGTCACAATGTCTGGTTCTCGATGTCTAGTCACGGTGTCTGGGTTATGGTGTCTGGTCACAGTGCCTTGTCACAATGTCTTGTAATAGTGTCCAATCAATGTCTGTGGTCACGATGTCTGGGTCATGGTTTCTAGTCATGATTTCTGGGTTATGGGGTCTGGGTCACGGTGTCTGGGTCACGGTGTCTGGGTAATGTTTCCAAAAAATCATAACTAGTGGCAGACTCATAGTTTCTCAAACATATCCATGTATCTGTATATAGACTTGAGCGGTGATATTTACAAAATGAAATAGACTTAATCATTCATTAAAGAAAGAATTATAGACCAAAGTCAAATATAGTTTACAATAAGAAAACATAATTTATAGAAATCAAGATCATATATAGGTTTATTTAATGCATAATGAAACCATCATCGATACACATGATTTGAGATAGATTAAATAGGATTTACAAGCTTTATATAATTTATAGGATTTTTTGTCATTAAAACATGACTAACATGTGGAGTCTTACAATCTCCTCCTTTTCATGATCACAAATCATGTGAGTGAGATATATATTCTTAGTGAATGTATATCTTCAGGTGTGTTTAGCTTGAGTGAATATCCCCCCCTTGGGATTATCAAAAAGAGTAAAAAAGTAAATAAGAGAGGAGACAATAAAAGTTCACATTGCATTAGATTGAGAAAGATATTTAATTAAAAATAGTAGAAAACCCAATTAAAAATTATCCCTACCAAAAGATAGTAGTCTATTTTCTTCATCACTGGTTTTCTTCTATTTCCATGTGGTATTAGCATCAGGAGAAAACAGATGAGAAGAGGTAGAAGTTGACGAAGTAAGTGAACCAACTTACAGAGAAGGTAAAGCAAGCCCTTTCAAAATAGAAGGGTCCAAGGATGTTTTTTTGAAAGACCAAGGTAGTTTTTTTCCAGGGATAATAGGTACGATCTGAATTAGATCCTGAGAAAAAGACATAGAGGAAGAGGCGAGGGTAGTGGATGAGAAGTTAGGAAAACCAGTTCTTAAGGGTGTAGCTGTAGGATCCACAATAGCAGTGCTCTGCACATGAAGATAAATCCTCAAAAGATTGATGAAGTCAGCAATAATATCTTCACCATACTGCATTGCTTTCTAAAATTCATCCTTGTTCTCCGTGATCTTTTCCAACAAGGGAGTGAAATCCTTTAGCTTTTGAAGTTGAGTTTTGAAAGCTTGAGTAAAAGGAGAGATTTTCAAATTCTCTAGAAGGTACATTAAAAGGTTTGTCATATCATGCTTAGAGAAAGTCATATTGAAGTATAAATACACCTTCATAGTAATTTCTTCCTAAGAATCATTTTCAATATTGGAATGAATTCTCAGAAAACCGATAACTCTATCACGGTTCTTGACAACCACATATAGATACTCTTTTCAATGCCATTGATAATAGATTAAAGTTCTTCATTAACAACCATTCTATGTAGATCACTATCTAGGGAAGTTTGAGATGATTATCTAGAGGTATTAGAAGCTGTAATAACTGAATAGAGGGAATTTAGTGGATTTAAATCTTTTTGAAGATAGCCCTTATACTCATCAGTCAGATTGTTAAGACCAATATGAAGCTCACACATTTCATGAACAACATTATTGTTTCTTTCATCCACCTTGTTAGATAATGAATTTTGGTTATCTTGAATCCGGGAGTCAACCTCCTAGGGAATTTGACTACCAACATCATCAATAGGATGAGAAATAGGTTCTAGTCTTGAGTTCATCACTCTCTGCATATCTTCAACCATACCTCTAAGATACTTCACTTCATCACTGATATGTTTTCTCTCAACTACTTCATGAATTTCATTAAGCATATTTGGCTAAAAAATCCAAATAATCATCTCTAAAAAATAGTAACATCACCATCACCCATTTTTTCACAATATTAGGTTGAGTGTTCATGATATTTTCTCCCCCACCCAATAGGGTAGCTCAAATTGCTTTCACATCATCCTTACTCACCAATGTGGAAGGTTCTTGTGAAGGTTCGGGAATTGGAGCTGAGATAGGCACAAGTTCCTTTTCAAAGATAAGATTAGAGACTTATTTCAATTGAAATACAATAGAAAGGTCAATAACTTCAATTGAGACTACATTTGAATCATTGACATCAATATATCTATGCAATTTATACCTTGTATTCATAGTGCTCAGTTCAATCGGATTTGCAATATCAAAAGTTTCCATATCTAGGGGCCACTCCCCATCAACATGTGCATCTTTCTTAGGAATAATAGATTTAGATCCTTAATTTACTCAGAGGATTTCATCCCTAATAGCCTTATCAATTTATTTTCATGCCAAATTAATGTCTTGCTCAATTCTCTCTTCAGCAGATGGGATAAACTCTGGAACTACTTGTTCATCTAGGTGTTCCTTAAAAGAAGCTTCTTTCTTGAAAGAAAGATATTCTTCTAAATATTCTTCTAGAATATCCTTCTACCTATCAAAAACAACAAATTCATCTTTAGAGGAAAATTCTTATTCTAGATTAACAACTTATTTAGGAACATGTTATTCCTTTTCAATTAATACTTGAGGAGAAAGTTCATTGCCTTCCACATCGAGGATATTTTTACCTATAAGAAAAATAACCGCTTCTTATTCCTCATCAGAATAGTCAATGATTTCATCTAGTTCTGAACTAGAATCATAAATGGCCTTAGGTATTGAATAATACTCAATCGATTTTTTCGTTTCATAGACCCCCTCACTATCCTCTACCCATAAATTTCTCCACATATTCCAATTAATTTTCATTATTTTGATAGTAAATTTTGAAATAAAAAATTCATAGTGTTTAATGAATTATTCATCGGGTCCAACCAACCATTTTGAATGAAGAATAGATGATATTAGCCTTGTGTAGAATAGGGAGGTTGACATGGAGGTTGTCTTTATCAACTCACACATATAGAGTACAAAATTATTGAAAACGTTAATCTTGTGTTTATTATTCATAAGATGTATAAAAAATAAACCATGATACTTGAGTGTATAAAAATCAGCTTTTCTCGGGATAATCAAATTTAGAAAAAATTTAAACAAAGTTCTAGATTCACCATCTAGATCAGCATCTATTTCTCTTCTCTTAGTTTTTTTCTAGTCAATCTTCCCATGGATTCTTTAAAAATTAAGATCACCATTGGTGGTAGGGGATCACTCTAGTAGTCCTCAAAAATTCCCTCACGAGGTATCCTTATGCATTAATCCCATATCCTCGAAGAAAAGGTACATCATTTCCCATTGATCAAACTTCTCAGAAAAAACCTTCTTCTCTATCAAAAGAAAATTGAACGACCTGATAAAACTATGCAACTATGTTTGGGTAAATTAGACTATAATCCTTTGTGATCCAATGCATACATCATTTATATCTTAGTAATTTCAATACTAAAGACATAATTTAAATCATCCACTTGGGGAAAAAATTTCAGGTACCACTATTTTGTTCACCAAGTTCAGATTCGACAGACCTTTGGGAAATAACTTTGGTGATATTTTCATCTTCTTATCTGATCTGCGCTACATAGGATTTGATGTGGATAGATGTTTAATTCTTGGCATTCAAATAAGGTTTGAGAGGGGGAGATAAAGGTTTAAGATGGGGATACAGTTTAAGAGAAGAGAGCTCAGGTGAATAAATGAGTGAATCTTCTTTTGTTTTTATCATTTATGGATATCATGCATTGAAAATTCAAAATCACGGGAGAGTATAAGTATAAAATAATTAATAAAAACGAAATGGGTTATAATATGTAAATTAAACAAAAAAGTTTCTTTACAGAGAGAAAATAACATACTTTCACGGTGAGACCATAACAGGTTTTCACATTGAGACGGTAACAGGTTTTCATGGTGAGATGTTTACTGTGTGATTTTTAAATTTTGTAACTATATTGTTTAAGATACTAAGTTCAAGACAGTAATGGAGAGATAGTAACAGGAAGACTGTAAACCCGAAACAGATACTTTTAAGACAGTATAACTACCGAACTATTAAAGTTAGATAATACTCTTAAGAGAGTGACTTGTGAAATCATAAACTATGAAACAGTACACTAACTACTTAAGATTTATCATTCAAAACTCATGTATAATGTAATCTATTATTTCATGATTTAATGGATTGGTGAATATATCATGAAGATGATATTCAATTCCAATAAATTCAAAAGTGATATCACATTGTTGAAAATGATCTCTCAAAAAGTGATGTCTTACATGAATATGTTTTTTCATAGAGTGTGAAACAAGATTTTTCGAGATTTTAATATCACTTGTATTTTCAAAATTATATTTACATTCCTGAATTGATATCCATAATCTAGTAATGTGTGTTTCATCTAAAAAATTTGTGCACAACAACTACTAGCAGCTATATATTCAGCTTCTACAGCAGATAATGAAACTATGTTTTATTTCTTACTACTACATGATTCTAGTGACTTTCGTAAAAGGTGACATGTTTTTAAGATGTTTTTTCTATCTAAAATACAACCACTGAAGTTAGAATCTGAATAGATAACTAACTCAAATGATTGTCCCCTAGGATAGAACAGTCATAGATTTGGTGTATGTTGAGGTATTTGAAAATTCTCTTAACAACATTTGAATGAGATTCCTTGGGGTTTTATTGAAAAAAAACACATATAGAGACGCTAACATAATTTATGTTCATCATGAAGTTAGGTAGAGTATGATTCCAATCATTCTTCTATAAGTGGTTGGATAGACAGATTTTCCATCTTTATCAAGATACAACATACAAGTAGTACTCATTGGAGAGTCACTAATTTTAGTGTTATCAACGCCTAAACATTTTATAAAATCTGTAGTATATTTTCACTGACTTAAAATAATAACATCCTAATTGTTAAGGATTTGAAATCCATTAAATAATTTTTGTTCACCCAATAAACTCCTTTCAATTTTTTCATCATTTTATAAAATTTGATACACAAAGAATTTTTTTAAGATACAATGATAATGTCATCAACATAAATTTGAAATACTAAAACATCATTGTAATTTTTTTATTAAATAGGGTAGGATCAGCTATTCATTTTCTAAAACCATTAGAAATAAGAAAATTACTTAATCTATCATACCAAGTTCTTGAAGATATTTTTAAACCATAAAATTCTTTTGATTGTTCAAAAATATGAATTGGAAAGAGAGTATTTGTAGAAGCACTGGGTTTTTCAACAAATAAATCCCCAGCTATATATCTATTTAGGAATGCACTCTTAACATCCAATTTATATAGTTTTAAATTCAATGGTACAACATAAGCAAGCAGAATTCTGATGGTTTCATGTCTATCTACTAGTGCAATGGTGTCATCATAGTCACTTCCTTCTTCTTTACAATAGTTTTGTGAAACTAGTCTATCCTTTTTTATAACATTGTTACCAGCTTCATCTACTTTATTTCTAAAAACTTACTTAATGCCAATGGTGAATGTGTATTTGGGGATGTTATCAAGTTTTCAAACTATGTTCCTTTCAATGTGATAATGTTCTTCTTTCATAGCCATCACTAATAATTTATCATTGATACATCATTAATGTTTTTAAGTTCATGTTTTGAAAATAATACATGATGTTTGTCCTGATTTCTAAGAGAAGCTCTAGTTTGAGTTCCTTTATCTAAATCTCCAACAATAGCATCTAAAGTTTTGTTTTTACGATTTCTAAAAGCTATAGAAAAATAAGGACTAGTGATTTCATGTTCTTCAACAGGATTGGGTTCATTGTGAATTAAATATGAAGAATTTCAAGTACTAGAAGTTTTCATAAATTTCATTATAAGATGGTTAAAGGATTTTGAATTAATGTCCAGATTTGATACATCATCCTCCAGGTTCTCTAGAGTGTTCTTAGGCTTATGTGGATCTGTTTCATCAAATCTTTCATGGATATATTCATGGACACATTTAGTTCTATTATTAAGCAATCTAGAGTCTTTACTAGAGGTTGAATATGCTAGAAATATTTGATCATCACTCTTGGATTAAAATTTGTCAAGATAGTCCTTAGTATTAAGGATATAGAATTGTCAACCAAAAACATTGAAGTATCTTACTTTGGGTTATCAATTGTTTCATAACTCATATGGTGTTCCTTGATAAATGGGTCTAATAAACAATCTATTAATAATATAACATGCAGTATTTACATCTTCAGCCCAAAAATAAATAGGTATTTCATATTCACTAAGCATGGTTCGAGAAATTTCTTGCAAGGTTATATTTCTTCGTTCTACAACTCCATTCTATTATGGTGTTCTAGGGGTCGAAAAATTGTGACTATAGCCATTTTGAGAATGAAAATATTTAAACTCTTTATTTTCAAACTCACATCCATGATCACTTCTTAAGGATTAAATTCTATATTTACTATGATTTTCTATAGTTTTGGCATATTTGGTAATATGTGATAGGACTTCACATTTGTTAGCCAAAACTAATTTCCATGTATATCTAGAAAAGTCATATACAATGTCACGACCCGTCCTCGGGGCCCATGCCGTGACTACCCCAAGCCCGCCTTCCATAGGCCAGGGGCTGGCGACTAGCAGCAAAGGCGTAAATCCCGATAACTGGGAAGAAATTGCCTTTATAAAAGTAAACAAAACACCACAGAGTACAAGAGGAAGAAAAACACTAAGTACAAAAGAAAGTGATGAAAAGTAAATGGGCCAGAATACTAACCCAACTGAAAGTGCAGCTACAACTAAACGAAAGTACATCAGAAAAAGGCAAACATCTGGAAGAAGGAAGCAGCTACTTGGTCATCCTCCTCAGATCCTACCTGAAGGGTAGATACAGATAGCACATCTCTTGGATCACCCACCACAGATCCTACCTGAAGGGTAGGTACAGATAGCCTCCTCAACGCTCTCGCCCATCAACCTTCTCTGTGTTTCGTCTCCCCCTGAAGTCCTCCTCCAGATACTGACTCATCTTGTAGTCCACCTCCGGGTACTGACTCGTCGTGTAGTCCACCTCCGGGTACCGTCCAGTCCTCGAAAACTCAGCCTCCGTCTGCACTGCCCGTCATTTTCAACCAACACAATGAGGTGCGGGCATAGCCTGTGCAGGGTTGAGTATAACGATACTGAGTAGGGACCCCGAGACCCTCAAGGTCTCACTAAAACTAACAAGGATAACCAAAAATAAGATCTCAACAGATAACCTCTACTTAGGTATATGCCCATACATATACCAAAGTTATCAAGTAACCCATCTCAATCATGAGGTAACACAAAGATTATGAAATCAACGGATAACCACTACCCAGGTATATGCCCAAACACATACCTAAGTTATCAAGTGACCCATCTCAATCATGAGGTAAACACTAAGGTCAAATGTCTCAGCTCGAACCCGGATTTTCATCAACGAAACTGTAACTGCTGAAGAGCCCCATCTCTGGAGTGTACAGTGGTCTTGTCACTACTCCGAGGTACTGCTCACTAATCCAAGTCTCTGAGGTACTCCTACGGTCGAGTACCGCGGGTCTGCTGCCAAATAGTGGGTGCTCCGTCCGCTGTGGGTCTACTGCCAAATGTCGGGCGCTCTCCCTAATAGCCTACAGAGGTACTCCTCCGGTCGAGTACCACGGGTCTGCTTCCAACTACCAGGTGCTCCGTCCGCTATGGGTCTGCCGCAAAATATCGGGCGCTCCGTCCACTGGTCTAGTCGACTCACTCCAAGTCGAGTCGGTCAAGCAGTCGTCAGGTCTCAGTCGGCTACACGGTCTCCGTACTCCGCGCACTCGTCTCAGGGAGGGTCCTCTCCATGAGCTACTGGTCAAAACTCAAAGTATCTCAATGTCCCATGAAGAAGTATCTCAAAGGACCGCCTCGTCATAGGGGTCTCAACGCAACAGACGACGCGTCAATCGGACGCCCGGTCTGTGAGTTATTAGCCTTTCCGTCCCAGGGGCCCGGTTGGTTTCGTTAGCGAACCAACCTGGACGTATCTCAACTGTACCCTGAACTCTCATAGGGTATACTCATAGGGACCGATTCTCAACGTGATCACCAACGCCGCTGACGGTTCGTCAAACAGACGTCTGGTCTGAAAGATATCAGCTTTTTCGTTCTAGGGGCCCGGTTGGATTTCGGGTACAATCCAACCCAGCCACTATCCAACAGCAACCAAAAATAGGGCTAAATATGCAAAAAGTTCCGTCTCATCAAGAGGAAATCAACGAGATAGACATCGCGTCAATCGGACGCCCGGTCTGTGAGTTATTGGCTTTTTCGTTCCAGGGGCCCGGTTGGTTTCCTGAGCTAACCAACCCAACCGCACTCCTATGGCATCCAAACCTCGAGCGGAGTATGCCAAAAGATCTGTATCATAAAGAAGAATCCAAAAAAGTCGACGACACGTCAATCGGACGTCCGGAACTCAAGTTACGAGCGTTTCCGCTCCGAGGGCCTAGTTGGTTTCGTATCTGAACCAACCTGGCCGAACCCAAAGTATTCCGAAACCTTGAGTGCGATATACCAAAGCAACCATCTCGTTCCAAGGATTTCTACGCAACTGACGGTGTGTCGATCAGAGGTCCATAGCCCAAGATATGGGCGTCTGAACCAACTCAGTCTAAAAATAGGGGGTCTGGGCCCGGCCCAGCCCGACCCAGTACCCCCCTGGGTCGGACGAACCAGGTCGACCCGGCCCGGGCGGCGACCCGGCCCGACGACCTGGCCCATCCCGGAATCCCAGCCCGTCCAGCGGCAGGGCCAGCGCAGCCAACAGGCCGCGCGAGCACGCCCAAGGGAGGGGTGTTGCCCCTCCTTTATGTAAAACGGCGGCCCCCTTTAAGGGGTTGCGCCATGTGCAACCTGGGGGCTGTAACCCCCCGGTTTTTCCCCTGTAACGGCCGGCCCGCGCAGGGCCGGCCGGTTTCTTGCCACGGGACCCTGCGGTCCTGCGCCTTTTGGCGCCGGCGGCCGGAGTTCCGGCCGCCTTCTTCGAATTCTCCGGTGGGTGGATTTTCCAGCCGCTACTTCCAGGATGGCTGCAAATTCGTCCGGCACGGCATGATGACGCCGCGTTCTTCTACCGCGGCCCGACTCCGGCCGCGGCCTCATTCGTACCCTCGACACAGTGCGACAGCGTCGCGTTTCTTCGTTTGTGGCCCGCATCGTTCACGTCTCCTTTAGCTCAAGCACAGTGCAATGATGCATTACCGTCTCCGCTAATCAAAACGAAGAATAGCAAAGGGGGGAGGGGTATCGGTCGTGTTTGTGCGGACCGATGCCCTCCCGTTATTTCGATAGCAGTTGACCGAAATGTAAAACGTTTAAACTTCACAATTTTTAATTTAAATAAAAATTGGAACATGGCCGTCAGATTTATCTTCCATATATGAAGGAATGAATCACCAACTTAAAAAGATTCAAACCCCTACCTCGGTTTCAAGAACTGTGCACGTCAATGAGCTGCAGAAGACAAGCATCGTGGAGGTCGGGCGTCACGGAAAAAGAACGTCGACGTCGTGAAGCAAGGATTCAAAGGCGTTGATGGAGATTTCGTCATGGAAAACTGTCGCGGATGAAGAACGTCGGGAAAGAAGTTCTCCGCGTTCTTCGGCGGAGATGTTCTTCGCTAAGGACAGTGTTCTTCATCGGAGTCTGAGGTGTTCTTCACGTTCTTCGTCGAAGAAGAAGCTGTTCTTCCCAAAATCTCTCAACGACAAAACTCTAACAACGAAATAAAATAATCCTCCCACTTATTTTATTAACCCAACATAGGTTTTTGAATTTCAAATGTTTGACAATTCAAAACCCACCTTTAACTCACTTAAGATATACATAAGATGTTATAAAATTGATGAGGACATAAGCTAGCAAAACTTAAATGAGGGGGTTTAGAGGGGTTAGGAAAGTGAGGGGTTGGGATCATGTGGGTCCCACCCTACTTTATCCTCTCATGGTTGGTTATCACAAGTGGGTCCCACCCCCAACATCCTTACTTAGGATAAAACTACCAAGTGGGAAAAATAAAAATTGTTAATTTTTATTTTCAACTACCAAATAAATTAATAACTCCCCTCGTGTAAACTCAACTCCGAAACAGGAGTTCCTAAGCAATTACCAGCACTACGGTTCCATCGGTGCCCTCTGAATTCGATTCCGGGCACCGGTTCAAAAGTTAGAAATTCCCGCTCGTTCGTTCACTAAACGTACCCGATCTAAACTTCGGAGTGAAATTCCTGGCACACCGGGCCTCGGAATCAGGCACCTTCAAAAAATGCATTCTTGTAAAGTCCCAAAGAAAATTTTGAAAAAATTTCCCTTGAATTTTATGGGTCTTTACATAGAAGAACATAAACATAGTTCTTACCATTTAAACTATAATCTCTAAATGGTCCTATCAAATCCATGTAAACTAATTCGAGAGGTTAAGAAGTTGACATCTTTCTTTGGTTGGATGTAAAAAAAAATTTGTTATCCCTTATGATAAGGATTATACACTTTATCATTTGGAAACACATGTTTCCATAGGTCTTTGACTATGCTTTTTCTAGTTAACATTATAAGAGAGTGAATTTTACAGTACCCTAGTATCCTATTACAAATCCAAGACTCTTTCTGAAATACACTTATACATAATGATTTTTGAGAAACTAAAGACACTACATTAATAGAGTATACATTTTCATTTCATAATGCAAAAAATTCTAATTAATTTTTAGAATTGAAAATATTTCAAGCATTATTTTTAATTTTGACATGAAATCTATCATCACATAGTTGTGAAATACTAAGTAGATTATATTTCAATCCTTAAACAAAATTTACTTTGGAAATTAAAACTGAGTTAAAGTTAATGATTTGGAACAAACCAATGATCTTTCCTTTGGCATTGTCACCAAAGGTTAAATTTCCACCATCAATTTTTATTAAGTTCATGAAGAATGAATAGTCTTATATCTTGTGTCGTGAACAACCACTTTGTAAGTACCATAATATTTAACAAGAGCTCTTTAAGCTGTTTTCCTACAAAATAGTCAAATAAAAACATATATTGGTATCTGTATTTTTTATGGGTCCAGTAATAATAGTGACTAGTGTTTTAAGAACCCATATTTCCTTCATAGGTTTCGTATAGGAATTATGTAATGTGATAGAAAAATAAACACTATTTGGTCCAAAAAATCATGAAACAGTAGAGAGTGTATCAGAATTTGAACTAGCTGAGTGTTTTCCAAAACCAGGAGTAATGTTGTATGTCCAAGACATAGAAACTAAATTAGTTCTTCCAAAACTTCTTTTACTAGGTTGATAAACAATACCATTTTTATATTTAAGATAAATCTATTAACCTAACATTTTCCCCAAAGTATCATTAAAATTAGAAAACATTTTTAGATCCTTTTTCAATTGCTCATTAGATAGATTTAGAAAAAAAAATTCTTTGAGAAATTGAGCATCGATTCTCTCCTTCTACAATAAGATTAGATTTAATGGTTAAGGTAAGCGCATGGTGTTTCTTTACAGACTTGTATTTATCTTTTTGTTCATTACATGTATATTTAAGCATATTATAGTACTCAAACATTACATTCTTAGATATATTTTCAGATTCATTCTCATCTCAATAATAATAGGAACTGTTTATAGGAGATTCCATTGTTACCACAGATGTGTTTTTCATGAAACACATATTGGCATCACTGTCATGTTCATCATGTGAAGATTCTATGTCACATGAATTGTCTTTAGAATCACTCAATGTTACATTCATTTCATTTTTTATACTTTCTATATTTGTCCTCATATTTCATTTTTTACATGATCTTGGGCAGTTTTACATGAATAAATTCGGTTAAATTCCTGATCTCTTAAAGGGGAAATGTATAGAATTCATGGAATTCCAATTTTTATTGTAGGCAGTCTTGGTTCAGTCATCCCAAGTTATTCTCTCAGTATCAGGAATCGTAAACTCATATATAATTCAAGAAAAAAAATTCAAAACCCAAAATTTCAAAATGCATTTCCATTTTAATATTCCATTCAAAATAATTGGTTCCCTTAATGAACGGTGGTCTATTTGTTGTAGAAATATCCAAACTATTATCCATAAAAAATATATACTTTGAATGCAATAGAAATTTAAAATTGACTGAAATTTACAAATCTTTAAAGAACGAATAAAACCACAGTTGAATAGGGTCAAAAAGAGAGGCCTGATAGGAATAACAAACACCCTCTGATACCAAATGTTGGTCGGAGAATAATACTATAAATGGGGGAGAATTGAGTATCAATAAAAAATTATATTTGAAATGTATTGAAAAAGGTCCTCAATATAAAATAAATACAGCATAGTTAATCAAAGTAATACGGTTATGAAATTTTGACTGTTTAAATAACTTCTTAGAATATTAATTAATTATCAGTAATCTTAATATTAATTATTAATATCACTTTTGAAACTATTCTAAAAGGGAAAAACAATTATAAATTCTTTTCAATATTAACTATCAATGTAAATTTATAAATTTCTAAATTATATTGTATGATAGAGAAAACTAAATAAAAAATAATAGTGGATATAAAACAAGTTTTTCAGTCTCAAGTCATGACCTAATCCAGTCCACTTGGTGATCACCTTCCAATATATAGTTAATATTAATAAAATTTATCCACACCTTTGATTGGGGTAAACAAGTGTACACAGCACTATCCAGGTCACACGACCTCTTCTAAAGTTCTTCATGGGTATAAACTAATAGGTCACACAGATACATCTTCCACACTTATCCATGGGAGTAAACAAGTGAAAAAAGATGTGAGAGGAAGGATATCTTTTATTCTCTAGTTTAATGGATGATATTGTGTGTGTTTTTATATAAACACACACACACTACTCAAAAGATAAATGAAATAAAAAATAGAGAAAAAAATATGAGATGAGATTAGAAGTGCTTTGAGTGTTATTTTGTGCATCTCTGGACTTCTAGGATGATGTAGATATAGGAATCGGGTCCTCTTGAAATAAATAGAGTATCACAAGTCTGATTTTATGGTTTCTAGTTAGATCTAGCTTCTGTTCGTTAGGGTGTTTGTATTGAGAACATGTTCATGAATCTGTTCTATATTATCAAATGATTTTTGATTCGATAATTATTCATGTGTTCTTAAGATTCATCTTGTTTCATGTGTCAGTTATTTTCTCAAGAATGCCCATGATTCTTTGTTATCAAACCTACCATTGTTTCTGGGCTAGACTTCTATTTTTATTCTGGGAGTGGATGAGTTAGAGGTGACTGGATACATGTATTCTACACTCCATACCTTGTACAATCAGGTGACATGTCTATAATGAGATATTAATTGTGTTAGTGGATTTAAAAGACTCAAATATGACCATTAGAAATTAAATTAAAAATCAACAAAATAGATTAAAAAATGGTGTCACTGTCTGTCGGGAAACAGTGTCACTTGTGAACGGTGTCTCTATGAAATAGTTTCTCTTTCTCTTACTTTGAGTAGCAAGACAATTATGATGGCATAGTTGTATAGATATCAAGAACTAGTAGCATAGATGTGGTGTCTGTTCACAAGGCATGTTCTCAATGTCTGGTCATGGGTCTAGTCAAGGTTTCTGGTCATGGTGTCTTTTCACGGTGTCTGGGTCACGGTGTCTGGTCACTATGTCTAGGTCACAGTGTCTGGGTCACGGTTTCTAGGTCATGGTGTCTGGGTCCTTTTCCAGAAAAACATAATCTTTGTCAGACTCATGGTTTCTCAGACATAACCAAATATTTGTATATAGACATGAGTAGTGATATTCATAGAATGAACTCGACTTATTCATTCATCAAAGAAATCATTATAGACTAAAGGAAAATATAGTTTAAAATAAACAAACATAATTTATAGAAATTGAGATCTTGTATAGGTTTATTTAATGCATATAGAAACCAACCATTTGTACACATGATTTGAGACATAGTAAATAGGATTAACAGGATTTATAGAATTCATAAGATTTTTGATCATTAAAACATGATTAACACATGAGGAGTCCAACAAAACCATTGTCTAGATTCTCAAGTTACTACTTCATTATTTATTCCAACTAAATGGTGGTTATTCTGTAAGGTGTATTTGGTATAGGAAGAGATCTAGGAATAAGTTTAATTGAGAACTCAACCTCTCGGCATTGAGGAAGACCGAACACTTTTATAGGGAACACATCAGTGTAGTCCCAAATAATTGAAATATAATCAAGATTAATTTTCTCCTTTGTCTCAATCATTTATGATAGATATTCTTGATCATAAGTAAATAATATCCACAATTTATTTGATTATTCTGAATGTTATTCTTCATCATCCATACACATTTACATATTTGGTGGATACCTAAGGATGTGTAGAGTGATCACATTTTCCTCATAGCTGATGTTGGATGTGTATAAAGATATAAAATAAATGACAAATATAGCATCAAATTCCACCAATAGAAGTAAGATAAGATTTTCTGGGAGGTTTCATCCAGAAAAATAACTAGGGAGGAGTTATATAATTTGGATTAAATAATTTACCCATTTTCTATTCTCACAAATAACTCTACATTATTATTTTGAGGTGTTGTTTGAATAGATCAACTAAAAATACAATATAAAGATGAATTTATAGAAGTAGGATCAAATAGTGCATTCAGTATTATTGAATGAATAAAAAGAATACTTGTCACGACATCATTTTCAGGCTCCATCGGAGTATTAGTGATAGCATATTCTCTACCTTGTTGTCTTGGAGGTTTTTGTTCTTGGTTTTCTCTTACAACCCTTAACCTAGGGAATTGTATCGCATAATTCCCACATTCCATATAGTTGAAAAACATCACTATATGAAGCGTGTTTATATGAACATTAATTTCTTCTTCCACAATTGTGAGATTCTTCAAATCACTTCAAAAATAATTATCATGATACCCCTCTCTTCCGCAGTTGATGAATCTCTTAGTTCCCTTTAGATAGTTCTAAGGATGCTTCTTCCAACACTTATAACATGTGGGATGATGGATTTTTTTCAATCATGGTATTTATATATTTATTATACCTTATTAAAATTTATTTTCTATTTTTTTCTCTAGGAACATAAAACCACTTTGTGTATCTAATCTCTATCTTAACCTTAAGGGAACAAAACAAAATATCCTCAAAGATGTCAACGTCTTAGATAACCAATTATTTTCATTGACTAGTTTTTAGTCTAAAAAAATTGATCCACCATTATCTCTATTTTATTGATAAATCCAAAGGTATATCATGAAATATTTTAAAATTTTTCCGCATACGCCTCAATAGACTCATATTCCTCTTTCTTCAGTCTGGGGAACTCCCATTCCATATTAATATTGAGTGATCGGGGAAAATATTTTCTTTAATGAATTCCATTACATTAAATCAATTTCCCCCTTTGAATACATGTTTCTAATTAGAGACCATCAATATTTAGATTACTCGTCAAAATGATAAATCACCAATATGACATTCTCTTCTTATTATCACTGGAGGATAGATAATATCTTATCAATTTATTTAATCCTCTGTTTTGTGATAATGGGATAATAAGAAACACAAAATATATGAGGAATTTTTCACATAAAGTCTTCAACCACAAATTGATCATACATAGGAGAAAGAGGTGATTCTACATGATTCATGAAATTATTACTAAGAGAAGCTAATTTTTTCGGGTACAATCATGATGTTTTATGATCTCATTCGGATAATATATTTTATTTCATTAGGTAAATTAGTATATTTCGTAACTCATTGATTGTAGGAATGATTTATCCCCTTTCCATCCATTAAATAATTAAAATAAAATAAGATTATGGGGCTTTGATACTTATCTATTAGGAATATAAAAAAGGAAAAATGGAATATATAAGGATAATCTTATAAATAAAAAGTATATCCTGACATGTTATTCTTTATGATTCAATATAGGTTACCCATGGTGATAGAATTATCTGTAGGTTTTTCTAATGTTTTCTAGTCCAAGTCCCCCAAAATAACTAGAGCATTCAATGATACCAGCTATAATGACCCTATTCTTCTAAAAATATTATTTCATAATTTTAATGTTAATTATTCATCAAATAAAAACTATGGATCATTAATTCCAGTGTCATTGGAATATTAGGTACATGATTATATGGTATAAAACAAAAATTAAAGAAAATTTATTTACATTCCCTAATGATCTCCTATTTTTTGAACTCAAAAATATTCATAGGATAGCCTAGGTAATACATAAACAAAGGGATGAGATAAAAATCATACAACTAAACTAAACATAGGAATAAATAATAGCACATGAGTTAGAAGCCATAACATGTTGTCATAAAAATGAAAGGAATAAAAATAAACATATGGAAGCATAACATATAGAACAAGGGATAATGTAATATTGGATACATATTAATGTGGTATAAACATGTAATATAACATAAACATGAGTCAATTCTAACTACCCAAACTATATCACATGTTGTACAATGTCCCATAATAGAATTAGGATTACTCCATAGCCCAATATGTCATTTCATGATACTAAAAATTCACAAATGAATTAGTTCTTTATAGGGGAACACCCATCATAATATGTTTATTAATATTTTTTCCACATGAAGAATCAAAGCTAAAAAATAAATATAAGGGTTACTCGTGGAACGAAATGGGTATCATAATCATTTCATAAGTCATAACAAATGGAAATATCATAATAGTTTCCCTGAAATAATTAATTTAAATAATTAATGGACATAAAAGGTAAAATAGGAATAGATCATGAAACATTATGTCTGATTGATGTCAAATCATTTAAAAATAGTGTTTAAAATCTTTACAAATGAGACATTTTTGTGCGGTTTAAGGGAAAATAAAAAAGAGTCCTTAAAGAGGACAAATGAATAATTATATACATAAAACTAGAAATAATATAATATAATTTTTCATGATAATCATAGTGATTTTATAAAAATATTAGGGTTTTAAGACAAATTATAGAGTTTATATGAAAATGGATAAAATTTTGAGAAGTTCCCTTTAATTGGAATTGTTTATCGAGAGGAATTAAAAATAGACCCCTTATAAAACATGTATTTTACCATAAAATAAATAATAATTGAGATATATAAATAGATATATGTTTTTAACATATAGATATTATTTATGAGGATTACGTAACAATAATTATGAATTAAATCAGGGTAAAATGAAATAAAGTGTAACCTTAAGGAATTAAATATATGTTCGAAGAGAATCCCTTACAGTATGTATGAAACTGCTCTACCATTGCCATTATTGTACTAGATAATCAAAATAGATTCAATAATAATTTACTTAATAACCTCCTAAACATATATTTTATTTTATTTTATTTTATTAGGTTCATTTATTACATTTTTGTTAGGTAATAATGTTTAATTGTTTTTGTTATGGGAGCATTCCTTTGAAGATTTTTTGATCGGTTTCCTTAAGTGTAATTATGGGAAATCTTTTTTAGTTGAAGGAAAACTGTAGAAGTGGAATTATATGATACTTATGATCCTACATAATAATATATATTCCTATATATCATTTTTTTTATTTTATGAGGATGATTCATTAGATGAAATGTTAATGATTAAGATTTTGTTTATTTTGGCATCTTTTAGAATATCTAGAACTAGATATAATTTATTTTTTAATATTATGAAAATATATTAGTTTGAAAACATGAAACATGTTCTAATATAAATTTTAAATTTTCTTTAACCATTATTATGGTTTTATGGTAAACCATGAATGCAGTAATGGAATATGAAAACTAGTTGTCTGCAAACATGGTGAATCAACAAATAACGGACAACATTTTCGTTTTTAGAAAAAAAAATAGAAGAGAAAGACTTGATGATAAATACTCCATTAAAATAATAAAATCAAATATATATATTATACTAGATTTATTTTTCTTTTTTTGATAGGAGTGATGGGATCATAAAAAATGAAAACTATTTAAAATAGAAAGAAGAAGGATTTTACCTCTTAAATGTTTTCTCATTGACAACAACTTTAAGGAACTTGGGTTTGGTCTTTTGATGATTCCAAAAAGGCTAGAACCAAGGAAATCGGTTTGGGAGAGTAATTTTAAAAAAAATATATGTAATCTATAAGTCTTATAATACGTGAGGATAATAGGTGGCGAGGGATGGTATTTACAGTTGGAGGAGAGAGGTGTTTTTCCTTATTATATTCATTTTATTATTATTTTGGCTCATGACTATCAATATTATTTATTCCTATGAATAAATATAGAAAATACTGCATGGGATATCATTCTAATGAGATCTTACATCATCTATGAATCAAAATTTTATTTATTTGGTTTAAAATGTTAAATACCATAAATTACCATATTTCACTATTCGGCAAAAATTAAACTATTTTTTAAAAACCAAAAAAATAACCCCATCCATTTTTAATTGTGTTTTATTAAATAGACTCAATTTTATGAAAATAATATTTTAAATATGATAAATTTTATTTTAAATTAAAATCATTATTTATTCAAAAAATATTGAATTTAATATTATAACTGATTTTATGACATATTGAAAAATTATGTAAGGTCTCATAAAATATTATTATATTTATATGAAAATAAAATATTAATTTAAATTTTTTTTTATGAAAATATATTTTCTTTTAAATCATTATATTAATTATAATAATAAAAAAAATATTTTCGACTTACCAAAATATAAACACATAATTAATCATTTTTAAAATAATTTTTAATAATACCAGGAAATATATATATAATAACTTCATTTATAATATGACTCAATTTTTTTATAATTTTATATGAGATGATACTATTCAATTGGTTGAATTACTATTGTTAATGGTTATATTACTATTATAATGGTGAGGTTATTATTCTATCAATATATGTGCCTTCATTTATAAAAATACAATTTATTTAATTATTCCATTGTTAGAAAAGTGTTTTTATTGGGTCTTCAATGTGATATATGTGTTTTATACTATATATCATAATTATAAGAATGGAAATTACATTAATAAAATTTTGGGTCGTTATGTACCTCATTGTTTGACACCTGTATAGGGCTCCCAGTGCATGACCCCCTTCCATTCCACTCCCTCATTATCCAATTCCCCTCCAAATAAATATTTTTATCAACACTTGTAATCTTATACTCTTATCCTCTTCATTATTCTTCCTATATTTCTTATTTTTCTTTTATCCCTGGTTTTCTTCATGAGTTTTACAAACCCTAATACATTTTGGGGTTTTCATTCGTTCAGTTTTGGATGTCTGGGGTTCATGAGACCTAATAAGGATTGGTTCTAGACATGGAAGTTTTATGCTGTGGGTGTGCTAATGATTTTGGGTAATATTTATTATGTTATAATTCTTTTCAAAAAAAATTAATATGTGCTTTTGTGCTTTTTGGGTTCCTTATATGTTTGTATTACTGCTTTTGCCTCCTTGAAGTTGTTTTCAGTCGCCATTGTTAAAGGCAACTTGTAACTATACACATAAGTATATATATATATATATATTCTCCATAAATATATTTCTTCATGGAAATCAGAATATATAGATAATTTTGAAGGGTATATATATGGATGTGTATATGTATGAATGTGAGATGTGTTTTTCACCAAAGGTAGTGTGTTTTGTGGAAGGTTTTCTATGTCTAACCCTTAAATTTGAATTTCATAATTTTGTAATTTTTAAAAAATATGTTTTCATTGTTATATAAAATTATAGGCTATGAAAAATGACTTTTTATTCTTATAAATTAATTTTTACTCTCTTAGCATATTTTAATTAATCCTTTAACATCGGTTTATTTTATTAATCATATTTCCATGACTCTACTTTAAATAAAAATTACCTTAAATATTTATGTGTTGTTTCTATGCCTTTCAGTTTATGAAGATTTATTTCAAATATTAATTGTGTGTTTGTGGGTGAAAATGGTGTTTTCCCTTGGGCATTGATGTGTTTATGGTTTCTAATTCTCTTAAACCAAACGGATGTGGATTAAAATGGAAATATAGCACTGGATGGTTGGTTTATGATAAAAATGGTTAAATGGTATTAATTAAAAAATTGGGGCACTAGGGAACCCTGGGTACCTAGGAGGGTTTATATGTACTAGTGCATCAACTGATTCGGAAGGGAAATGAATATGGATCCAGAGTATGTTTTACACTATAATACAAACTGAACGAATTATATTTCATTAGGGATTGCTAGAATAATGGTGGTGACCTATTCTAGTAGAATGTACATGAGAATATATTATATTGTTTGATCCCCAAGGTACAAGGATAGTATGAACAAGTTAACTTAGCTTTATATGGGATTTCTATGCTACTTTATGTTATTTAATTATGTTCTTTTATTTTACTTCTTTATTAAATTCTCTCTATATTGTTTTCCTTTAGATGATTAAAATAAATAAAATACAATTCACATACCCATATTTTGTAGCGCATGATATTAAGCATTCATACTGAAATGTTTCCTTCATTGAATAATCAATTTAAAAATGGGATTATTTATTGTTTATTATTATTTAAATATATTTTTCAAAATAAAAATATGAAAAGGTTGTTAGGAAGAAATCAGTCTGTTAATTATTTTAAAATGAAATGGGAATTTTTTTTATATAAGTGTGTGTCTGTGTGTATTTTAAAACTACCATTATTATATTTTTTAAGGTAATGCATTGGGAGTATTTCATTTAAGAATTTCTAATGAGTTTTAATAACCACACCTATAGCTCAATGAATGTTTTTTATTCTTCTGCAATTTCTAGTTCATACTCGGTTTTCGTATAATGATGTTGGTTCTGTTGTTGTTGGTTACTTAGGAAGTAACATAGAGGTATGTACTCTTTTATTTATTTCCCTTTCAAGTATTTATTTTTATTATTTAGTTTTTTTATTTTTCTATCATTTATATGGTAAACCATTCCAATTTGAATATATTTGATTCTAAACACTAGTTTCCATCAAAAAAGAACCAAGAACACCTCTCATACCATGTTGTACGTTGGATCGGGGTACAAATTCGAGGTTGACCGTGGTTGGTTCGTTAAAAAATAGAAATTTTGTAATGGTAGATATCAAACCATATGTAGAAGAAGCTTCGCACCATAATATTTTAATTCCCTCCATAATGAAAAAGTTATGGATTAACATATTATTATCGTATTTTAGGTTACCATTCTGTAATGAATGAGTTTTCCTTCAAGTGTTAAATATAGTGGATATATATATAGAGTGGATTAACAAAAAATAAAATAGGTAATATAAAAATTCAAAGGCCATGGGATTATTACAATAATAATAAAATCTAGAAAATAATAATTGAGATTTATTATTTTCATCCCCATGAAAGTCCGGAAAGTAGCCACTACTACTACCACATAAAAGAAAGATGAATAGAAGGATTACTATACGTGTAAAGGCTTCCATGGAGGGAATTAGAGATCAAAACCATTTTCAAATTATTTTTTACCACTATGAAGGATATACATACATTACTATAGATGATAAAAAGAATCATCACTAGTATAGACCATCATAGTGTATGATGTTGAACTTTAGAATGAAGGGAAAGAGTTTTCGGTTGTTTAATCCGTGATTGGATAAATAACAATGGAGGCTATAAGCTGTGGATACCCATGGACTCTGTCATTTAACTCTTGAACTTAATTTACAAAATCATGTGTGATTAATTTTGATAATTTATCATTTTCATTGTAAACTGGTTATGTTATTCTATAATACTTTTTAATATATTTTTAAATTTAATTTTTATGATATAAAAAAATGTATTTGTCTTCACTATTTAAATTTTATAAGAAATATCATATGTAGAAGAAACATGTTTTCAATTAGGCTAAATTTCATATAGGTATTTTAGTAGTTAAATAACATCCTTAGAATGAACAAAGCTAATATTGAGATCTTTGTATGATTTTCAAGTACATTTAGGTTTATATTTTTTATTATTCATGTGTATATTAAATAGTTGAAATATATATTCTCAGCAGTGATGAATTGTGTGTCCAATGGATAAAATTTAATCATTTTTTTTATAAAACCAATTTTCAATTTCCATTTGAAACCAATATACATTTCATCAAAAATAAACACATTCTTTCTATGAACCAGTCTATATTAGTATTATTTAAAATTTTAACAAACATATAAACTCACTAATTTTATTATTATTTTTAATATAAAAAAATTAATTAATTGTTTTGAATATAGTAACTGCATCCTTGAGATATAATCTTGTATATTCTATATTTAATTCATTAGGAATAAAATTATTAATAGTAATCCATGAAAAATCCATGATTTTAATAGATTTATAATTTCATAGGTTTCATCAACTACCAATATCATGATATAAATATCTAGAACACAAAAGTGGTATCTGGACCAACTTCATCAAGGAACCACCATGTTTTCCTATTATTATTTTTGAAGAACATTTTTATTGTATGGTGTGTGGGGTCATATCATAGTTTATAATATTAAGGATTAAATTATTTTCATAGTCATAGTATATTACAATTTTATATCGTAAGGAATAATATATAAAAAACTTATGGTATTTTTAATGTCATAGGCTATGATATCAGATATCATAGCCTAATACTAAAAAGAATTTTTCACATAGATAGAGAATTGTTCTGTATCATAGATATAGGGTATATCATCAAATAAAACTAGAAACTTATGAAAATAAATTTCATAAACATCAATATTGGACATCAATTATAATTGATAATTCCATATTTTTCATCATAAAAAATGATATTCTATAAATTATTAATATTTAAAATTTTGGTTATTTTTCATTCTTATTTAAATTTCACTTTTGGATGATAAATTTTTTATTTATTTTTTTATTCCATTGAATATTGTATTTTATAATTTTTTTAAATTTTTTTATATTATTTATTATTTAATTTTTAAGATAATTTTATACTTGAATTTTTTAATTCCATGAAATATGTGTTAGCTAAGACAACATAAGATTTATTTTTCCTCTACCTTGATCTCAGTTTTCAATTAAAACTATTAGAATTAATTTAGTTGTTGAGTATAGTTTATACAAATTAAGTATTAGAGTAACGATGAACTTTATTCACGCATCTGTAAATTATATTTGAGTAGAAAGACTTTGGGTTAGACTTCCCACTCTAATGATGGTTCATGGTTTATTCTAGAAATATGGGGATTATCTATCTAAGGATTCAAGCATACTCATGTATATTTAATCAGTTTTATATAATTCTGATGATTTATATTAAAATTTTATATACCATATCTATAGGATGAATTTGAATATTTTTTAATACGTTTTACTAAATATTTTGGGTCAGTAACACAAAATTTTCATTGTGTAAGGTGTTACACAATAATATAGTGTGTACATATTAATTTTATATTTGGGATAGGGATTCAAAAACTAAATCATAAGAATAATACACACATAAATGAATAAAACATGAGACTATAAATATTTTTGGTGATGTAATACTTATGAATTAAATTATAAATTGATGTGTATTATGTTTGTAATATATTGAATGTAAACTCTACAAATACATACAATGATGTTATTTCCAATGTAGCAATTTTCAAAACCTCACACATCCAACAAGTTAGGTCATGCCAAATTTGGGATTCCCTAAATTATATTTTATAATTAAATTTCATTATGGTTGATACCAATATGATTTTCTTCATATTATTGTCATTTTTACTAGGGTACAATTTGATAGGAGATCAAAATAATATTAGGTTACAAGAGGAATATATTTGAGTTTGTACATAAATTAGATTTGGATAAATATTTATTCTCCCAACTATCCAAGTGTTAGATGTCATATGAATAGGAGTGTGTCCTACCTAAATAACTAGATTGTGAGAGAGATGAAAAAGAGAACTCATTTCCTTTAGAAATATGGATCTTGAAAAACTAAATGGATATATTATATGGGGTAATCGTTTTTAGTGGGAGTAATTTCATTAAAATATCTGGGTGAAACGATATAATAAATGATACTCTATGGAAGATATGTCTTTGTTATTAATCTTATCCAGAATAATTTTTATAATGTTTGGGATATATTATAGGTATGACCTATAATTCTAGATTAGTATCCATGGATTATAATTTTTCTTAATTAGATTCAGCCGGATCATTTGAATTAGGATGTTATAAAGATCAATTTGTCCAACTCTGACTCATGATTTTTAGATACATAGTATGCATAACACATTTATGCTAATAATCACCAATATAGAAATACGGGGGAATTAATGAAAGGTGGTGAATATTTTATAGAAATAAAGAAACAGTTCTTTCATTATAATTAAGTTCATATAATCAAGGTATACTTATTATATTAGTTCTAGGGTATCAGAACTACTATTATGTCCGTCCATATAAATTTTGGTTTTTTACTTATATTAAACAGTTATGATATGTATAAACTTATCAATCAAAAAATTAATGTCAATGTTGATCTTGTCTAACTTGCCTTTGTAATTATATACCTGGACACGTTAATGAGAAATTAATTTAATATATTTATAGAGGTTTAATTTTTGAACGATGTAATTATAAATCATGTCATAAAAACAAATCCTTTTTATTCGTTAAAATGATAAAATAAAATTTCAGTAGATAGGTGAAAATGGATTAAGAACTATAGGATCTCATAAATAGTGATATATGTGGACCAATATGTACTAAATAAAGTTGTAGTTTTTGGTACATCATTTTTTTATGTTTTTAATTAGTTCTTTATAGTATTTTATTTCTAATGAAGAACATGTTTGAAATATTTAATATTTTAATGTGTATCTTATTCAATTTCTTAATCAAATTGGAAAAGTATTAATATTATTTAATTATAATTTTATGGTAGTTATATGATCCATGAATTCAATGAATATATAATAGATTTGGTAACTATTACACAACTCACTCCACATATAACACTATAATGGAATGTATTATTTTATAGTAGGAATCATACCCTTTTGAAAATGGTTTGATTAACGATGAAGAAAATTTGACCTTTTAATTTAATTTAGAGGACATTAAATTAATACCATTGCATTATAACTTAATTTTCTTCTATCAAAACAATTACTAAATACACCATATGAGATATGGACTTGGAAACATCCTAGTAAGTATTTTATAAATATTTAGGTTTGGGAAGCATTCATATGATGAATGGATTTTGATAATCTTCAACTGATTTCTAATATGTGCTTTTTGTGATCCCAAGGAAACAATGAGATAGTATTTCATTAGTCTAACATATTAAAAAGTGTTTTTATCTTGAAATGATATATTAGTTGTCAAGAAATATATAATTAAAGGTCTAATTGATAGGAAAATTGAACTTAAATAAGTTCAATACCAATAAATATAATGTTTTTTCGAGATGGAAGGGGATCTAGTTAAATAAAAAATTATGAAAAAAGAATTGAATCATGTTATATGGGAACCTCAAAGGATTATACGGTTTCAAAAGGAGATTGGGGGATATGGAATTGTTATCGAAAATGATGATGAAATAATTGTAATAGGTGATGAATCTACTACCAGTTGATAGGACCTTAAATTTCATTATTATGAGAGATGTCTAAATTCCTTGCAATCTGAAATGGACTCCATGTACATCAATCATGTTTGGATCAGAGTGGATGGACTAAAATGGGTGACACCCATATGATTAAAGTACATATTTCATAATAAAAATTACATAAATGGATGAATTTAATACTATAAATAAACAATTGTGCCATATGGTCATAAAAACACATAGTATTTCCTATAAATATAACTTTTCAATTTTTGTGATGATAAAGTATATATGTATATTTATTTTATAAAATATCATTTCAATTTTTAGATATAAACAATATATGTCAAAAACATTTATATAATGAGATTTTGTCCAATGATGTGTTTATGATATAAAATTATGGTTTTAAAGTGTCAAATGTGTTTTGGCGGTTCATAATCTGTAGTGGTCTATTTATTTATTGAATTAATATTATAATAATTGGAATATCATATTTGATGATTCAGTCAAATAGTTTAGTATCATAATGAAAATGAATGATTTGTGTGTGTTAAAATATACTAGTAAGAGTGTGATATTATTTATGATATTTTATAGGGATGATGTAGTTTTTATTGGAAATGATATCCAATATTTATACTTAATAAAGATGTAGTTTTGAAAATTCTTTATAGCGAAATACATAGATGAATAATTATATATAGTGGGTACGAATATCTATTGAGATATATCTAATATGTTTCTCAAAAAGAATTATAACATATATTATTATTATTATTATATATTTATTTTTCATGGGTAACTAAAAAAGGGGTATTTTCTAACGTTACATGGAATAGATCTTATAAATTCTCATAATACTTCGTAATAATAATAAATAATTGATATAATTCCATATACATTATCTATGTGATCTATATTGTATATCATGATGTATATTTGACCTGATATACCTTAGGATTTGATAATTATAAGAAGATACCAAAAAACATAGTGACAGTCACTATATTAATATTAATAACATATTTATGTTCTTAATATGAACTAATGATATTTTCTTTGTCATTTGAAGAGAGGATGAGATCTATGTAAGGAGATACATATATGAAAGTTTCCAATATGATAAATATGACATGAAATATCTATTTTGTTTCATTTTTTCCTAAATACTAGAGTTATCATTTAGAATACTTCCAAAAAATCTTCCTTAGTTGTACCACTTGATGATTATATGATATAGGTAATTTAAAAAAAAAATCTGTACTATTGCTTGTGATACATGAATCAAAATAAAACATACCAACATAACCTAGCTATAAAATTGGTCGGTATGAATAGTACTAACTAAATTATGAAAAGTTTATGGTTTACACATTTATAAAATAAATTCATTGCTTATCAATTTATTATAATTAAAAATAAAAATCATTTGAATGAAAAATAATTTTATTTTTTTGTAAACTATTATTATGAGTGGAAACTATTTTTTTAGTAAATTAAATTAATCACCATTGGTGAATTATATTAATTAATTTTTTATAATATATATTCAAAATATTTTTTTATCATTCATCTAATATTATTTCTAGTAATTGGATAATAATAAATACATTTTTATGCTCAAAATTTCATTTTTCTAAAAAGTGTTTTTATCACTTTTTACACAGTTATTTTAGAATTAATTTTTCTCACTTTTAGAAAAATTATTTCAAAAAATCAAATTGATTTTTGGAATAATAATTTTAATATTATTTTAGATTGAATTTTCAATTATATTTTCAAAATTTTAATATTTTGATAAATAGTGAAAAAATATTGATTTTTAGTAAAAAATCACCTTTTGTTTAAATAGTTTAAAAGTTTATATTTGGTTTTAAAATGGTTTTTGAATAAAAATTTGTAAAATTATACTATTATTAATACAATTTAAGTTATTTAACAAAATTTTATATTTTATATGAATATAAAATGATTTTTAAATTATGAGAACCATTTCATTGGAAAAAAATATTGATCATGCTTGTGGATTTAATTTTAAATTTATTTATTCTACTTGTATAAATTAAATATCATAAAATGGATTTTGTATTTTTTATCATGATAATTTTTATTATATTATATGTTCAACTTAATTTTGTTTCATAATGAGTAGTGACAATTACAAAACATTTACCATGGTTAAGATTAAAATTCGATTACCAGGTTCATTAAACCTAATGATAAGGGTGATTTTACGAAATAAACATGTATAAATCATATTTAATTAAAATATTTTCAACCTTATCCTATTTTAAATATTATTATCTTTCCATTTGGAAGAGTTTTTCTTTATAATTACAGTATAATATTGTATTCTTTGATAAATTTCTAAGTGGCTCATCTCTCCTACTTATAAAAGGACACCCCCTCTTCTCCCCTACACACACATCAATAGCCTATTAGATCATATAATACATGGCCATATACCTTATTTACATCCCTCCTAATGACCCAAAATCCGTCATGTTTTAATAAAACCATCCTAGGAAGGCATTAGGTATAAACCTAAAGATGATATTCAATGTATAGGTATAGTTTATAACCATGTGTTTTACTTTTATTTCTTTTTTATATATATCTAAAATAATATTATACTATGAGAAAATGATAATAAAATTTTTATTCCATATATTGATATTTAATTATGTTAATTTTATAACCTATATACGTACCCTCTTCCATCAAATGGTAAACGAGAATGTCGATCTGGTCTATGGAGGACGACCACCTCACGAACAGATGTTATTCATTTTCCATAACCACCTCTAATAGATGGATAAAATTATTTATTTAATATATATATATATATATATGATATTTATTATATAATTGTAATTATTTTATTATAAAAATTTATCTAAATTCATACCTTCCAATCCTATGGAAATAGATAATTTCGCTCGTTCGTATGTGTGTACTACCACCTCCACAAAGCGATCAGAACTATTTTGAAATTTTATTTTGAAATTTTTGGTAATAAGGATAGATTTAATGAATATATATTGTATTTATGACTTAAAATGATTATATAAATTTTAATTTTTATTTATCTTTATTTCATTCTATCCTCTGAAAAAAGGGAAACAATGTTCATGTGTATGTTTGGAACGCTGTCTCCATGAATAGTATAATTAATTTTTCTGTATAAAATTTAATGCATGGATCTAAATATGTATATAATAAAAATATATGATATTTAAATAATTATTAACCTTATATATATTATGGAACATTTATCAATTAAAAAATACTAAAACTAGTGAACTATAATGTACATGAAATATTGAGCACTTATTTCCAGAAAAATGTGGTTTTAACAGGGAGTTGTAAATAAATGGGTGATAATGTTGGACCGTGGAAAAGAATTATAGAGGAGGGGTGAATCATGGTTTAAAAATATTCATTTAAAGTGATATATATTATTCACATGATGGTATTAAGTTGTTAAACATATCTTATGGAATCATGCATCAGTTAAACATTCACACACAGAGAGACAACACAACAATTCTACTTGGTTCACCACTAAGGGCTAGTCTATTGACTATAAACCAATAGAGTGTCACTAATACCTAGATCCATAAATATTCACTAGTTTTGGAATAAATATGTTGACACACAGTCGCTATGTTCCTTGCACCTTCCTTTACAAGATTTTAGGGATAGTGCACTACCTCCCTCAAAACACATCCGTCGACTCCCCCATGATAACTGCTTTGGGTGATGTATTAATTAGTTTAATGACTTGAATTTCACCTTATTAGATTGTAATTTAATTCTTTTTACATGACTAGCATGATAATCTACCAGCATCAAAATCCCGATTGGATGCACATGCAAGCACTATTCACTTAAACCTGATATCCAATACTATCATTCTCGAATCAACTTCATGAAGATCACTAACATCACAAACAATACTACCATCACATAACAAGCTACTATTTTGAAATTCATTTAATCATAATGGAACACCCCATCACTATGAAACTCATTTTCCTCTAGTGAGATTTCAGTGATCCTTTAAAAATATATTTGAGAAGCTCTTCTATTAACGAAGGTCTAGGTACATTTATTTTTGTCATGGAGGTTACCATAAACTCATAACACATTATATATTCTTCTCTTCTCATAATCATAGTGAACATCATCAACTCATCGTTCCCTCACGAAGCTCCATGCCTTCATGATTCTAAACCTTTGAAAAAAAAACCAGTATTCATGGAACCCATTCTTTTAACATATTTATGATGTTTTAATCCCAAAAAAACCATTCATGATACTAGCCTCTACCATTAAATTCTGAGCCCAAAAAGTGGAAAATAATAGGAAAATATAGCAACTTCAATGTTGCAGTCATCTTGTATTTTAGGATCACATTCCTTGGAAAATCCCTGATCATCCAAGTGTGCATTAACAATAAACACAAACAAGACTACATTTCCAACAAAACAAAAGCCTTGGTTAAAATAGATAAAGGATTATAAATAAACAATATATGGTATGATATTTAATATTATGGTTATATAGAATATTTATAATAAATCTATATTTATAATAAATGATGTTCAAACAAGTATGAATGAAATGACACCTAAGGTAATGGTTTATTTCACAATCTCATAAATATTCATGACTATTTATATTTATATACCAACTGGGTAAATTATTTAATATTAATATCATAAAATCAATATTTTAACTTCTTATTTTCTTATTTCTATATATTTCATGTCATTATTTAAATTTTATCTCTCTAATTACTCCTGATGATGGAAAAAATTTAAGGGAAACTCACATTGTGTTTATACTATGTTGGTAATATTTTGATTCTATGTCCATATTTTCATTAAAATTTATACAAATATTTTATTAACTTTATAAAATAATTTAGTAAATACATTTTTAACAATGAGTGTGTTTTTAAAAATGGTCTAAAAGTAATCTTCTTATCATTTCTCATGAGAGTTACTTTTTGAACGTTTTACAATAGTGTGAAAGGACTTCTTTTTAACTTATATTGCATAAATAGAATTACCTATCATCAAAAACCCTAATTACTTTTATGATTAATTTACTTTTTTATATGGTAATTTTCATAAAAAATGATTTTCAAATTATTTTGGAAAAAATTAGGCTTTAAATAACTTATTTCAAATTTAGAAGTTTATTTTTCCAAGGAATTTTCCAGTAATTATTTAACTTATTTTAATATATTTTAACCTGATTTGTTAAATATTTTAAAAAGGATTTTCACTAATGATACCATTCATATTATTTATTTATTTAATTTATAACCAATATTTCTAGTGAATTTATTGATATTCTATATGAATGTTATTCGAATATATGATGTTGTTGATTTTAAATTATTATTGATTATTTTGTATTAATTATTTATATGATGAATGCATTGTAATTATTAGGTGATAGGTGGGGCTCATACTTACATAAAACCTCAATACTTTGGTATCTCTAATAAGACAATATAGATTGGGTATTTGTTTGAGGTCTTACCCATTTAGGTAATTTTTCTTGGATTAAGACATGAATGTTAAATTTTTGATGTTAGGTATTATAAATCCATCTTTATAAAATTAGTTTCATATTACTATGTGGTAAATTGATTCATAATGATATTCGAGGATAAATTTATAGATCATGTGATTATATATATGTAATTATTTGATCAAAATTTATTCTTTCTATACTATTTATTCTTTAATAGATTCATATATATGAAAACCCTTATTAATACTTTGATCTCAACCCTTTATTGATTTTCCATGCCGAGGGATGTCAAGAAGTGTATTGTGATTGATATACATGGATATGTCAAACTGAATAATTGTGTTCTCAAATATAATACTATGTTGTATTTTATGTTTTCTAATATAATGTGAAATTCATGTTTTTATCAATTTTTCCACGACTAATAAACTATTTGGTCCTTTGGGATGTGGTTCTATGTTTTTTGTGATAATGTAAAATAGTAACCACTTATACTAGGCTACTAAGGTCAGGGTCTTCATAGATGGTATCAAATTATGTTTAGTAAAAACATTAAAAATAGAATTTATGAAAACTTAAAATAAGGAATATAATTGTATGATTAAATTTGAGGATAATTTTATGTATATTATAACATAATAATGTTTTAGTAAGGTATATATTGTTTATTTTTCCTAGAAATACATCCTTTCTTGGATAATACAAGTGGATGTGGTCTTGATATAAATATAGATAAGCTTAATAACACTGAAAAGGGTTGGTTTGAGTATATATCGGCTGTCATTATAGTTTATGGGGATTGGTCCCTCACTACAATCTTGGTTTGAAACTACCATGGATTATTTAGGGGTTAATTAAAATTTTCATTACAAAACATTATGCATGTTTTTGAAAATAATTTTATAATTTCCAAATATTGCAAAAGAACCCATGGTTATGATTATGAGATTACCTATGAATGATTTTTTTTATTTTATGATAAGTGTTTCACTTGTTTAAAATTATACATTATGATTCATAATATTATTAATAATCTATTGTATGAGTTTATATAAATATGGTACCCACTAGAAGGAATAAATTTTTTTCAATACATATAATCTACATTAGCATTTCCCTTATGGGAAAGACAAAGAAGCTCGAACTGGACATTCAACTAATGCTTAACAAATTATAACATTATTGGGGTAGCTGAAATAGGTTATGAAAATTAACCTAGACCTTATTGAATATACTTTTAGTCCATAATTTGGTTTAACATTTCATGACTACTAAATGAATCTGGAAGCTCCATCATTCAGTGGGACTACAAATCCATCTATAGATGTGCAGAGGAAAAGTTATTTAGAGAACATATTTCTCACCTTTGGGAGTAATGAAAGTGATAAGTTTTTCCTTGAATTTTATCATATATCAATATATTTGGATCAATGGTAGGCATTGACTTTAAAAAAATAAGGATACTTTGGAAATAGTGAGCATAGAATGGATCAATTTTAAGTTACTTTTCTTGGAAAATATTTTCCTCATGGACAACGAGGAGATATGGAGATAAAATTATTATTTTGGAGACAAATAAAAGAGGAAAAATTTTATATATTTGAATATAACTTAACTATTTTTTTAAGGCATGCTGCAAACTATTTAAATAATCCAGAGAGAAATATTGACAATTTCCTTCATGACCTTAAGAAAATTCATTAAAGGGAACTAATATCTAATAAAATCATATGATATGAGAATATAGTATCACATTCCTTCACGATAGAGAATTAATTGTCAAATTTTTATTAATTTTAAAGATATAAAGATAAAAGTAGGGTGGTATAGTAAAAATTAATGTGGATAAGAAGAAAATGTTGAATTCTACAAAATGTGATACTTGTGGATTGAAACACCCTGGTGAATGACTCAAGGAAAAGAATTTTTATTCAATTGTGTAGAAAAATGAATTAATCTCATGAATTCAAGGGTAAGTGATATGGAATAAATGTATAGTGCTTTAACTATATGGATATTAGTAATTATTCTAACCAATTTCAAAAACAACAAGGGAACATTGCATAATGGAATCCAAGGTGGTATTTCTAAACATATGCAATTACTATAGTTGAAGTGAAGATTCCTAGATACATGGTGAGAGATATACTTATCATACACTCAAGGATTAAAACTATTTAATTTTATTCTAGTTCTACCCACTATTTTATGTTTTCATAATTTTATATGGTTATCATATCACCCCCTCAACGATTATATATTTACATGGTGGTGAAATATTATAATGGTAGGATGACCACATATCAGGTATATGAATCATATCTGATATAATTTTGTGAGATGGTTCTTTCTGTGAATCTTTCTAATACTCTTCTAGTTGATTTTGACATAATTTTGGGTATGGATTGGATAACCTAGTATAGATCCAACATCAAATATTGATGAAGGTAAATTTTATTTTATATTGTCAATCAACCCTCAATAATGTATTAGTGTAAGGTTAGACCCAAAAACCCAATGAAAATTACATTTAAAAACGGGTTTTTCCTATATTCGTGATAGGATATATATCTCAAATAATTGGGTAGAAACTCAATATTGAAAATATTCTGAATTTTTTGGAATATGAAGATGTATTTTCTAAGGACTTTCCTAATACTTTCCTCAATCATGAAGTTTACTTCAATAGAACTCATAACTATTGTTATCCATATTTTAAGGACATTATATAGAATGGGGTAAATTGAGTTCCATTATGTAAAGAAGAAACACCATAATAATTTATGCAAGGGGTTCAATCCTTCAAGTTTTTCACCATGGGATGCAACTATTATTTTTATTATGAATAAATATGGATTAATGAATCCTTGAATTTATTATTGGGATCTTTACAATATCACTATTAACAAAAAAATTCATCTACCCTATATTGATGAAATTATTGATCAATTATAAGGTACTCTATATTTGTTCAAGATTTGTCTTTGATCTTGGTAACACCAACTATGGATCAAGAACAAATATATACCAAAGGAAATATTATGTATGAGATATGATCATTATAAATTTATAAAAATTCCATGTGGCCTCGCTAATTCTCTTTTTATCTACATGGATTTAATGAAAATATTCCCTATGAATTTCCATTATTATTTTTTGGTAGTCTTTTTCTATGACATCGTTATGTATTCCCATATAAAATAAGATAATGAAGAAAATTTGACAATTGCACTAAAAAAATTGTGGAATGATAAGTTTTATGATAAATTTTCTAAGTGTGAGTTTTTCCTTTAGACAATTTAATTCATGGATAATATAATCTTAAGTGCGGGTATATTAGTGGATCCTTAAATCATGGATTTTTTTGGGAAATGTACAAGAATAATTACAGTAACTGAAATCCAATGTTTTCTTGGGTTGGGTAGATATTACCAACTCTTTGAGATTGATTTATGATGACTATATAATACACTCACCATGTTAAACCTAAAGGGGGTTATGTTAATATGGATAGATTCATGATAGAATATACCATAAAACTGAAGAGAAGGTTGGTCATCTCAAATATTTAAGCACTATCGCACATTTGGGAAGGGTTCAGGATCTATACTGATGAGTTAATGAAGGAACAATGATATTTTGGCATTAAAAATAATGCGATGATATAATATTCCACTTTCCAATTAAAAATTATAGATCTAAATAATCTGACAAATGATTCTTAGTTGACACCAATAATTTTTGCATTGATGTTATAAAGAAATTATCCATATGGTGAAAGAATGGATATATATATTTATCCTAAAATCTTGAAATATATATTTACATAGAAGTAGTTGAATATGTGTCAAATAATATTGTTGTATTAGATAGAATATTTTTACTTATCAATACATTACCAGCCTATAAAGATGAAAAATACGGATGATTCTCTCAGTTCAAAAAATAATTCAAACTTATCTCTGTTGAAAATCAATATAGATCCAATATTTATTGATTTTTATAGGATGTATCATGAAATCTTGAAGCAAGGGTAGAAGTATTATCTTTCTCAAATGAGTATTAATACATCTATCCTTGTGAGGAATAAAGAGGATTAGAAGGAATATGTAGTGCTATAAAAGGTAAGAAATATTCATGATTTCACGATTCATTTTTATAGGATGATAATGCTTAGGAACCCTGAATGGGATTTTTTCAAACCATATTTGAAGAAGGAGTTAGTTGATGAGGCTCATAAATTATCAATCTCTATTCACCTTGGAAGTATGTATATGTATATATCTAAAAGAGTATTTTTATTTGGACAACATGATAAGAGTTATTTATTAGTATCTAAATCAATTCCTAGTGTATTATAATGTTAGTTATAAGAGACTGAAATATAAGGGGTTGATACAACCATTACACATACAATAATTGAAATTGGAAAAAAATCATCATTGATTTTTTCATTAGAATCCCAAAAACATAAAAAGATTATAATGATATATGTTTTACATTAAATCAAAATATAAAGTCATCTCACATCATTTATATAAAATTATATTTCTATATTGATCATATTTTCAAAATATACATTATGTATGTGGTAAGGATTCCTAGAGTACAACATTCTATTATATTTTATTTGGATCTAAGGTTTACCTCAAAGTTTATGGGAATTATTCCACATGATTAAAATATATAAGTTATGTTATTGTATTACTTATCATCAACATAATGATGGTTAGTTTTATATGACCATTCAAATCCTAGAGGATATGTTGGGATCTTATTATATTGATTTCAATATAATTTTGGATCTATGGCTTCCTTTATTGATGTTTTCTTCCAACAATATCATTCCAACACGCATTCAGATTTCTCCTTATAAACCCCTATATATTAATAAATATATAACTCCAATGAATTGGAGAGAATTTTCATAATAAAATTTATTGGGACACAATCTACCTAAGAAAATGGTAGTGAAGATCTGAACCATTCAATAGTACCTCATAGAAACTCGTCTTGGTGAAAAACTATGTGTTGAAAATCATTGATGAGACTCAGTGTTCGAAGTTATTGAAAAGTTATTTCCATTAATATATCCATAGAAATGCGGTTATTAAATTCTAAAATAAGGTAAATTTGATCACTAGGTATATTGGCCCCTTTATTATTCCTGATCGAGTATGGGAGATAGCTTATCGCTTGGCACTTCCACCAAACCTCCCTCAAGATCCTGATGTGTTCCATGTATCTCTCATGAGAAAGTACATACTGGACCCTTCACATGTAATATGATCAGAGATTCTACCAATATATAATTACCTTTCATATGAATAAAAATATGAATATGTATTGGATTATAGACATAATGTGACATTAAATAAGAATATTCATATTGTTAAAGTTCTCTTCATGAATCAGAAATTCGATGAATCTATGTGGGAACATAGTGATGTCATCAGAAAAGTATTTTTCATATTTTTTTCAGATTAATGGAATTTATAGAGTGAAATTCATTTTAATGGTGTAGAATGAACAATAATTATATTTTATGATACATTTTTTATTGAATTTAATCTCGTTGACAACTTGTGATACACACAATCCCAAGTCTAAATGAATTTTTATATAGTATGCTATTATAACATAACCATTAAATTGGTGGGTATTAATTGGAATTACTAAATTATAAAAATTATATGGTTTATAATTGAATAAAATAAATTAATTGGTTATCAATTAATTAGACATGAAAATAAAAATCATTTTAAAAAAAATAAAAGTTTTTCAAGAAAATTGTATTTATGCATGCAATATTTTGTCATAAAATAAATATACAATATTTTTTGAATTATTTTATTGTAATTTATATATTATATATTTAATAAAATTTTATACAATTTATAAAATATATTTTCTCGGCATCAGATAAGAATAAATCTTGTTTTTTTCTGAAAAATAAATTTTTCTAAAAAATAGTTTCGTCACATTTTCTGTAGTTATTATAATATTATTTTTTCCAATTTTAGTATATGTATTTGGAAAAAGGAAATTAATTTTTAAATCATAAAGTAAAAATTATCTTATAGTTAATTTATTTTAATTTTCTAAAAATATTAATGTCTTGATGAATAGTGAAAAATAATAACTTTTATAGAAAAAAAATTTCTGTTAAAGGGTTAAAAATGTTAAATGAATAAAATGTTTTAAAAAGTTAAACATATATTATTATTAATCTAATTTATGAAATTGAATCAATTTTATGATGAATTTTTATATAAAAAAATTATAAACTAAAGGAAATATTTTCATTGCAAAACTGTTTTCCATCACTAATACAGGTTTAATATAAATCTATATTCTGTCACTTATGTGAATTTAATTTTCCAAAATAGATTCAATATTTGGAATCATAAAAATAAATATTCGTTAGTTATTACATCATTATTATAGTCATAGAGAATACTAATAATAATAATAATTTGTATTCATAGACAAAGTTAGAACATGTATTATGGGACGGTTAAACTAAAGTGTAATAATACTTTTTCGAATTAAACACTTATAAATGCTATTATATGGCCATATTTATACCTTATAATATCCCCTAATCTAATATATTTAAATTTTGAAACATTTTTTAAGAAAATTACTATATCATGGTGTATTATTTTGAGATATTTCAAATTGTGTCCTCTTATAAGGCCCCAGCCATAAACATTACCTAATATTGAGATATTTCAAAAATACACATTAATGATCTTTTCAGGTTTATAGTTTTAGAGAATTAGATCATAAATCATGCATTATATTCCACATTTAGACAAAGTGGTTACAAAAAATATAGTATGATTTTCCCATAAATGGAAACATATTTAAAATAAAACATGGATTATTTCTTTACAATTCCTTGACACTATCATCACATCACGTACAGTTCCCTTGACCTGTGAAAAACATTTCAAAAGCTTGGGATGAGCATAAAAAGCTCAGTAAGGGATATAAATGTACGAAATGAAAACATTAGTCCATGTATGAAATCATACTTTACTCATAAAACATAAGAATTTTAACATACCTCATCAAATAATGAATAAATCATAGAAATAATAAGACATAAAGGTAACTTGAGGCATTAATAACATTCTTATGTAGGGAGAAACCATCATGGTTACATTTGGAATACCCATCACAGTATATTACCTAATTCTCTTCGGATAAACCTTAACGTTTAACTCCTTTGCGTTACCCAATGCATTATAGAGCTATATCAGGCTCACCCACCCTTAGTTTATCACGGAACCACCCATCTTCATAAACAATGCCCAAGAACCATGACATAATTGTATCACATAAACCATTCATAAAGGAAACATAACATTTCCACATTCAAAAACAAGATATCAATACAACACATTGTTATAATAAAAACATTATGAAACCATTTTCAATACCAAAATAAAATAAAAGTAAAACATGGTATTTATTTTTCATTTAAAAAAAGGTGTGGCTTATAGAGGAAACCAAAACTCAAATAATGGTCATGGTTGGGGAGAAGTCATTTTCGCTGCATACGTTAGAAAAAAACATTACCTTTTTTCATTTAGTAAAATGATTATTATAAAAATATTCCTTTTGAATAAATGTAACATTCAAAGTGGTTTATACACCGTATAATAGAAAGTGGTGTATAAAACAAAATATGCCTCAATGAAAGGAGATTGAGATGAAGTCCCATACCTCGCGTCCGACTCAACTCAATCGTTCTTTAACCTCCTGAATAATAATCTTGAGTTAATTTGAACTTTCTTGAGAACCTTTTTATAGTTAATTATTCCTTTTATATCACTTTTTACCATTCCATGAACACTATGTAATTATTTATGTTAATTACGGTCGTTTTAACGATCATTTGTACTTGAGTCAAAAATAAACTCTTTAGAATTAGAATATGTTCATGTGGTAAAATATCTATTATATGCAGAATTATATTCATGATTTAGATGTCATATATATCATATATATCTAGTACATACATGCATTTATAATATTACATAACATTTAGAGGTAAGAAATCAAATGCATCGTTAATGGAGATGGTAAGCCATACGTATGCATGAACGCTACTTTCATTTCTATTTCATATTTAATGGAATGAATTAATAATTATATAAAGTTATATTATAATTGCAGTATAATATCATATATAATATCATTAACTCAATCCTTTATACATCCCACATATGGCATTAACGAATCAAATCACTTTGAGGGGGCGGTAGTCCGCTCTTCCTAAAATGAAGATATCACATTTACCCATAATGGAAACCATAAAGGTATTCCATAAAAAAAATACATAATCTTAATGAAAACATAATCATATTATATATCATATATAAATATAGTGACATCTTAATGGCCACCTTTGAAGGTGTTAGAAGGATATTGAACAATCATCGTTTCGTGAGGCAGAAATTCGCCATCCACGAAAATAGTATGTTCGTTAACCATTAGATGTAGGTGTGTGTAAGTTTATTTCGAATAATTATTATAAAAATATCTTAGTATATTGAAGATATTGGTGTTGTTACAAAATAAATTAATAAAAAGAGTTTAGGGGGTTGGAGAAGCGAAATAAAACAATAGAACATTAGTGAAGTCTTTACCTTTAAATCGAGTAACTCCTCTTAGTTTGAACCAAAAAGGTTTCTTGAAGATATTCCTGCCTATGGTAAGGCTTCTATGATGAATAGAGGGTTGTGGAGAGATAAAATGTGTAGGTTTTGGCCGATCCATTGGCTTGATAAATGTTGGTAAGGAGGTAGAGGTGGGGGCCTTTTATAAGAGGAGAGGAGGGGCACTCTTGGAAAGTTAAGAATTGTTACATTATTTTAAAAAGCTTTTCGGATTTAAAAGGTCTCGCATTGATATATTTCATGGATAAGGTGATATGGGTTCGATATATACTCATCCAATAGGTCTTTTACAAGTTTAAGTCTTAGATTTTACATCATCTTTTCATTTTATTTAAATCTTTAATTAATGAGGTAATCGCTGCATCATCATGATGTCATTTTTTAATTTAATTTATTTATTGTCTACAAATTATAAAAAAAATACCATTATGTATGAAATATTTTTAGATTTCCAATGAAAATTTATAGTCTAAGAGATCATTTATGAAGACAAAATTAAATTTTTTTTACTCGGGTGATACATTCTTTAGTGATATTCTCCTTTCTTTAAAAATAAAATGGAAAAATGTCACTTTCCCGCAAAAGTGATTCCATTGGGTCCCTAAGTTTGGCACAGGGAATCCCATGGCCGGACATGACATAGGCAGTAGCATTAAGACACATTTTGGGGTCATTTATTATTATTATGATATTATCTTATTATCCTTAACTACCTGATTACTAATTAATCAAGATAATTAATGATAATTACCGACGTTACTATTCATAATGTCCAAAAACAAAAGTGTCATAATTACATAATTTGGAACTTTTGATTCAAAATATGGAATCAATTTTACCAAATTCCAAACATATAAATTTCAATAATTAATTTAAAAATAATTCTCCTTGTCAAAACAAATAACGGGTTTTTTGAAACAATATCTATGAAAAGTTTGGCACTTATTTATGCCCAATTCCAAAGTGAAATTAATTATAATTACCACCATTGGATAAAATGGTAAAATATATTCTAATAACACCTTATGACCAAATAAAAATATAATCTAACCATATAATTAAATTATATGAAAAATCATGTTTAATGTAAAATGCAGTATTTTTCCCTATTCATTAAAAAATCAACATTGTCAGAAAAATACCAAAAATTTATCCAAAGTAAATTTTAATGTTCCCATAATAAAGAATAAGTTTATTTTGACAAATAAAGCTTATAAAATTGTCAAATGATAGATTTAAAAAATTATTCTCTATCAAAAGGCGGTAAAATAATCTTTTAAAAATATTACTGTATTCCATGCTTAAGGTTGGATTTATTCTCATTTTAAGTCTATAAAACAATATCTAATTCATAAATATACATAGATAAGAATATCTATTATTCATTACTTACTCAAGATGTTACATCCTTCCCCCCATTAAAAAATTGTGTCCCTGCAATTTATTTACTTATCGAATAAGTGGGGGTATTTATCCCTCATTGCATATTCAGATTCCCATGTTGCCTCTTCAATCATGTGGTTTATCCACAAATCCTTTACTTGATGAATCACCTTATTCCGTAAAACTTGCAACCTATGGTCAAGAATCAGGACCGGTTGTTCCTCATATTATTGGTTCTCTTCCAGCTGAACTACCTCTGGAATCAAAACATGAGAGGGATCTGGCATGTACTTCCTTAACATTGAAACATGAAAAATAATGTGTACCTGAGATAAACTCAGAGGTAAAGCCACTCGGTATGCAACTGATCTAACTCTCTCCAGAATTTCATATGGTCCAATGAACCTTGGACTCATCTTTCCATTCTTACCAACTCTCATCACATTTTCCATGGTGATACTTTTAGAAAAACATGAACGCCTACCTCAAAAGATATATCCTTCCTCCTGTTGTCCGCATAACTTTTCTGCCTGCTCTAAGCTGTTCTCATGTGTTTCTGTATCACCTGAAATTTTTTTCCCAACTCTTATACCAATTCTGGTACCATAAACTACCTTTCACCCACTTCATCCCAAAAAGCTGGAGTTTGACACCGCTTCCCATATAATGCCTCAAATGGTTCCATCTGTCTACTGGAATGAAAACTGTTATTATAAGAAAACTCAACCAAAGAAAGATGTTGGTCCCAACATCCCTGATAATCCATCGAACAAGAAAGTAGCATATCCTCCAAATTCTGAATTGTTCATTCTGGCTGCCCATATGATTGGGGATGAAAAGCTGTACTAAAATTTAATTCAGTACCCAACGACTTCTGAAGGCCTTTCCAAAAGTTAGAAGTAAACCTGGGATCATGGTCAGATACAATAGAGAGAGGAACTCCATGTATCCTAACAATATCTTTAAGATACACACGATAAAGTTGATCTAGGGAAAACGTATCTCGTATAGCAATGAAATAGGGATATTTAGTCATGCGATCAACAATAACCTAGATTGCATTATTACCTCAAGGTGTCTTTGGAAATCTCACAACGAAGTCCATGGATATATTCTCCCATTTACACTCTGGCACTGGTAAAGGCTGAAGCATCCATTTTGGTAATTGCTGATCTGTTTTAACCTGTTGACAAGCCAAACACTTCATAGTAAAATCAGTAATATCTCTTTTCATTTCATCCCACCAGTAATACTTTCGAATATCTCTATACATCTTAGTACTATAACACCCGAGACTTTTATGAGAAATATTTTGTTTTTATGTTATATAAATCATCAAATAAATCTTTTACTACACAAAAAACCTGCTTGGATTTTTTTACACGCAATCGCGACCTTCCTCGATAGCTTGCATCGTACGCAATACCGAGTTTCACTAAACAACGACATGCTATTAAAATATTATTAAAACTAGCCGTTATAAATAATAATAAGCACTTTTTTGAAATTTTATGAATTTTATTTTTCAAAATATACTTCATTTTTGGATTCGGAATATCAAAATTAGCATAGGGTGGCATTTTGGTATTTTTCTGAAAACTTTCATTTTTTGATGAATAGTGAAACCACTAAGTGGTAGTTTAAAAAACTGAATTTTTCAAAAAACGTAATTTTACTGCTTCTGTGAGTGGAATTTAAAACATCTGAGAGACACGGTTGATGTCAGTAAGTAAAATGTGGTTCAATGAGATAAAAATAATTTTTGGTGAATAGTAACTTTTTACTTTTATTTACCACAGTTAAATGTAAATAGGGTAATTAAGGGTACAAATGATATTATTATTACCTTCACAAATTTCCTAATTCTATTGGATAAGTGTAATTCGACCAAAAACAACCTTAGGAATAAAATATGACTATTTAGGCCCACTTGGATTAGATTAAGACATTAATTATTAATTTATTTAAAGAAGGGTTAAAATAGTTAAAATCAAAGTTTAATAAGTAAATAATTTTAAACATAGGGATATACAAAAGATAAATTCGACTATAAATATTCATTAGAAAGCTAAAAATATTTCCTACATAATTATATTTTATTTGTAATTTTTAGACTTTAAATGTGTTAATTTATTTATGACACAAAGATGATGTAGTAATTATCTTATTAATGAAATATTGACATAATTGATGTTATAAATAACCAAATAAATGTAATTGGAGACATTTTATGAATTCCACTAATTTTTTAGGTTAATATGCCATGTTACTATTTATTTAATTAACTTTTTTAGAACTAATCATTCTGTTATAATTTTCACAAAAATCAATTACTAAATAGTGTCAAAATTGACATAAAATAGTTTTTAAAACAAATATTATATTATTAATTGTTATTTTATTACTAAATATCTACGGTTCGGCCAAATGACTTATATAATGTTATATATATTAATAATAAACAACTTGGGGTTTTTTTGTCTTGTTATAGTATGTTAATTAACCTTATAGTATAAGAACACAAGAAGACACGGTAAAAGAAACATTATTTAACTTGATGTTAAATCTAAATGATAAGGTTAAAATAGGAACCTAAAAATGACTAAATTATATTGAATGAGAGGATTTAGACCCAGCCCCACCTTAGATTCTAAATAATTCAATTTGGAGCTATTTAAAACCGAATATGGCTTTATAATAAAATAATACTTTTAGTTTTTCCAAAGGAACCCCTCTCCTCCCTTATAAAAGGGAACCTCCTCCCTCTCTTCCTCACACCACTTTGAGCCTTCAAGCTCGGCCAACCCCTGACAATTTCTCCTCTCCACTTCCCTAGAAACATCCTAGAAGTTATGGTCTTCTTCAAAGACCAATATTAGTTCCCTAAGAAGAGGTTTCAAAAGGCGTTTCGAAAGAAGAGGTAATATCCATTATCGATTCTTTCGACTTTATTTCTTCTTCTACATCTTATTCTTTAGTTGTTTCATTATGAAGTAATAACATCAGTATCACCCATATATTGATATTTTATTATAAGTATGAAAAAACCTATTTCACTATCTATCCATCCTACGGAAAATGAAATCACCGCGCGTACGTACGTACGGAATACCATCTCCACGCCGTGGTGTAATGTATTTTCCACCACCACCATACAAGGATTGGTATAATGGTGTAAATAATAACTATATATGATTATTTTAAAGTGATATTGATTCTGAAATAGTATACATACACTCCAATTAAATTCCACGATCATGAGAATGATATCATTGCTCGTGCGTATGTACGGACTACCGTCTCCACGACGTGATGAGATTCATTCTCCATGTTAACCATTCATGAATGATTACAAAGTATATATAATAAGTAATCAAGAAATATATGACATAATAATGATAATGTATTTATGTGTATATATATGTATGTCATCTACTTAATTCAATTCAACTCAATAAGGAAACGAAAACAGCGTTCATGCGTAGGTACGTCCTACCGTCTCCATGAACGGTGTATTTCTTTCCATTTACTGATCTATTATATATATGTAAATTATGATTATATATTATATATAAATCATGTTTTATATTATGTAATTATGTAATCATGACCTAAGTAATCATATGAATAATTACAAGTCAAAATACGGACGAAAAATGAAACGATTTTACCCAAAACGCTCTTTAACATAGAATTTACAAAAGAACGGGTAATATAAAGTCATAAGTGAACAATATATGATATCATACAAATGAGTATGATTCTGTAATAAGTCAATGACATTATTTTAAACATTATACATGTGTTTCGTACACTTACAAAGCAAATCGGACCTAAGGTAAGGGAAAATATCACAATCTCATTTTTATCAGAGATTGTTTATACTTTGGTATTTACTGGGGTGTATTTTATCATACACATTCATGTTTCCACAATATGTAATATTTATATCCTTATACAATAGTTTATATCCAATTTTACCCTTCGGTGAGTTTTTAGTAAAAGATATGAAAGGAATCTTTGGTCGTTTTTCGTACGAGGTACTTTTTGACTTTTCCGACAAAAGTATGAGAAGAATGTTTTTTTACTTATATGGCATGAATGGATTTTTAAAAAAATATTTCCAAGAAGATTCCTTTACATGTTTCATGTTTATTTTTAATCAACTTCTTTTAGTTTAAAATTGTATGAAATGTTAAGAAAAGAAAAATGTTTTTGAAGTAGAAAGGATACTTTCCTCAAGAATAGAGTTCAATAGTTTTATCAAAATTATTTCCCATCAAAGATAATATAGTGTTCTGTTTCTATCCCTATTATAACATGGATTTGGTTATTTTGTGATGGAAATATTTTTAGAATTTTTTTTATCTGATATGATTTGTTTTATGATCTCATGATGTTTAAGACTCCCATTTTTATTACATGGGTTATGCTATGATGTATGGTTTATGATTTTGTGGCACACATAATAATGGTATCATTATGATATGGGTGGGACCTATATCTCCCTCCAATGCATTGGGTAAAGATTTTATATCTCATGAGATAGACATGGCTAGAACGGCAGGTTAAACCGGTTCAGTGAAACAGGACTGAAACGTGGAGTGAACTCGGTTCGGAAATAGAATTTGTCCACTAAGATAGTCTTGGAAATGAGTCTTGACTAATAAGAAATAATTCTCTATGATTATGTGTGTATGCCACAAAGTTTCATGTTTTAATTTATGATTATTTGGATTACATATCACTACTATGATTTATCCCATGTTATGAAATTATGACCTCTTTTGAAAGTTAAGATTTCCAAAAGTAATGTTCTTATGTATATGATGTGATTGATATTTCTTTTGTTTACCCTTACTGAGCATTTGAGCTCACCCTTTTGTATGTTTTATTTCCCCAGGTCAGGAATAAGGTTATTAAGTAGGATATGCCAAAAAGGGACTCTAGATATGATGAAATAAATGGGAGGCAAAGTAGATGCTTTATGAACCAGTTGTTTATGTTTCCCAGTTTCTAAAGACTCTATACCAATACGGTCCTTTCCTAGTTTTTTTATATGTTGTAATAAGTGTGCTTCAATTTTTAAGTATTAACCATGTATGTAATGTAAGGGTTGTTATAGTTGGTATGAGAGGAAAAGGAGGTAGGAATGTATCCGATCCTTGGGAACTCTCACATGTGATCTTTGGACGAAGCATGGCTCTCCGCCCAAGGGCTTTATGAGGAAATGGCTGCCACTGGGGATGGTGGTGTGTCCCGCCCAGAGGGTGTAGCCTCCCATGGAGTGCCCTGATAGGTATCAATTATAGTCCACTAGAAGTAATTCCAGACCATTATAGTTGGTATCAGAGGAAAGGTATAGTCAACCTTTGGAAACTAGGATGTGAAAGCCTTAGCAAACACCCTAAGGATAAGTCTAACCATAGAACACAATCTTAGTGTTTTAGAAATGGCCATGAACAACCTATTATAAGACCATTAGTGTGAAATTTTATTCTTGATTATCTGTTTTTCCAATTATAATTAATTTTTCTCACAGTATTCTTCTTGGTTTTAGTCAATGGATGGAACCTAAAGAAACGGTGTTAATACGGAATGTGACGGGCAATGCAATGATTGTCCCCCTGAGCAACCAAACGTTATGGGAGTTGGAATGAAAAATCTTGTAGCCATGGTCACGCAACTTTCTCAAGCTATGAATCATGCAGGACTTCCAAATGAGAAAAGGAAGGAGCATCATTCTGTTGAATCCTTCATGAGGCAGCGTCCACCTTCATTCAACGGGTCTTCTGATCCATTAGTGGATAAAAAATGGATCAGTACCAATGAAAAGATATTTTCAGTTCTTCAATGTTCTGAACATGATAAAGTCATATTAGCAGTGTATCATTTGGAAGGTCATGCTGATCAATGGTGGAATCTTATTAAGAATACCAGTAAAAGGGATTAAATTGAGTCCATGGAATGGGACGAGTTCAAGAACTTATTTTTCAATAAGTACTTCCCTCGTATTATCCGAACAAAGATAGATAATGAGTTTCATGAACTGAAGCAAAAGGATGATGAATCTGCTTGTACCTATGAAGAAAATTTTACAAGACATGCAAGGTATGCCTCTGGTATTATTATCCAACCTGAGAGTAAGATAAATCGATTCTTTAGTGGCTTAAAACCAAGTCTTTGAAGGGCGTTAGCCATAAGGGACTTCAATAGCTACGAGGAAATCATTCGATGTTCTCTTAAAGTTTAGATGGAGATTGGAGTAACCCATCAGTTATATGGGTTTGATAAGAAGAGGAAAATGGAATTCAAAGGAAAATCTAAAGAGAACACTGAAAAGAAGATGAGATTTCCCTTATGCTCAAAGTGTGGAAAAAAACATAGACGGAGTTGTCTTAACGGGGCATGTAAATGGTTCAAATGTGGAAAGGAAGGTCATTGGGAATTTTAATGCTGCAATGATGGGAAGAAGATGTCTAATGATGCAAACAAAGGAAAGGATACACATAATGAACCTACTACACTTCAATGTTTCAAGTTAAAGGAGATGGGTCATTATGCCAATCAATGCCCAAATCCAATGGTTGATGATGATAGTCAACGTCAAGAAATTATTAAGGCTAAAGACAAAGGAAAGTCACATGCAATTTCTATCAGCGATGTGGAGTACGATAACGATGTGTTGAAAGGTACACATACCATCCACTCTAAAGTAGCAAATGTTTTATTTGATTCTGGATCCACCCACTCTTTTATTTCTAAAGAATTTTCTAAGGGTATCACCATATTACCTCAGCAATTAGATGTTGAGTTGGTTGTGACAACTCTTAATGGCACAACAGTAGCATCAAAAGTCTACAATTCTTCTCTGATTTAATTTTGTGGGAAAGTAATTCCTAGAAATCTTGTGATCCTTCCTATAGTGGAATTTGATGTGATTCTTGGAATGGATTATATTTCTTTATATGGAGCTCATATCAATTTTTAAATAAGGGAAGTCACATTTCATATTCTAGATCAATCTATGATCGTCTATCGATGCAAGAATGAACATAACCTTCTAGTGGAAATTTCTTCCATCTTATGGGTCTTGATTCCACTAAATGATGGTTATTTATCTCTAATGGTTGGTGAGAAACTCACGATTAAGAATATGCCCATTGTATAGGAGTTTGATGATGTTTTTCTAGAGGACTTTCCAGTTTTTCCACCAAATCATGAAGTTGAGTTTTCAATAGAACTCGTACCGGGTGCTTTGCCTATTTCAAAGACACCTTATAGAATGGCCCCAATTGAGTTGCAGGAATTGAAGAAGAAAATCCAAGAAAATCTTTATAAGGAATTCATACGCCCTAGTGCGTTACCTTGGGGAGAACCTGTTCTGTTTGCTAAGAAGAAAGATGGATCAATGAGACTCTACATTGATTATCGAGAACTTAACAATATCACTATCAAGAACAAATATCCTCTCCCACGCATTGATGACTTATTTGACCAACTACGAAGAGCTCAATACTTTTCCAAGATTGATCTTCATTCAAGGCATCATCAATTAAGGGTCAAAAGGGAGGATATACCAAAGATGACTTTCTGTTCAAGGTATGGACACTATGAATTTATAGTGATGCCATTTGGTCTTACTACTGCCCCTGCTATCTTCATGGATCTGATGAATAGAGTCTTTAGAGACTATCTTGATCAGTTTGTGGTAGTATTTATAGCAGATATTCTTGTCTATTCAAAGATCCAGGAAGAACATGAAGATCACTTGAGAATTATATTGAAGACCCTGAGAAAAGAGAATCTTTATGCCAAATTTACCAAGTGTGAATTTTGCCTTCAAAAAGTCTCATTTTTGGTTCACATAATCTCAAAGGAGGGGATATCTGTGGATCCATTAGAAACAGAGGTTATTGAAAGATGGTCGAGACCAACAACAGCAACTGAGATCTGAAGTTTTCATGGTTTGGCTAGATATTATCTATGTTTTGTAAAAGATTTTTAACAATTATCTAATCCAATCACAAGTTGACTCAGAAAGGAGTTATGTTTGTCTGGATGGAGGAATGTGAAGAGAATATGAAGGAGTTGAAAAGAACGTTATCCATTGCACCTGTGCTAACACTGATTTGTAGTGGAGAAAGGTTTGTGATCTACAGTGATGCATCCAAGAAGGGATTGGGGTGTGTTCTTATGAAAAATGATATGGTGATAGCTTCTGCCTCACGATAGTTGAAAATACATGAGAAATATTACCCAACTCGTGATTTGGAGTTAGCTGTGGTAATCTTTGCATTAATGATTTCGAGTCAATATCTTTATGGAGAAAGGTGTGACATTTATACTGATCGTAAAAGTTTAAAGTATATTTTCACAAAAAATTAGCTGAATATGCGCCAAAGAAGATGGTTGGAGATGATTAAGGATTACGACTTCTCAATCCATTACCACCCTGGGAATGGAAACAAGGTGGCAGATGCATTAAGTCGATGAGACCATGCCAGTTTATCCATGATGAGGATCACAAAAGATCCAATATTTATGGATTTACAAAGGATGGATCTTGGAATTATAATGAAAGGGGAAAAATCATTTCTTTATCCAATGAATGTTCAACCATCAATACATGTGAAGATTAAAGAGGCACAAAAAGATGTCGAGTTACAAAAAAAGTTGATAAATGTTCCTGAATTCAACCTTGATTGTGATGGGATAATAAAGTTCAGGAATCGGGTTTGTGTTCCTCCAATCCCTGAATTAAATAAGGAGCTACTCGATGAGGCTCATAGTTCTTCATTATATATTCATCCTGGAAGCACAAAGATGTATAGGGACCGGAAAGAGTACTTCTGGTGGGATGGCATGAAAAGAGATGTTACTGAATATGTCCCTCGATGCTTGGTTTGTCAGAAAGTTAAAGCTGAGAGACAAAAGTTTAAGGGGATGTTACAACCATTACCCATACCCGAATGGAAATGGGAAAACATCACTATGGACTTTGTCACAGGACTTCCTAAAACATCCAAAGGCAATAATGCTATCTGGGTTATAGTTGATTTTCTTACAATGTTTGCACACTTCATTGCTATTAGAAAGGATTTCTCTCTGGATCAACTTGCCAGGATATATGTAAAAGAAGTGGTAAGATTTTATGGAGTACCACTTTCTATTATATCTGATCGGGATCCGAGGTTTACCTCAAAATTCTGGCGAAGTCTTCATCATACTCTGGACACAGAGTTGAGTTTCAGCAGTGCTTATCATCTTCGTATGGATGGTCAGTCTGAGAGGACAATTCAAACTCTAGAAGATACGTTGAGGGCTTGATCTATGGATTTCAAAGGTGGTTGGGATCAACACCTACCTTTGGTGGAATTTTCTTATAATAATAGCTTTCACTCCAGTATTCAGATGCCTCCTTATGGTGCTCTCTATGGAAAGAAATGTAGGACTCCAACTTGCTGGGATGATGTTGGGGAAAGAAAGCTATTAGGACCTGATCTTGTTGATGAGATGGAAGAAAATGTCAGATCTATTCAAAAACTCATAAGAGTAGCTCAGAGTCGACATAAAAGTTATGTCGACAACCGAAGAAAAGTCATAGAGTTTGAAGTGGGTGATAAAGTGTTCTAACGAATATCTCCTTGGAAGAGGGGCATGAGATTTGGAAAGAAAGGGAAGTTGAGCCCTAGATATATCGGTCCTTTCGAAATACTGGATCATGTTGGGAAGGTATCTTACCAATTGGCGCTTCCACCGAATCTCTCTCAAGTTCATGATATGGTCCATGTATCTCTCCTGAGAAAGTACATACCTGATCCTTCACATGTACTCACCTTAGAAGTTGTGCCACTGGAGCAAGATCATTCTTATGAAGAACAACCGATAGAGATTCTAGATCGTAGCGAAAAGTCCTACGAAACAAGACCACTCTATTGGTGAAAGTTTTATGGAGGAACCACCAATTAGAAGAAGCTACATGGGAGCTTGAGGATATAATGAGGGAGAGGTATCCTCATCTGTTTGTTACAAAGTGACGAATTTCGAGGGCGAAATTCATTTTAAGGGGGGTAGAATGTAACACCGAAGACTTTTATGAGAAATATTTTGTTTTTATGTTATATAAATCATCAAAGGAATCTTTTACTACACACAACACCTTCTTGGATTGTTTTACACTCAATCGTGACCTTCCTCGATAGCATGCGTCGTACGCAATACCGAGTTTCAGTAAACAACGATATGCTATTAAAATATTATTAAAACTAGCCGTTATGAATAATGATAACCACTTTTTGAAATTCTATGAATTTTATTTTTCAAAATGGACTTCATTTTTGGATTCGGAATATCGAAATTATCCTAGGGTAAAATTTTGGTATTTTTCTGAAAACTTTCAATTTTTGATGAATAGTGAAACCACTAAGTGGTAGTTTAAAAAACTGGATTTTTCATAAAACATAATTTTACTGCTTCTGTGAGGGGAATTACAAAAATCTGAGAGACGCGGTTGATTTAAGTAAGTAAAATGTGGTTCAATGAGATAAAAATAATTTTTGGTGAATAGTAACTGTTTACTTTTATTTATCACGGTTAAAAGTAAATAGGGTAATTAAAGGTACAAATGATATTATTATTACCCTAACACATGTACTAATTCTATTAGATAAGTGTAATCCGACCAAAAACAACCTTGGGAATAACATATGACCATTTAGGCCCACTTGGATTGGATTAGGACATTTATTATTAATTTATTTAAAGATGGGTTAAAATAGTTAAAATCAATGTTTAATAAGTAAATTATTTTTAATATAGGGTTATACATAAGATAAATTCGACTATAAATATTCATTAGAAAGCTAAAAATATTTCCTACATAATGATATTTTATTTGTAATTTTATACTTTAAATATTTTAATTTATTTATGACACAAAGATGATGCAGTAATTATCTTATTAATGAAATATTGACATAATTGATGTTATAAATACCCAAATAAATGTAATTTGAGACTTTTTATAAATTACACTAATTTTATAGATTAATATGAAATGTTAGTGTCGATTTAATTAGTGTTTTTAGAACTAATAATTCTGTTATGATTTTCACAAAAATCCATTACTAAATAGTGTCAAAATTGACATAAAATAGTTTTTAAAACAAATATTATATTATTAATTGTTATTTTATTCCTAAAAATATATGGTTCGTCCAAATGACTTAGATAAGGTTATATATATTAATAATAAACAACTTGGGGTTCGTTTGGCTTGCTATAGTAAGTTTATTAACCTTATAGTATAAGAACACAAGAAGACATGGTAAAAGTAAAATTATTTAACTTGATATTAAATCTAAATGATAATGTTAAAATAGGAACATAAACATGTCTAAATTCTATTGTATGAGAGTATTTCGATCCAGACCCACCGTAGCTTCGAAATAATTTAATTTGGAGCTATTTAAAACCGAATTTGGCTTTATAATATAATAATATTTTCAGTTTTTCCAAAGGAACCCCTCTCCTCCCTTATAAAAGGGCACCTCCTCCCTCTCTTCCTCACACCTCTTTGATCCTTCAAGCTCTGCCAACCCCTGGAGATTTCTCCTCTCCACCTCCCTAGAAATATACTAGAGTTCTGGTTTTCTTCAAATACCACTCTTAGTGACCTATGGGGAGGTTTCAAAAAACGTGTCGAAAGAAGAGGTAATATCTGTTACCGATTCTTTCAACTTTATTTCTTCTTCTACTTCTTCTTCTTTAGTTGTTTAATTATTAATTAATAACATCAGTATCACCCATATACCGATATGTTATTATAAGTATGAAACAACCCGATTTCACCATCTATTCATCCTACGGAAAACAAAATCACCGTGCGTGCGTACGTACGAAATACCATCTCCACGCCGTGGTGTAGTCTATTTTCCACCCCCACCTTACATGGATGGGAATAATGGTGTACATAATAACTATATATGATTATTTTAAAGTTATATTGATTCTAAAATAGTATACATACAATCCAATACAGTTCCACGATCATGAGAACGATATCATCTCTCGTGCGTACGTACGGACTACCGTCTCCAGGACGTGATGATATTCATTATCCATGTTAACCATTCATGAATTGTTATAAAGTATATATAATATGTAATCATGAAATATATGACATAATAATGATACTTTATTTATGTATATATATATATGTATGTCATTTACTTAATTCCATTCAACTCAATAAGGAATCGAAAACAGCGTTCATGCGTACGTACGGCCTACCGTCTCCATGAACGGTGTATTTCATTCCATTTACTGATCTATTATATATATATGTAAATTATGAATATATATTATATATAAATAATTTTTTATATTCTGTAATTAAGTAATCATGACCTAAGTAGTCATATGAATAATTACAAGTTAAAACACGGACGACAAATGAAACGGTTTTACCCAAAACGCTCTTTAACATGGAATTTACAAAAGAACGGGTAATATAAAGTCATAAGTGAACCATATATGATATCATAACAATGCGTATGATTCTGGAATAAGTCAATGACATTATTTAAATCATTATATAGGAGGTTCAGACACTTACGAAGCAAATCGGACCTAAGGTAAGGGAAAATATCACAATCTCATTTTTATCTGAGATTGTTTATACTTTGGTATTTACTAGGGTGTATTTTATCATCCACATCCATGTTTCCTAAATATGTAATATTTATATCCTTATACAATATATTATATCCAATTTTACCCTTCAGTGAGTTTTTATTAAAAGATATGAAAGGAATCTTTTGTCGTTTTTCGTACGAGGTACTTTTTGACTTTTCCGAAAAAAGTACGAGAAGAATGTTTTTTTAACTTATACGACATGAATGGATTTTTAAAACATTATTTCCAATAATCATCCTTTACATGTTTCATGTTTAGTTTTAATCAACTTCTTTTGTTTAAAATTGTATGACATGCTAAGAAAGGAATAATGTTTTTGAAGTAGAAAGGATATTTTCCTCAAGAATAGAGTTCAAGAGTTTTATCAAAATTATTTTCCATCTAAGATAATATAGGGTTCTATTTCTATCCCTATTATAACATGGATTTGATTATGTTGTGATGGAAATATTTTTATGAATTCATTTATCTAATATGAATTGTTTTATGATGTCACGATGTTTAAGATTCTCATTTTTATTACATGGGCTATGCTATGATGTATGGTTTATGATTTTGTGGCACAAATAAGAATGGAATCATTATGAGATGGGTGGGACCTATATGTCCCTCCAATGAATTGGGTAAAGATTTTATATCTCATGAGATAGACATGGCTGGAACGGCAGGTTAAACCGGTTCAGTGAGACAGGACTGAAACGAGGAGTGAACTCGGTTCAGAAATGGACTTTGTCCTCTAAGATAGTCTTGGTAATGAGTCTTGACTAATAAAAAATTATTCTCTATGATTATGTGTGTATGTCACAAAGTTTCATGTTTTATGTTATGATTATTGGGATTACATTTCACTACTATGATTTATCCCATGTTATGAAATTATGACCTCTTTTGCAAGTTAAGATTTCCAAAAGTTATGTTCTTATGCATATGATGTGATTGATATTTCTTTTGTTTACACTTACTGAGCATTTGAGCTCACCCTTTTGTATGTTTTATTTCGCCAGGTTTGGAAGAAGGTTATTAAGTAGGATATGCCAAAAAGGGACTCTTGATATGATGAAATAAATGGGAGGCAAAGTAGATGATTTTTGAACCAGTTGTTTATGTTTCCCAGTTTCTGAAGACTCTATACCTATACGGTCCTTTACTGGTTTTGTTATATGTTGTAATTAGTGTGCTTCAATTTTGAAGTATTAACCATGTATGTAAAGTAAGGGTTGTTATAAGTACTTCCTGGATGAACTAAAAACGGAGAACTATGAGATTCACATAACAACTCTCTCTTAAACTGTGAATGACAAGGCATACACAATATCTTTCCAAATCTCAATACAAAATCATTATAAATGTTGAATTCAGGCAACTTACCCTTCTGAACCAACTCTGCCTTTTTCGGAAACTCACTATCTTGCTTTTGTTCTTGCTTAATTCTGTCTGATAGGGAAGACTTCACTGATACCTGAAACAAAATAAAAAGACAACCTGCACCAATAACTTCTATTCCAAATTTCATCAAAACCTTATCCAACGGATCACGTTCCTAATGCAACATTGTTAATGACGCATTACTTTTTCGACTCAAGGTATCAGCAACATTATTTGGTTTTCCTAGATGGTAATGAATTGTACAATCATAATCCTTGATTAATTCCAGCCATCTCCTCTGTCTCATGGTCAATTCTTTCTGATTGAATATATAATTTAATCTTTTTTGATCAGTATATATTTCACACTTTACACCATACAAATGATGCCTCTAAATTTTCAAAGTGAAAACAACAGAAGCTAATTCCAAATCATGTGTAGGGTAATTTACCTCATGAATTTTTAGCTGACGTGAAGCATAAGCAATTACCTGATCATTCTGCATTAGGACGCAACCAAGTCCTTTCAATGAAGCATCACTGTAGATAACAAACTCACCATTCCTGGAAGGTAGTGCCAAAACTAGAGCATTCACCAATCTTCTTTTCAATTACTAAAAACAATCATCACATTATTTTTTTCGGAAAAACTTAACCCCCTTCCGAGTTAGATTAGTCATTGGACTAGATAACCAGGAATAATTTCTAACAAACCTTCGGTAATAGCCTGCCAAACCAAGGAAGCTAAGAGTCTCAGTTACATTTGTGGGTCTTGGCCATTCTTCTACAACCTTTTTTTTCAAGATCAATTGTTATTCCATCTTTAGAAACAATATGTCCAAAGAAAGAAATTTATTACAACCAAAACTCACATTTTCTGAATTTCCCATACAATTTCTTTTCGTTTAAGGTTTTCAAAATAACCCTTAAATGACTTTCATTCTCCACTTTACTTTTAGAAAATACCAAAATATCATCAATGAATCCAACCAAAAACTTATCCATACACTCATGGAAAATTCTATTCATAAGGTCCATGAATACAGCAGGTGCATTGGTTAGCCCAAAAGGCATAACTACAAATTCATAATGGCCATATCTTGTATGAAACGCGGTCTTAGGAATATCTACTTCCATTACCTTCAACTTAGGTTACCCTGATCTCAGGTCAATCTTTGAAAAATACTGAGCTCCATGGAGCTGATCGAACAAATCATCAATAGGAGGCAAATGATATTTGTTCTTAATAGTGATGTTTTTAAGGCTCTATAATCAATGGAAAGTCTCATTGAACAATATTTATTTTTAAAAAATATAACAGGAGCACCCCATGGTGATGTTCTAGGTCGAATGAAACCTTTCTCTAATAAATATTGCAATTGCTCCTTCAACTCTAAAAGTTCAATTTGTGCCATTCGATATGGGGGTTTTGAAATTGGCTTAGCATCAGGAACTAATTCAACAATAAGTTCAACATTCTGATCTGGTATTATTCCATGAAACTCATCCGGAAAAACATCAGGATACTCATTTACCACCAACACATCATTAATACGAACAGTTCCTTTGTTTTCAACAATATGTGCAAGGTAACATTCATTTCCATCTTTTACAAGTTTCTCAGCCTCTTAATATGTTATCAACAGTAAGGGTTCATTTTTGTACACAAACTGAAAGCCTTTATTAAAATAAACTTCTTTAGCTCTACAGTCAATCTTATCATGGTAAATTGGGAGCCAATCCATACCTAGGATAACATCAAAATCTACTAGGGGAAAACAATAATGTTTTCAAGTAGGTTTTTTCCATGGATAAGGATAGTAATATTCTTATAAACTCTTTTTGCCTCAACATTTCCCCAAAGTGTTTTCACCACATGTTTTGGAGTCATTTCTTCAGATGGTATTTCCAATTTACTAGAAATTTTTTCAGAGATGAAGGAATGTGTAGACCCTGAATAAAACAACACACTGGTATAATCTGAAAAAACAAAGTACCTGATACAACTTCATTTGATGGCCCAACATCTAATGAACTAGTTGCAAAGGATTTCACCACCCCTTTCTTCTTGTAGTCTAACTGCTTCCCATCACTCGAGCTCTTTGTCATACACTCGTTTGCATAATGACCCATCTCGTTGCACTTGAAATATTTCACTAACTGTAAATCAAATTTGGTCTTATAATGACATTGTTCATTTTCAGTGCAATCATGAGCCTTATGTCCCATATTAGCACATCGGTAGCACTTTCCAGATTTCAAAAGACATTCCCCAGCATGCTTTTAAACACATTTTTCTCAAACTAAAAACTTATTTTTCTGACCATCAGACCTTGTTGATGAATTCTTCCCTTTCTCCTTTCACCTTGGTCTCTTCTTCTGTTGGTTTTTATAGAACACTTAATCATCGGCACACTCCATTTCCACCTTCTCATCACATCGAACATGCTTTTCATAACTTTTGAACTCACAAGAAGCTAAAGCCCTTCGATATTTTGTCTTTAATTCTGAGTAAAAACGATTGATTTTACTGTCAAGGTCTCGGATAAAATTTGGAGCATACCTTGCCAATAGAGTGAACCTATCTTCATAAGCAGCCACTATGTCATCCTCTTTCCTAAATTCAATGAATTGTTTTTCCATCCTAAGTCGAAAAACCTTAGGAAAATACTTCTCAATAAACATACCTTTGAAATTATCCCAATCGAGAGCATCAATCTAATCAGCGTCCCTGATATTTTTAACCATCGACCACCACTGATCTGCTTCACCCTCTATACGGTAAATTTCAAGACTAAACTTTTCATTGTCTGAACACCCCATGACATCAAAAATCTTCTGCAGTGCTTTAATCCACCCTTCAGCTAGCACAGGGTCAGATGATGCTCTGATTGATGGGGGATGTTGTCTCAGGAAATGTTCCACCAATGACATGTTCTTCTGCGGTTGATTTGGCTCATCTTGTGCATGGATACCACCACCATTTATCGCTAGAGTCAACTGCTCCATTACTGCAACAAACTATTCAGTTCCAATTCTTACCATCTCGTGATGCTGATTTGGAAGGTCATTTCCTCTGTATGAATTCCTAGCAATTCTTCCCTATTTCCTCTGAGGAAAACCATTCTAAACAAACATGTCTTAGATGAAGCAACATGGTGATCTTCAAATTCTATATCATTTCAATTTGGCCATAAAAAAATATATTTTTGGATAACCATTTAATAGAATTCTAACTCCTAAATTTATCTAAATCGACCTCTGATACCAACTATAAGGCCCCAAACTTAAACATTACATAATCTTGAGTTATTACAAGATTACACATTGAGGATCTTTTCAGGTTTAAATTTTTAGAGAATTAGATCATAAATCATGTATTACATTCCACATTTAAACAAAGTTGTTACATAAAAGATAGTATTCATTTTTTCCATCAACGGAAACAAATTTAAAATAAAACATGGATTTTTTCTTGACACTTCCTTTACACTATCATCAAATCAGGTAACTTTCCCTTGACCTGTGAAAAACATTTCAAAAACATGGGATGAGCATAAAAAGCTCCGTAAGGGATATAAAAGTACGAAATGAAAACATTAGTCCATGTATGAAATCATAGTTTACTAATAAAACATAATCATTTTAATATACCTCATCAAATCATGAATAAATAATAGAAATCATAATACATAAAGGTAACTTGAGGCATTCATAACATTGTTACATAGGGAGGAACCCTCATGGGTACGTTTGGAATACCCATCATAGTATTTTCCATAAATCTCTTCAGAGAAACCTTAACGTTTAACTCCTTCGCATTACCCAATGCATTGGAGAGCTGTATCAGTCTCACCCGCACCTAGTTTATCACATAACCACCCATCTTCATAAACAATTCCCAAGAACCATAACATAATTGTATCACAAAAAACATGCATAAAGGAAACATAACATTTCCAAATTTCAATCAAAAGACATCAATATAACACATTTATATAATGAAAACATTATGAAACCATTTTCCATACCAAAATAAAAGAAAAGTAAAACATGGTATTTATTTTTCATTTAAAAAAATTTATGGCTTGTAGAGGAATATGAAACTCAAATAATGGTCACGTCAGTAGAGAAGTCGTTGTCGCTACATACGTAAGACAAAAACATTCCCTTTTTGTCCTTTAGTAAAACAATTCATATAAAAAATATTCCTTTTGAATAAACATAAAATTCAAAGTGGTTTATACACCATATAAAAGAAATTGGTGTATAAAAAAATATACCTCAATGAAAGGAGATTGAGACGAAGTCCCATACCTCATGTCCGACTCGACTCGATCATTCTTTAACCTCCTGAATAATAAACTTGAGTTAATTTCTACTTGATTAAAAACTTTTTTCAAGTTCATTATTCCTTTTATATCACTTGTTACCTTGTTATGAACAATGTGTAATTATTTAAGTTAATAACGGCCGTTTTAACGATCATTGGTACTTGAGTCAAAAATAAACTCTTTATAATTACAAGTTGTTCATGTGGTAAAAAATCCATTATATCCAGGATTATATTAGTGATGTAGATATCATATATATCATATATATCTAGTATATACATGCATTTATAATATTACATAATATTTAGAGGTAAGAAGTGAAATGCAACGTTCATGGAGACGGTAAGTCGTACGTACGCATGAACACTACTTTCATTTCTATTTCGTATTAAATGGAATGAATTCATAATTATATAAAGGTATATTATAATTACAGTATAATATCATATATAATATCATTAACTTCATCCTTTATACGTCCCACATATGGCATTAACGAATCAAATCACTTTGAGGGGGCGGTAGTTCGCTCTTCCAAAAATGAAGATATCACATTTACCCATAATGGAAACCATAAAGGTATTCCATAAATGAAAAATACAGAAGCTTACGGAAAACATAAACATATTATATATCATATATAAGTATAGTGAAATCTTAATGGCCACCTTTGAATGTGTTAGAAGGATATTGAACAATCATTGTTTCGTGAGGCAGAAATTCGCCATCCACGAAAACAGTATGTTCTTTAAACATTACATGTAGGCGTGTGTCAGTGTTGCTCAAATAATTCTTATAGAAACATCCTAGTATATTAAAGATACTGTTTTTTTTACAAAAGAAATTAATAAAAATAGTTTAGGGGGTTGGAGAAGAAAAATAAAACAATAGAACATTAGAGAATTCTTTACCTTTAAATCGGTCAACTCATCTTGGTTTGAACCAAAAGGGTTTCTTAAAGATCTTCCTGCCTAAGGTAAGGCTTCTAAGATGAATAGAGGGATGTGGAAGGGGAAAATTATGAGGAGTTGGCTGAGCCATTGGATTGAGATGTGTGGGTAAGTTGGTAGAGGTGGGGTCCTTTTATAAGAGGAGAGGAGGGGCACTCTTGGAATGTTAAGAAATGTTACATTATATTAAAAAGTGTTTCATATTTAAAAGGTCCCATATTGATATATTTCTAGGATAAGGTGATAAGGGTTCGAAATATACTCCTCCAATAGGTCTTTTCCACGTTTATTTCTTAGATTTTATATTATGTTTTCATTTTATTTAAATTGTTAAATAATGAGGTAATCGCTGCATCATCATGATGTTATAAATAATTTAATTTATTTAAGGCCTAAAAATTATAAAAAAATAATATGATGTAGGAAGTTTTTTTAGATTTAAATTGACTATTTATAGTCCAAGAGATCATTTATGTAGAAAAAATAAAAAAAAATTACTCGGGTGATACATTCTTTAGTGTTATTCCCCTTTCTTTAAAATTAAAATGATAAAGTGTCACTTTCCCTCAAAAGTGATTCCATGGGGTCCCTGAGTTTGGAACAAGGAATACAATGGTCGTTAATGACACAACCACTATCATTAGGAAACATTTTGTAGTCATTTATTATTATTATGATATTTTTCTATTATCCTTAACTACCAGATTACTAATTAATCAAGATAATTAAAGATAATTACCATCGTTACTATTCATAATGTCAAAAAAAAAAGTCTTAATTACATAATTTGGACCTTATGATTCCAAATATGGAATCCATTTTACCAAATTCCAAACATAGAAGTTGAAATAATTAATTTAAAAATAATTCCTGTTGTCAAAACAAATAGCGAGTTTTTTGAAACAATATCTATAAAAATTTTGGCACTTGTTTATACCCAATTCCAAAGTGAAATTAATTATAATGACCACCATTGGATAAAATTTTAAAAATATATTCTAATTACACCTTATGACCAAATAAAAAGATAATCTAACAATACAATCAAATTATAAGAAAATGCAGTTTTAATGTAAAATGCAGTATTTTTTACTATTCATTAAAAATGAACATTGTCAGAAAAATACCAAAAAATTATCCAAAGTAAATTTCAATGTACAAATCATAAATAATAAGTTTATTTTGACAAATAGAGCTTATAAAATTTTCAAAATATTGATTTAAAAAGTGGTGCGCCATCAAAAGGCGGTAAAACAATCTTTTAAAAATATTAGTGTATTACATGCTTGAGATTGGATTTATTCTCATTTTAAGCCTCTAAAAAACTATATAATTCATAAATAGACATAGATAAGAATATATATTATTCATTACATACTTGGTATGTTAAAAATATCACCCACATATAAAAGTAAACTTCATCTCCACTCCAATACAAACATCAAAAGACTTTTTAGTCTAGAAATACCCAAATACCTTTCTTAATTATTTATCCACGAACTATAGTGACTTGTTTTTTTAATGAACCATATTATAATGGAATTAATTCTAAACCTAAAGAGGCTATTTTATGAATAGGTAATGTCCATAACCATGAATTTTATTTTTATTTTTCTTATAACTCATTATAATATGTTTAAAATATTTTGAAATAATAAAACTATTATATTCCATATGAAAATATTTCATTATGTTCATTTCATAACCTATATCAATTTGCACTTCCATTAAATGGTAAATGAAACGGTCAATCATGTGTATGGAAGACTATCATCTCGTGAACCAATATAATTCATTACCCATCACTGCCTCTCACATATGGATATAATGATGTATTTAATATTTTTAGATGATATTTATGTAATAAATAAACTTATATAATTATAATATTACATCTTTCTTCTTAAATTCCAATCCATTGGAAAATGATAATGTTTCTCAAGCGTATGTTTGGAATATCACATCCATAATGAGATGTGATGTTTTCTCATTTTATATTGATATTAATGATAATAATTATGGATTTAATGAATGTATATGATATATATTATATAAAATTTATTTTTTAAAACTTAATTATTATTTACCATTATTTTTTTCTATCTGTCGAAAAAATTGAATCAATCTACATTTTTATGAATGGTCAACTGTCTCCAGGAAAAATATAATTCATTTTTTCTATGTTTAATTTTATGTATAAAACTATATATATTTATATATAAGAAATTTATATAATATTTAAATAATTATTAACATTCTGTATATGATGGAACAATGATTAATGTAAACAAACCAAAACTATTGAACAAAAACATTCATGAAAAATGAATCATTTATTACCTAATACTAAGATCTTAACGATGAATTTTTATGTAATGGGTGATAAATAGTTACAAGCAAATTATATTTATTATTATATATATGATAATGGTTTATTAATATATTTATAATATATCTATATTTATTATAATTTTTTTTAACAGTTATAGATGAAATCAAACCTATAGTAATGGTTTATTTCATAATCTAATCATTAGTCAAGATTGTTTATGTTTACATCGCCATTGGGAAATTATTTCATATTTATGTATTTATCATTTTATAGTTTCTTATCCTATATTTATTTATATAAATTAAAAAATTCTCTCAATTTATCGTCTCTATGTACTTGAGAAACCAATTTATTTTTTTAAGGAAAACCGACATTTTGATACGATGTCTTGAATCATTCTCTTCTGTGTCCAAATTTACATAAAATATATAGGACATTTTTACCATTTTAAAATTATTTATTAATGAATATTTTACCCATGAATTAATTTTTAATATATGGATTAGTAGTAAAATTATTTTATTTTTCTAATGTAGTTACTTTTTTTCATTTTTACAACATTGTGAAATGAATGTTTTTTTATCTTTTACAACATGAACATAATTACCTTCCATCATGACCACTCATTTATTTGAAGCATCCTTTAAAATTTTAAGAGGTTTTTTAAAAGGATAGTTTTTCCTTATATTTGAGAAAATTTTTAATCTTTGAACAAATTATTTCAATGTAGACTGGGTTTTTTCATTAAGAATTGTCTATTTATATTTTTTAAAGTATTTTCATTTATATCAACATCCATTTTTTCATATTATGATAATTATATAGTCTAATTTTAATGTCTACCTTTTTTATATAGATGCATTTTTATTGGTTTTACTAGGGAATGTATTGATATTCAATAATCTAGTTCTTTCAATATAAGCACAATTTAATTTTTATGTCATGTTGATTATTTTTTGTTCATTATTTTAATGCTGAATGAATTGGAATTATTAAGTGAATGTTAGGGAATGAAATTACATAGCCCCTAGATTCATTGAAAGGTTTCATAAGACAAACTATATTTGTTATTTGTTTGAGGCCATACCCATTTTTTTATAAGTCTTGGAACAATGAATTGACAGAAAGTTTCAGATGTCTTATACTATACATTCCATCATTATGAAATTAGTTATTGATTTCAATGTGATTATTTTATTTTTAAAGATATCCATGGATAATATTTTAATCCCATATGATTATTTATATGGAATTATTTGATTCTAATTTATTCCTTCCATAATATTTTTGTTTTATTAGCTACAATCATAGGCATACTCATATTAAGAATTTATGCTCACCCCTTTATTATGTTTCCATTCCCAATAATTCTAGTAAGTATACAATGATTGTTTTATAGGGATATGATAAAGGGAATAAATTCCCTCTCGAAAATAAAACTATATTTTATGTTATGTTTTCCATTGTAATGTGAAATTCAAGAATGTTTCTAGTTTTCCAGGACTAGTAAACTATTAAATCATTTGGGATATAGTTCCTTATTACTAATGATAATGTAATAATGTAACCACCAGCTCTTGTATACTATGGTTGTGTTATTTAAAATACTAGAATCTAAAAAATAATCTTAGTACATCATTACATCATATACTACGAAGAAATCTATTTAGATCAAGAATTTCATTTTTAAATTTTGGATGATTCCTTGCATCGAGGGAGAAATTGTGATTTATTTTGACAATAATAGATCTATTTCTAATACCAAGGTACCATATTCTCACTAATGGATGGAAAACCACTTTTAAAAGTAATATCTCATACTTTATATTATGGAGAGGGTGATATAATGATCTAATGGGTGGTTATAAAGGGAAATATATCAAAACCATGGATGAAACCATTTCTATCATAGATGAAGAAAGGTCATGTAAAATATCTTAGTAAAAGATATATGAGACATTGGGTGTAATGATTGTAAGATGCATCATAGTTTATAAAAAATAAATCCCCTTTTATAATTCATTCATTCAGGTTGAAATATATATTATATGAATAGTATAATGATAATATTCCTTCAATATATGACAATAAGATGTCTGAAATGGATGATTATTAGAGATTATAATGGGTTTTGATGATATATTGATATAAGCATATGTAATTTCATCATCAAATAATAAGTGGATACTTATTATTTGTTTTGACCCACCAAAGAATTTCTCAGGGAATTTCATACAGTCCTTCATATACTTAAGGGTGTGTCATTATTATGAATAATTATTAATTGATTTTGGAGAGATACTTATCATGAGAATATAAATTTCCCTATAGTGTTGTTGAAGAATGTTTTATTTTTTTACCCCTATTTGATAATAATATAATTTTTTAGATATATTTAGGGATTATAATATTTTTCATATGATTTTTTGAACAATACTTAGATGATTTAGATTAATTATATCATTTATTTGATGAAATATTGAAACATTTTTTCCAGAATGGAAAAATATATAATTCCTATAATCTATGTATAACTCATTTCAACCTAGAGGATTATAGCATATGAGTCATTTCAAAATTTTGTACAAGTCATCTCAAATGAAACATTATCTGTGTATGAGTCAATCTAACCAGCATATGAGTCATATAACTCTTCATAGGAGTAATTCAATAGTGACATACAAGTTATCCAAGATCACTTATGTGTGATTTCCATTCCTGGTATGATTAACAAAGTGTATTTTATGAGTCCTCCCAGAATTAGAAAATATATGAGATTTTATTTAATGGAAATGAATTTTCCATAATTATAAATCTTATGATAAAAGAAATCCACATGATCCTAGAGTAATTTTTGTTTCTTTAAAACATCATAATAAAATTATAATTCATGATATTTTAAGAATATATGATCCTCACATCATTATTAACAGGAAACCCCTTGGGAATAATTCAATGAGTGGGAAATTTAATGAAAATATATCAGTTTTCTATAATAAATCAGATATATTGTGGATGATTGTTTACTAATTCAAATTTTCTTGATCATGTGAAAATATTATCAGGATTATATCAAATTATTCATTGGTCGAATTTTTGAAACCTATGAATTGATAAATAAACATCTAACAAGTATTTTTGGGATTCAAAAATAATTTTTCTAATTTATTAATTTTGTATCAATATATCACATTTGATTTATGTTTTAATTATCAAAAAACCACTTGTTATGTTTCTAATGATTTTTAGGTGTTTTAATAAATATGTATTATTATTTAAGTCTATTATTCTAAAATTCTGCAATTTTGGATGTTCTACAAAAATTTTCTGAATTCTGAAAAAGTTGTGACATGGGGAAATAAAATATTTATAAATTTTGATATATTATGAAATATACTATGTTAAAAAATTAATTGAAGTAATTGCTTGGGTGAATCGGGTTTTTTGTCGAATTGGATAAGTGATAATCACTTATGTGAGAAAATGGGAATGTCGATGAAAGGTCTAAATGAATAATCTACATGTGTTAATGGACTACAGGAATTGGATACATTGTAAATTTTGGTATGTGATTTATTTGGTTACAGAAAATTCATCTACATGAGAAAGATAGTGATGTGATTTGTCTATATTGTGAAAATCCTTATGCGAAGAATGACTATAAGGTTCAATTCATATATTTGAAGTCAAATACATCAAATTCAACTGTTTGGTGATCCAAATCAATTACGTGGTTTTAAAAAATTCATATATATTTCTAGTGGTATACATTAAGGGTAATTTGTTTATTTTTTCTATGAATTGGATATTAAACCTTGTTTTAATTGTAAAATAGTTTGTGAAAAGTTTCATGCTTTTAGAGAAGAAAATTGTACAATGATAAATTAAAACACAGTCACGTTGCCAACATATTTTCAAGAAAAGAACATCTAGAATTTAATTTTGAGACAAGATTCTATGGTATATAATCATTTTATTAAATAAAAAGATCTAATATATTCATGATTATTTCAAACAACTAACATATAGAGAAATAACAATAATAAAAATATGACTAGTCCTCTAAAATCTATTTTTTTATGAACTATATGTAGAGGCTATATTATTTTAAATTGAAGAAGATGATTCTTGTTCCAATACTATGCTTAAAATCATGATCACGCTATATTATCATAAGACTCAACTCGTGTTATCCATCCCTCTTATTCTCTCTCTATCATAACACTTTACTTTTTCTAGTTACATCTTTAAACTATGTGTTTCATTTATAGAATTTTATTATTCTCAGTCATTTATGGATGTTTCAACATAATTTACTATGAATTGAAAGTTTATATTTAAATAACCTTGAAGGATAGTGTATGTAAATCCTTGTTAGAAATTTGTAAAATATTTAGTTTTTTCTACCAATTGTTTCCTACTTTCATTATGCCATACTGTCCCTAGAAAAAACCTAATGCTAGTGAAATTCACTAATATCTAGGAGTTGATAATTGATAAAGTGGACTGGGTAATTTCTATTACTCAAACCAGTATAAATGTCTTCAATCTGATTCTTTTCTAAGTTATGTTATCTTTACATCCTATTTGTGTTAATAAAATATCAAATCATATCATACCTTAAAGAGGGTGGTTTTAAACGGGAATAATCATAATGAATTTGTTCTCTAAATAGTAATTAGTATTAGAGGTTATGAATATCGTGTTCACAACACTAAATAGTTTAATTATGATGTATACATTCCAAATGTCTTTAATGGTTGAAAATAAGGATGGTATGTCCATGGTTAGAGCTCCCTACATTAATATAGAGAACTATAGTTTCTAGAAGGCTTAGATTATCATTCTTCTAAGGAACCTTGGTATGAAGTTATATTTAGAATCTATTAAGTGTTATTAAATTCCAAAGACGGAACCTAAACCATGGGGTTACAATACAGAGGCTAACTATGATTTAAATTATAAATCAACAAATTTTATATAATTTTTCCTAGTTCATGATGAGTTTAATAGAGTTTAAAAATGTTCATAGACCATTGAGATGTGGAATAACATATTACTATATTTTGAAGAAACTAAAAACATGTAATATCTTCTATAAAATATTTCCATGTTTATGTTCGATATATTTAGGGTGATTAATGGTGAGCGAATTACTCGGTTAAATGGAAGACTCACAGTGGCTATATTTTATTCTTTTGGGAAAACAATTTCTAAACCAAATCTATCTCAAAAAAATAATTATTTTTATTCAGACCAAATAGAGTGTAAAATCATCTGAAATTATGCAATAAACACTATAGGAAAATAACCTATTAGCGGTAGTTTAAACGACCACTATATGCATTGGTGGTAGTTTTAGGAAACTGCCTCTAAATTATGCGTGGGGAAACTATTAGCGGAAGTTATATATGTTTCCTGGTGGATTAAATGAATCGTCATTTTTCCTCATTTCACGGAAGTTTTGGTTTTTTATCGATGGTTTTACAGCCTGTGGATCTATTTTATTTGGGGCGGTTATATCCTCCGTGAATAAAAAACACCCCCCACTGGAAAAGTGCCGCTAAAATAATCAAAACTGTCGAGGAATACACGCGGATGGTGGGACACTTTAGCGGGGGTTTTAACCGCCACTACGAAAAAAATATCTATATTTATAAGTTGTTAAAACCACCGCTAAAATATTACCAGGTTCATTTATGGGTGGTTTTATCCACTGCTAAAAGCTTATCCAGAAATAAATAGCAGCTCTGCACCCCCTGAACCAGTGCCTTGAAAAACAAACCATACCAATAATACAAATAGTCTAACAGAATACATACTAGTCAATATGAAAAGATATTCTTAACTAAGAACAATCAAATGAATCCTTTAGTATATAAATGAAGATAAACATATCAAATGGCCATTATATCGTTAAAAAAAATTATAAACAATCGTGTCTATCATATTTCATGAAAACAATTTCAATCCTAGGTTCAACCTATTCCATACATACCAGTTCCAACCATGACATAAAAATTTATATCAACATACATCCCACTTGTAATATATGATGAATTGTGTATGATATTCATAATTTATTTTCATTATCTCATATCATTATTCTTATCTTATACTTTTATATTATTATCAATTTATATCTCTCATGTTTACTATTAATGAACATCTGATTTGACCCATTCTTTTGTTTCCCTAACCATTGGGTTATAAAGAACTGCGACCCAACCTGTGAATTAGCATGACACGATCAATCAATTACATATTCACATAAAAATAATTTTAATTTTTCCCAAAATTAATTCTTTTAAAAGAAGTGCATAAAATAGTGGACTTAAATTCTATAAAACTGAGTAATAGTAATGCATAGTGGAAAAACAATGCAAGCAGTAGACATGTCACAATTACATTCTATATAAGTGAAAACTAGTAATGTATACTATAATGTAATCACATATATGAATATGTATATTGGAAAAAAATAGTAATATATGTAGATAATAAAAAGATATTCCATTTATAAGAAGAAGGAACATCCTTTATTAATATAAACAAAAAATTCACAAAGAGAAACTACAAGCATAAACTAATGTATGCACTTATGTTACAAAGTTAATTTTGTGTGATAGTAACATCATTAGTTGATAAGAATCATCTTGACTCTAGTCATCTGCTAATATATATCAGACACCACTTTCTGCAAAGAGGATATCTAATCCCCCTGGTCTTGAACTGTGGTTCGTAGAGAAGCAATCTCCCTCTGAGCATATTCTGGTATGGACTAACTATAATTAGGAGGAGATGCAGCTAGATTCCCTGGTGTCCTGCCAAAGACGTCAGATGGTATGGGTCCGAAACCCATCCCGCGCACTCTACCAGGATGATCCTTCCCAAGGACTTTAGCAGCTGAGTCATCCTGGGAGACTGAGTATAACTGTCAAGGATTCGCATCCCATAGTTCATTAATTTTTACCTATGAATCAAATATAAATATATATTAACATAGTAAAAACTATTAATAAGTTATTAAATTAAAAAATTGACTTCATACCCCAACATCTTTTGCAGGCTCATTAACAAAACTTCCATAGAATATTTTGTGAACAACCAACCACACTTCAGTTCAGGATGATTCGTGCCCTAAATATTGTGACTGCATTAAGCAAATATAAATCAACAATTTAATATATTATACAAATAATATTTTCTTAAAAATATTTAATCTAATGAAAAGATTACCAGAGTTGTTCGACTTCTATAAAAGCTTTTTGACACTGTAGTGTGATGGATGACTTAATTAGACCAGTTTGATGCATTCTGTCTTGAGAGATCCTAAAATAAATAAAATTCAATTTAACTATAATTTATTCAATGTCATATCCTCTTCATATACATGTATAAATGTAAAATTAGTATAATATAGTAATATATTTCAATACCATCTTCTTCTTATCAAGATTTCTATCAACAAAAACTTGACACTATTATTTTGGTACCCCCTGGTTAGCTTCTCATACATTGGTTTCACGATCAATGGAGTAACATTTACATCACACAAAAACCTGCATGTGAATTCATTAAATTTCTTAACAATATTTTCCAATGTCCACTTTCGTGCTATCACATTAGCAAAAGTAAAGTGGAAGAACATATGTATATAGAAATTCATTTTGAACATATTAGTAACATGATATTCAAATAAACCAAAATGTATTTAAATTACAATTATTTGGGAATCAGAAACTACATTTTTCCAACTTGGAGGCATATGTATCAAATCATCATAAGAAATAGATAGGGAAATGGGATTCGCTGCTAGTTGGCCTAGAATCTGGCCATGTAACCCCACGGTGTCATCCATAGGGACCCCAAATGAATCAAATGGAATGAATATCTTCTGGCTATTCTAATTCCAAACTTCTTAATTTTTTTTGTTCTTCTCCACGAGTGAATTTTTTCATATTCAATGAGAAAACAATTAGTATATAATATTCAATTAATATATTTATATTAAAATTTGTACCTATGAATGTGACACTCCCGTATACTCGTTGTTTTTGACGCATTCACCGGGGCGCGCGCCTCCATTTTTTGGGTGCGATGGGTGCGGCTCTTTGTTGCCCTGCATTTCCACTTTCCAAAGGTGTGTGGCATTCACTCCTTATTCAGGGACGTCTAATCATTGATAGAAACTAGGATAATGGGATGTTGGTTTTTCCTTCCGGGCATTCCTCCTCGGAACTCATCACCTAGTCCGGGTCTCCCGAATATATTTTATACTTTGTTCATGAAACTATTCCCAATTCCATGTTTCCATGGATACTGGTTAATTACACTGCATCTGTCAAGACATTCCAAGGGGTCCGGTCAAGGAAGAAACCTCAGTTGGGGGAGTAGTCATGCTGGGACATCACGGTCATGTCTGGACGCTAGGGAATTTGCGTTTCTATCTTTGGTCCCTTATTATAGGGATTCTTGAGGGTGTGAAAACCTGAGGCATCCCAAATCGAGTGTGGGGAATCATATGCCATTGGAATTTATCTGAGGTTTTCTCCATCTTCCTCTGTTTAACGTGGGGTATGCCACAATTTTTACATCCAGCGGGGATGGATCTGACTGATCAGAACCCTAGCTGGAGTGGATCAGATTGCGGAACCCCCTTGAGGGAACACCGACATCGGAGCCAGCTTGTGGGTGGCTTCCCGAATTATGTGGAGGGGATTGGGGTGGCAGATCTCCCCGGTATGTGGTGACCTAGGTAAGAATCAGGATGAGTGACGGAAAATTCAATGGAGTGGGGGAGGAATAAGATGAGACCATAATAGAGATGACGGTAGAGGTGGGCTTGATCCTTGAAGAGACCTCCTACGTATCCCCATGACAGGGAATCAATGTTTGCATAGATTGGTTGGTGGGAACCGGAGTGATGGGGATTCAGAGCGACCTATGGTTGTTGGGATTGAACCACATGGAGGCATCCTAAATACCATGCACTGACAAGGATCAAAGTCCATGTAGTTCGTGATGGGGTGCGGGTGAACCGATTTAAAGATGGACCATGGTTCAGATGAGTGGTGGGGCATGAACCTCTTGAGGTTCCCTACATACCATGCCTTGACATGGATCAATGTACATGTATTTTGGGTAGAAAATGGGCTGTTGAACTGCCATGAAGGGGTGTCGGAACAACTGGATGGCGGGGTCACAACGGCTCACCACTGGATTGGGATGCAATTTAACGTTATATTGGATGAGGGCATGTCAGAGAACCGACGTGAATATTGACATTGGTCCATTGGATGGTGGGCTTGAACCACATGGAGGATTTCTACGCACCATGCCTTAACATTGATCAAAGACCCCATATTTAATAAAGGATGTTGGTGAACTGATGTGAAGGGGGACCTCGGTCCATTGGTGGTGGGCTTGAACCTCCTGAGGCTTCCTACGTACCTTGCCTTGACATGGATCAATGTCCCCGTAGTTCAGGAATACAGTTTAACATCATGAGGTAAGGGGGTAGAACCTGACGTGAATAAATGGTCAGGCAGTGGGCTTGAACCTTAGGGAGTCTTCCTACGTACCATTCCTTGACATGGATCAAAGACATCGTAGTTCAGAGGTGATGTGTGTGTTGGTGAACCTGCGTGAATGAGGACCTTGGTCCAATGGGTGATGGGATTGAACCTCAGGGAGGCTTCTTACATACCATAACTCAACATGGATCAAAGTCCTCATAGTTCGGGAAGGGTTTCATTAGAGAACCAACTTGAAGGTGAACCTGGGGGTCCACTGGTGGTGGGCTTGAACCTCGTGGAGGATTCCTACATACTATACCTTGACATGGATCAATGTCCTCATGGTTTGGGTGTGCAGTTTAACGTCATGTGGGATGGGGCATTTTGGGGCTTACACTATGAGGCGGACCAGGGTGTGTCATAGTCGGTACTCACTCTAAGCCCATGGGAGTCATGCTCAGTGTGAGAAATAAGAGGTTGCAGGGACCTGATGGTCACGTCACAAAGGGTGCGTCTGTTGAAAGCGAAGAGGGGCTTACATGTTAGGAATCCCATGGTGTTGGGACTTACTCCAAGATGGAGGCCTGAGGGTGACAACGCACAGAGGGAGAGGGGATGTACGGAGGTGCATGGGTTCTACCTCCTACAAGAAAGGCTATGGGGTTATTCCAAGATGGCTTCCCTTCCCCTATGGGAAAACGCCACTCCAAGAAGGAGGATATCATCCCTTGTGATCCAAAAGGAGGATATTATCCACCATAGAGGCCAGGGGCATGGATAATATCCAAGGTAAGGGCAACCCGTGTGAGAGGAACAGGGCGGTGTCACAGTTTAACGTCATGTGTTAAAGACAAGGGTTCATGGCAGTTTAACGTCATGCATCTCAGACGAGGTGGTTTTACTACGCACCCCTAGATCTTACATAACTGGTAACCTCAGCTCCTTATGGGAGGGAAGGTACCAGAAATGACGTGTAAAGGGGGGTCATAGAGTGAACCATCGAGGGGTCCATGTTAGAATGGCTATGCGAAGAAGCAATATCCATTAGCGTGGCTATGCGAGGAAGCATTCAGAGAAGAAATGCCATAGGCAGTATCGTCCAGGGGACTTTGAAATCACATCGTGCAAACCTAGAGGGTCGCACGGGAAAAGTAATTACCATGCAGAGGGGTCCATAGGCAGAGGCCTTGTGGAGCACAGTTTCTCTATGTGGTGAAGGGAACTTGTGAAGGGGTGTGCTTCGTGAAGTGGGGTGCCTTAGCCTTATCATGTGTCTAAGGGGAGAGTGGGAGGTGCTTCACAAACTGGAAGGGTGTTCGCAGAGCATTGCCTCGCCAAGCATAGGTGCCTTGCGAAACAAAGTGCCACGAAGTTGTGTGCTTTGCATAGTACAGTGACCCTGCCTTAGCATGTGGATCATGTGTACAGAAGGGGTGTTTTGTGAAGCATAAACGCTCTGTGACAACCTGGGTCCCCTTGGGGATCCCCTTCCTTCTCGAAATGAATCCCTATCGGAATATGGGATCAAAACGAGACAATGCAGAGGCTCCTCAGGAAGCAAAAATTCCTCGCAGGGCTCATGGTTCGCAGAGAAAAGTGTGTATTGTGATTTGGGAGCTGAGAAGCCGAAAGGTCAGATCCTCTATACGGGAGGCTCAGGGGAAGCTTGGTATTTATAAGAAAGAGGCATCCTGTAGCAGAGCTTACGCAGTGCGAAGGGGGATTCGGTCGCTTCGATGCTGGTCGCGAACAGCAACCGAGTTTGCAGAGGGGTATCGCCTCTCTTGCTTTGCGGCAGGTTCGCAAATTCCAAGGGCGTTCACGGGGAATCCCACCTCTCTTGCATCGCTGCGGGTTCGCGAACATCAGGGGCGTTTGTGGGGCATCCCACCTCACTTGGTTTTCGGTGGCCATGTTGCTTAGGGGGTCTCCACGCTGTGGCTTCGTGAGGCAGGAGGCATGGCTTTCTTTTTTCATTCTTGTCATCCAACATTTTGGCGCCAACAAATTCCCCCCTTAGACATGGAGCTGTGGAGGGATCAAGGGTCAACGTTTGAGGGAAATCGCCAAAATAATTGGTCGGTCGGGGTGCATAATCATGAAGAGGGCATGCGAGGCGGACTGAGGCCATGCGATCCAGACGAGCCGCAATGCTCCATGGGGGCTGAACATGCCACGAAGCTCTAAGGGATGCCACCTATAAATAGGGGGGATGACCTCTCTTTTTTCCATTCCATTCTCTACGACTTTGTCCTTTTCTGCTCTCGATTCTTGAAGCTCCACGTACTCCACATATGCTCTCCATGAATCGGGCTTCACAGCGAACCGCGAGTCTTTGACTCCGCGACTGTGCCAAGTGAACGTGTGCTTGTAGGCCGAGGGCAGGCTGTGCAATTCTGATTCGCGAAGGGGATCCGCAAATAGTCTTTGCGACCCATGCTATAAAATTTTTCAAATCATTTAAAAACAAATGGCCCATCAAGAATCTTCCCAGGGGGTGCATGCGGATGCCTCCTGGAGGGATGAGATGTCCAACTGTCTAGGCCTGGAGGAGCTAGTCTGAAGCCACTCGAACCAAAATTCTTTGATGGGACTGTTATCAGAGATCCAAAAGAACTATCCGATGTGCAAGAATTTACCCGTGTATGGATTCGATCTATGGAATGACTTCTTCATTCCTGAGGCGAGTAGGGATGAACCAACTAGCTTGTTTAGAAGCATGACATACCAGCATCAATGGTTTAGGGTGGGTGATGGTCAGGTGTAGGAGGACCACACACCTTTCACCACCAACTGTCTGTACAACCATTTGAACAACATTGATGGGAAAACATTACAACCGGAGGTGTCCCCTCCCATGTACTGCACAATACTGAAGGCGGCCTTGAGGGATTCAATGAATGGGTGGTCTTATGAGTGGGACCTATTCCAGGGAGGCAACATCACCAATGATTGGTCATGGTCCTACTGGGTCAGCGCCTCATGCGAGGAATTTGGCACCGGGTTGAAGATAGTGGGATTGTATGAGGCATCATGGGCCTCCCAATTCAACATTTATCAATCAAAACAGCTGATGACAGAGCTGGTGAGAATATGTTCATCTAGGACCAACACTTTTCTCCTACACCATGGGGAGGTTGGCATCAGTCTGTGGGATGTCCATCAGATTTCAGGGGTCCCAATCTAGGTGGCAATGTATGATGAGTTCCTCCACATCATGAGTGCATGGGAGGATTCAGAGCAGATTCCATGGCTGGTGCTTCCATTGATGGGACTGGTCCCCAGAGAGGATAATGAAGCGGTGAGAGATTTCCACTTTAAGAAGTGGTTCAAGTAGTTCTTGAACTTATCGAAGGATCGAGAGTTTCCCTTGAGGCCTCGAACATGCCCGAAGGGGGCTCAATGGGGAAAGGAGCACTCGTATTGGTGGCTCTTGGAATACATACAATTGAAGAACTAGGGTTTCAGTGTCAGCAATGAACCATGGCTGATAGTCAGACTAGCGAAATTTATTCCAGCCATTATCTATGGTTGGATCCAAACAGTGAGGGATAACAACGTGGCAGTGTGGACCAACACGTTCAGCATGGCATCCATACTGGCGATAGAAAGGCGGGTCAATCTAGGGATTTCGATGCTCGCCAAGTTGTACAATATGCTACGGCATGTTAGTGAGGGCAAGAAGTTGCTGAGGATATGCAGGCCCTTCCATCTTCTGTATGGGTGGATCGCGGCGCACATCCGGGGGGTTTATGAATATCTGAACTGCATCTCACCTCTAGGGTCAAATGTCCTTCCATCAATTATGAATGCTTTAGAGAGATTTCTATCCAAAATAATCATACTTTTGGTACTAAACTAAGTGTGGAAGGTGGACGAGTTTAACTTCCACCTATTTCCATTGTCGACAGGGGTACTCACTGATGACGGTCAGGGGGCAGAAGAGCATTGGGCCTACCTCCTGGCCATTCGAGGTGGAGTCATGGTGGTGAGGGTGGACCGTGAGCCGCTCTGTGGGCCATACACCTCGCACCTGTTCATGAGTAAATTTCGGTGCTTATAGTAGCTGACCCTACAGGTTTACTGGGAGGTGCGCCACCAGGGGCACCCGTGTGTGATGAGGCAATTGTGGCTCATGTTCACTCGGGAAGATGGGAAAATGTGAAATGCATTGCCTCCACCAACCACCACCTTCAGACAGGTGAAAGAGTATCCCATTAGCTGAGAGGCAGCTTATCTGGGGGGAAATGATAAAGTATCCAACCGTTCGATTTGGTGATGGCGGTTCTACCCTATCCTGAGGTCGGGGGGCAGAGGGCGGAAAGGGCCTCTCGTGGTGGAGGGGTTGCCATGGCGGCGAGACCTACACCAGCTATGGATGAGATAGCAGCTGTTGGTCAAACTGTGGAAGTGGACTCAGTGGTCTTAGTAGAATAGATCCATCTGGAGGGGCGGCCACCGAGGGGATTCCGTAGGATATCCACTCGGTCTTCGAGGAAACGACTGAACCATATTGACATGCTAGAGGATGTCGTCTTCCCCACTGCCTGGGATATTTAGGATGTCAACTGGCAGTTTTTTGGCCTTCCTGAGATGTGGAAATGACTGAACCGTCTGGGGATGGATTTACTGGGTATAGGCACTATCTGGGCCAGTTTCGCGGTGTCTCCAGCGGAGGCGGAGGAATATGTGGATGAGATAGAGGACTATCTACATTCAAGGGGTGCCCCATGTCTAATGATAGACCGGGTGAGGGTACTTCTGGATCAAACATTCCCCCCAAAACTAATGGATGCCGAGTTGAGGGGCTTCTTCCCCCTATCGGAATATTTAGATGAATCCTTTTAGGGTGACGTGGCTGGTGGAGAGAGCCTGTTGGAGGATCTCAAAGTCAGTGACCAAGACTTGGGTATCGACAATATCTCAGAGGCTCTCGAGGTAACATTCCAAGTTTCATTCTTATGGGTCTGCTCTCAGGACATTATGGACTCTTTATCAATGTCTGAATTGCATAGGAGAATCTTGTACACATACTTCTCTCTCAGTCTTCAGTGGGTGGTGATACAGGACCCTCGGAACCCGCACTTGTGGCCATGTCTTGTTCTGTATCGGCCGGGGCTTGGGAACCTAAGGTGGCTCCTCCAGATCTCCAGACCTCCCAACAATATGCAGAGGGCCACACATCGGGGTCCCATCAGCATCAACTCAGGAGTAGTACCAGTAGTTCAATATCTCTATGTCCTCTCCACTGAATTCATTACTGCCACACGTTGATCATGCTAACTGATATCCATGAACTTCTCTTCCACATACTGTTCTTCGAATGGGATGGGCCACTATGGTGAGGCTGTTCAGGATTTCGGGTGGCACCCCTCTGAGAGGCCTTCCTGTAATCGGGGAAATAGTTACCCTGCCCACCCAAGCTGCAACTCCCCCCATTGTTGGCGTGACCACCAATGGGGTCGTTCCTGAGGTCATTGAGGTGGGGTCCGACGATGAGGACATGTCGGTCATCCCGAGTCCCGCCACGTCTAATCCAATGCTAGATTTCGCACCTGATACCATGCCTGATGCAGATCCCGCTGAAGATTTCCTAAGGGTGTACCCCGCATACGATCCTGCCAACCACGCGGACTGGGACGAAACGGCCTCTGACGAAGAGGACATCGACATAGTCCACTACTGATGATGGAAGCTGATACTGAGCTTTATCGAACTGACCCCCCAGACACTATGGCCAGATGAGATGAAAAGAAGTCGCTCGCAGCTACACGATCTATGTTTTGGGGGAGTGGATGCCCAGTTCCCTCATCTTGTCATCCAAGATCTCATGGAGGAGAAGATCTGGGAGTATGATTATGGCCCCAGTGTGGGATGGCAGCTGAGTAAGGAGATGAACATCAAGAAGCTCTGGGATGCTGAAGATGAGATCAAATCGCTACATATCTAAGAGAATGAGCACTCAGCCACTCTTAATTTACATTAAGAGATGATATTTCCATTGAAGGCCCAGGTCGTAGAGGCGTAAGAGCGTCTAAGGCAATCTTCTGAAGAAATGGACATCATTCAAGCTGACATAGAGCGAGCCCAAATAGAGGCTGATGAATTGAACCCCATTGCTGTTGAGGAGGAGCTAGAGCTGAGCCTGTGGTGCAAACTCCTTGACGTCACAAGTAATAGGGTGGTAGAGGTGCAACACTCTTTTGATGAGGTCAACCCATCCATGGGAGAAATAAACCCCCAAGTGTTGTAAGAATCACAAACTCTCAGACGTACTTTCATGTTTTGATTTTTTAATACACGAGGTTCGTTATCGAGGTTGTCTCCACAAGGATCTGTTTGATTCGTGAAATATTCAGTGGTCAGTGCCTAAGCTCACGTGGGCCGAACCTAATGTGAGAAACAGGGGGTGATCACCTAGCTATTCCATCTGAACATAACGCGATGACAATGTTCCGGGTATCTTGTGTTTAAGTAACTAATCTGGATCTTCCGGGAAGACATGGGAGATGCCTGATCGGAGGATTATGACATCATAACAATCAATCAGTTGTTCTTCCAATGTTCTCTGGTGCACGAGCGGGGTAACACGAGGGGTGTTGGGATTAGTCCGAACATAGGGAAGTGGGAGGTGTGAATTATGATACCCAAAATTCAAAACACTATGGGGGTGGCATGAAAATGGAGGATAGCTATTGACCATGGCAGAAATGCAGCATCCATATTGCATTAGCCTAAAATGGGGACAACAAATGAGGGCTGACCGGTGACCATGTTCACAACACGGGGCCGAACTCAAGTATTGTCGATCAGTCTTTCAGGACATTGTCCTAGGACTGCAGGCGGACCATAGGTCAAGCTTCCATACTATTAGGGGGTCCTTCCAAACATGAAAGAGGATGAGAGTCCAAATGAGGGGGGCATGCAAAGCATGGAATGTGGAGTGAGGGTTTGTTCGAGCAGAATCTGACACTCTTGAAATTACATCGTCTTGGCAAGAGCATAATGGATGGATGCATCGGTTTTATCATGGATCATTCTTTATTTCAAACAGATCCTCCCTGGAAAGGGATTCATCACTTCCCAATGTCATCTTGGTGAATCCCTAACTTGTTCAGGGTATAGTTACAGTTGTATGGATCCCTACGAGGGGTCCGGCTAGGGGGCCGGAAAGGGGGAAGAACAAGATTTCTGATTCCTGTGGGTTGGACCCTAAGAAAAATACCAGGGTGTCTCTACGTATCCCATGAGGATGGGAATCATGCCACACGTAGTTCTGGAGGAATAGTTTAAGAAGCCTGGTTGCATCGGTACTCATCCTACCGAAACTACTAAGCCCGCATGAGTTGTGCTCGGTGTGCGAAACAAGAAGTAATGGTGGGACTTTCCCAAAACATGAAGGGGCTTGGTAGGAAGAAGGGACACTCATTGAATATCAGTCGAATGATTCTAACTCATCCATGAGGTGCACCTAGATGCACGAATAGATAAAGCCGAGTATGTTGGAATTCCACATGAACATGAGGAAGTGAAAATGTGTGAATCATGATGCTCGATATTTGGATCGCAATGATGGCGGCATGACAATGGAGGATAACTATTGATCATGGAGGAAATGTATCATCCATATCACATTATCTTGGAATGGGGATAGACAAATTATGGTCGATTGTTGACCATGTTCGAAACACGGGACCTGTCCCAAATTTCATCCAAGATCCTTCGGGATTTTGGCCTGAAACGATAGGAGAGCCCTTTAGCCCAACATCCATGCAGAGCCCTTAATCCAAGCATCCATGTTGCTTGAGGGTCCTTTTGGTTATTGAAGAGGATGAGGATCCAAATGGAGAGCTCACGAAGCATGGTCATGGAACGAGAGTAATGCCTTCATGAAAATCCTACACTTCGGGCTCTTTGTCAAAATGCATCTAAATACGTTATGGAGATGTATTAGATAGAGGGAGTCGGGTCCCTTCCCATAGGGAGATCTTAATTTTGGGTCATAGAATTTGGACCATGGGTGGAAGGAAACATAGGAAGCACATGATGTGGTAACTCAAATATCCGATGTGAATGGGAACTGGGGGTTCTGACCACCTCATGTTCTCGGGGGTAGGTTTTAGGTCTACTGACCAAAAACAAGAGTTGAGCTGGGCCTAAATAAAAATGCAAAGGCATTCCTACATACCTCATGTGGATGGGGGTCAAGGTGCACATAGTTCTCGAAATGGTCTTAGTTTAAGGTCTTATAATTTGGACCATGAATGGGTAAGGAGAGTAGGATACACATGGTAAGGTGGTTACAAAACACGACATGAATGAGGATATAAGCCCTACTTACCATGTGTTCCCTGGGGAAGTGTTCGAGTCGAGGGACAGAACACGAAATTTAGGCTAAGTATGCGGGGAAGTGCCCGGGCGCTCCTACATATCTCATAAGTATGAGAATCAAGCCACATGTAGTTGTTGAAAGGTGGCACGACACGGTTAGGTACCTGTGAAAAGTATGAAAGGACGTGCGGTAGTGGTCCTCGTGCCAAGAGAAGCATAATTTTATAATTCATGTTTGTCCTTTAAGGTGAGTGGTTTCTTTTTATGAAGAGACATGCCTATTGTAGCAAGCCCTGGTGTCACCACAAGAATCAAGCCATCTTAGCCGTTAACAAATAGCATAGAGTATAACCAATACCCAACATGACTTCCTCTATGATGAGGTCATCACAATGCGGTGGCATTTTTCATCATGCATCCAGGACGTAATGTCACAGTTTAGGGTCGTGTGATAGAACCAAGCATGCATTTTAATGTCATGCAACACAGACATAGCAAAGATGATGCTAGGCGGAGAATGTTTTCTGTGCCTTGAAACATAACCGACATGAATGGGGACATTATCCCACATCACACTGTATGAAATTATGAGAGGGAGACCTCAGGATAGGGGCCTACACAGAGTTAAGAGGTAAAGAGGAGGGGAGACTAGTTCCAAAAAAGATGGACCCAAAACCGAGACGTACGAGCGATCCTACGTGTCCCATAAGAGTGGGAATCAAGCCATACATTGTTCTGGAGGATTCCTTTTAATGTCTTGCTGGACCAGAGGGAAAGGAAACAAGAGGGATAATTTTTAGAATGGGGTGCACATGGTGCAGAAATTGCAAACCCAACGTGAATGAGGACATAATCCAGTACCATGCCACGTGGTCCCGTAGTCAAATTCCATAAGGAGGGACAGGAAAGGAAAATTAGCAAAACTCAGGCTGGACCCAGGTCTGGCCTTTCCTACGTATCCAAACAGGATGGGAATCAATCCGTACGTAGTTCTGGGCGAGATCTTAGTTTATGGTCATAGAGCTCGGACTGTAGGAGCCCCGAAGGACGCTGTATTACAGCTTTGTCCCCCTGACGCACAGATGTGCACTGGGGGATAGTGCCTTGAGTGTCGAGATTCCACCTAGACATGGTGGGGTGGATCATAATGTCAATCATTAAACAAATATTTGATGCCTGAAGGGGTGGGCGTGACGACGGGGGATTACTACTGACCATGTTCACAACACAACATCCTGTCACGTCAGCCTGAAATGGGGATAGAAAAATGAGAATCAACCGCTGACCATGTTCGCAATGTGGGATTTGTATCAATTTTTTGTTTGAAACCCTTGGGGGGCATTGGACCGTAACAGTATTAAAGCCCTTAAGCATAGTATCCATGCTGTTCGTGGGGGTCCCTCCGGGTGTGAACGATAATGGAGGTCCAAATGTAGGGGAACACGAAGCATGACAAGTGGAAGGAACTTTCCTAAGATTAATCTAACACTATGGGTCCTAGACCAGAGTACTCTTATCACATGGTCCAACAACTACTAGGGGTCGAGGGACTCATCTTGGGGGTGGCCAAGAGATGGAGGATTCCCGGGAGAAGGGGACATGGTTCCAAAAACCATGTACCACACCTATATATCCCCCTTGTGGACAGGGACAGGCCAAGGGGCCTAGGTGACTGGGAGATTGGGAGATCTCTGAGATATGGGGCTGGACCCGATTCGGGTGGTCCTACGTATCCCATAAAGATGGGAATCAAGCCACACGTAGTTCTGGATGAGATCTTAGTTTATAGTCTTAGAGCTCAGACCACAGATGGATTGAAAAACCTCCATGTAAGTGGAGACCTAAACCCGATCCCTAAGCCCAAGTGAGTCAAACCCAGTGTGGGAAATAAAGGAGAAAGATCCTTATTGCAATACCTAGAAAGTCCTTTAGGAAAGTCAGTATAGAGCCCCAAAGGACACCCTTACCAAGGATTTTGTCCTTCTAACGCGCAAATGCAGACTGAGGAAAAGTATCAAGAGTTTGGAAAATCTACTTGAACATGATGAGGTTGAGAAGTATTTGAATCATGTATCCGACATTTTAGGCTTAATGGGGTTTTCATGGCGATGGAGGATAACTATTAACTGTGGCGAAAAAATAGTCTCCATATCACGTTAGCCTGAAGTGGGAACAACAAAAAAGCATCGACCACTGACCATATTCACAATGCGGGATTTGTATTAAATTTTTGTCCAAAAATCTCAAGGGAGTTGTCCCGTAATGGTAGGAGAGACCTTATGCCTAGTATCCATGTCATTCATAGGGGTCCCCCCGGGTGTGAAAGGTGATGAAAGCCCTGATGAAGGGGAACACGAAGCCTGAAAAGTAGGTGAAAACAAGTCGGAGTAGAACCCAATATTCTAGGTACTAAACCAGAGTACCCTTAGGTACATTGGTGAACCACTGGAAGGGGTCATCAAAGTGGTTCATGAGGGAGAGGTAGGCCACTGGGCCAAGGTGGGATGGAGATTTCTAGGAGACGGGGCTGGACCCGAAGCCTAGACATTCAGGTGGTCCTACGTATCCTATAAGGATGGGAATCAAGACACATGTAGTTCTCGAAAATATATAGGGCCAGGATACCCTAATGAGGATGTGTACGGCATGGCGAGTAACCTGACGTCAATGAGGACATAATCCCATACCACATCGCATAGTCCTGTAAGAGAGAACCTGGGCCAGGGGCCCAAAAAAGCCAAGGGGCCTGATAGTTGGGCTTCAGTCCGGAAGGCCTAACCTAATCATAGTTTAACATCTTGCAGTGAGGAAAATGGTTGGGGAATAGGATTCCCTGGACAGGAGAGGTGTACAGCACGATGAGTAACCTGACGTGAATGAGGATGTAATCCCATACCAGACTGTACACTACAGGTATGAACTTGGCAAAAGGGGCCCAAGAAGGCCAAGGGGCCTGAGGTTGGGCCTCAGTTAAGAAGGACTGACCAGCATATAGTTTAACGTCTTGTAGTAAGGAAGGGGGGTCGGGGGCCTAGAAAGGCCAAGGGGCCTGAGGCTGGGCCTTGGTCAGGAAGGCCTGAACAGCTTGCAATTTATCGTCATGTGGTGGGGATAGTGGCCGAGGGCCCGGAATGGCCAAGGGGCATGAGGTTGGGCCTCGGTCAGAAAGGAGTGACCAGCTTGCAGTTTATCAGCATGCAGTGAGGACGAGGGCTGGATAAGGTGTCTCTTCTGGGGGTGTGTATGGTACGATGAGTAACCCAACATGAATGAGGATATGATCCTACACCACACTGCACAATCCCATCATAGAGAACCTGGACCAGGGGCCTGACAGTTGGCCCTGCCTGGAAACGGTTCCTCGCTTAGGGACATGGTAAAATGAATAACTACACTCGATGTTTGGGACATCTTGGGGTGGTACTGAAGATCCAAGGTGACTATTGACCATGATTGAAACACAGCGTCCCTATGGTTACCTGATATGGGAGTAACAAATGAGCATCGACTGCTAACCACATTTGAGACACGGGACTTGTATCGTCTTGTTGCTCAGCATCTTCGACGGTGTTGGTCTGAAATGCTATGTGGGACCTTAGGCCTATTATACATACCATTCAGGGGCCCTTCCGAATGGTGATGGTGATGGAATCCCAGTCATGTAGTGGGTGAATCATAGTTGTACCCATCTATGAAAGAGGCGAACATCTCCAGGGAGGCAGACATACAGACGGATTGAGGCTATCTTAATGTGAATTGGGTCAAATGTATGCACCCTTCCATATGTCTTGACCCGAGGGTAAGATTCTGGCTTTTGGGCTGGGGAAACAGGAAAAATGTATGGGCATTCCTATGTATCTCATGAGGATGAGAATCAAGCCATACGTAGTTCTAGAAGGCCATGTAGTTTAACGTCGTGTGGTGAAGACGTGGGAGAATAGAAGAACAGGAGTGGGCACATGGTACGCACATTATAATCCTCGTATGAGTGGGGATAAGGAAGTCTACTCTACATCATGTGAGGACCCTTTTAGGAAGCTATACCGAGGGGGATAATCAAAGAGATTATTTTGGGGTTGGGCTCAAAAAGAAGCGTCTGAGCATTCCTACATATCCCATGTGGATGGGAGTCTAACCATACATAGTTCTAGAAGCAACGTTTAATGTCATGTAGGACGATGAAACACATCTCATCTGGGGATGTGTACGGTACAGTGAGTAACCCGATGTGAATGAGGAAATAATATCATACCATACCATACAATCCCACAAGAGAGCCTGGATCGGGGAAGGCCATGGGGCCTGAGGCTGAGCCTTGGTCAGGAAGCCCTGACCAACATGTAGTTTAACATCTTGCAGTAAGGATGAGGGAGATATTATTTTAGGGTCATAGAGCTTGGATCGTTTTGCAGTTTATTGTCATGTGGGCTGATAATGAGTAGTTTAACGTCATGGCCGATGATGATGTAGTTTAACATTGTGCAGGATGATGTTGCAGTTTAAATTCATGCAGGACCATTTAGTTTAAGGTCATGTAGGACCATACAGTTTAAGGTCATGCAGGATCAGGGTGCAGTTTAGGGTCATGCGGAACCCCATGGTTAGGCAAAGTATTTCTTGAGAAACATGGTGTTGGTTCGGGATTTATGCTCTCACCATCCATGGTTACCAAGTAGTATGCCCCATTGGGGTAGACCTTATGAATGATTTAAGGTCCTTCCCATTGGGGCTCCAGCTTGGGTGGCTTCCTTCCAGGGATCATTGGCACTCGGATGGCCAATACCAGGACACCTTGCAGAAAAGAGTGAAGGATAACCTTCTTATTAAAGGCTCTGGATATCTTATTCTGATGCCTTTCTAGATTGTGCAGGGCACAGATCCTGTTCTCATCGAGTGATTCCAATTCATCGAGACAGATTTCAACCACCATATCTAGCACTTACTGGTCATAGGCTGCACTGCATAATGATGACAGCTAGATCTCAATGGGCAGGACGACCTTAGCCCCATACACCAGGGAATATGGAGTTACCTAGGTGTAATTGCAAGTCGTCAACCAATAAGACCAGAGGGTGTTAGGGATCATGTCCAGTAAACTTTTCTTTTTCTGACCAACCATTTTATGCAAAATGTTAGAAAGGGTTTTGTTGAATGCCTCGATCTATCCGTTTGCATGTGCATGATAGCAAGAGGTATGGTTCGAACAGATATTGTACTTGGCATACAATTTCTTCAGCTCATCTGCTTGGATGTTTGTGCCATTATCGGGGAGGACACCGTGGGGGACTCCAAACCGGTGGATGATATTGGAGCTCACGAAGTCAAAAATGGAATGGGCCTTTACCTCTTTGAGTGGAACATCCTCTGCCAAGTTGGAGAAGAATTCTATAGAGGTCAGGATGAACCTACACTGGCGAGCTGTCGCCAGTGGATATGGTCCCACGACATCGAGTCCCCACACTGAAAATGGCCAAGAGTACTTGGTGGAGTGGAGAGGCTCTAGCGGCCGATGCATAAAGTTAGTATGAACATGGAACGTGTGGAATTTCTTGGAAAACTCAATACAATCATGGATCATAGTGGTCCAGAAGTACCCCAGTCGCCAGATCTGATGGGACAGCATTAGACCAGCCTGGTGGGTACCATAGGAACCGGCATGAACCTCTTGCATGACCTGAGAAATCTCGACTCCTTGAATGAAATGGAGGAGAACACTATCAAAGCCCCGCTTATGGTCAATTATTATCCCAAAATCCACCGCTTCATTCTATAATCCATAACTTGAGAATACAAAAATTCAATAATTCTTTTTAGATCAAATCAAAATAAGTTACTCAATTTAGAGGTAACAACTTCTCTCATGTTCTTTTCCTTTATTTTCCTTCTCCACTCCCAATTATCTTCTTATTAAATGATTTAATAACAAAACCAGTATCCTCAATATAATATGGTATTTTTATGATATATATTTTAACTACACTTACACACACATCCATATAATGGATGCGACATATTGTTTCTCTATATGGAGAGCTACTACCTCATTGAATGATTATTGTTCAATTTTCTCCTACCACTTCTCATGGTTGAAATAATGATGGAACTGTATTTTTATAGGATATATATTTTATTTATTTGGTATCTATGCTGCTATAATTTTTTTAAACATACCTTTATTCTTTCCATAATTTGTAAATATGATAATTTTATTTAAGGAAGTGTGGACAACCGCCCCCTCAAAGTGATATGACTCAGTCATGGTATACATGAAACATATAAAGGATGGAGTTAGTGAAATTATGTAACATATATAACATATATATTTTATAATAATTATAACATACATATGTATCATTTAGTTTTCTTTCCATTAATATGACAACAATATGAAAGTAGCGTTCATGCATACGTATGACCTACCATCTCCATGAATGGTGCATATCATTTCTTATCTCCAAATGTTATGAACTATTATAAATACATATAAACATGATATTTATGATATTTAAATCATTAATATCATTATATATATGATGTACTTTTAACTACAAGGACAATTTACCTCAAAATAAGTTCATTTTTTACTCAAGTAACTAATATCAACAAAACGACTGATGATAACTTAAATAATCATGTAATTGTTATAACGGATTAATAAGTGATATAAAAGGAATAACAAACCTGAAAAAACATCTAAAAAATTATAAGTAAACTTATGTTTATTGTTCATGAAGAATAAGGAACATCCATGATGGTTTGGACTCAAGGTAAGGGACTTCATCTCAATCTCCTATCATTAATGAATATTTTGATAAGATACACCTTCTTATTTATTATGTTGTATAAAAAACCCCTTTGAATTTTTATTTCATTAAAAGGAAATACTTTAATATAATTAATTTTACTAAATGACAAAAAGGAATGTTTTTTGAAATACACGGCGATAATGACTTATCCACCACTATAACTATTATTTGATATTTGGATTCATATACAATATTTAATTCATTTTTATGTAAAATAAATCCCTTACTCCAATTTTGGGTGTATTGATATTGAAAATGATTTTTGAAATGGATTGAAAATTTCAATATCTTGAAATTAATTCTTGTGATTTAAAATGAAATGTTATTAGTGAAAAATTGATATTTTCAATATTGTATATGTTATGATTATATAATGGTACATAGAAATTTATGAGTGGTTCCATGATAAGTGAATGAAAGTGGTTACATGGAAAACCAAATATTTTTGTTTCTATGATAAACCATGTATGGATGGTTAAGATATATCCTATAATGCCTTGGGTATGGAATTTGGCTATATAGATATTCCATTTAGTGATATGAATGGAATTCAACCATATGGTTATTCCATTTAAGTATGTTTATGTCCCAAAATACCTTATATGTGTTATATGTTGTTTTTATGGGTTTTGTGGACATATTCTTGTTATAAAAATGGTAATAAATCATCTTATATTAATTGAATCATATTCATTTATTCTTAAAGGTTAAAATTATTACTTTATGATAATGTATCCATGGTTTTCATGTTATCACAGGACTAACAGTTTTTCTTCTTTGGGTATACCTTACTAAGCTTTTTATGTTCATCTCAATTTTTAAATGTTTTTTACAGGACATAATAAAGAATATAGTCATGGATGGGATCATAAAAAATTCATGTTATTTTAAACATGAAACAAAAAATGTTTCTTTTTAATATATTTTTTAATGAAACAATAGATTCTTATTATAAGTGTTTACTTGAATTAATCAAGTTGTTATGTATGAGTTATGGCCTAATTCTCTAAAACTAGAAACCTAAAAACATCCTCAATTTGAATTCGTGATCAAAAACCAATATAATTTAATGATTAAGGACAGGGCCCTATATATCTAATCCATGATAAATCCCAAATTTCACAATAAAGAACCTAAAGAATATACTTAATCTAACCATGATGATGATGATGATGATATGGCTAACTATTGATAGAGATTCATGTCCCTTGTCACCAAAATTTTTACTAAAGGCAAGGTAAAATATATAGTTAGACTACCCTTTATGTTTATCAAATCTGGATATATTGAACATTTTCCATTCATTTATCCAAATAATAAATGTTTTGAGGTTTACTTTGATGAACATAATGAATGAAATTAGAAGATATAACGGGGGAAGCTTCTAAATTAGAGAATAATCTAGGTGATATAAAGAATAAAACCCTAGTAAAAAAGTATATATTTGGGTAAATATGGAGAGGAAGAGATTTCCACTTGTATATAATCATATGATGAAGAGAATTAGAAAATCACTAACTTCAAGGAATATGTTGAGAAGTGAAAAACCTTATCATGAAGTGATGAGGAAAAATGTGAAGAAATCTATAAGAATAATATAATCAGATAATAATTATACACATTTTAAGAGAGGAAACATATCTCAAGAATGAGATTAAATGTTTTCAATTTTTTGCAAATAATTTGAAAAAATTGAATAATAGATCAAAATATAGACTAAAATCAATGAAGAACTCAATAAATTCAAGGTAAAACATACTGATCATGGAAAGACTAGGAAATATAATGAGGACAAATTTATGTTGAAAGAAGAAGAAATAAGTGATCTTAAATAAAATCTTTTTATATTAAAATTGATTGAAAAATATTGAAATATGTATTTAAAAAACTATTGAATATAATGTTTTACCATCTACAATAAATCATATTTCTAGCACATAATATTAGTTAAAAATATACTTTAAAATGGTAACAAATTGAATCTATTTTGACTAATTGTGTGGGTCATAATCCAAAATATGGATGATTTTAGAATATAAAATATAACAATAAAAACACATATAAATATTGGAATATATGAGTATACAATTAAATTAAACTTATTTAAAGAACAAGATAAATCAAGGTATATCTAAACAAAAAAGGAGAGATTTTAGAATGAGGTGTTTTGGATATAACTATAGATATAATATAAAATTTATATTCATTGTATATTATTTATATTGGGAAGTATTCTTCCATAAATCAAAAACATTTTGATACAACATGTTTACACTTATAAGAATACGTGAATAATGTGGAAGCTCCCCCAAATTTAAAAATTATTTCTTAAAGGGAAGAAGGTTTTGATTAAATGTATCCTGGTATTACTACCCAAAAAAGGATTAAAATTTTTAGATAAGTTTTTTATAGATTTTAGAAACATTTTAATTGAGTTAAAAATTATATAAATAATCCTCATGGATTGTTATCTTATACAAAAAAAGAGAAATAAGTCAAAAAAAGAATCATGAGGAGAATTATACAATAATTGAAGAAGATATGATGGATAGAAAGAGATGAAGACTATGGATCCTTGATAGTGGGTGTTCATAACATGTGACTAGAAAAATAGGAATCTTGAATACATATAAGATCCTAAAGTAAGAAGAGTTTCATTCATCAATGATGGCTCCTTGATAATCAAAGGTGCTGCAACTACTGAGATTGAGTCAAAATTAATCAAATAAAAAATGGTTATTCATAAAAGGATAAAACATATTTTTTTGGGTTTATACAATTGGATTATTATGTAAATGAGGCTTCCTTTCAAAATAAATATTGTATCATAAAAATTTTCAATTATGAAATAGTTATTACAATATGTGAAAGAACAAGTGGAAATATTTTTTAAATTTTTGATCTATATAACTTGTGGTACTTAAGTGACAAGGATGGAAGAAACCTATAAAATTGATTAATTTTCCATATAATTTAATGGAACATGAGTAATATTTCGAAAATGAAGTGGTGAGAGACCTCCAAAAATTCTAAATGGAATGAGAAGTTTTTTTAATCATTACAAAAGGAGAATATGTTTCCTAGGACATGTAAAAAAGTGGATATTCAATCCAATCGAACATTTAAATTAATATATTTATATGTGTGTGGTCTTATGATAAATAAGTAAACTAAGAGTGATTTTTATTACATTACATTGGTTGATCAATACACTCATATGACCAATTTTTTCTTTATAAAGAATAAATTAGAGGTTATTCGGATGTTTAAAATCGTTAGGGGAAAAGTTGGGAAAGAGTTTGGTGTCTTCATAAATAATGTGAGGTATGGTAATTGAACATAATATACACCCAATTATTTCGATGTATTTATATAAAATAATTGGTAAAACTTCAATATGGATCAATCTAAACCCACTTGTATAATGGTTTGGTTGAATGTAAAAATAAAAGAATTGTGGAGATGGTAATAAAAATGTTAACTGAATATAAATTGTAAAAGTTATTTTTGATAGAATCTATTTTCACTATTTTTCACAATAAAAATGGTTTCTTATTGAGTCATAAAAATAATAATACACCATATGTTTTTTTCTATATTAGAAACCCAAATTTCAAATAATTCAAATTATTCAAAAGTCATTGTTACATGGAGATAAAGAATAAAAATCTAAGAAATTATCATGAAAATGGTGATGAAGGAAATTCATAGGATGTATTCCAAATGTAAGACTCTATAGAACTTGGGAAAAAGGATATAATTTTTAATTGATTAAATTATTAAAAATAAAAATAATATAGATGTGTTTATTGAGCTTTATGATAAAAATATTGGGACTAAAAACATGCTTAATTTTGAGAAAAAATTTGTTATGAATTATATAATTGAGTAGCTTTTGACTGATGTAGATTAATATGAGACTAGTGATGGATAAGGTATATAGAATTGGAGTCATAGGAATATAATACTAAATAATAATATTGATTCAGACATTATTTTAATCTTGTAGTATTAACTGATCCAAAATAGATAAAGGATAACAATTGGTAACTAAACTTCTCTTATCATTCAAGTTAGACGTCAAACCCTTACTTAGGTAATGAGGAATGAAAATTATATTTCTTCTTTGAATTACTATCATGATCAAATTTTGAAGAAATCTATATTGGATTTGGTTTCAATACCTAAAAAAATATAATTTACACTAACGTTATACTGAAAAATAAACTAAATGAGAAAGTTCAAGTCATAAGGAATAATATATTGCTAGCTCACTATGGTTATTATTATATAGAAAGAGTTGAAATTAAATAATACTTTTCACAAGACACAATAAATGATTATATATTTATTTTTTTGGAAGAGGCATCTCATAAAAATTACATAAAATTTCAAAAGGAAGTGAATTTTTCATCCATAAATAGTGATATTGAATAATATGTTATCATTAAAAAAATATTAGGGTTTTTTTCATGAAAAAGATGGAAACATGGTGTGTAGTCTTAATAATGATCTATATGGTTTAAAATAGGCTCATATATCATGGTATTCCATGATATATTGATGTTTTATTAGCATGTAATTTTCAAAGGGAAAAGTTGATTATAATATCTTGGTTACGTACTTCTCCACAGGAACTTTCGTAGTCATTTTATATATTTAGTCCATTATTTTTTCATGTGAGAAGGTATATCTCAGTGAAAAAATTATTGAGTAAATTAAAACATGTTCTAAAATGTTTATGATAGGGGAGGAATCATATTTTATGGGATTTAAAATCATTTTAATGGATGACCATATTGTTTAATCCCAAGAAAAATATTCAAATGAATTATTAAATAGGTTTGTAATGGATAATTGTAAAGTAATTTACCCTCTTACTTTTGTTGGTACTAAATTAGTCAAATATGAGGTTCTAAATTTCATGAACCAAAGTTTAAATAAGAAACTAATTTGTGTTTATCACTATTTATTAGCGTTCAGGTCTAACAGAGTATTTTTTGTCACACTATTCACAATATTTCAAAGTGTTCCTAAGGATACTAACTTGTCATATACCAATATAATCTTGAGATACATCAGTAATATATTTATTTTTAGCCTACTATATTGTACTAGTGTATATTTCTATTTACAAATATTTATTGATATTGACTAGGTAGGTGATTAGGTTGATATGAATTCTACATTAGGTAGCACATTATTTTTTAGTGAACTTTTTGTTGCATAGTATATAAAGACGAAAAAATTAGTATCATTTTGAACAACTAAAGTGGAATTCAAAAAAGATAAACATTCCTATACACAGATGATAAGTATCCAGGTTAAGAAAGAATATTTATTGGTTGAAGTTCAAAAGACATTATTCATTTCTTGTAAAAATCATTGTTTCATTGATCCTACCAAGAATCTGTTCCATTAATCAAGATCAAAGTACATTTATCTCATATATATATTTTTGTAATAGAATGTGGTTAATGGTGATTTAAATCAACATCTTATTAGAACTGAATAATAAGTTATAAACATTCTTACTAAAGAACTAATAATGGATATTTTATATGACTTGTGCATTAATCTTAAAGTTTATCCTTCCCCTCTCACAAAAAATTATGGGGAAGTAACTCCACAAGGTTTTGGGTTATGTTTTCAAATAGATGTGTTAAGTGCTCAAAATTTTATAACTGATGCTATATTTTTTAGTGGATGAGTGATTTGTTATTAAAGGGTAAGTTTGATACTTTTTCTAATTTTTTATATCTATATTTGTGAATTATTATTAATGGGGGAGACTTATAGAAGTAACAAATTGAAGTTTTAAAAAGAGGGAAGATAATCTATGTCCGTTGTAAAAAAAATTTAACACCCAGGGATGATTCTCATTGAGATAAAGGTTGTGATTTTATGATTCTCGTGATATTTGAGAATTAGGAAAATAATTTAGTATATATAGAAGATTTTTAGAGAGTTTCAATCAAATTAAAAGTGGGAGATTGATTTTCCCTATAGGATGGATAAATTAGGATGTATATATTTTAAACCTTTCCCGAGAATCTTGAGATTTTATTAATGTGTACTTAGGTTTATTTGGAAGTATTTTATATTTTTTGAAGAACCTTGAGATGTTTTGGTGAAATTATATAATATATTTATAGAAATAATGAAATATTATATTGAGTTTAGAAAGTTGTTTATGTCCTAGAATCTATATTTGAGTCATTTTAGTATAAAGTGTAGAATCATATAAGTAATTTGAAATTGTGTATGATTCATTTGAAATGAAAATTCATATAAATACGAGTATATTAGACTAATATAAGACTAATTTTACTCTCTATGTTAGTCATTAATTCACTATTATTGAGCCATATTGATCATCATATGTGTGATTTGCATTCTATATATGATTCAAATGGATTTGTGTATGATTTAGGGTAGACATATAAAAAATATCATATTTTTAAAAAATAAAATTATAGTTTCTGGAATGTAAAATATTCTATAAAAAAGAAACAAGATTATATAATAGATGTTTATCTGTGTAAAAACCATCAAAATTAAATTGTGATTCAATTTATTTGAATAATATATGATTCTTACCCCATCAAGAATAGGAACACTCATGAGAACAATTTTATGAGTGATAACTAAAAGGAATTATTATCTATTTTCATGAATGATGCATATTTATTTGTGGTGATTCTTTATTTATCACATGTTTTATAATGCCACAAAAATATTATTCTAATTCTAGCTAGTTTTTATAATTTTTATTATTTAATTGGTTAATATATCAATTTTGGATTCAGAGTGAATTTTATAACATGTCAGGGGAAGGTTCAAAAAATTGAGAATCATGGTAGAACCGATGAAATGAAACGAAAATATTATAGTGTATTTGTGGGATTTACAAATACATATTTCTACAACATTTCTAATGGATATCAATGTTTCTGTTTTCCAATGATCTTGTTTTTATTTATATGATTATATGAATAAATAGGAATTTTTGGTATTTTCATGAGTGGATGTGGCTGACTGGTCAACATGAATCTATTTGGGGAGAAGAAAATGAAAGATCATGTTGTTAAAAATAGTCATATGAATTATTTTTTCTATTAAGAGACTCAATACATTCAATATAACCATTTTTTGAATATTGAAAAGTATAGATAAATTAATTAACACTTCAAGTATATAAATTGAAATAAAATAGAAATAATATATATAATGAAAATAAGGGAGAATATAACATTGATTATAGTAAATATTGTTTACTATAAGATACCTTGTGACAGAGAATAAGGAGGAGGATATTATGACGATGAGGTGGGGAATGATCTGAAAAAATTACTAAATTGAGCTTGCAAATCAGAGTGTAAATTAATAATAAAAAGTGATCCCTTTAATGTTATTCATTTATTGAGAAAGAGTAGTCCAATTTTTACATTATAGGTTGACTTTTAGGTTTTTTCTTACATAATTGATAAATAGTTACTGTTTTTTATCAGTTGGATCAAAGTTGAATATTTCTCATCAATTTCTAAAGAAACCTATTTCTGTCAAAATAATTTCTTAGGTAGTGGTATTAGTTTTAATTGAAAATATTGAGTGACGGTATAACCTATAAGAGTTAGTTTAGTTATTGGGAATCTTATGTTCATAATGATACACAATGAAACCACTTTTAATTGATAAAGTTATTCTAGAGTAAAATAGGTAGATTGGGACAAAAACTAGTTGTATGAAGTAATAATCTCTCATATTTAAGTTGAACCTTTTATAAATTATTGAGTTCAATACATTTATTAGATTTTGTTATGAATCATCCAAGGATTAGTGTAATCATTCATGTAATATAATATAATCATAACTAGTGGTGGGGTTTAATTTTAGAGGATGAAAGTATATTATAAAAAATATGGTTATAGTATTTCAACCCCTCTTAATGTATTCACTTGATCCACAATCAATTATGTATCCTTTATACTTCAAGAAATTTCTTTCACAGGCCCTGATTATTATCTAATAAGGGGTGTTAGGGTATTTTGTGGATCATGTATTTTGTTAGAGCTCAATCACGATGAAATTTGTTCACTCATATGATGAAAAAATTCATTCATAAACTTATTGAATTAGAATTAGTAAATTAATAGCTATGATTTTTTGAGTGAAGTGTTATGTTATTTTCTACATAGATGAGGGATGTGTCGTGTGATCATATCCTAGATGGATAACATGTAATGTATTCATTGTCCTGGTCGTTATCTATCAAATAATAATGAATTTATGAGATGTAATATACTATATTTAAATTTTATATATGAATTTTTAACTCTATTTCATCGAAAGAGTGATTATATAGTTATTCATATGATGTGTACGAAGCATCTTGTGGTGAACACATTCATATGGTGATATGACTAAGTTTGATCTGAATCACATAAGAACCACTGATAGTTTGAGCATCACGAATTATTTACAAGAGGATAAAATTTTATTACATAAAAGAATTTGGGATGAAATATTTTATTAAAAACAATGAAAAAGGCCAGAATGGTCACACAGTTACGCCTTAGGATAATGATTATGTTTTGAAAAATATATTTCTAATAATATTATGAGATTTTGAAAAAACATTTCTAAAAGTGTTTTGGATGGATTTATAAAGAGTTATAATATTTTTCATAAATCCTTTATTGAAATATAGTGTATGTGTTAGACTGTTGTAAATACTCTAAACGTAGTGATATTATTTTATTATATCTTTGAGTCATTGAAAATTTTATAGGAATATAGATGCCACAATCAGATCATGTGATTTGTTTCTATAATCATATATGATGGGAATGTGATATAATATTCTGTATGCATGAATTAATCTATGTAATATATTCTAATTCCAATCATTTATAAATCAACGATATTTATTCATTTATTTATTAAAATTAATTGTATATTTGTTAAAGTGGTCTATAAATATAAAACCGCAAAAGCACATGCATTATCATAATGAATTTCATTTTTCATGACATGAAATATGACACTCTAATATCTTCATTAAATTAATAGAGTCTACAATGGGGATGCTATCCACATATTGATGCTATCATGATACATGAAACCCATAATCAACTCTATCTTCCTCCATAAACATCAATTATATTTTCAAAGAAGATGGTCACACTCCTATTTTGTTTAGGGATCCTATTTCCATGAATGTGAATCCTATGCTAGTGTAGCACCCTTAGAGGGGAGACCCATTTGTCCATCACTTAAAGATCCTAATCAAGTAAACTACATCACATTCAATAGAAATGAAACACACAGTAAAAAGTGTATATTTTTTTCTATTGATGAATGATCAAGCATTTGATGGGGTTCTTCCACATTCAAGATCATATGATAATTAATTAAAACCCATTAGATTTAGATCGAAATATTATAACTTTACCTTTATATATCTATTTTTCTCATTCAGCATTTCATACATCCCACATGATCAAATTTCCCAATGTCATACTAGAAGTCAAGAGACACACTAATTTTTAATATTTCACTATATTCCAATTATTTTTACTTCAAGATACATGATTTATTTAACCCACAATTGACCTCATGTTTTTCAAACTATCGATAATTTAATCATACTATTTAATTTTAATTTTGTTCCCCACTACATTCTGTGATTTTTTGTCAATTCATATTTTAGTTTTTTTATCATTATTCAACATAGATTTATCCTCCTCTAATTGTTGTATGTATATTTTTTTGTCATATATAACTCTTTTATATTTCATTTTTTACCTCTATATATATAATACGTATAGTGTAACCTCCATAACTACTTTTCGGCATACTCTTCCCTTAACCGCATATTCTTAACTATCACTTTCTTCATATGTTTTTTGGTTTATCTATAAATAATTAAGGTATTTACAGTTCTCAAATTCGTCAAATATTTTTATTTCAAACTAAAAAATTCTCAATAAAGGAATTTATTTTTCTTAATGAATTTATAATATGAGATCCTCTTACATTTCACATAAATTTAATATTTATTCAAGGATGAATCATCTTTGTTTCATTTATAAACATCTTGGGAAACATAACAATGGGGTTCCCAACATTTCTATACAGAAATTATAAAATTTTAGGTTTACCATTAAATTTTCCTTTTCAATTTTTAGATTTCAGTAAAAGAATTAAAATGAGATCATCAACCTCCTTCTATTCAGTGCCATATTCTATGAAATTATTTCTGTACATCTGAGTCACCTTCATAGATTTTTAGGATCTTTTCCCACAAAGTGTGTAATTATTTTTTATGACATAAAAATATTTTAGATTGTACTGGATAAGGCTCCACCTAACATGTTTATTCATTTGGATCCAATAACTAGCTCCTTACCATGAGTTTCAAATAAATATATTATCTTCATGTAAAAATAATATATGTATGGTCTTCATATAAACATTATATCCTAGTGATCAGAATTAGTATTGAATCAAATTCTTATATAATTGAAAACTCTTCCAATAGAATATGGAATAAATATTTTATTCAAAACTACTATTTTTTATTCAAAGAGGAAAAATATAAAAATTTAATCCTTATACTATTATACCACTTGTTGTCCCCACAAAAGTAATATACACTAAGAGGGAATTTAATCATGATGTATATATTTCAAATGAACCTTCCAAAAATCTTTCTATGTTGTTAATTAATTCAATTTTATTTCTATTATAACAAAATATGGAACTAATAAATAATAAATGAAATAAATGATTTAATTTTTTTTGGTTCACCTACACAAGAAAATATCCAATGAGAATACATTTGATGATGACTTAGTGTCTAAGAATACATTAAGAACACTAGATGTTAATTAAAAATTTAGAGTGGTTTCTTTATCCCTCTAGGATTGAAACCCTTACAATGGTAGAGATTTAACTAACCTCTTCACTTAGAAATAACACATTACTACACTTAGTGGTACCTCAATCATTCACAAACCAAGAATGTGGAATACACCAATGATATTGTGGAAATATTCTCCCCTTCATCAATGTGATAAACCATCATGATCTTCTAGTGAGATAAACTCATAAATCATTGTACATACTTTATATCTATATCTGTAATTAATTTATATTTTTTATAAATAATATCCTATTTTAGATATTATTTTTCATTATTTAAGTAAATATTTATTGAACTTGTATATTTCAAAATTATATAAGTTTTCATTATTTTAGACCATCACGTTTCTTCTATTATAATGGAAAAATCATCCAATATCCTCTTCCAAATTTTATTTAATGTTAATCATTTAAATTCAAAAAAAATACCTCCACAAAGATAATAAACTTGAGTAAAATATTTATTTTTCCATATCAGTCTTCCATGTTATGCATTTCTTCACCACTCCCATTGTGGATTCCTAATCTAAATTTGACCCTAAAACACTTAGCTATCAAATCTACAACATCACACAAATCCCACCATTTCAAATCAAATATTTTTCTTCTACTATGTCTTACCACACCTATAACTATGGAATAGTTGACCAAAAGGTTTTGGACAATAAGAAAAGCCATTTTATATTTATTTTTTATATTTTAGAATAACTATAGAAAATCCAATGAGTGAAATTCCATACCTCAAACTGAAGACCATCATTGCTAATTGTCTTTATAAATCATACCTAATAACAGAATGACTAGATTAACACACATTTTAGGCTTCCCTATTAATTAATAGTATTTTTAGAGTACCATACTAATTAAAACAATTATTTTATACCTCATATCTCATTTTTTTCATTATCATGAACAACAATGATCTTCACATCAGGAATCTAAAATTAATTAAATTTTCATTTCATCTAATAAAATTACATACATCATCACAAAGCTTAGTATTAATTCACCATTTCCTATATCATGAATAAAATATAATGAATACCACCACAATCCAATGTGTTATTAAAAGACACAGTAATTACAATGCTATATTCGTCGATTCACCTGGGATTTTATAGGTCCTTTATGTTAATACTCCATCAATATTTTTTCCATGCTTCCTCTAATTCAACCAGTACTCTAAGTAGTGATTATACATAGACATTATTGACATTTTATAAAAAATTTACCATTATTTGTTAAAACATACATCCCAAAGTGCATCAGAATGTTTTTTTACCAACATGATCCCATAATCAGTTGTCCACTCACTACACGATACTAAGCCACCATTGACTAATTGTAATCTATTGGATTTTTCTAACATATTGGGGATAAATTAGGAACCCAATAGTGTTTTTTAAAATATTCCTAAATAATCCCTATATTTTATATTTAAAATTAAATTATTATTATTCCAACATTAAAAATATAATAATATCACTCTTTGTTTAATACTAAAATGATAAAAATTAAATTTTAATCTTGAAAAAAAATCCTCCAACTCTAGTTCCAATTGAGTATAATACTTACCAAATTATATTAAAAATGATGGAATAAGACATTTTAAACCCCCCACTATAAGTCTTATAATCCCTAATAATAATTATTATGGATTTATAAAGGACCATTTTATCCACTATGATATGATGTCCACATATTTTTCCTAACCTCCATCATGATATGGTCATGCCATCATCACACCTAATTGAAATAAAATGTTTGTTATCTAAATTGATAGTATAATGATCTATAAAATTTATTGTTCATTACTTAAATGATGAACCTAAATCCAATTGCACAATACAAAACTAGATCATTTATGAAAAGATTCCATAGGTGCTCTGTTATATCGACATCCTTAAGAAACTCCATGGTCCTATATAATGTAGTTCCATCAATTCTACCTCCTCAACAATTTTATAAAAATCTAAAATGAATCTATAAAAACCAAATATATTATGTAAACATCAATAAATGGAGTCTCCATCAATTCCTAACCATTATCAACTCTATGCTACACTCGTATGTTTTTTCTATATTACTATACCAAATTTGTATCCTCCCACGTGATACATAGATGATTTAAAAAAAATTGACTATTTTTCATCATAGTCTCCTCATCAGTAATGATATAATTGATATTAAGATAAACATGGGTTGTTAATTAGTATCTACAGTTTACCAATTACCATAGGATCTCAAATTCCTTCATGTAACTTATAAATTTCTAATTATTGCATTTTCCTTGTGACCATATATAATTACCCACATTAATTCTACTATCCAAATATAAAACCTCATATACAATTTTCTGGGTTTTCAATATGCCTTACCCTTTAAATTCACTACAATTCATCTAAAATAGTGTATACACCTTTAATATATTTATAGAGTATTACCCAACTTTTTATTTCACATATCTTAATTCTACTAACTATGATATTACAAATAACAAAAATCAACCAAAAAATACCACTTGTGAGCCCATATCATATTACCCTAGAAACTGTATCCCATGAGCCTCACAATGGGGTCTACAAATATTATTGTGCTCACTTTAGTACTATCTATAATCATAAACTATTTATAACCACCACATTAGAGTCCATGTTGATTTATATAACATAATGCATTTAAAATAATTCTTGAAAACTCATCCAAATGACCCTATAAATTTATCTTCCAGTAGAAACATTTAATTAGACATCAAATAAGAAACCCTCTACTACTTCCACATGATATCCACATTTAAATAAAATGAATATTCTGGGTTAACATAGGATAATTCCTTCAAAAAAACTCATAGATGTCTTATCTAACCATTGTTAAGATATTCACTCACCTATATTTTCTATCTCTATATTATTTTACTATTTAAAACTCTCACTTTGATCATTCATGTAACCCATTTTAACACATATATCTCTGAGATAGTAATTTTACATTTTCTAAATTCCCTATAGATGATTTCCACTCAAAAATTATTCTTATAAAATAATTTTACTCATAAAATGATCATTTTTAAATGATGTATCATTCATACTTATCTTGAAGAATCCACTACCTAAGAGCATTCCCCATTCTCTATGATTTTAATGATTATTTAGTGCAAAAAATCTTAGTATCAACCAAAAATTCTATTTAAAATCATTTGATAATTCATATCTTATTTCCTCACTCTAATAATTTATATATTTCATGGCCTTTGACCAATACCATCATGAAATTAAAGAATAGTGTATAATATGTTGAGTCAAAAGTTTTATTTTGACACATCCTAACATTAGTTTTTGAAATCACAAATGTAATTTCTTATTACAGTACTAACTATTTTACATCCTTGGTTTTAATAATGATCTTTTTGAAAATTTGTCATTCTAGATGTAGAAACATATAATTATCCAATGTAATATTTTTCTAATTGGATGCACTTGTATCTGATGAAAATTTATAATATTCAATGGATGAATATTTATAAATGTACAAAATTTAAAGTACAATATATTAAAAAAATTGAAGTTATACTAAGACCAATAGAAAAAAATACAAGACATAGTTAGAAATGATCTCTAGATGAACCATTGTAAATTAGGTTTTTAAATAATTTCATTTTACTATAAGAGAATATTTTAGTATATCGGATGGAATCCAATCACACTATAGCAGTGTATAAACATGATAACAATAAAATGGAAAAGATATGAAAGAAAATTTCTAGTGATGGAAGATTCCTCCTAAATCCATTGAAACCAACTCAAAAGTATACAAAATATTAACGTTTTATTTTTAAAAAAAAATAGGAGAAGCATTGGGGGAGAATGATTTTTTTGTATCAATGGAGCTATTAGAGTTGTTTTGAAGCATTTTGTAATATCTTGTTACATTTATTAATTATTCCATTGTAATTATTTAAAGATTTCATACTTAAGTAATCCGCTTTGTGGGGATCATTGTAAATTATTTAAGCTGTCTTATTTGTAATTGTCTATATGATTTGGTGATACTAAGGGATCTCAGGGATAGGAAGATAGAATTAGTATAATATTTCTGAACGAGTATTTATTTTTATAGGGTAATAGAGTTATTCTGATCTTATTATCAAGGTATTACTTTCTTAATGAATATATAGATTTATTTTTTGGATAATAATATGCATACCTAACGTTTTCATTATATAAATTATTAAACACACTCACTTTGGAAATAGAAACATAAAAAATTAATAACATGAAACATTATTATGCAATTAATAAATAAGCATAGAAGTTCTAAAACAAAGATCAAGACATTATCCATAATTGTTATGGAATTCTCTAACCAATACATTAGGTATCCATAGTTTTAACAAAATTTTAGAGGTCTTTCATACATAGGAATGAAATCACTCAATATAATGATTTGAATAACTCTCTTTCCCAAGACATAGGAACCCTTGATTAAAAATATAATAATGAACCTATATTTTCAAACATAGATATCAAATCATTTTTTAATGAATATTTACTACATTATACAAACACGTGCCTGAGGATCATAAAGGTATAGTGCCTTTGGAAGAATGGAAACATAAGAAACTATTTATTAGGTGAACTAAATCCTCTACCACTATGGTCTTAAAAATTATCACCCTTATAAGACAAATCATACATAATTCATTTCTTCATATGTTGGTGAAAACATATTAAAGGTTGAGCTCAGATGATCTTTATGGGTAAAAAGGGAGATACATAAATATAACATGAGAGGAAGGGTATGAGAATATTATCATTGCATTTGAAAATCATACCCTACATATCAAATATCCTATTCTTGAGTCATGGAATAAATATTTTAATTCATAAGTCATGAATAAAGAGGGAGTAAAATAACATGATCTATGAGAGAATAAAAATGGTATAATACATAGAATAATGGCATACACATAAGGATAGAAAATCCTTTCTTATGTATTTCAAGACTCACTATCGAGACAATCATAGTATAATTGATTCTATTCAAAAACCATTATAGTATTCAAGGTTCACTACAGAAACCTATGCTTATCATACATGGATATTACATATTTTTAGATGAATATTTATTAAATTATAAAAACATATGTTTGAGGACCATAATATTTTAGCACATTTTGAAACCAAAAAAATTATTCTAGTCTTGTCAGAGATACTAAATGTTTTCTAAAAAGATATTCCCCTTTACTAATCCAACTAAAAATATTTTTTCATAAAATGGGGAAATGAAACCTAAGAAAGTGTGAGTTCATATTCTTGGTGAGGGTAAATAGAGAAGATACATATGTATAACCTGTTCATAAGGATATGAGAACATTACAATAAAATTTAATGATCATACCCTAAAAATCAAATATCATAACCATGAGTCCTTGAAAAATATTATTAGTTCATAATACACAAATCATAAGTTATTTAGGAAAAGAATCCAGGATATTATAACATAGGATTAAATCATGGAATTGTAGCAGACACGTAAACACATGAAGCGATTTCCATAGTAGTCAGGGCTCTCCTAAATGGATATCATAGTGGAGTGGGTTCACTCCCCAAACCACATTAGTAGTAATGGATCACTCTCAAGATTGTATTATTAGTAGAGTTTCACACCCAAGACCATCTTAGTAGTCAGTTTTCATTACCAAGACTATCTTAGAGGAAAACATCCCTTACTAAATTGGGTCTACTCACTATTTCATCCATGTCTATCTCATGAGATATAAATAATTACCCAATTCGTTGGAGAAATATATAAGCACACCCATAATGAAAGCTATAATAACATCACCTAGTGTTATCTACGACACCCCATATTATAAGTTTTATTGGGCTTACCCTACACTATATGGGCCGCCTGATCATATAAGATATAACAAGCATACCTAGAGCATCCGCCCCCTAGATTGTATAAAAAGTTACTAACTTGCCTAGAACTATCTGGGCCTCCCCATAATAGAATATGTAATGGGCTTAACCAGAACTATCGGGGACACCACATCATATACGTTTTGATAATCTTGCCAATAACTATCTAGGCCATCCCAAGTTAAGCTATATCGGGCTTACCTGATGCTATATGGGCCACCCCACGTTAATCTCTAACAGTCTTACAATGCACTATCTAGTATGCCCAACCATATAACATATTCCCATTAACAAATAAATTATTAAATTATAAATACCTTACATATCATCAATATTTAATGATTTTAAACTTGATTAACCCAAGGAAAATAAATGGGTTTCATTTCATTCTCTTTTCAACATGATGGGCATGTGGAAAATAAATGGGTCCCATAAACATAAAAACATAAAAACATTAACTATTCATAGAAATAAAATTAATGGTATTTTTAAATATAATCCCTATTAAATCATAATCTATATCAAATTATTTCATCTTAGATGGAGAAGTATTTTGAAATATCCCTTGGAGCACTTCTTAATGAAAATAACCATTCATTAAAAATAACTTTTTAAAACATAAATCATTTTCAAAATCCTTTTATATAAAAACCACTTTAAAACATATACATTAATATGTAAAGATAGTTTAAAACATATATTTAGAAATATATCCTTTCTTTTTTTTAAACACATTTCGGAAACATAGAACATTTTGAAAACAATTTTATTCGAAAATAACCACGAATACATTTAAAGGAATATTTCAAAACCATTTTAAACATTTTTTAAAACATAAAAAAATAAAATTCATTTCTTTGATAATTTTCTAGAAATATCATTTAAAATGGTTTCAATGCATTTTTAGGGAACATGGTTATTTAAAGAAACAGATTTATGAAAGAAGAGAGAAATAAAATAGGATTTTCATTAGAACATTTTCATAATTATCTTAAGTAACAAAGAGTGTAAAATGGTACCATTACATTAATATATAATGAATAACCATATTATAATAAAATTAATGATTATTCCTGAGATATAGATAATAATATTTCATCAATGGAAGCAATATAATAAACAATCTAGCTATATAATGGCATTATAGTAATAAAACCTTACCTCTTTGTTAACATTGAACGTAATCCCAATGGAGAAATAACATTAAATAAGGATGAAAATATCATGAGAATAATTATATTAATGATATGACATGTAAAATTGGTAGTATATACACCTTGAAAAATAATATAGGTGTAAAACATAACATTTGTCTCAAAGAAGACAAATTGAGACAAAATTCCCTTACTGATTTGGTGACTTTTGAACCATAACCCCCATGAAGGTGGCACGATGAGGATCATCACTCTTATCTTTTTCCATAGATATGGGCTCTCTTTGAATTTACCAATCCTTTATTTTGACCCATTAAGCATCATTATCCTTTAATGAAGGTTGAATAATCCATGTGGGTAACTATTGGTCCTAGTAGGTGATTGTGTGGGTCAAGCACTCATGAAAATGGTCCTTATTTGATATAACTTAATCAGATGGTCTCCAACAGGTTTATACATGGAAATAATAATGCCAAATTTCCCTTGAATTCATAATTCATGGAGCTTCTTTCCAAAGGCAGGAACTCATTGGCTGATTATTTGGCCAACGAAACATGAGGACTCCATTGGTCTAGAGGGTGGGAGGTCAGCCCCATCGCACCATTTTAGGGGAGTATTTTTTCAAGTTCAGGGACTCACTTATAGATTTAATTCATGTTCATATATTCGTAAATCCTTGGTTCATTCTCGAAGAGTGTGTCCACTAGACACCCTTGGATTGCAAGATTGTTTGGGCATGCATATGTTTAATACCATGAAGGTGATGCCGACTTAGCCATATTATAAGGTTCTCTGGAGATTACCATCATCCAGTAGGGATGATGGGTGACTTGATATTGGGATCAGGCCCATAATAAGGGATTCCTATATATCCTCATGAGAGGAATCAGAACCCACATAGTTCAGATGTGTTGGAATTACACATGGGAGCTTCCCATTTGATAAACATGAAAGGGTGGACCCTTTGGAATGGGAAAACTTTTGAGATCGGGCCTTTTGGAAGGTTTCCTATGTATCTGGATTCGGTCAGGAATCAGAGTTATCATTTTTAAAATCATTTGGGGCATACGTATGGCAGTTTTCCATTTGATAAGAATGATTACACATACCCTTTTGAAAAGGGAACACTTTTGTGACCGATCCTTCTGAAAGGAGTCCAATGTATCCTGATTTGGTCAGAAATCTGAGTTCTTATAGTTAAGATCATGTGCATATGTCATAATTCTTACAAACCTCTAATCCCATGTGAGTCATTCTCAGTGTGAGAAACAAGAGGATGTGAAAGATTATACAATGCACATTCATCTTCCCTAGTTGGTGGGGGAGGTAGAGCCTGCAGCGGAATAGATCGGGGTGACTGTGGGTGAGGGCATGGAGCGATGAACCTTTCCATGTGAAATTTCATTAAAGGTCACGCGGTCTTGCCTCAGATGATTGGAGACATACCTCAGTCGGAGGGTATCAAAGCATGTTCTGGGAAAGGGAGTAGTTTCATCCTTATCAAAGGGGGAAGCAAACATAACCCCTTCGACCGATCACTACTCCTTATTTAATGAAAAATAAAGTAATCACCCATAATCCCGAGAATAGGGAGGTTCATTTCGGTGTCCCTAGGTTGTACTCTAGGTTACCATGGTAATGTAGCATTATTGGAATTCCAGAGGCCTGCACCTTTTTGGTAGGGCCTACATCACTCTTCTTACCATGGGTATCTAGACACAATAGGTCCTGCCGATGCACCCAATGGCCTGATCATTAGGGTCTGGTGGATTTGGAGGAAGCTTTAGCCTGGTACTGGAGAATTGGTTAGTAGAGGGATTATAGAGGACTAGATAGTAATGGAGGGGTCAGGTTGGAACTGAAGGGAACAATACCTGAAAACACCCCATTATGCGTGCTAGTTTCTAATGCGGGATGGGGAAGGCTCCATATAATATAATGGTATATAGGCAGGAGTTCCATCTGTGTACCGGGGTTTTATATGGTAATGGGTATCGCTAACCCTCTAAAAAATTGGTACATGGATCACCATGACACTTTTCATTATATCTTCATACCGATTGGGCATGCGGCCATGAGTTCAATCCATATACATGTAAGTTATGCAAAGCACCATTTTGAAGTAGGGTCGGGGGAGTTTTCATTCGTGGTAAATTCATCCATGAGATGAAATTGGATCGTGATTCACCAGTATGGTTTGTGTTTCTATTATTATTACTTGATTCCCCCTTTTTTATTGTTTGTGGTTTTTTATACCTATGGATGAAGTGGTTCATGCACCATGCTTCATAGATGAAACAAAATGGAAGATGGAGTGAAACCTTTGAGTATCCCATAATCCTTCATGTCCCATACTTCCCTCTATCCATCTCCTCTCTTCCACCTTCATAGGTTCTCCATTTATAGAGCATCATAGGGATCGTATCTACTAGGCATGCGACACTATTTTCAGAGGACCGTTGAAGCAATTTTCTAACCAAAAGAAGACTCGACCATCTGGGGTTTGAAAATACTTTGGTTCGTGAAAATGGATTGTGTAACCCTACATGACTGCTCAACCCATGAACTGAGGGGTTTATGGCATTGTACTCATATAGTATTCCACACATATCTCCTTCGGTTCATGCGGTTCACAGTTTTCACTGCTCGTTGGCCATCATTTTGTAGGCAAGTAGTTTGCAGACCATTTAACATACTTGGAAATACATGATCCATCTTATCCACGTACCTTTCCCGGTGATAGTAGACTAGCCATTTGAAAACATGAATTCCTTTATGTTCCTTCAATGAAATACAACACAATTTGAGTCCCATCACCATAATAAACTTATTTAAGTGTTTGATTCCCTCTGCAGAGTGATTTTGGGGGTATTTCTTCTCCATGGAAGAATTTTCCGGACCCTACTAATTCCCTCCATTGGAATGGTGTCAGTTCAGAACAAAAAGGGGATGATTCCAATGTAAAAGCGGTCCTAAACTGAAATTGTTTATTTTCAAACAGGAAGAACCAGTAGGAGGTGACCACACCTATATATGGGGACCCATGTCATTTGTCTTTTACCATTTCTCATGGAGAAAATTTCTACTGGTTCCCATGCTTCTTTCACTTTCATGTACCATGATCCTTGTGAAAACAATGTTTTTGACCAACTCTGTACGTTTCACTAACTAATTTCCTCAACATTTATCTATATGCATGCCACATTTTGGTTTCTACGAATGGTACTATGGAAACATAAAACATAAAATCCAGATTCCACATAGAAGATGGATATGTGACTGACTTGTTTGTGTACTGAACTTGGTTTGGTGAACAAAACCTCAAAAACTATTAATAGGGACTTAAATTTTAATCCCCATCTTTGGAAGATAAACTTAATTGAGGCTGGGGATTGCAGTTTTTACATTCCATGGACCGTTCTGTTCATCGACCAATGGTTCACGACCCTTCACCTCACGGTCATTCCACGTACTAGGGCTGTATGCGATGAGTTGCGTCCACATACTATTATTGTAGGTGGAGTAGCATCTACATGTTATGTTGTACATGGAATGATCTTTTCGCGAACCATTTTTTGAACAGTACCCAAAGCCTTTTTCAGACATGTTTTATGTCCAATTTCCATTTTTTCGTAGCCTTTTCACAATAATTATTATCATACTAACTTCTCATCAGCTTCTGGATCTTCTTATGGTGGTTACAATGGACAATTCATAGGCTACTGATAACATTGATGATTCTTCTAAGGAGACTATTGTTGCCCCTATTTATGGAGCTATCAAAAGATCAAAGGATATGGCAGCTTCGGTTGATGACAAGACTCTAGTCACTCTATTTCACAAACCCCTTGTGAATCTGCTCATAGTGGTTCAAAGGGGATTACTTGGTCTCAAAAAAGCATTCTTCTTATGGGTTTGGAATTTTTTCTTACACAAGGATCCCGATGCCAAACCTGACTAATCAGACCTATGCCTGGATAATTAATACCTACATTCTGAAAGCCATGATCTATTCCAAGTGAAGGTACCTTTAGATAGAGACTTCTTATATTCCCTTGATACATTATGCACCTCAGACCATAGAAGGGGAGAAGCATATAGCCAATCAGATGACCCACTATTATCAGAGCATCATGAGGAAGGCTACAATGAATGAGCTGTATGGTTGGTCATCTCAAAAAGACTTTCTCCTTTGAGTATCATTAGGCTTGGATTGGGGGGGATTTTGGGTTTTCCAGAGTTTTGAAGATTTATGAGCTGAGCTACAGCTTGTGTGACTATAAAAGACCACCTGGGTTTCTCAAAAATACACCCATCATCCTACTTCCATTATTTCACAAATTTTAAGCAGGTGGAGTCCATACACCAACACTTTCCATTCGGCCCACGGGGAGGTTAGAATTAGCCTTTGAGACATTTGTCTGATTTTGGGAGTCCCTATCATTGGGGACATGTATGATGAAATTTTTCACCTGTCCACTATTTGGGATGATGAGGAAATACCCCCCCCCCTTTGGTCAGGAAACACATCATCCAAGTAAAGATGATTTTGAATAAAATTGATCGGTATCTGAAATATGATGTTTTATTTGATGATTGGTTTGGTGCTTTTTCTAAAAATACCGGTCTTGAGCCTGATCAGCTGAGGCCTAGGTCTTGTCTTACTATAGCCACCCACATGCGAGCAGTTACTTACTATCCCACCATAGAAGAGGGGAATTTTTATAAATGGGGACGGGGTACCATCCCTAATGTCCGCTAGTTGTTTCAACTAGAGGATTTAATATCCATGTTCTTTAGAAGGATTCTTCTAATAGTGTGAGAATCTCGTGGCATAAGAGCCTCATCCTTTATCATGACTTTTCAGTTGGCCACCAGTAAATGCGTCAATTTGGCTATCACCGTGTTGGAAGAGATATATCACTTTCTGGGATGAATTGGTGAAGGGGGTCACCCTTCCATATGGTTGGCCCCTTTCAAATTATTTTGGGATGAGTGGGAGCCCACATATAGTGTTATTCCTTCATCAATTCCTTACCAATCCCACATTTGACCCTCCAATTGTACCTTCAAATCACTAACAGGGTCATGCTAGTGTCTTGGTCCTCACAGGATAAATAGGGGGAGAAATTCGAAATGAAAATGCAAAACATAATGTCTTTCCAAAATGCTTATGAACATTTTTCATACCACCCTTTTGATTCCCCCAAAGTTACCATTATGAACAATACATCAGAATACACTATAAGTTGACATTAAATATTTTATTTGTGAGAAATAATTTTGGTCACTCGTATTGAAGTGGAACTCATCTACGAGGGCTATGCACCATGCAGGTTTATCCAACAATTCAAATGCATTCAGAAGTTATGCCATCCTTATTTTAATAGCAAACTCTTGAAAAACATCTTATTATAGCTCGGAAATTGTGGATAATGATCATTCATGAGGAAACCCAGAGCCATGCAAAACATATTAATTCTATGGATTATGTGACCTTCCTTTACAAGAAATATGTTGAGTCCTGGGTTAGTTCATATCCTAATGTCCAATTTACTGAATTGGTTCCCATTGTGGTAACTTTTATGGAAACCAAGGTGAATGTAAATGGGAAGAAAAATGAATCAGGTGAGCAACCTCGACCTAGAAAAGTTCTTCGAAGGTCCCTTCTCTCCCTCCCTAGTAAAGTTGTGACAGATGGGGTTATGAACTCAAGGGCAGTCGAGCGAGCGGTTGGAGCAGCTATTGGGAGTCCATCATCCATTCCGTTGGAGTCCAATTTTTCTATGGCCTGGAAGTAATGTGACCTTTTGAAAGGTCATCAATATTCCCATGGATGGACCTCTTGCGATTTATGGATACTCCTCTAGACTAGGAAAGATTCATATACTGATATTGGTTTAGTGTCAGCAGAAACTAATGTTTTCTTCGATGAGGATCTAGATGTGACAGGCTGCAACCTTAAGGACCTTGGGAACCTCATCCATTCCTGAAGTGGTCACTACAGATAATCACATCGGGTACTTTCTATTATGAAACCATAAATTGCCGATGATGATGATGATGTTGTTGGATTTCCTACTACGGCTTCTATGACAATGTTTTCTTCCTCACCCCCATCATCTCATAAATGATCCTCTTCTCAAGGTCCTGAGATTGTAGGCGCATCCAATAAACCTGTACGGTTGGTGAAGCCTACCCCGCTTCCTCATTTTAAGCCCCCAGTATTCTCCATCCCACTTAATAATGTGTTTCTTGAGACTTTGAGTGTCTGGGATGAGTTGAGGGAAAGTTTCATAGATAATGATATATGGGGACTACTTTAGAGGAAATTCATAGATCTTATAGGATGATGGGTAGCCATCGGTCCTTTGGGAATTTTATTCGACAAAGAGCCTGATGAGGTAGCTGCTCACCTGACTGAATTGGATAAGTTCCTTCATGCTCTAGTAGATAGACATTACTAGTCTGACCATGTGGTACTGATGGATTTATTCCCATAACCAATGGGAGAGGTCTTATATACATATTTTGGCCATAAATTCATTTATTTCAAAGGTGATGAAAGAATCCCCATTTCCAGCTTTTTTATTATTGTTATTTTTATTTTCGACAGGGGCCTACCGGGTCATGGGAGACAAAAATTTTCCGACATATTCCCATAGAGGTGTTGTAGCTGGGGAAAACACTCCTTCACAGGTAGTGGGTACTACTGAAGGATCTCCTGGATCCCAAAAACATATGGAGGTGGTGATTGCAAAACCTTCTAGGGATTTCCCTCCTCCATCTTCTCTTAGTGATCTTATTCCAGAGATATCTCCCCAATAGTCCAAGAAATGTAAGCAAGCTTCCCAGCTATAGAAGCACATTCAAAAGTGGAACACAAGTAAGTGACTGCTCACCTGGTGATAGAAACAAATATCCTACCTTGTTGACTCATTTATATATATATATACATTGACGTAGGGCCCATCAGTTATCAAACGACTATTGCACATGCATATATATCCATTGTTCCCTTCAGGGAAGAGGAAGAATCGTCATATATTACAGATGATCAAAACATGGAGGTAGGGCCTTTGGAGGAGACTGGGGGTGTTTCTGACCCCTTGGATGTGCCTGCTCTTGCTCAGACAAATTTTCCCCATTAGTGGAAGGTCATGAAGAAGTAGAGGGTTCATTTTATCATGCCAAAATGATTCTAATGGAGATGTAAAGTGTGGTCTTTGTGTTGGGGCTATGTCTAATGAAGTGCACCTGGTTTTTCTAAATTTTTGAATGGATTTGAATACCGTTTGGCCATTAAATCTAAACCAAGAGGATCTTGTCCCTACAAGGGGAATTGCATCAAAATTGGATACTCTGCCTACATGTGGGGCTATGATAAAGTCACAGTCGTGGAGGCAAATGTTTTGTCCCTGGAAAATCTAGAGTTGGCTATCATGCCTTTTTTCATGTTCTGAGAGGCATTATGTTTTCTGTCCCCATTATTCTGAGACCAATATCCTTATCTGGAATGACTATCCCAACAAGCATTATACCAACCATTGACCTTTCAGGGGCCATCTGGGGGATTGTTGTTCCGACTGGTCATGGTTTCGGGTCCTCATCACTCTCTCATATCAATAGAGCATGGCTAATTATTGAAGATGTAGCACCACTGGTTTGGGACAGCGATACTGCTTTGGGGTTGGAGGTATTGTCTTCTATTCTTCACCCTTGGAATCACAACAACAAGATTTGGAAATATCCATTTTCCCTACCTTGGCATATATTATGGTTAATAGATATTAGGTTATTGCAGGTTCAAGCCATGCTATAGCGGCAGAACGAAGTCCCTCTCTATTGATGTTAATTCCTGACTAAATTTCATCATCCGGAAGTGATTATGAGAATGACTGATAAATAAAGGCCAAATTTTTTCCTACATGGAAAAAATCATGGAGGAACATCTGGGAATTAATCTCTCAGAACCCATTGGAAGAAAATCTACCAAATTTCCAAGGATACACTCCCAATTTTTAGTTCTGGGATTTGGTGGATTTAACAATCATGGAATTTATGATATTATAAGGCAAGTGGTTACTACTCGGGAAGAAAGGGGTGAACTTGAGTCTCAGCTCACTGTGTCAGAGTTGACAGATTATCTGGTGGCTACATGTAAAATCCATATTTTCAAAGCTTCCACTCATGCATGGATGATCACAAATTTTCAAAACAAAATTACAAAGAAGGAGTCTTTGATGGAGAAAATTGACCAGGAAGTGGAGGAACAATGCAAGAAACAAAAATGGGTCAAACAGGAGTGGGATCAGGTTGTACCCACTATTGAGGATGGGTGATGGAAAATTCAAGAGGGAGAGAGAACTGGCCTCCAAAACATTAGAGAAGTGGAGGCACTGTGAGTGAGTAAAGAATCTGAGACTAAGAACTTATTTTAGCTTCACAAATCCATCGAGGAATATCACTAATCATTGATGAAGCTTTGCAACTCTGTCGAATGTCTATTATAAGGGTTTTATCTTATTCTCAAGGAGAGGATCCAGGTTGCGGATGCCAACCATATATTTCATGTAATATGATGGAACTGATTTACCTATAAATTTCATTTTTTCTATTTTTCTTGTCAGCATCATTTCAATCATGTGTTAATTTTAAACCATTACTTGAAATCAGTAAACTATGAAAAATGAATCGAGCTCCCATTTTTTCTTGTGCCATGGGACTCAGCAAGCATTGTTCAACTATTGATGAGGTTAAATGGAATAAATTCTGAACTTTTATGTCTATTTAATTATTACCCAATTTTTTCCCAATCCTTCTTGACACAGGCATAGTAGGCATAAAATGGATTTTTCTTAGGCCTCCCTTTATGAGTATCAAACCAAGAAATATTTTCACCTTTTCTGATGACTCAATATGTTTTTTTACTGAATGGATACTCAAATTTTACCCAAAGGTTCCTTCAGAGGATCTTTCCTCTAGTGAGCATAATGTCTCTTTTTGATGGCAGTTAAAAGTCCTATTAATAAAACTTGATACTGATGTTTTAGGTCAAATAACATTAACCAAACATAATGTGCTAGGGCCCTGACTCATGACCATTAGTTAGTAATGTCCTAGTATCCTTCAGATAGGGGTTAGGGATTTTTCATGACCTTGGATTTTTGGATTCTTCACATGAATGAGGATCAAGAGCCACTTTAGGCATATAGAGGTATAAAATGATTCTCATAGAGGAAAAATTTTCCTTTTATTGATAGCCATTTTTGTGGGCAATGTATGTAGATCCATCAGGCATGATATGCATAATTAATCAAAGGTTTCCCCAAGACACTAGCCTTCCATTCCCAATAGGCTTAGGGAATTTTCCACATTTTGGATTTATCTTGCTGTTGGGAGCCATAATAGGTGGTTGGATTGAGTTGTGTTGTTTGAGAACATTAGGAACATTCACATCATCCTTGAGTGGGAAATATTTCCTGCATATTTCTTACTTGTGAGAGGGATAGATGGAAAGTGGACATTTCAGTTAAGAGTCTTTTCGATGTCAGGGGAACTTAGGATGAAGGTGGTACATAAGCCATCATCTAGGAGTTTTCTAAATCTTTAGGGGTGATAAGACATGAATGTCCTTTGAGCATACAGTGGCTGGAAATGAATCCCCTAAAGTTGAATTTTCCTTTGATCGATGGGCATTTTTGTGGGAGACATATGTAGAGCCACTGAGTAATGATATTCATAGTCAAACAAAGGTGTCCCCAGGACACTGGCCTTCCGCCTTCAATAGCCTTTGAGGATTATATAGATTATGAACATTCTGAATATGGTGTGTGACCTTCGACCAGGTGTTCCCCTAGTCACAATAGGAAGATTTTTTGATGAACTTCTTTGGGGAAACCCGGAAACAAGTAGGGGAACTCTTTCTTTTCATGCAGATCAAATTCGCTCATGTGGATAGGATATATTTTAGAAACCTCAAAATAGACCAAAGGTGAATCAGGCCCATATTATCTAATATATACGTGATTTGTAAAAAGTGGAAAATGTAAACCACAACTTTGATGGACCTAGAATCCAGAGTGGTGGAATGAGGCCTGGAATCCATTCGGTTTACTGAGATAGGAGAGGACTCTCATGGGACGAATTTTCCTTTGATTGATGACCGTTTTTGTTGGCGACGTATGAAGAGCCATCAAGGCATGATATGAATAGTCAATCATAGGTGTCTTTAGGACATTATCCTTCCATCCCATATGGCCTTAGAGGGTTATGGGGATTCAAGATCACTAAAATCACGGAGTTCGGAATATGGATGGGGTACACCAGGATATATTGGGGACATTTGGGGTGTAATTTACTCAATGAATGGTGTCCATTATGTAGATCTGACCCATACACAGGGTAAGGTATTCATTTTATCTTTGAGATACCCAGTTGTTTAGCATCATATGGATAGGACACGGGGTTCCCCTCAGGGGAGGGTCATATGAAATTCCATTTAGGTTCGTGCTTCTAGGACCAAATTTCTGGGCTATTTTACCATAATGTTGTGTAGGATATTTTTATAAGATCCCTAATCACATGTGATCTATGCTTGGTGTGAGAAACAAGGCATCACAAGGGTTTCATGTCACCATCAAAGAATAGTGAATTCAACATTAGGGTCATTTTTAGGCTTATTCCATTGCCATGTAGTTCAACATCATGTAGTGAGGAAGATATTTTCCTTTCATTTTATCGTCATGCGGTGAGGAGGATTTTGGCCTTGATGAGGTATTCAAAGGATTTAGGTTAATCATAGTCAGGGTGTTTTTTTATTCCTTAGATGCGACTAATGATAAAAGGTGTAAACCATAGTCTCGGGGGTGACTTGAATCCAGAAAGAAGACATGTGGCTTGAAATCCATTGCACATACTGAGGTAGGAGATGAGTTTCAAGGGAAAAAATTATACTTTGATTGATGGACATTTTTTTTGGGAAATATATGCAGATCCACTCTGGCATGATATGCATTGTCAAGAAAAGGTGCCCCCAGGACACTGGCCTTCCATCCTAGATGGCCTTGGATGATTGTGAGGAACCATGTTTTCCCAAGGTATGGAGTGTTAAAAAATTAGAATGGTATGCCTAGGAATATGATGATACCCTAACAATGATTAACCGTGACCTTCTTGGAGCTTTGACATAGTTCTGACCCACGTATGGGGGAAAATGGGCATTTTTTATGGTGGTTGGGCATGATATCGAATCTGAGCATCGCTAGACATCCTGTGAGGGCAAGAATCAAGCCAAAAGTTGTTCTAGATGTTCCCTATAGTAGTTTGTTCAATTTGTTATGGATTCATGAGGGAATTTAGGTTTTACAAGATACAGGTGCTAGACCTACCATACTCCCCTATGGTTTATTTTCCTAAGAGAATCCCTACAACCGATCCAAAGCACATAGGAGTAATACTCGATGTGCGAAACAAGGAGTGATAAGGGTATCCTTTATGAATATGGGTTGATAGGGGATGTTATGGGGGAATTTTCTTTACTCATATTTTATGGTGTTAGAGTTTTTACATTAACATGGGAGAATATTTATGACACAAAGTTTAGTTTGGTAGAGTTTGGACATTGACATTGGGAGGAAATTTTTATGACTCGTAGTTTTGGGTCGTAGATTTTGGATCATGACATATGGGAATTTTTTTAATGACTCGTAGTCTATCATTTTAGAGCTTGGAATTCGGAATTGGGGTGATATTTTTAACCCATATGTTAAGGCCTTACAGTTTGGACCTTAACATGGTGCCATTTTTAACTCATAGATTAAGGTCTTGGTGTTTGGACCTTAACATGGGGATTTTTTGTTACTCATAGTTTAAGGTCCTAGAGTTTGGACCATGACATGGGGATTTATTTTTACTCCTAATTTAATGTTTTAGTGTTTGTAACATGACATTGGGATTTTTTCTTACACATAGTTTAAGGTATTAGAGTTTGGACCATGACATTAGGGCATTTTTATGCGATTTATTTCTTCAAGACCGTTGAATTTGTGGGAGCCATGATGAGCCTTTCATCCATTGATATCATTGTTATGCTCCATTGGAATAGACCTAATGTATGACATATGGTCCCTCCCAATTTGGTTCATGCTTCGAGGAATTATTCCCTAGTATCATTGGGGTTCTAAGGACTAACACCATTTCTCCTTCGAGGAAAGATCAAAGGAAAATCTTTTTGTTGAAGGCTCGTGTAATCCATATTGGTAGATTTCCAAATGGTACAGAGTGGGCATCATTTCTTCATCTATCTAATCCAATTCATTATACCATATTTTGGATTTCTCTTCCATGGATAGTTGTTCTCAAATGGCCACATGAAGTGACATCACTTGGATATTGATAGGTAACACCACATCTTCCTCAAATACTAGTGTGTATGGGGTTTCCTGAGTGGCGGTATGATTTGTTGTCCTGTAATCCCACAAAACATGAAGAAGCTTATCTTGAAATGGTTTCGTATCCTTTTTTACCTTCTTTTCGAGTATTTTGGATAGAGTCATGTTGAAAGCTATTATCTGCCCATTGGCCACTGCGTGTTAGTGGGATGACATGTTGTCCATAATTATATATTCCTGGTACAACTTATCCATCTTAGTAAAGTAGAATTTAGTGTCGTTGTTTATCAGTATTGTATGGCGGACACCATATCTGGTGATGATGTTGGCCATCACAAAACTAATGATGTTTTCACCATGACTTACTTAAGGGATATGGCTTCAACATATTTTGAAAAGAAGATGGTTGTTGTGATTATAAACATTAATTGTCTGAATTTAGTGGCATGATACGGTTCCATAACATCCATCCCCCAGGTGATGAATATACCATAATATTTAGGCACATGACGCAAATCCAAGGGATGGTGGATGAAATTATCATGAATGAGGTAGGAATGAATCTTCTTAGTGAATATTTCAAAATATTGTATAATGGTGGTCCAGTAATATCCAAGCCTCCGAATTTGGTGAGAGAGCTTGGTTTCTTACTGGTGTTCTCCAAAAGCTCTGGTGTGAAATTCATTTAGGACGATAGCAGTATATTCCCCATTAATTCACTTGAGAAGGACCATATAAAGGCATCCTTTGTATAGGACTTTCTCTTGGTTCAACACATTATACAGGGTAAAATTGACATCCCTCCTTCGGACATGCTCTGTTTTAGCCCTAACTGGTGGGAGTTCACTGTTCAAGAGGTAATTTTTTATGGGTGTCATCCACCCACTGGTACGACCATAAGGCTCATGAACAGGGATAATTTCATCAATTTCCTCTGTATTGATCTGGTTGAATGGAAATACCATTTGACAGTGAACAATACTAGTGAATGTTTCATCCTGGTCAGGATCAGCCAAGGATGTGGATGCATTAGACAAAGTGTCATCTTGAGCATTCTGTGACTGGGGGACATGAGTTAATATTGGTTCTGATGGAAATTCTATCATCAGGGCTCGAAAATGGTTCTTTAAGGGACCCAATACTTATTTCTGGTTAGCATAGTCATTGTTGACCTATCTGATGACTAGCTTCAAATCATCCTTTATTTTTACATGTTTTTCTTGCACCTACAATTCCAATTACACGCCTACAACGAGGGCCTAATACTACGCTTCATTGTTATTACACCCTTATGAAAGCAGGAAAGAGTAATACAAGATGTCCTTTTCCTGAGATACGAGTACAACCCCATCCCCACTTTGTTGAGCTTCGGATCCTCCATCCTTTTCCCTGTCAGGCTTTAGGAAGCACCATTGAAGTACATTTCACATATCTAGGAGTTCTCCTGTATGGAAAAACACTTCTTCATCTAGAATTTTGGTATCAAATAGTTCCATCTCTTCTGAGGGGTGATTTTCCAAGAAGTGTACTAATGCCTAGACTTTGATGTCCTTATGGGGCACGTACTATTTGTCAATCTATTTTAGTATGGCCTCCCATTGTGATAGGTGCCCATTTAGCATGGGACAGTTCAGGATTTACATGATTGGGCTGTAATGGGAGACCAGGTGGATCTCATGGTGCTGAAGGAAATTCTTATGCTTCTGAACTATGCAAATTAGGGCCAAGATGTTTTTTTTCAATATTTTAATGTCATGTTTCAGGATCATTCATTGTAAGGATGAGATGTTAAAGGCTGTTCTCACTTCTGGAATCAGTTTTATGTGTGTGGAAGGAACCTAATGACCATTCCAGTGTAGCTACATATAAAATGAGCAGTCTCTCCTCAATTGGCAGCATGAAAAATGATGGGATTATGAGATAACATTTGAGGTTTTCAAATTCTTCAAGAAAAATAGTATCCCATTCATACGTAACTACTTTCTTCATAATATTGGTGAAAGGTAAAATTTCACTTGATATGTTGGCTACGATGTGGCGAATGTTGGTGAGGTTCCCCTAGAGACCTCTCAGCTCGATGAGGTTGTGAGGTGGGGGCATCCCAATAATGGCTTTCATCTTCTCGGGGTCCATGTCAATGCCACGATTGTGTATGATGAAGACATGAAATTTTCCAGAGGTAATGCCAAAGAAGAATCTCAAGGTATTTTTCTTTATATTGTGTTGTCTCGATTTGTTGAAGATAGTTTCATGGTCAGCTAGGTGGTTCGAACGCTGTCATCACTTAACCACCAGGTTTTCGACATAATAGTCGACGAATTTTCCAAAATAAGGATTCAAGATGCGATGCATGGCACACTGATATGTGGTGATAAAACTATTTAGATATAAGGGAATAAATTTATAACATAAAACCCCTTGAGGGGAACTAAAAGAGGTAGCTTCTTTATCTCCTCATGCAATCTAAATTTGATTGTCTGTAGGATAGTTGTCCATGAAGGAGAGGGATTTATATCAGGATGTTTCATTGATCAACCATTCTGTTATTGGGATTGAGAAGTCATCTTTTAGGAAATGTTGATTAAGGTCCTTGAAGGAACTTCATATTCAAATATATTCATTCTTCATTTTTACAGGGACTGCATTGGCTAGCTAGATCAGATATTAGACCTCCCGTATGAAGTAGGCTTTGATCAGTTTGTCGACTTCAGCATCTATTTTGGAAGCATGAATTAGGTGGGTCTTTTTGGCTGCCTCTTTATAGCCTCAGTGATCTTTTGGTTAGCCCAGATTATGGGTCGAGGCTTTAGGATCGAGGCCTGGAATCTCTGTGTAATTCTAGGCAAACAAATATCAATTCATCTTTAGGAAGGAGGTACATGCCTCATGTTCATCGACAGGCATGGTTTCACTAATTAAAGTGGGACGTTGGTCATTTTCAGTGCCCATATTCAACTCTTTATGTTCATATATGGTGGTGGAAACACTTTCTTCAAATGAATAAGGGGCATCTTTGAGGTCTTATTCTTTTTCATCATCTTCATTATCTTCACCTTCTGATTGAGAAAGGACTTTTGAGATAACTTCTCTAATAATAGTAATGAAATAATATTTTTCCTTAGTGTGTTAGGAAATGGCAGCTTGATGTCCCAAGGATGGGTCTGGAGCATCATCGATATGGGTTTTCCGGACAACATGGGAGTAAGCCCATTATTCTATGTATTTTTACTTGGAGGGTCATAGAAGAGACCATGCAAACAACTGAGTCTGTATCTAGGCTTGTAATTATGCATTGAACAGGGTTAAAGGGTAGTATGTTCTCTTCCCAAAGATGTTGGAAGGGGTCAGCAGGATCTATCTCCAATCCATTTGGGGAATTTATCCAATCAACGTCATCAGCAGAAATATGTTTTTTATACAACTCATAGAACCCCTCATCGATGTCATGTAACTCATATAACTCAAACTGGGATTTATCGGCATGCAACATCCCATTTTTTCCATTAGCTCAATATTTAATACACTGATGGTATGAGGACAGAATTGCAGCATGATGATTCAGCCAAGGCATCCCTAATAGGACATTGAAGGCTGTACTTTTCCACACCACTAAGAACTCGGAATCTGATATGAGATCTCTGATCCAAGTTTTAATCATGATTCTTACTAAGGGTTTCTAATCGCTATTATCATATCCCTGCTGATTTTTAGTGAAGGGTGTCAATATGTCATCATCATATCCCAGTCAACTAAGCATTCTCAGTGGGAAGATGTTAACTCTAAAGCCATTATTGAGGAAGATCCTCCAAAAATCAATTCCATTTATCTTTCTTCACACATATAAGAGTTTGATGTTCCCCTGTATGATGGAATCTTCATCCCTAAATGTGGAAGAGATCAAAACATGACATTATTCGAGACTGGTCTCCATTTGATAGACATTAGCTGCTTCCACTTCATCCTTGAACTCCTAGGGACTTAGAAAGGATTCAATGAGTGCCTCTATAAGATCTGTGGACAAACTCAATGCATCCAGGATTGACAGATTTTCTAGTACTAAGGACAAAATCATTAAAATGTAATAATTTTTCTCTAATGTTCAGTGCTTCCCTAGTTGGGGTTTCTCTTTCAACGACACATTAGGGGCTTGAGATTTGGAAGTATATGGTTTGGACTTCATAGCAGGAGCTGTTGATGTTGTAGTCCTTTCAACATTTGGGTGGACTGGTCTGCGTGTATATCGTGGCAAGTTCATTATATGTTCTCCCCCATATGGATATTCCAAGATGACTGGTCTTGGGTTTCATCTAATGGGGTCTAAGAATCATTCCTATTCTTCTTGCATCTACTGGGGGTCCATCCTTGAGTTTCCACGATATTACCAGTTTGACTTGTGGCATGTCTAGAAATTTGACTCTTATCATGATCATGCCTTCCAGGGAACCATTGGACTTCGTGTCCTCTACCACTATCTCTCTAGTTGGGTGTTGGGAATTTGAGTTCATGGAAAAAGTATTCATCAGAGAAGGGGTCCATAATGTCAATGAAATTAATGGAGTCGAAGACAAATTCTCGATCGGATATTTTTCTTGTCCGACTACCTCTTTCTGATGGTACTGTTTGACGGGGCAGTGCACATTGTACCGTTTGGCCAGGAAGTGCCTGTTGTACCATATATAGAGGTGGTTCCCATTAAACAAAGTCTATTGGAATGAATTCGGAAAGTTTCAACATTGATTTGGTCTTTGGTACCAGCTCATCTTCTTGCTCTATCTTTCTTCCCTTTTGAAATTTATAGGACCACGAGGCCGAGGTGGGTGGTTGTTCTATATTAGGAGCTTCTGGGGGAACATAAGGTTGTTTGAACTATTACTAGAGGATGTTGTGGACTCTGTTGATGGTCTTCTGGGTCATCTAGTTGTAAAAAGTTTTCTCATTCTTGCTGAAAACTTTTTTCCACTCTTCGTCCTCTCTTGAGTCAGAGGTGGAAACATACGCCACTTGTGCTAGCAGCAGGCCCAACATGACTCTCTTACGATCCACCATCATTTAAATGAGATCCTTGAAAAAAATCATCCATGTATGGTGTTTCCTAGTATTTGGATATACGTAAATTAATTTGGATAGTTGTCGAGACCCACATCATTGGATCTCTTTGGCTCTGGTAGCCAAAGAAGATGGCAATTCATGGTGGCTATGAAATAGCTGCAGACCTGGTCATTTCAAAATTAATAAACCCAAATTATTATTTCTTAAATATGATTTTTAGCACCTAATCTCTAATATTCATGAGGTGAGGGTGGTTGTTGGCATCCATGGTGTCCCACACAGTTTGATGGGGGCCTCTCAACTGGGGCTGGTGTCAGGGGTATCTTAAGCATGACAGAAGCCACTTAAACTTTTTTGGTTATTTTCCAATGGGAGTGTGGGGCCACTCAAGAGTTACGGTTGGACCTTTTTAATAATTCTTTTATCCTTTGGGAAATGGAAGAGAAGTCCCTATACCCACTGGTGTACTTCACTGGGATGAGTGATTTTCACAATTCAACCCAAATGTTATCAATGAACATTGAAAGAATCTTGTCCTAATGGAGTGGCCAGTTCAGGGAATATGTCAGGCCATTCCATTTTGTAATGAAGTTTGACACTCTCTCATTCTACCGCTACTTGTAGTTCATGATATAATTAACCGTCGTCTTCGGCAGTGTCGAACTGAACTAGAATAGAAACTGTCTTCGGAGGTCCTCCCAACCTGTAATTGAACTAGCTGTCAGTCTAGTATACCACACGAGAGTCAAGAGATGTAGGGTTTGTATGAAACACCTATGTTTTATAGTTTCTTTCTACTCTAGAATGAAAATAATGGGGACGTAGTAAGAAGCATATTTCCTCAAATACTATTCTGGGTCCCCCGAGCCATTGAATACTGGGAATGTAGGGTTCGTGATGATTCGTGGTGGTAGAACATTGCTCACCCACTCAGGGTAGGGTTATCACTCAGGTTTTATTGGAGCTCTCCACCCCTCCATGGCTTCTAGTCGGGTTGTCACCTACTAAACAACAATTACGATCCCATGATGTAGATCTATTTGGGATTAAGATTGATTTGGTGCGACAGGGGCCATGATTTGGTGTGCCGATGCAACTGGAATTTGCAATGGATGACCAGTTGGGGGCATCATTTTTGGATTTACCTAGGTATATTCCAGTTGCCTTCCAAATGGGGGGATGTATCGATTTCCTTCAGGTCTAGGTTGAACTGACCTATGGTCTAGACTTCATTCATCAGGATGAGTTCTTCTGGTATGGTCACCACTTTTGGGAGAACTTGCTAACGTTCCACAGAGGGAACACATCTGGTGAGATAACTCTCGCGATGTAGCTTTACATCAACTCATATGAGCTCTTTCATTTCTTCCTCTTTCTTGGATAACCTTTCCTCAAATGTGAGGAACACAATCTCAGGGAGAGGAGGAGGCAGGTCATAGACAACCTTGGATTTATTTTTCTCCTTTTTGGAGTTTCACATGGGAGGTAATGTTTAATTGATTGAAGGGGCACCCAGATTTTGAACCGCCATCTGGTTCCCAGAATGCACACCATCAGACCCAGTGTGGAATTCCTTTAGGAGGGAACCGTCTTATTTTGCATCTTCTCCCCCTGTTTCATTTCCTTTGAGATCCATGGGGTTGAAGCTCACCATATTCACTAAGGCATACCACATTGGGTGAGGTGTGCTTGGTGTGGAATGGTATGAAGGATTCATGTGTCGTTTATTGGACATTATCCTTCCATTTTGTGGTATTCATCAGGTTTCTTGGTGAATATTGACCCGAAGGAAGCCCTGTTCTGACCTCATAACATGCCTTTGTCTCGGAGGGTGAAGACCTAGAGAAGGGGTGCAATGGGTAACTTCTTTGTCCATCATTCTTTCTAGATGGTGGAATACAGACATCCTTTGTGTGGGGATTTGAGGTAAAAATTCCCCGAGCCCTGTGGGATGGGGTTGTTCCCATTCACTGGTTGATGTGATATAGCCCGAATTTGTCGGTATTGTGGGTGCATTTTGATTTAAAAATTCCCCCATTTTTTGGGCTTGGGGTGTTCTCACATTGTGGTAGTATCCACCACTATTTCCAGCCTTTCAATTTCACGTACTCATGTGCTGGTGTATGTCGATTGTGGAATTGGTCCTTCATGGAGTGTATGGTCTTTTGATGAGATGATCACTACTTACTAGTTGTATTCTCTTAGGTGGGAAGCCTCCTGAATGTTCTAGGTCACCAGACTAGGATGTTTTTCGATGGCTTGATATCTTTGTCCCTAATGCTTTTGAGACATACTCTGGACCAGTTTTTTTGAGTATCCCATATTTTGTGAGCAGGGGTTTCATTTGATTGTTGCCTCTTTGTGATGAAATTGAAGGATGTAAATTACTTTGGGGCCTGCTGGACAAGACATGTGTGATGTGTAAAGCTCCATGTTCTCCCCACCCTCGAATGTGAACTACAGTCGGGGAATTTCCAATGAGGCGACATAATTTATGTTGTGCTTGGAGGAAAGCTAGTTCATTATTTTTCTTTCTCCTTTCTGATTGTTGTTGCATTAGGGATGGGAGGGCTTCCAAGTTGATCAGACGACAAAGATACCCTATTGTTCTGACATGGTCCACTTACCCTTTGTATGGTAATAATTTTTCTTTCATCTTTTGATGAGTTGTCGATATATTAAGACGAATTTCATGCATGCATTCCTAGTATAATTACCCTTGTATATCAATGTGAAAGGTGGTCATAAGATAATAAATCATTGGTATATTATCCCAAGATAGTATTCTTCTCACAAAAAACATATCATTCAATTGTTTTTTTGGAGGATCCTCTACTTGATATTCATATCTCGATTGCTTCAGGGTGATTTCATTCCATGAAACAGGGATTGTGGGAGCCTTATCTATTTTTGGATTCCATGGGGGTGGTTGAAAAGATGATTGTGGCCCTGGGTCATCCTCTGGTTGAGAATGAATATCACTTGTTATAGATGAAGTTCCCATTGTGTCTGACTCTTTTCTGAGTGCCTCTACATAAGAGGGATTTCCCATATTTGATCTGGGAAGTGGAAGACCTTCTTTCCATCATGTATTTTGGTTGCGAGGAGGACTTTCTCAAGTGGTGTTGTGATGTAGAGGACTACAATGGAAACTTGATTCCCGATTGTGGGAATTTTCATGGCAATGTATACCCTAAGGACGTCCTTCAAGGTAGGCTGTAGCAAGGGGAGGATCTTCCTACAACTTGATGTCACTGTGGGGTGGGCCATCACAGCAATAATCATTGAGGGTAGTATCTTCGCAATGATCATAATTATGGTGAGGACTACCATAATGACATGATATCTGGCTGTAGGGAGAATTTCAGTAGTATACATCTTGGGTAGGACTTTTGAGATGTATTGCAATGGGGGGAGGACCTTCTCATTTCTTTGCATCACTGTGGGGAGGACCTTCAAAAAAACATTCATTGCAGGGAGGGACTTCACAATGACTATCATCATGGTGATTACTACCATCACGACTTGATGTCCGACTATAGGAAGAAGCATATCTCCAGTGTATACCCTGGGGAGGACCATCAGGGTGGATGACAACAAGGTGAGGACCTTCTTTCCGTCTAATCTTTAGATCGAGTGGAGTGCAACCCCAATGCGCATTAGGAGATAGGCTCTTGTGATTGATCATTCTTGACCCATGGAGTAAGCCCCTGTGGGTGCTCTGTGGAGGAACTTCAGATATTTCGGTAGTGACATTGCGGGGAGGACCTTTACAACTTCTACTTCCACATACATAATTTGGTAATGGAATTGAAGGGTCTTTAACCTTTTTTGATATTTTATTTTGGGCATCAAGAACCCTAGATTCCAACAGAGTTGGATCTTGTACATGGTCTTCATTTTCTGGTTACCTTTGGTGCTTTTCATGTTTGGGCGCACTCCTGTGGGTAACTGGGTCCATCTGCTATTGGTAATGGACTTTATATATGGGTATATGTCTTGTTGGATCCCATGATATCTTCGGGATATTCCTAATAGCATCTTGAGTTTTTGAAAGGGATATATCCCTGCCCTATAGTGGCCAACATAGTTGATTGGCATCCCCCAATTAGAGCAGGTATTTTTCCAGATCCGGTTGTTCGTATTTCATGGGATATTTCTGTCAACCCTCCTAGACTAGTGTGGGGATGCATAACTTCCCAAAGTAACTAACTCATTTTGTGAGGGATTCATTCCGTTCAAGAAAATTGGGTTGTGGGACCGATTTTGAACATTTTTCACTAATTCAATGATATCTTGGCATGTTTAGAGAATATTTTATGGAATCTACATCTAATATTCCATCATGTACAATATGTGATGAGATACATCTTCTTCTGGAATGGGTATTAAAGCCCATTATGATGTCTAAACAGGTGTTTGTGCTAACTCCAATCCTCCATTTTTTTCCAGTAGATACTAGAAGTTTTCCTGTGCTGGGACAGAGGAAGGAGTCTGTGTCCAGTTGTCTTCTCCAGTTGCCACCATATTTTATTGGATGACTTCATATTCATGGGAATGGATTTTAATCCACTCACATTCTATTTGATTTTTCACACGGGATTTTTATGCATCCGCATGAATTTAACACTTCCCATATTTTCATGCCTCCTTATTTGGATGGAGGTCTTCTTGTACATCAACAGGTATTTTTTCCTATGTATAGCATGTTGCTACCCTATTTAGATGGAAGGTTTGAAATGCATCAGCAGGTGTTTGTGCCTACATATAGCTGAGTGCCGCCCTATTTGGATGGAGGTCATGTCTTATATTGGATCATATTTGCATCTGCCTGTAGTTGGTTTCTCTGTTTATATGGCGGGACCTGCGAGCACTAGTACAAACATGCATTTTCTCAAATATTTCCACCATATTTCTATGGTGGGTTTGAGTGGAGAGGGTAGAGCTTTGGGTCTTCCCATTTAACTCTGTTGTGTTAGTATGGTGGAGCTACTCCTCAAGAACCAGGGTGATGGCACGTCCCTAGTTAAATATTCACCACCCTTAGCATGCAACACGATGGCCCTGTGTCTCCTAAACATTGGAAGTTACCCATAGCATAAGAACCTCCTTCGTAGGAGGATGTCTGGTCGTCTCCTATCAGTGGAAATGCTCTATGGAGGGGGATCATGGGTAGGGACCCTGTTCAGCTGGGATGAAGTCATCAAGGATGACTTCATATGCCCCCTTAAGGTAATTGATGTAGTCTATTTCAAATTATAGGGAAAGTCTCTTGAAACAGATTGAGAAAACCACTAGGGCTGCCATGTGCTGAGGTACTGGCAATGGAAGAGGAGGCGACTGGCAGTCCTTCACACACTGGTGGTCTTGTCTTGCAGCCTCCAATATGGGGAGAGTACCATTTAGGTTTTACTATTTTATCAGCTTATTGGAGACCTAAGGTTGAAGATGTTGGGTAGGCGAAGTGGTCCTTCTCTTCATTGAGGCCCTGACCGCCCAAGGTATCGCTGATGCGTGCGACTTCAGGGATCCTGGGGATGTCATTTGGATTGAAGGTTACTCTATGGGAACTTGTATTATATGTATGACATACATACCACTAAACATCATCAAAGTAGTATTTCTTTATACACATGCATATTTGGTGATTCTGCTTTTCCCCTTCCCCTTTTCATTTTCTATGGGTGAAGGGGCCTAAGTGGGGTGAGACCTCCACCTTGGTTAAAGATTTACGTTGGGTTCACGATTTTGGTTCCTCCTAGGAGGTCGAACATTTATGTGTACTGGGGAGAACAAAATGGTCTGACATGAGGTTTCCTTTTTTCATTTATCATTCTGGGTAGAAAAACCACCTTGGTTAAGGATTCACATCTGGTTCAAAATTTTTGTTCCGCCTCTAAGGTCGTGCATTTACGAGAAATGTATAGATGGTTCAATGAGGATCATCACTAATCTATTTTTCCACATAGACTGGCTCTCGTAGAATTTACCATTCCTTTTTTTCACACATTCAGCGTCATTTTTTTAATGAAGGTTGAATTAACCCTGTGTGAAATTGTTGGCCCCAACGAGTGATTGTATGGGGGGTCAAGCACTCATGAAAATGGTCCTTCTCGGATATAACTTACTTGGATGGTCTCTAAAGGATTTATTCATAGAGCCAAGAATGCCCAATGACCCTGGTATCCCTGATTCATAGACCTTCCCTCCAATTGTATGTGCTCATTAGCTGATGATATAGCCAAAGACACTTAAGGACTCCATTGGTCGAGAGAATGGGAGGTCAGGCTCACCACACCCTTTCAGGGGAGTATTCTTTCATGTTAAAGGACTCTTTTATATATTTAATTTAGGTTCAAATGTTCTTGAATCATTTCTTCATTCCCAAAGAGTGTTTATATGAGATACCCTTGGTTTTCAAGATCATGTGAGCATTCATATGATTAATTCCATAGAGGTTATGCTGACTTATCCATATTATAAGGCGCTATAGAGTTTATCGTCATCTAGAAGGGATAGAGGGTGACTTGATGTTAGGATCAAGAACATGATAAGGGATTCCATTGTATCCTCGATAGGGGAATCAGAACCCACATACTTCGGTTGAGTGGGACTTATGCATGGGAGCTACCCATTTGATAAACATGATTGGGTGGACCCTTATGGAATGGTCACATATTTGATCTTGGGGCTTCTGGAAGGCATCCTACATATCCTAATTTGGTCAGAAATCATATTTCTCATAGTTCAGATCGTGTGGGGATTATGCATGGGAGCATCCCATTTGATAAATATGATTGGGTGTACCCTTTTGGAATGGGAACCCATTTGAGATCAGGCCTTCTGGCCGGCATCCAACATGTCCTAATTTGGTCAAAATCAGTGTTCCTGTAGTTCAGCAAGTGTGCAGATGTCATAATCCTTACAAACCTCTATGACCATGTGAGTCATGATCGGTGTGAAAAAAAGAGGACTTGAAATATTCGACAATGCACATGCCTCCTGCCCTGTAGGTGGAGGAGGGAGAGCCTACGGCTGAAGAGGACAGGGCAACTATGGGTGAGGATGCAGAGTGATGAACCTTTCAATGTGAAATGTCATTAATTTTCACAAGGTCCTGCCTCAGAATATTGGGTACTTACCTCAGTGGGAGGGTAGAAGATCATGTTCTTGGAAGGGGAGGAGGTTCCTCCTCATCAAAGGGGGAAGAGAACATAACCCCTTCGACTGATCATTTTTCCTTATTGAATGGAAAGGAGAGTGATCATCCCTAATCTCAAGAAATGGGAGGTTCACATCAGCATCCCAAGGTTGGAATCCTAGTTACCGGGGGAATTTGGCCTTATATGCATTCTCGAAGCCCGCACCTTTTTGAGAGGGACTTCGTGACTCTGTTTATAGTGGGTATGTAGACTCAATGGCGGTGCTAATTCTCCCAATGGCCTGATCATAAGGTTCTGGTGGCTTTGGAGGAGGCTTTGTCCAAGCACAAGAGAACTATTTAGCCGAGGGATTGTGGAGGACAATATGGTAAGAGTGCGGTGAGGTTGGAACCGGAGGGAACAATACTTGAAAACACCCCATTCCTTGTACTAGTTTCTCATGCGTGGTGGGGAAGGATCTGCATACCATAGCGGTATGTGAGTAGGAGGTACATCTATGTACTGCTGTGGTACCTGGTCATGGGTTGCACTAATCGTGTACCAATGTGGTATGTGACTCCCCATGCCTTGTTGGGTTATATCCACATACTGATTGGGTACGTTGTGTTGGGTTTAGTCCATGTAGTGATAAGCTATGTGGAGCACCATATTGAAGGAGGGTTAGGGGAATTTCTGTTCCTAGTAAATTAATTCATGAAAAGAATTTGGTTTTCATTTGACTAGTTGTGTTCGCTGTTCCATTAAATTTATTTGATCCCCCATTTTTATTGTTGGCGGCCGACTGTACTTGTTGAGTAAGTGGTTCGCGGTTCGTGCTTCACCGATGAAACAAAATGGAAGCCAAAGTGAAACCTCTAAGATTCCCTTAAGCATTCATTTCTCTTCCTTCCCATTATAGGTCCCCTCTATTCCACATTCTACTTGTACTTTTTTATAGAGCATCAGAGGGATCATATGTACTGGGCATGCCTCACCATTTGCGGAGGCCCATTGAAGCAATTTTCTAACCAGTGGAAGACTCAATCAATCGGGGTTTTTGGAGACTTTGGTTCACGACAGTGGTTCATGATACCCTAGTTATCCGCTAAATCATTGAACTTTGGGGTTCACGACATGATACATAGATGTTCTTCCATGCATTACTCTTTCGGTTGACACGGTGTGCGGTTTACCCTGCTCGCTGGCCATCGTTTTACGGGCCACCTATTCGCGGACTGTCCCGCATACCTGGCAGTTCACAGTCCATCTTCTTCACATTCCTTTCCCAGTTATGGTACATGATCCATTTTAAAACCGGAATTCCATCACGTTCCTTCAAATAAATACAACTCAGTTTGAGTCCCTTCAACTTGATAAACTTATAGAAGTGCTAGATTTCTTCTACAAAGTGATTTTTGGGGAATTTCTTCTCCTTAGAGGAATTTTCAAGACCCTAAAATTATAAATATATAAAATTACCATATTCATATATATATATATATACATATATTACTATATAATATTTAATTATAACCTTATATTATGGGTTTTTTATAATTCCATGTTAGTGTTATGTTTTGGGTAATAACTGCATTGTTTTTCATACATGTTTTGACTTTTTATTGTTGGTACTCTAAATTAGATCATGATATCATAATAACAATAATTATATCCATGATATAAATATCATATATAGTCATTATATATTTATTTATATTAACCCATAAAATTTAGTGGTTGGAGATGAAATTCACTATTCATGGAGACGGTAGGTCGTATGTACACATGAACATTTTGTTATTTTCTTATCATATTAAAAGAAAGAAACTTAAATGATATTTATGTTATCATACTAGTATCATTTTTAGATTATATGTATCTCATTTTTTTCTATTAAAACCATCACTAATACATTCCATGAAAAGTGTGATCGAATCAAATCATTTCGCGAGGCGGTAGACTGCCGCACACACAAACGTCGTTACCGTATTACAAAATGGGAAACATGAAGGAATGAGTTATATAAAATTTATAGAATAATAATAACGTCATAAAAATAATAAATATCTTATATAAACATTATTTATATCGTTATGTTCAACCTTGAAAAGTTGTAATGGAAAAATGAATGATATTGGTTCATGAGGTAGTAGTACGTTGTACACATGAAAGATTATTTTGTAACCCATATAACAAATGTTTGCATGGATGTAGGTCATAAATATACAAAAATAAATTTTATTATATTAAAGATACTTCAATTATTATATATGTATGATATAAAAATAATTTAAATGGATTGAGTAAGAAACAAAATAAAAATGTTGGTTGATAAATGTTACCTCTTCATTGGTTATTTCCTTTTGGTTTTCAATAAAGTCCTTCCTTGGGTGTATTTATACCAAAATAAATTATTCTAGAATGAGTTGAGGGATGTTTGGAAGATATTTTGTTAGTATTTTTTCAAGTTAAATGGATTTAGTGGTGTGAAAGTGTGGAGAGTGAATTCACAATTATAATGGAGGAGGAGTGACATTCATGAAAATACCCAAAAGTATTCACTATTTGAAGGACTCCCTAAACTCATGTGGATAAAAAAATTAAAAATATTTTAAGTGAGGAACTAAATAATATATAAATACCTTCACCACACATAACAAATACATTTTTATTAAGCTATTCCTTGGTCTTTAATTTTACTAAATTTTATCTTTATTGTTTTTTCCAAGGTAACCTGTATCATTTTATTCACCTGAATAATTTACCTTTTGAGGATTTAATTAAATTTATTTTTCTTATTTGGACCGAATTATTATAAATATTATTTAAAATTAATTAAATAATAACATTATATGTGTGTAAAATTAATTTTAATAAAAACACATGTAACCCATAAAAGAACATTTTAACATTAATCACATTATTTTATTTTAGCATTTTTCTCAAATAATTTGTGTAATAATTTATTTTTAAATTATTAGTTAATAAAAAAATTCATATTAAAAATATTAAATCTAATTTTTTAATTACATTCACATAATTGTATGAATTATATTTAAAATAAATCTCGTAGGTGGGACAAGTAAGCTGGGTTTTAAAGTGAAAATGTTCACAAGTGTAATACATTTTTATATTATAATTTTTTCTAATAATGATTCCAATGACATAAATTTATATAATATATTTAAAATTGAACAAATTTTACATTAAAAATAAATAAAATATAATTTAACTATACAAATTATTCAAACAAAAATACAATTTTTAATTAAATGTAATTATTTTACACTATTCAACAAAAAATGAATCTTTTTAGAAAAAAACCCAAAATGATTTCTCATTATTTTTAAAAGAGTTTTATTTTTATTTATTATTTATATTTAACTAAATAATTCACTATATAAACAATTTTAACACAGGTTATCCTTATTCAGATAATCTTATCCATGTCGTCCATTCCAGCACCTATTTGATAACAATCATAATAATAGTATGTAATGTTTGGTTTTAAATCAGTGTTTTTTTGTAGTGCATGATAAACTCAGAATTATTTTTAATACAATGAAAATTTAGTATTTCATGAAATGAAATATAAAATTTTAATTTTAATTTATTTTAAAAAATAATTCATAAAAACTCAATGTTTTACATTTTAACTCACTAAAAATGAATTTCACTCTAAAAATTTATCTGGGTCCTTACAGGTTTTATACTTGAAAGTTCCTTTCATGGAAACCCACATCATAAAAACTAAATAATAAAACATATATTTAAATATAATATAAGAAACCTAATGTTCACCCAATGTAAATAATAACTATTTTTTCATATAGGAGAACATAGGTGACAAATTAATATTTTTACATGGAATAAAAATGTAAATAATTGTACATAGTAATATAGATCATTAATCAAAAAAAATTGTTGATTTAGAGAAAGATAAAGATCAAAACCCCATAAATACTTGATGATCAAAGTGTCTATTTGATTCATTGGAAATGTTGCCACTAGGATAATTTTATTCCTTCAAATACCTTTTCAATAGTTAATTAATTATTACAATGAGATGCACTTACTTGATTTCATTCCATTTAATATGCATAATATAACTCTTTCATTATGCCTTGATCAATTTCCATTGAATATCTTACTCTATGAAATAAAGGTGAATTTTAATCCCTTAATAAATAATGGATCGTTATGTAATTTGATAAAATGATAATTCATTGCATCTATCTTTAGTTACCATCAAACAAAATTGTTAGCACAAGTTATCTAATATTAATATTGTGAAATAATACATCACTCTCCAAAACCTCATTCAATGTTCAACATAAAACATTTCATTAATGGTTTTTCTTATAACCCTCTCAAATAAGTAAATTCTAAATTTGATATATAAGGTTACTAAATTTCTCAAAATCAACCTAGCATTAGTCTCCAATGTATCCTAAAGTATCTCTTTGTTATCACATACCAAATATGTGAATACCTTAATCTTGTGTTCTCTAAAAACAAGATAATTACCTACATAACAAAAAATCATTACTTAAACCATGCATTATTTCTTATTAGAAATAATATTAGATATATTCCATAAATCGAAAAATTCCATAAACTACATCTATGAGATCATAAACAACTTTTTCAAAAAAATTAATCTATTTCAAAGGCAATCAGTACTATCCAATATACTGTATTATTATCCAATATATCTTGATCCAAACAAAAATCCATTTTTTAAACATCAATAACATATTAAGGGTTACATTCCCTTTTTCATATGTTTTCCATAAAATATATCCTTTCTAATAAATCATGTTTCTTGGTCATTATTACTATTCAACATGCTCTTTCAAATCCTAAAATAACTTAAACTAAATAATATTTATATATTTCAGAATTCATAATTCTTGAATCCAAATACATAAAGGCCTAAATTATTAAACCTCATCCTTAGTCCATTAACTATACTTCCTCGTATTATTCCTTAATACATATATTATTTTATATTCCATTCATTGTATCTTCATCATATGTAGTATATCCTTTACTCGTACTGTCTTGAAAACTACCTTAATGAGATTTCCACTAAGGATATAAATTTTCGTAAATTACATACATTCCACACTAAAAAAATTAACTATTTACAATACCAATGGTAGACCAAAATTATCATCCACTATATTAACTAACCTCTTCATTTCTCCTCAGAAATTACATACATTGTGGCCTTATTCACCACACAGAAGAGATATTTTCATTATTATTAGACATCACTTTTCATGAACCTTCCCATATTATTGATATATAAGAAGAAATATTTTCCCCTCTATGGTACCCACCATATGATCTCTTGGAGAAATCATTATTTTCTTCTTTGGTGAGTCTGAGATTTGGATATGGTAAATGTTGTTAATCATGTTCCATAGAAACTGATTAGGTATAATCACAACATCCTTCACACCAGTGATTATCCCATTTGGATGATAATAAAAATAATTTTTATCACATTAAATGTTATCCCAGTTCCTTCTAGTTATTTCTATTGAAAAAAATGAAAAAATAATACTTTGAGAAACACCGATCATATTTTAAAACCAAATAATTATGAAAAATTACATATATGGTGCCTAAATCATAAAACCTTATTCTTTAATATATAATACCTTTGATTTATCCTTGGTTATTCATTGGAAACTTCTATTTAAATCCTTCATGATGATTCATAATATTATTGTGAATTTCTAAAGAATATCCCATTGTAGTGTCAAACCATGTATTCATATAGGCTTGTTGTTGTGTACCAATTACAAATAGAGTCTAGCTAAATGAATTGTTTTCAGGGTTCTTACCCCTAGGTATATATGTTCTAGATAAAAATCCACTTATAATAATTAGATATTGATTTTTTTTATGAAACCAATCTCTAAATCCTTTACCAAAATTCTAGGACATTTTCTTATGCTTTGACTCTTCCTTAGACTTATCATTATAGACATCCATTGACATATCCTTATAAATATATTCAAAGATCTCACTGATTTTTTCTCATCGTAATATTCATAGGATGAATAAAACTTTCCTTTGAATCCAACAATAGAGACATAGTCATAACATACATTGATATTACATCTTTTTAGATGAATATTCATTACATTAAAAAAATAAATGTCTGTGGACTGTAAAAATTTAGATTATTTAGAAACAAAGAACATAATCTTATAGTCTTGTGAAATATCTTTAATGATTCCGAAAAATATCTTCTCCTTTCGTACTCCTACATAAAAAATTTCTTCATAATTTGGTGAAAGTATACATAACAAATGGCGAGCATAGTTTCTCTACGGGGGTAAATAAAAGAGATACGTAACAATTAAATGAACATAAGTGTATACAAACACGTTCATAACATTTTAATGTTGTACCCTTCATAAAAAAGATCAAACGAATGAGTTATGACATAAATATTGGAATTTCACAACACATGATTTATAATGGAATCAAGACAATAATCCTTGATATTATAACACAAGAATAAGATATGGAATTGTGGTAGATAAATAAACATATGAAACAATTTACATAGTATCCAAGGATCAATACCAAATCTATCTTAGGGGAATGGGTTCACTCCCCAAACCATCTCAGTAGTCAGGATTTACTCCCAATACCATCTTAGTATTTGAGGTTCACTCCCAAGACCAGCTTAGTATTCAAGGTTTACTCCCAATATAAACATAGAAAAAAAGTACCTTACTAAACTAGATTCACTTCCCATTCCAGCCATGCCTATATAATTAAATATAAATCATTACTCAAGGAATTGGAGTTCTATAATGGTTCAATCATCTTGTAAGATATAACAGGATCACCCAAAACAATCTAGGCTTCCCAATTTTAGAAGATGTAATGGGCATAACTAGTGATATCTGGTTTACTCCATCATATAAGTTGTTACGAGCTTACTCAATGATATCATGGACACCCCATTATATAAATTGTAATGGGATTAAATTGATCTACTTTTTATTCCCCATCATATAAGTAATAACATGATTAACTAGTTGTATCTAGGATACACCAATCATATAGACTATAATGGTCTTTCCCAATACAATCTGGTCCACCCCATGTTAAGATGTAATGGGATTACATGGTGTTATTTGGTCCACCCCATGTAAATCTATAATGGGATTACCTGGATCTATCGAGGAAACCAACATTATATTACCTATTTCTAAGAACCAAAACATGAATAAAATCTAAATAACTTTCACATAATCGTAAACAATCATTTTACCCCTTATAACAAGATTAGCCCATAGAAAATAAATGGCTTTCATTACAATCTATTTTAAACATGATTTACCTATGGAAAATAAATGGGTTCTATAAACATCATGAAATCATAACATTTAAAATTTTGAGAAATAATTTGAATGGAATATTTTTATAATATCCCCAGTAAATCGTAAACTATTTAAAAAGAAGTCATCTTATATGTAGAAGTATTTTGAAATATCACATAGATCATTTCTTAAGAAAAACAACCATTCATTGAAAATCACTTTCTATAATAAATAAATTTACTTTTATAACCACTTTTAAAAAATATAAAGTAATTTTTAAATATCATTTAGAACATTTCTTAAGGAAAATATATTTTCTACTTTGAAAAAAAAATACTAAAACATAAATCATTTTGAAAACTATTTTTTTATAAAAATAACCTTGAAAACATTTAAAATAATCTTTAAAAATAATTTTTAAACAAATTAAATAAATTAAAATTACTTTCTATCAAAATGATCTTAAAAGATAATTTAAAAAAAAATTGAAAACATTTTTAGAAAACAAGTTTTGAATAAAAATGAATTTTGATCAGAGAGAGAAATAAAGTTTTTATTTTATTTAAATCATTTTTTTAATTATCTTAAGTACCAAATAGTGGAATAATGGTAACATTACATGTTGATATAATGAATAAATAGAGTATAAGAAAATTCTGGAAAATTATTGAAATACAGGTCATAATATTTCATTAATTGAAGCTTAATCACAAAAAACCCCAATAAACGATGAGATTGTAGAAATAAACTCTTACCTCCTTTGTAATGTTTAATCATAGTAACCATGAAATAATAAAATTATATGAAGAATGAAATATAATTAAAATAAGTATATTCATGATATAATATATCAAATGTTTATTGTATACACTTCGTAAGAAATATATATGTGTATTGAATAACATGTCTCTCAAGGATGAGATATTGAGAAAATTTTACCTTACCGATTTGGTCACTTTTTATTCATAACCGCTATGAAAGATATATACTAAAATTGATATGTAAATGAAAAAAAATTTAGTATAAGAATCATAAAACACATTCATGAGAATTATATACACCACATAAAAGGAACATATGGGAAATATGACATTTTCATCACATAAGGAAAAGGTGAGATGATAATCACATACCTTAAGTATTGACTCTAGCTTTAATTGTTCATACCTTCTATATAATAAATATAATTTTATTATAAATCTATATTCGAAAAATATTAATATATATAATAACATATATAATTTACTTTTGTATTTATATTACCGATTTATTTACAATTAGATCTTATAGTTATGTTTTAGGTAAAAACTTCTTTTTTCGTACATGTTTGGACTTGTTATTCTTAGTAATATTGCGTAGAAAATGATTTCATCATATCTAGAATGATAACCAAGAAATAATTATTTTTTATAGTTTTTTTATATTAAACCATAAATTTTAGTGCTAGGAAATGAAATACACAATTCATGGAGATGGTGGGTCGTACGTACGCATGAACATTGTTCCATTTTCATATCATATTGCAAGAAAGAAAATTGAATGATATATATATAATCATTCTAGTATAATTTTTATGTTATACCAGCAAAATTTTTCTACTAAACCCTTCCTTAAAATATTTTATGTAAAGCGTTAACGAATCACATCGTTTCGTGAGGCGGGAGTCCACTATACACATAAATGTTGTTATCTTTTTCCCAAAAAATAGAATGAATGTAGTTATGCATTATATAAAAATTATAGAGTCAAAATAACATCATAAAACTCATAAATATAATAAATAAATATTATTTCCATCATTATTTCTAATCATTAAAAGTAGAAATGGACAAATAAACGACATCGGTTTGCAAGGCAGTAATTCTCCGTACACACAAACGATTATTTTGTAAGCAATTTTATGGATGTGGGTATGTTTTTTGTTAGGTATTAAAATTAACATAATAAAATATCAATATATTTAGTATACTATGTTTATTATATAATCTTGATATAAAATTACTTTAATGGGTTTGAGGAAGAAATAAAACAAAAAGAGTTGTTGAATGGCGTTATTGTAAATACCCATAAAATTCAAGGGAAATTTTTTCTAAATTTTTTTTGGTATTTTACAAGAACGCAGTTTCTAACGGTGCCTAATTCCGAGGCCCGGTGTGCCCGGAATCAATTTTTGAAGTTTAGCTCGGGTACGTTCAGTGAACGAACGAGCGGGTTTTTCTATCTTTTGAACCGGTATTCGGAATTAAAATTCGAGGACACTGATGAACTCGTAGCGCCGGTATTTGCTTAAGAGGTATTTTACCGTAGGTGCGTTTGCTTGGGAGGATAAGTTAAATTTTTGGGGTTTAAGGAAGAAATAAATAAAATTGTGAACAATTTTATTTTTGTTAACCAAGGGAGTTAAATTCTACCATGGGAAGTTTTTGGTGGGACCCACAACCACCCAACTTCCAATGTGTGGATATGTGGGAGGTGGGGCCCACACGAGACCCTAACCCCCATTATCTTCCCATAACCCCCTTGACCTCCCATAACTCACTTCCGTTTTAATTTTTGTAACTCCACTTAAACATGTGTAACTCTCCCCTCTCTCCTATTTAATTTTGCCAAAAAACATATTAAATTAATTGATTAAACCTCTTCAATTAATTTAACTAAGTGTTTGAATTTTTTTTTTAAAAGTTTGAATGCATGCCAAAATAATAAAATAAGGAGAGGCCTTATTTTATTTTTGTGAGTTTTGTTGTGTGAGAGAATTTGGGAGAGAGCTCTTCCCTCTTCTGAAGAACATCATCTCCAAACGAAGAACTACCTTCCGACTCAGCAAAGAATGCTCTACGTTTTCTCCAATACTTTTTCTTCCTGTTCCATGACAAGGAAGGAGATGCCGACCATGGAGACCGACGCCAACAACAACGTTCTCCTTCTTCTTCTGACGTTGATGGAAGCGATACCTTTCTTCCGCGACACCCGACTACCCCGACGTTCGACTACCGTGACGTTCGACTTCCGCGACTCGACGACGTGCGACATCAATTTCGAGGTAGGGAACATTATTTGGTGTTCTCTTATCTTTTGAGAAAAGAACGACGAGCACAGACCTTCCATTTCCAGGTTTATCTGCGGATCATTCGTTCATGCAGGTTGATGTTGATGTTTAATGATTTTGACGTAAAATATTTCTTTGTCTTACGTCGACTTCTATTTGATGGCTGCTTGCTATCATTATAATGGGAGGAGGTCGGACCGCACAAACACGGACGACCCTCCTCCCCCTTGCGGTTGATTATGTTGCGGTTCGGAAGATGGCGGCACGGTGCGACGGCACGGTGCGGGAACCTAGAGTGATGCGACAAGGAAGCGCGGCGCCGTCAAGGCCGAACAAAAGTGTGGTCATAGTCGGGGCCGCAAAGGTGAACGGAATACTCCGAAGTTGTTTCATTGAGGTGTGGATCGTCAGGAATTGATGGAACGGGCCGTAGAGACAATTTGATGTTTCTGCAGTGAAGAACGGGACCCGGGATGAGCATCGGCGCAGGCGGAATTGAAAACGGACCCCCGGAGCAACTCCGGTGGCCCGCGGACACCACCGGTGGCGCGGGTCACCGGCGGCCGGCACCGGCCGGCCGACCGGAGGCGGCGGTGCCCCAGCGCGCCGCCTGAAGAAACCGCCGCGGTTGAAGCCGTGGCGGCGAGCTGGCAGATCCCGCGGCCGCGCGGGATCCAGGGGGGACGTAGCACGCGCCGCGTCCGCGGAGAACCAGCTCACTGGCCAATCCAGCGAGCCACTCGGCCGAGCCGGGCTGGCTTGGGCAGACTGAGCCGGGTCGTGCCCAAACCGGGTCGGGCCGCGCCGGCCGGGCCAGGTTGCGCCCAGTCGGGTCGACCTGGTTCGGGTCGACCCAGGGGGGGTTGGGTCGGGTTGTTTCGGGCCCAGACCCCCCGTTTTCAGACCTCTTCGGTCTTTTTCCCATATCCAGGGCTACTGACCTCCGATCGACGCACCGTCAGCGGCGCTGCGATCCTTGGACCGAGATGGTCATTTTGACATATCGCACTAAAGGTTTCGAAATACTTCTGGTTCAGCTGAGTACGTTCATACATGAAACCAACCGGGCCCTCAGAGCGGAAAAGCTCGTAACTTGAGCTCCGGACGTCTGACTGACGTACCGTCAACTTTGTTGGATTCGTCATGATGAGACTGAACTTTTGGCATACTCCGCTCGAGGTTTGGATGCTGTCGGAGTGCGGTCAGGCTGGTTCTCTCACGAAACCAACTGAGCCCCTCGAACGAAAAGGCCAATAACTCACAGACCGGGCGTCCGATTGATGCACCGTCTGTCTCATTGATCTCCTGTTGGTGAGACGGAACTTTTGGCATACTTCACTTGAGTTTTGGATGTAGTTGGATAGTGGCCGGGTTGGATTGCACCTGAAATCCAACCGGGCCCCCAGAATGGAAAAGATGATATCTTTCAGACCGGACGTCCGTTTGATGAACCATCAGCGGCATTGTTGATCACATGGAGAAATGGTCCCTTTGAGTTTACCCTATGAAGTTCAGGGTACAGTTGAGATACGGCCGTGTTGGTTTGCTCATGAAACCAACCGGGCCCCGGGGACGAAAATGCTAGTAACTCACAGATCGGGCGTCCGATTGACATGCCGTCTGTCGCGTTGAGACCCCTATGACGAGGTGGTTCTTTGAGATTGTTCTTCGTGGTAATTTGAGATTCTTGGAGTATCTACTAGTAGCTTGTGGAGCGGACCCTCTCGGAGACGATCGTACGGACTACGGAGACCGTGTAGCTGGCTGTGACCTGATGACTGCTTGTTCGATTCGATTCGGGGTGACTAGCATAGCCCAGTGGGGATCACTACATTGTGAGGTGGCAGACCCATGGAAGAGGACCACTATTGTGTGAGGTGTCAAACCCATGGTACTCGACAGGTGGAGTACCTCTATAGGCTATGAGGGGGAGCACTACTGTGTGAGGTGGCCGACCCATGGTGGAGGAGCACTACTGTGTGAGGTGGCAGACCCGCGGTACTCGACAGGAGGAGTACCTCAACAGTCATAGGTTGGTGAGCAGTACCTCGGAGACGTGACAAGATCACTGTACTCCCAGAGACAGAGATCTTCAGCAGTTACAGTTTCGATAATGAAAATTCTAGTTTGAGCTGAGTCTATGACCTTTGTGTTTACCTCAAGATTGAGTTGTGTTACTTGATAACTTGGGTATATGTATGGGAATATACCTAAGTAGAGGTTATCTGTTGAGATCTTCTTTGTGGTTATCCTTGTTGGTTTTAGTGAGACCTTGAGGGTCTTAGGGTCCCTACTGTGTATCCATATACTCACCCCTGCACTGGCTATGCCCGCACCTCGTTGTGTTGGTTGCAGACGACGGGCAGTGCTGAAGGAGTCTGAGTGTTCGAGGACTGGACGGTACCCGGAGGTGGACCACACGACGAGACAGTACCCAGAGGTGGACCACAGGACGAGTCAGTACCCAAAGGTGGACCACATGACGAGTCAGTACCCGGAGGTGGACCACACGACGAGTCAGAATCCAGAGGTGGACTTCACGACAAGACGACACTCAGAGGATGTTGACGGGTTAGAGTATTGAGGAGCTGTGCTATCTGTAACTACCCTTCAGGTAGGATCCGAGGAGGACGACCCAGGAGCTTCTTCCTTTCTTCGAGTTGTTGTCTTCGTTCAGTTGTAGCTATATTTCCAGTTGGGTTTGTATTCGGGCCCATTTACTTTTCAGCACATTCTTTGTACTTAGTGTTTTACTTCTGCTTGTACTCTGTGGTGTTTTGTTACATTTATAAAGGAAATTCCTTCCCAATTAAAGGGATTTACGCCTTTGGTGCTAGTCTCCAGCCCCTAGCCTATGGAAGGCGGGCTTGGGGTAATCACGGCACGGGCCCGACGACGGGTCATTACAAATTGGTATCAAAGGAGTTGGTTCTACCGCAGAACTTATAACTCTGATATTTTATTTCTGTGAAGAAATAGTGATAAGGGTACCGAGTGTGGTCTTCAGTTCAGGGAGTCCAGTGTTGGTGCGGGCGGCCGATGTATCCATACACCAGGACCCTGACAACTGATTTCCAACTTTGTGCATGAAAACAGTGATTGTGTGTCTGTTTCCAGAAGTTTTTTTTAATGTCAGCTCAAACCAGGTCTGCTCACCAGGTATAAATCGTTTGACCATGTCACATTGATTCTTTTAGGATTCCTTTTTATGGACAAACAGCTAGAGCCTAGAGGGATGTGTGTACTGACAGCCTTCTGAGCGGTGATGCTTCAGTACATGGCCCTCTTGCAGTTGCGGTACGAGCGGAGGCACCAGCGGTACTACCATACGTTGGGCCACGGATGCCACCATCCCCAGAAGTTGCCAATGCGTGCCACTTGAGCACGCTGCACGAGTTCCAACGCCAGAGGCCACCCTAGTTACGGGGGGAGACGGACCCACAGGCGGCTGAGGATTGGCTGGAGGCTGTGGTGAGAGTCTTCAGGCTAGTGGGGACGCCGACAGACTTCATGGTGATTTTTGCTGCCAGCCTTCATTAGGAAGCAGTAGGAAGGTGGTGGATCCACTTGTTCTAGTTTTGCGACAGGATGACCTTCACATGGGAAGACTTCGAGACCTTCTTCAGGGTGGAGTTTGTACCAGTAGCTCTGCACCCCGAGTGTGTTCATGAGCGGCTGCCTTTGCCGCAGGATTTTCAATCAGTAGCCGAGTCATCTGTGGTTAGTAGACAGATGATTCAGAGGTCCAAGAGGAACAAAGCCAGCCATACGAGGAGCAGGAAGTGTTATAAATGCGGCGGGAAGGGTCACCTGGCACGTAAATGTCCGACTCCTCGTACAGTTGGTCCGCATGCTTTGGAGGAGCCACCAAGGCTGAAGCAGCGGCGGGTGCTTGAACAACAGCCGAGTAGTGGACAAGGCAGTAGAGCTCTGGGAGCAGGTGGACAAGAGCGGAACTAGTGGATACGTCCCTTGTACTTCTAGTAACATGTTGTTGTTGTTTTCGTGTCTTTGTACTATGAGCTGCAATAATAAAAAGAAACTTATTTTTGTGATGTTTGCTTTCCTATCCTTTTGTTTGGTTGATACTGAGTGGTCCCAGTTAAAACTGTTGACTTGACCCTCACATTCGAGATTTCTACTGGAGGAGACCCAGTGACCTCACACTAATGCCGACAGTGTGACTCGACCCTTGGAGGTGAGAGTGACAGTTGGATCTCTTGGTAGTTACGTCGAGGCCTTAAGACGTCATCCATGTCATGAATGCATCATTCATGTCCGGATTGACTGTATTAGGAAATGGGCGTGGTTCGTCCAGGGGATGAGACCGAGATTCTCTTTTCGGCAAAGGAGAAATTTTAGCAGGTCTTTCAGAACGTAGGCAAAGAAGATGCAGATCATCCAGGAGCGGATGAAGACTGCACAGTGCAGTAAGAAACAAGATACCGGTGCCATTCTTAGAGACACGGGCATATTAAATGTTTCAAGAAGAGGAAGCTTTAAGGAGAGATGAGTCTGTGAAGTATCAGATGTGGAGGCAGATCTAGGAGAGCCGCATGAGGTGGTGTACATGTTATCATGCTACAACCACCCGCCTTAGTTGTCCCCGCCAGGCTCAGGGAGCTGGAGGGCGGAGGAAGAGTGCGGCTGCATTTGGTCCAGGTGTGTGGCCTAAGGGCTCTAAAAATGATTCAAGGGAAAGTCTGTATCCACTACTAGCTGCCATAGTAATAGATGTCGATATGAATCATTCCATTCTTCCACGAATCTTGTCCCAGACCTAGAGTTTCCGGTAAGCCATAGACTTGACCCTCACGTCTGGAGAAACCTTGGGAGAAGACTCGATAATCACACTTACGCCGACTCTGTGGTTAGACCCTCAAGGCGAGAGTTTCAGTTGGAATCTCTTGGTGGCAGCATCGAGGCCTTATGACGTTGGTTTGAGTATAGACTGGTCAATTACAGTTCATACACAAATTGATGATATTAGGAAAAAAGGTTGTGGTTTAACTACGACGTTAGGATGGGTTTTCCTTGGTCAGCAAAAAGGAAACCCCAGGGAGCATAGGATAAACTCATGCACAGGAGGGTTCAACCGATCACTCTTGAGTCATTCAGCCTTACCCTCGTGGCAGCAGTCGTTTTGAGTTTCAGTTCTACCAGGAATTGGAGACCTCTAGAGTTCAAGGATGACGATCACGTCCTTATACGGGTCTCACCTCGATGAGGTTTATGGAGATGTGGTAGAGGAGAAAAGTTATCTCCGAGGTTCAAAGGACCTTTCTAGGTCCTCAGTTGGGTAGGCGAGGTGGTTTACCACTTGACCCATCCACCTCAGTTGCACCAGGTGCATGACGACTTCCATGTATCGCACCTGAGGAGATACAGGAATGATACTTCGCACATCATCGACCTCAGGGAGTTGGACATCGATGACAGGGCGACATACGCAGAGATTACAGTGGGGATCGAGGATCGATAGGGTCGGATCCTAAGAGGACGGTCGATTCCTCAGGTGCACTTTCAATGGCAGTATGGGAACCTCCAGGTGAGCACATGAGAGCAAGAGGCTCAGATGCGTGCTCAGTACCACTTTTGTATCCCTAGTTTGTGTTAAAGTTTTACGAGGACGTAAAGCCCTCAGGTGGGAGTAATGTAAAGTCCCATAAAATTCAAGGGAAATTTTTTCTAAATTTTCTTTGAGATTTTACAAGAACGCAGTTTCTGACGGCACCTGATTCCGAGGCCCAGTGTGCTCGGAATAAATTTCCGAAGTTTAGCTCGAGTACGTTCAGTGAACGAACGAGCGAGTTTTTCTATCATTTGAACCGGTACTCGGAATTGAAATCTGAGGACACCGATGAACTCATAGCGCCGATATTTGTTTAAGAGGACTTTTACCGTAGGTGGGTTTTCTTGGAAGGAGATGTTAAATTTTTGGAGTTGAAGGAAGAAATAAATAAAATTGTGAACAATTTTATTTTTGTTAACCAAGGGTGTTAAATTCTACCTTGGGAAGTTGTTGGTGGGACCCACAACCACCCAACTTCCATATGTGGATAAGTGGGAGGTGGGGCCCACATGAGACCATTACCCCCCTTGATCTTCCCATAACCCCCTTGACCTCGCATAACTCACTTCCCTCTTAAATTTTGTAACTCCACTTAAACTTGTGTAACTCTCCCCTCTCTCCTCTTTAATTTTGCCAAAACACATCATAAATTAATTGATTAAACTTCTTTAATTAATTCAACTAAGTGTTTGATTTTTTTTTTAAAAAAGTTTGAATGCATTCCAAAATAATAAAATAAGGAGAGGCCATATTTTATTTTTGTGAGTTTTGTTGTGTGAGAGAATTTGGGAGAGAGCTCTTCCCTCTTCTGAAGAACATCATCTCCAAATGAAGAACGACCTTCCAACTCGGCGAAGAACGCTCTACGTTTTCTTCAATCCTTTTTATTCCTCTTCCGTGACAAGGAAGGAGACGCCGACCGTGGAGACCGACGCCAACAACAATGTTTTCCTTCTTCTTCTGACATTGACGGAAGCGATACCTTTCTTCCACGACACCCGACTACCTCGACGTTCGAATTCTGCAACTCGACGACGTGCGATGTCAATTTCGAGGTAGGGAAATTTATTTGGTGTTCTATTATATTTTGAGAAAAGAACGACGAGCACGGACCAACCATTTCCAGGTTGATCCGCGGATTGTTCGTTCATGCAGGTTGATGTTGAGGTTTAATGATTTTGCCGTAAAATATTTCTTTGTCGTACGTCGACTTCTATTTTATGGCCGCTTCTTATCATTATAACGGGAGGAGGTTGGACCCCACAAACACAGCTGACCCTCCTCCCCCTTGTTGTTGATTATGTTGCGGTTCGAAAGATGGCAGCACGGTGTGACGGCACCGCGCGGGAACCTGGAGTGATGCGGCATGGATGAGCGGCGCCATCGCGCCGCGCCGTCAAGGCCGAACAAAAGTGTGGTCGTAGTCGGGGCCGCAAAGGCGAACGGAAGACTCCACAGTTGTTTTATTGATGTGCAGATCGTCGGGCATTGACAGAACGGGCCGCAGAGTCGATTTGATGTTTCCGCAGTGATGAAAGGGACCCAGGATGAGCATCAGCGCAGACGGAATTGAAAACGGGCCACCGGAGCAACTCCGGTGGCCCGCGGACACCACCGGCGGTGACGGCTCCCAGAGGTGGCGGCGCCCCAGCGCGCCGCCTAGAGAAAACACTATGGCTGAAGTTGCGGAGGCAAGAAGGCAGATCCCGCGGCCACGTGGGATCCAGGGGGGACGCGGCGTGTGCCGCATCTGCGGAGAACCAGCTCGTTGGCCAAGCCAGCGAGCCCCCTGGCCGAGTCGGGCCTGCTTGGCCGGACCGGGCCGAGTCGCGCCCAGACCGGGCCGGGCTGCACCGTCCGGGCCAGGTCGCGACTAGTCTGGTCGACCTGGTTCGGGCCGACCTAGGGGGGGTTGGGCCGGGTCGGTCCTGGCCCAGACCCCCCGTTTTTGGACCTCTTCGGTCTTTTTCCCATATCCTGGGCTACGAACCTCCGATCAATGCACCGTCAGCGGCGATGCGATCCTTGGATAGAGACGGTCGTTTTGACATATCGCACTCAAGGTTTCGGAATACATCGGGTTCACCCGAGTTGGTTAGTACACGAAACCAACCGGGGCCTCGGAGCGAAAACGCTCGTAACTTGAGCTCCGGACGTCTAATTGACGTACCGTCGACTTTGATAGATTCCTCTTGATGAGACGGAACTTTTGGCTTACTCTGCTCAAGGTTTCGAGGTCTTCGGATTGCGGTCGGGTTGGTTCGCTCACGAAACCAACCGGGCCCCTAGAACGATAAAGCCAATAACTCTTAGACCAAGCGTCCGATTGACGCGCCGTCTGCCTCATTAATCTCCTCTCGATGAGATGGAACTTTTGGCATACTTCACTTGATTTTTCGATGCAGTTGGATAGTGGCTGGGTTGGATTGCACCCAAAATCCAACCGGGCCCCCGGAACGGAAAAGCTGATATCTTTCAGACTGGACGTCAGTTTGACGAACCGTCAGCGGCGTTGGTGATCACGTGGAGAAATGGTCCCTTTGAGTTTTCCCTAAGAGAGTTCGGAGTACAGTTGAGATATGTCCGTGTTGGTTTGCTCACGAAACCAACCGGGCCCCAGGGATGAAAAGGCTAGTAACTCACAGACCGGACGTCCGATTGACACGTCGTCTGTCGCGTTGAGACCCCTATGACGAGGAGGTTCTTTGAGATACTTATTCGTGGGACTTTGAGATACATGGAGTATCTACTAGTAGCTCATGGAGCAGACCCTCCCGGAGACGAGCGTACAGAGTACAGAGACCGTGTAGCTAGATGTGACCTGGTGACTGCTTGTCCGATTCGATTCAGAGTGACTAGCATAGCCCTGTGGGGAGCACTACTTTGTGAGGTGGCAGACCCATGGCGGAGGAGAACTACTGTGTGAGGTGGAAGACCTGTGGTACTCGACAGGACGAGTACCTATGTAGGCTATGAGGGGGAGCACTACTGTGTGAGGTGGCAGACCCATGGTGGAGGAGCACTACTGTGTGAGGTGGCAGACCCGCGATACTCGACAGGAGGAGTACCTCAGCAGTCATAGATTGGTGAGCAGTACCTCAGAGACATGACAGGATTACTGTACTCCCAGAGACAGAGCTCTTCAGCAGTTACAGTTTCGATAATGAAAATCCTAGTTTGAGCTGAGTCTATGACCTTTGTGTTTACCTCATGATTGAGTTGGGTTACTTGATAACATGGGTATGTGTATGGGCATATACCTAAGTAGAGGTTATCTTTTGCGATCTGCTTTGTGGTTATCCTTGTTGGTTTTAGTGAGACCTTGAGGGTCTCGGGGTCCCTAGTGAGTATCCATATACTCACCAATGCACGGGCTATGCCCGCACCTCATTGTGTTGGTTGCAGAAGACGAGCAGTGCTGACGGAGGCCGAGTATTCGAGGACTGGACGGTACCTGGAGGTGGACCACATGACGAGACAGTACCCGGAGGTAGACCACATGACGAGTCATTACCCGGAGGTGGACCACATGATGAGTCAGTACCCGGAGGTGGACTGCACGACGAGTCAGTATCCAAATGTGGACTTCAAGATGAGACGACACTCGAAGGAGGTTGACGGGCAAGAGAATTGAGGAGCTACGATATCTGTACCAACCCATCAGGTAGGATCCAAGGAGGATGACCCAGGAGAATCTACCTTTCTTCCAGCTGTTGTCTTTGTTCAGTTGTAGCTGTATTTCCAGTTGGGTTTGTATTCTGGCCCATTTACTTTTCAGCACTTTCTTTGTACTTAGTGTTTTACTTCAGCTTGTACTCTGTGGTGTTTTGTTACTTTTATAACAGAAATGCCTTTCCAGTTATCGGTATTTACGCCTTTGGTGCTAGTCACCATCCCCTGGCCTATGGAAGGTGGGTTTGGGGTAGTCACGGCACGACCCCGAGGATGGGTCTTGACAGTTATGACTTCTTTCCATATCTCCTTTTGGATTGTACAAATGATATTCCATTGTTTCATTATTCTAGAAGTGTGGACTCCATGATTATGGTATGGGATTTGGGGAGTTATTTTTTTTTGGTTTGGTTTATACTAATGGATTGATAGGTGTGAATATGTGTAGATAGTGAATTCACTTTTATAATGGATAAGGAGTTTCATTCATGTAAATACCCCAAAGTTTTAAAAACTGGGAGGTATCCCTTACCTAATGTGCCTCAAAAAGAGAAATAAAATAGAGATCATGGATAAATTTGTTGATAAATACCTACAATATACAAAATAAATACATTTTTTTATCAATTTATTTCTTAGTCTCTTGTTTACTCAATTTTATCATTGTTGTTTTTACCGAGTTAACTTGCATCTTTTTATTCACCTAAGTAAATTATACATTAAGAATATAATAAAAAAAATATTTATTCTATAACTTAAACACAATTATTATAAATAATAATTACAATTCATTATATAAAAAACTTATGCGTGTTTAATATTAATTTTACCACAAACACAAGTAATGAGCAAAACTCTATTTTAACCTTAATCAAGTTTATTAATTTTAACACATTTCACTAATAATTATGAATAATTTTTAATTTGAACATTTCATATAATATAAATTAGGATTATTCAAAATATTAAATCAATTAATTATAATTACATTCACATAAGTTGCATTATTAAATTTAAAATTATTCTCAAATATGTGACCAAAAAGTGTGTTTTAAAAGTTAAAATGTTCAAAAGTTTACTACGTTTATATATATGAATTTAAGATAAAAATAACTCCTAATAGATAAATTATATTAATATATTTACATATTTAATAATTTTACATTAAAACCAATAAAAATATAATTTAACTATATAAATAATTTGAAAAAAAAGATAGTTTTTCAATAGAAATTTAGTATTTCACACTATTTATCAAAAACTAACTACTTTTTGAATGATACCGCAAAATCTCCCTATGATAATTTTGAAAAACATATATCAATAATGAATTTTTTATTTTCAAATATTAATTATTAGAGTTCAAATATTTATTTTTAAAATAAGTGCATCATCAAAAGTTGATAAAACCGCTTTATAGAAAAAATATAGGTTAAAAGCGTAAAATTAGATTAATTATTATTAGTTTTATAAAAAACATATAAGATGAATGTTTAAATTTTGATTAAATACATAATATATATAAATTTCATTAAAATAATTTTCCAAAAATGTTTTGGTTTATTTATTGATGTAAAATACAGTTGTGCAAATAAGAATAGTTTTTTAGAAAAATATAACCCTTTATTTTCAAAAAATACATTTTCATCTATAATTAATTGGTTATTTAATAATTCATTATATAAACATGTGTAAACCTAATTTTAATAATTTTTTTTTTCATACCCTATATTCCAACTTCTAGTTTCTAACAATCATGATAATAGTATTTCATTTTTGGTTTAAACTAAATTTTTGATATTGCACAAACTTAACTAAAAATTGTGTGTAACCCAAGACAAAAATTGTATTGCATTTAAAAATGATAAGACAATTATTTAAATTTATTTGAAAAAAATAAGTCAAAAAAACATGGGGTGTTACATTCACTCCCAAGACTATACAAGGGGATATAGTCACTTATTAAATTGGGTTCACACCCCTATTTCAATCATATTTATCTCATGAGATGTCAATTTTTAGTCAAATAATTGGAGGGAAAAATAGGTCTCACCCATAAAATAATAAAAATCATCAATATTTGGACCACACGATAATTAAAAGTTCATTATATTAGAACCCATGAGTAGAAATGGGTTTCATAAACATTTAATGATAACATAAGCTGTGGAAATGAAATATGTACTAATTTCATTATTTTGTCAAAGTATAACCCATGGAAAAAGAAGGTGGTTTCCTAAGAATTTTATCTTGCTATAACATAGGGAAGAGAAACTAGTTTCATAAAAAATATTTTCATCATAAACAAAAAATATCCAAGGATAGAATTAGGATGGTATCATTTAATCATATCACAAGTAAATTTTATGTAACAATAAAGTATTTCATCTAATATGGAAAATTATTTTTAAATAAAAATAACTTTTCATGTTTCTTGATGAAAATATCATTTCCATGAAAATCACATGTTAAAGTAAAAAATTTCTAAAGTATTGTGAAAAATAATTCCATGGAAATAAACTTTTAAAGTAATAATCAAATAAAATCTTGGTTATTTTGTAAAAAAATTATTTTTATTCTATACATAATAAAATATACATTCCTTTCACATTTTTAGCAAAAGACCAAAATCTATTGTTTTGAAAATAAAATATAAATTTTTTTGAAAAAAAAATTTAAAAAAAATTAAATAGGGATAAAAATATATTTAATAAATAATTTTTATTAGGTTAGAAAAAAGTTTCATAACATTTTTATAAAACATTGTTTTGTAAGAAAAAGGTTTTTTGATTGAAGAGAGAAATAAACACAATTTTCCATAAAAAACTTCTTAAAAACTGTTGAGTGTATAAATAGAGTAAAATGAATGGAAAATATATGTTCTGATAGAAAAAATATTAAAAGAAAATTAATTATTTTCTTGTGAAATGTTTTTTAATACATTTACATTTGGAACATAGTCATAAAAAATAAAAAAACGATGAGATTTTATCATAAAACCCTTAACAATTTTGTATTTTTTGAATCGTATGAACAATTAAAGAATAAAATTAAAATTAAAATTTTATTATCATTAAAATATGGAATTTAATTATATAAAATGTAAATGGGTTGGTTTATACACCTCATATAATATGATAGGTAGATAATATAACTTATGTCCCAAAGAAGGAAATTTGAGATAAGAAACTCTTACCTTAAGTCTCAAATACTTTTTAAAAATTTCAACCCTACTATATAATAAATAAAAGATTGTATTAATATATTATATAAACATAATTATATAAATAATACCGTATATTATTTACATATGACCTTTAATCAATTATTTATTTACAATTCCATGTTAATGTCACATTTCAGGCAAAAATAGCTTTATTTTTCATCAATGTTGTGTTTTTTTTTGTTTCTTTCCTCTTACTTTTGTCATTTTTACATCATCTTTGTAATGTTAAACATGTTATAAATATAATATATATTCATTATATATGTATTTATAGTAATCTTTAGATGATATATATAGAAATTAAATACATTGTTCATTGAGACTGAAGGTCGTACGTACACATTAACACTATTCCAATTTTCATGATGGATTGAAAGAAAGAAAGGTAAATAAAATATTAAATTTAAAAAATAATTTTTATTTCAAATATTATATATATATATTATATTTTTTATAAATTTATCATTATTACCTTCCATTTAAAGTGTGAATGAATCACATTACTTTGAGTGGCAGTAACCTACTGTACACATGAGCGATGTTACTATATTTTCACATAATGAAACATAAGAAGGTATATGTGGTATTGTAATTATATGAGTATAATAATAAAAAAATATTATATATAAAAATTTAATCAATAATTATATCCAATTGGGATAGGTGGTGATGGAACATGAATAACATCAGTTTTTGAGGCTTTAGTCCGCCATACACATGAATGATGGTTTTGTGTCCCATTTAATTGAATATGGGATGGATATATGTTACTAAATTACCATAATACTATATAATTTCATGGGATATAATTTTTTTTATATCATAATAATTAAATAATATTTTGAGGAGTTATAAGAATAAGTAAAACAAAAATGCATTGTTAAAATCATTACCACTTCTTCAGAAAAAACTCAATATGTTTAACCTAAAAACAAAATAGATTGAATTTATAATACAAAAAAAGGATTGGATTACTTGGGTATTGATTTTTTGAATATATTTAGGCAGGTATTTTCTGAACAAATTGGTTTTGGAAGCGCGAATAAGAGAGGATAGAGGGTGTCCTTTTTTAACTGAGATGTGAAACACACTTGTAATATTGGAAAATAAAATGGTGTGCCTGTATTTTTCTTCTAAAAAATGGAAAAAATGGATCATCATAGAACCATATAGTTTATAATGTCTAAATATTTCCATAACATGGGTTTTTGGATAAGTTTCTATTACATTTTACATCCTATAAGTTTAGCTTCACCACTTGGTAAACCCATTTTTACCTTTACTGTTACTGATTTTAATATTCATAATGTTATATAATTAAATTGAATTTGTAATAGAGTGTAAATTATTCTAAGGAAAAATACTGAATCTATTTTTCAATATTCCATTCACATATTTGGAACTGTTTAATTTAAAATTAAACTCACTTACGTGATGATAAAGCGGTTTTCCAAAGTGAAACTGTTCGAAAGATTATTTTTTTTGTTAAATATTCAATATGAAAATTATTCCAATGAAAAAAATTGGATTAATATATATATAATTGAACTTATTTAACTTTGAAACTTTTTTTCAAACAAATTATTAAACTTATAAAATCTTTAAATGAAAAGTTAGTTTTCAATAGTAACAAGTATTTTCACTATTCATTAAAAAGTTTATCTTTTCAAAAAAAATTCAAAGCAAATCACTAAAAGATATTTTTGATGTAATGAATTAAAAAATAAATTTTATTTTTGTAAAATTATTTTTACAAAATTTTCAAAAATTAATATTATTATAGATCAATAAAATTAAAACATTTTTTTGGAAAATTGTATTTTTTAAACGTATAATGAAATTACCGAAAATTATGAATTTTTATATAAATATTTTTTATTTATATAATACCATTATGAATCATATTTAAAATGTAATTTTTCTTATTAATTCCTCTATGATTAACAGTTAGGTAATAATGGCCATGCTTGAATAACAATATTAAGAGTTTATTGTGGTTTGTTAAAACTCAGTGTTGTGTGTAACAGAAGCTATTAAAGAAATTAAATTTATTAATAAAATCGAATCTCTAGGTGGTACACTATACCTCACTTAAAATTAATTTCACCATTAAAATTATATCTCGTTGGTACAAGAAACTGAGGATACTTCTACCTCATTGTATCCTCATGTTCACACACATCTTCCACAAATTGGTGGTTTTGCCATAAAACATTGACAAGGTGAGTGGTCTTGTTTCATTGAAATTAATTTGTATGATCTGGAGTATCCACTCATTATTCTTCATAAGATTTATCATTCTCCATAATTATGACCTCTCGGTTTAGTACATATAAAGGTTCATGTATATATTTCCTTGTGTCAGATACATGGAAAATTGAGGTCTCGAGAGAAGTTTAGTGTAAGAAACAATTGATAGGCGATGGCCATAATATAACCAATAATTTCAAAGTGACTGATATTTTAAGGTATGAGTTTCCCATTATTTAAAAATATTATAACCTTCTTCAATGGATAAATTCTTAAAAACACCTTTTCACTAAATTCAAATTCAATATCACAGAAATGATTATAAAAATTAATTTTCGTTCAACTTTGTTCCACACATATGTGTTATTGAATGGCCTAAACCTTCATTCCCATTTCTTATACTATCTTAGGTCCTAATAGCATTCATTATCCAACTTTATTCCATAACTTTATATCTTTACACTTCTTATCATAGAGGGTTTCATAAGGATCCATCTAAATACCCATTTTAAATCTATTTTTGTATGAAAACTCAACTAGAATATGTTATTGATCCCAAAAACCATTGAAATCCACAGAACAAGATCTCAATATATCCTTTATAGTTTGAATTATTATATAAGACTGAACATATTTCTAAAGAAGACACCATGTAACGAAACTAAACAATTTTTTAAGATCTTGCTTAATAATTTTCTATAACTTTGAGGTAAACCTTGTATCCCAATTAGACACAATGGAATTTCCTACTCCATGAAACCTTACCAATTACTTAATTTATATCTTGTAATGCAGATCCAACGTTAAATATTATCTAATAGTGATGATTTGTACAAAATTGTTAATGTTATTGACTAAAAACCATATAGCATTAAGAAAATTAGTCATTTTTTGAGTCTGATGAAAAAATATGTGGTGGTGTTTTCCCATTTTTATTTCGGTATAAGAAATGGATATAACATCCCTTTATACTTTTTTAGATTTGTATTGTCCTACTAACATACCCAGAACTGAGATAAAAACTCTATGATATCTCTCTATGTTCCATCCCATAAGAAATAATTTTTCAAATATCTATACATTTTCATACTTCTTGGATGGATAGAGAATGATGAACTATGAGATTACTATAAAAAACAATTCTTCAAAACTAGTATGGATGGAACACATATATTGTTAGAGAACATTATCATTCCATCATCATCAAGGATAAGTGGAAGAACATTTCATTCCTTCTTTTTTAACTCTACATATTCCTTCTTAACCTCTTTATTATTCTCTTTTATAGATGGTCGAACACTCAATTGAGAAAGGTAATATTTATACCCTTCCTTCTAGATTTTTAGATCTATCCATTTAAAATCCATAAATATTGGAAATTTTTTATCCATATCATTGACAGTCCAGTATGATCCTATCAACTCAAAGAAATGTTCACCTTGTTCGCTTTCCCAATGATATAATGTATTGAATAGTAATTGTCACTAGTCACCTCTAACCATATTCTCTTTAGAAAATTCAACTACATCTGTGGGAATATATACATTAAATTTTTTTGATCATTATATATTTCACACTTTTCTATATAAATAGAATATATTAATATCTTTATTTCAAATATTACTATAGATAAATCCAAATCATGAGTTGGGTAATTTTTCTCATAAACCCTCAATTTTCATGGAGAGTTAACTATAACCATGTCATTCTTCATGAAAATTTGTTCTAATAAATTCTTTGAGGCATCACTATATAATAAACATCCTTCTCTACTATAAGGTAATGTAATTGACAGGTGTACATACTAATCATCCCTTCAGTTCCTTAAAGGTTTACTCACATTAATCTCCCCAAATGAACTTGGATCCCATACAAGATAAATTAGTGAGTGGATTATATAGTAGTGAAAATTTTACCCCAAGACATTAAAAAGATCCATCCAACCCAAGAATACATCGAATCTCAATTGTTGTAGTTCGTCTAGGCCATTGTTCTATAACCTATGTCTTTGATGGATCCATAGATATACCCTCACTTGAGATAATATGACCAATCAATGAATCATTTTTAATCTAAAATTCACGATTTGTAAATTTTTTTTAAAATGTTTCTTTTCCTAGTGTCTTCAGTATAATTTTATTGTGATCTTCAAACTCTTCCTATATATTTGAATATATAATAATATAATATATAATGTCCACCAAAAACCAATAAAGGTAATATCTAGAGAATCAATTCATTAAATACATAAATATGTTTGGGTGATTAGTAATAGTAATGTAAATCACTATATATTCACAATTTCCATACATTATAAAGAATGTTTTCCTAAGTATATCCTCTTTTTTAACCCTTAATTGATTTTATCTATAATGAGGTTCAATATTAGAAAAGAATTGATCCATGTGCAGTTGATCAAATAATTTATCATTATGAGGTAGAGGATACTTGTTCATGATTTTGATCTTTTTCAACTCCCAATAATCAATTAATATTATTTTTTTATCAATATTTCATTTTGAAAAAGAGAATGGGTGCACCCCAAGGAGACACATGTGGTAAAATTAATCCCTTTCTAATATTCTGTGTATATTCTTCTTCAATTCCAAAAACCTAATCAGGATCATTCAAAAGTAAGTCTATGAAATATGAATGGAACCATGTATGAGTTCTATTAGAAAGTAAACTTTAGGTTTTTGTTGAAGGATAGAAAACTTTTCAAAAATTTCAGCAACAGACTCATAGTAAATTTTCATATAATTGATTTTGAGTTTCTCCGAAACCATCTATGATAAAAAACCCCTTTTGAATTGGAATTAAGGCCCACACAATGGATGTTATTTCAATCAAAAGTTCATATTTATCATCACACTGATATATGATCATAGGATGGTTTGTAATATCAAATATTAATTACATTCCTCAAAAATTGAAGTGCTATTTATGTAGATAAATCCAATTTATTCCTAAGATAACATCAAATTCAATTAGAAGAAGAATGAAGAGATATAAAAGAATTGCATTCCAAAAAACTTCAATCATAGATGAATCGTATACTTAAGATACGATGAACCTTCCATTAGGTGTTTTCACTGATACTTTTACATATCATAATTTGGGTAGAATCTTGTTACCCTAAAAAAATTCTTTAGCTATGAATGAATGGGTGATTCTATATTCAAAAAAGATATTATTGGATCTATAGTGGATTTTAAGTGTACCATTCATCCTTTTGTTATCAAACCCCTCATCAAAATATGTGATTTCACAATATTCTACCTTATTCCTAAACTTAAGTGGTTTCTGATGTCAATCGTCAACATTATCTTTATGATTTGAGAACTAGTTTGCATAGTTCCCATACTCTGTGCATTTGAAGCACTTGAGTGTGGGTGGAGAATTTTGTGAAGATTTCACTCTATTTTAATAATTACATAACATTTCCCATTACATCAGTAGTTGATTACTTAATGAACTTCCTTACCACAAATTAAATATTTAGTATTAAATTTAAGACAATTTTTTCCATGTTTCTCTCTACACTTTTTGCATAAAAAACCCCATCGCCTTCTCTCTATTGTTTTTATTTTTTAGATTTAATTTTATCTTCATATTCTTATCAAAACCATGAGATTGGAATGAATCTCGTACCTCCATTTACACCATTATATAACATATAATGATATCTTCATTTTCTACCTATGTATCATATATATAACTCCACTTGGAAACGTGGTTTCAAGCCATCAAATAATTGATCAACCTTACATTTAGGTTGGATTTTATAATAGAAGCATACCATGAATGACTTGTAAAATTTTCCGCATAGGTACCAATTTATTCATCATCCTTATGATTTAGCTCAATGAACTCCATCCTTTTACATAGAATATCAGAGAATTAGTTGTTGAAAAATATATGCATGATCTCATCCCAATCCATGGTGTTCATTTTGTCATATTTCCTCATATACTTAATAATAGTTTACCATTGATCCTATTCACCTTATAAATGGTAGAAAACCATAAATAATTTTTCATTATATAACCTATATTTGATGGAAAATATGTTTTTTGGATTGATAACCAATTTCTCATCAAATTTTTTATCAGAAAACCCACTGAAAGATGGTGGATTTTTCTCATCAATGACACAATAGAATATTGTTCCCTCTATTGCTCATTTGGATGTCCATCATTATTTATAGTTTGTGAATGTTTTGTGAGAATAGAAAATAGATTTTGAATGAAAACCCCCATAAAATTCCTTTACTTGGTTGGAAAAACATTTCATTTTTCATCACATTCAATATTAACATGTTTTCTCTAGCTTCTATCCATCGACAAAAATAAAAAACATAGTGTGACAAACACTAATCATGGTGGAAAACCACATTTTCATGAATAATAATATAGGATATATATGTTTTTTGAACTAAAAAAAATTCATTTTAAGGATGCACCGATAGATTGTATACTTGATTGATGAGCTTATTCTATTTTAAAGACTTTGATTTCACTGATCATAGTTCTTGAACAGATTTACAAAATAGAAGTAATGGTTATTCTATATAGGGATGGATAAATTGTTCGAGAATCCACCTATGTGGTCATGTGAACATAGTTGAGATTTGTGGTAACCTTCATAACATCATAGTTCACGGATCTCCCCATGAAAATGTATTTTCATCATGGCCTGCTTCTGAGAGTCATTGTTCATGGATATCAATCCATGGCCACGTGAACGTATGTGCTTTGTGGCATCCGTTCTCTTCATAGAACGCTTCTGAGAAATGTAGTTCATGGAGATCACTCATGGCTGCGTGAACATATTTTCCTTGAATAATTCATTTTCTTTCACGGTGAGCATCATAACCATTACGATTTGTGTTTATTATAAATATGTGGCTCTCCCACTACAAATGCACAGTTACACCACCCTTTTGGCTACCGATCACCCATTTCATGGTGATCCTCTATGTCATAAACTAGTGAGAAAATAGATTTCCACAACTTATAGTAGAGTTTCCCTTTGCAAAGGCCTCCACCCTTCGTGAAGCAGGGAGCCCCTTAAAGTTTCTTGAGGCTCCACAATGCATTATGCCTTCATGGAGAACTCTTCCAATAAACACTTTTCTAAGGTAATGGTCCCCATGATTTGCAATCCCCTAATATTTTTGAAGATAGAACCTCTAAAATTCCCTCAACTTTATGAATACCAAAAAAATTTGATACCCTAGGCTTCATGATGCCCCATCCTTCTTGAGACCCTAAGCTCCACAAATCCCCCTCATTCATGGAACTCTACCCTTCATGATGCTCCTCCGTTCACACCCACTGGTCCATACTGTGGGGCTAGTGCCCGAGCACCCCCACTTGGGATTTGTGTTGGGATGTTGTCCTGGGCCTCCTGGCCAGTCCCTTCTCTACCATCACTGACCCCCATGGAAAATCATGAGTCACACCATGAACTTCTTAGTCTGGGTCAACCCCATTTTCTTTTGTTCCCTTGTGCAGGCCTCACTTCCACCCAATGAAATCATGATTAATGATACTCCTCCAAACACTATGAAACACATTGAATCGACCTAATAATCTTGGTATCTTTCCCATGTTGTGATTTCAGATCCTCATCTTGGATTCCATGAGTACCTCGAGTCGATAAATTACATTAGAAAATCCTCAAACCTCATCACCTGGCTCCGATGTCAGGTTGAACCAGAAAGGGTCACTCTTACATTAGTCACAACACCAACAATTTCTAGGAACCTTATGTCTAATAGTGCTCACAACATGACTATAAAATGTAGTACACCCTATTTGACGAACATATGATGCCTCTTTTTAGAAATAATAGTTTCCTTATGTATCAAGAATAAGATTCCAATAGTCTTCATTAAATGACATTACAAAGTAGCATACCTAGTCATTTAATAATATGATTCCATATCCATTAATCATAAAATTCCTCATCATGTTACAAATAGAAAAAACCACTATGGGCCTCCTCTTCCGGTGAAATCCAAAAACCGTTTTCCCTCAACTAATCATCATGTTGAGATACCTTCATGTCATGACATGAGGAATATATAATGGATAGCTTCAATTCATAATACCCATCCAATGTAGTCACATCTTAGTAAAACCTTGGTAGCTTCCATTTGGAATCCCCATACACTATTTTCGTTCCATAACGGCACCAGGGAAGCTTCAATGAGTACGCTCTATTCATTATATCCACTACTTAGCCACACCTAGGAAGCATATATGTGTAAGCCTCATCCCATATTTTTTCTCCATAGTAGAACATGGGCCTCTCCTTTGTGTAATCCCTAGTCATTACTAAACTATTTAGGATTTGATCCCTCTATTTATATATGTAGGATACCTCCTCAAGGTTCAATCCCAACCAATGGTAAACATTGGTTCCCCCTCCAAGGGGTGTACCCACCCTAATCCACCTCCATCGGTATCCAGACCAGCCTTATGGGTGTGAGATATTCTCTTTCTGGGAAACAACACCCAAGGTCCACTCTCAAAGGGCATTTTGACCTAACTTTTGGTAAACCAAGGTTCCCCCTCCTAGGGACTCCCCCTAATAGTGTAAATCCTTTTATTTATGGGACAAACCACCCAGATCCACCTTCCTATGATATTTTGATCTACCCATCGTCACTTCATCCATCACCTCAACCTTATCATGGTGAGATCACTTCTTTCACCTACATCCACCTGGGATGCTAACCAATCGTAAACCCCAACAAATCTATGGGCCGCTAACCATGTTTAAGCCCCATTAAGACTTTTTTCCACTAGTCATTCATAAGCCATGTTACCCCCTTTCCCAACCAATGAGGGATCTGATCCATGTGTTTAAAATAGGGTATATTAGAAGCCTCTTAAAGGTTCATCCACTCATTCCCCACAATCTATTTTCCCCCAACTATCTTCACATTGGTCCACTCATCTGACACAATGTAAAACTATATCCTCCTCCAAACTCTATGGGTTTTAATCACTCCAAGTACGTAGGAAGATTATTTGAGGTTAAATTCCAACCAATGGAAAAATCAGGTGCTCCCTTTTAAGGATGTACCCTCTTGATGTGACATATTCCCATTTTTTGGACGCATCTCTAGGATCAACCCTGCTGAGGTGTTTTGATCCACATGGAAATCTTGCAATGCATATGCCCCACACATAAACATACACATCCAACTGAGAGATATCCTCTTACAATGGTCCCCTAACCATGCATAAGCCCCCAGTGTAGCTACATGTCTATGTCTTTTGTGTACACCCCGATTCTGTGCCCCCATCCTGAACTGCATGGTATTTGATCAATGTCATTCAAATAGGGTGTGTTGGAAGCCTCCCTGAGGTTCATTCCCATAACCTAATTATATACGGGTTTTTCCTTCAAGCCTTTGGGTTTCTAGAAAATCATGCCCCGAACCTGATGTTATACTCTCTATGATTCCTTGTCCTTGCACTCCATTCATCAAGAGCATCCTCCCTAAGTGTCTCATCATCCCATCCTTAAGTATGTGAAATTTTATTCCAATCTATTGGGATACATAGGAAGCCTCCCTAAGGTTCAATCCCATGAACATCATGTTCACATCGGTTCCACATCATTCATACTCATCCATCGACACTTCCTCCATATCTACAATGTTTTCATTTTGGCCACCACAACCTCATGGGATTACAATATCCCCTCAGGTATCTAACCAAGTATAATCCCCGCACATCATATCCTTCCAACCACGAGTGACCCTCTTAGGATAGATCACTAACCATGTGTATGCCCCAAATTACCCCTTTTTATTATGTAGTTTTTGATCCATGATGTTTAACACCAACTAATAGTAAGCCTTGGTGTCCCCATTTTTTGGGTGTGTTTCCCTGGTCTATACATTGTGATGTCCAGATCAGCCTTCACGATGTGAAACATTCCCTTTTTTGAAAATTTCATCCAGGGTCCATCCTCATTTTGTGTTATAATCCATCCATAGGGTAAACCTACATGTGCTCCCTCCTAGGGATGACCCTATAAGATCCACTCTCAAGAGTGTTCTAATCAGTATGATCCATCTCCTCTGGATGTTAAACTAGAGGCATACCCTGTGTTAAAAATGGAAATCTAAGGAAAACCTTAGAGACATGCCTCTAGCATAGGATAACCTACTATCTACATGGGATGTCTTGGGTATTGCACCATTGAGAACCCCTCATATGAGGATAAATACAGGTGACCAATGTTCAAGCATCCAGATATGCACCAACAGGACTGATGTTACCATATTCCCTTACTGAAGGTTTATTTCCTATCAAGAACCCTCATAATGTCCAAGTAGAATTAGAGTAATTTACCGGAATCCAAAAAGAGATGGCATCGAGAATGAGATTCACAATCAATGACTCAAATCTATGAGGGATACATAGACTATGTGATAAATTCCATGGAGGAATCCATAATAGGGGAGACCAACATCCCGTCATCCCATTTCAATTAATGAAATAACATCATTGAAGAAGTGATGAATGCCTCCTGCCTTGGTAAAGTGAAACAAGTGTCCGATCATCAACTATCAACTAGTCAAAGTTCTAATGCTCTGCTAATTTGTATAGCAGCACTCAGGTCGAATTCTCTGTGATGATAGTTTTTAATAGTCATTTCTTTTTAGTTGATAGTATTATGATTGGGGGAGTTTGTTTGCAGAGCTTATGAAATGATTGATTGATTAAGATTGATTTAAAAAATTTATAAATATTGGGGTGAGTTCATATTTAGTTAATTAAGCTTGTGATATCCTTGAGCCTTCGTTTGTATTTCATTAAATTACTACCCATGTCACAAGTTGATGTTGATTGGAATTCCTAAGTGTTAAGGCTTTAATCCAAGCCTTAACATAACAAGGATTATAATCATGATCATTAAATGATGGTGGTAGTGTTTTTATGGTTCCAATAATCCATGTAATCTATACAATAAACAAAATATGTCATTAATCCCTGACATGTTAAGTCCCACATACAAAATGTTAATTCGAAAAATATGCATCGAGCAAAAGCTCTCAATCGCTTCACAGACCTAAATTATAACTCAGCCGAATGAGAGATTTACTCAACAATTTAAATTATTAATAATCTGGTTATAATTATTATAATTATAAGTTGATAAGGGAAGAAAAATAATGGGATAAGAAAAGAGTGGTGCGTCGAACACACACACACACACGTAGGGCGATCTGAATTAAAAACGAACATTAGATTGAATTAGAAACTAAAATAAAGGAAGGAGATTAAACTGTATTTAAAATATTTTAAGAAAATTAATATGAAACTATATATGGTGGATGAGAATAAGAGATATTGAAGAAGAAAATTTCATTAAAATAGAATTACAAATAGACTTACAAGATTACAACAAAGAAGAACACAAAATTAAACGAAAACAAAGAGAGGAGGAAAGGTCTCTAAATTAAAAACATGAGTATGGAAGGTCCTTCTGAGCCTTTTTAAAGGCTTTGGTCGTGCCAATATGTTCTCCTCTCTACTAAAATTCCAACCCTTTTGAAAGGAGAAGAGGGGATGTATTTATAGCCCAAGGTGGTGGACTGTTTGAATTCGAAAACAACCCCACCAATTAGCTCGATGATTTGGACATCCAGAGAGGTGAATATCAAGATAGCTCCTTCTTAAAAGTTGTAAATAATAATGTTTTCATACAACTAACAAAATTGGGATGCATTTGGACTTTTTGTCCAAACTTATGGCTGTTTGATTAAACAATATTAACATGTCCATTAAAATACAGACTTTTCAATGAACTAAATGCGAATGGATTTTTTTATAGGAATATTCCTTAAAATCCGAAATATTTCATCAAGAAAGTCGGCCTTCTATTTTTCCTCTTTCACATTGCAAAATTTAATCTTTATTGGATTACTAGAGAATGAGAAAATTCAACTTTGGTATGCTGCTTTCATTTCCCGGACATAATGGTGGCTGGACTTTAAAGCTTCAATTGGTCACCATGTTCTTAGAGTTAGGCCCTCAAATTTTGATCCATGATTATTTTGGATATTCACGAGCATATGGTGGAGTTACAAAAAATTTTGGCCTAGGGATTTAGACTAGTAACTCAATCATCATGGCTGGTCCAGTTTCTTCATAGATTATTTGGGTCTTCTTGAATGAACTATATGAACTTCCAAATGGATAATTCGGCCAAAGGTCCATTCTAATGAAATGTGTGAATAGGAGTACGTAAGCATAAAAAATAAGAATAATATAATTTGAATAATTAGGGTGAGAGTTATTATTAAATCAGTAAATAGACTTGAATCTGGATGAATTCAAATAATGCTCTAAAATTATATTTAATATTTAAACATTAATATTTAAGACAAATTATACACATTTCATATAAAATATGTAAATGGAGTATATAATAAGTTATGAAAATATTAATGACATCAACTCCCCCACACTTAGTCTTGAGCATGACTTCATGTGAAAAAAATATAAAAACATGACAAAATCCTTTTTACTCACCAACAAATATTAAAACATTGTTTTCCCCACTCAGGGGAGTTTTAGATTATTTCACTTATCCATATGGATTTCCACCACATGTTGTTATATAAACAATGTTTAAAAAAAATTTATTTTTTCATGCTGAAATTTAGAAATGGAAAATGGTGGCACACAAAACATACTCCTCTCAAGATGATAAAATTGATTTATGGAGCTTCACTCATTTACCAACCACAACTGAAAATCATAGAGTTTGTAAGAGCTCTCATCATCGACTCCCTATACTAAAGTTCTCATAATTAAAAAGGTCTTTTTAGGAGTTTCTTTGTGGCTATGGGAAGGTATGAAGATGATATAAAAAATAGAAATAAAGGGGGTAAAACACCAACATGGAAAACGTAATGCACATTTTTTTAAATGAAAATTGGAAGAAAATGAAAAAAAAAATATTTACAAGGGAATGATTGTGTGAAGAAAGACACAATAGAGGAATAAAATTTGAAGGGGATGATAAGATGAAATATTTAAAAAACACAAAACTTCCCCAAATGACATAAGTATTCATAATGTTTTTATTCATTTTTCGAAAGTTGAACTTGAAATAGATCTCACATTTATCTTCCAACCCATGATTGATGTCCTCAAGACACTAATTTTAATAGTTATAACAAGATACAAAGTTGAGACAAAGTTATTTTGATCCACCCAAGACACAACCCATTCTTATTTTCATTTTCTTTAAACAAATTTGATTTTTTTTATACTTTTTTTGAACACTTTTCAATTATACAATATAAACATATATACATTCCCAAACCCCACTGAAGTACAACCTCTCCCACACAATAAAATGGATGCTTTCCCTCAAACATATGATAACATGGTGAAATAAAACAATGGGTACCCAAAATGAAATCCATTTCCCCCACACTTAAATTTCAAAAAAAATTCAATGAAAATCCAGGTTGATATGGGGTGGGATAAGGAATCGGTATTTTAATGTGGATATAAAATAAATGGTTTTCATAGGCTCTAAGGGGATTTCAAAAGGAGCATTAATGTGTGGTTAATGAGAGGCTATTTGGCTACTATATGTCTCATGTGGTTCCGAAAATGCCTCTAACATATTAATATACACTAAAGTAGATAATTTAGCTCGAAGGTCCACAATCTCAAGACTCAAAAATGGTGGTGATAAATACAAATTTTGAAAATATGGCCATAGGAAGAATTTCATTGAAATCTAATGTCGGTTCTCATGGTTTTGGAGAATCATTTTCCAAATAAAAAATTGAGCATTCAAAATGTGTTGGTTTTGTCACAAAATTATTTATCCAAAGTTATGATAAAAAAAATTAGATGAAAACAAGTATTTTGACTCCCCCAAAATGTTGGATAAAATTTCAAAATTAGAAGGTGAGTAAGCTTGAATCTTGTTTTTTCATTTTTTTTAATGATTTTTTTTTGTTTTTTAGTTTTTTTAGTGGTTTTTTTATTTTTTTCATAAAGACACACCGACAAAAAAAGTGTAAATAAAAGGGTTGATAAAGAAAGTGGTAAATAAATGAAATAAAGGGGAAGAAGAAGAAATAGAGAGAGAGAGAGAGAGAAGTTAAAGGGAAAGAGGATCCCCTAGTTTGGATTTAGTGGGTTGTTATCTCCTTCAAGTGGTGGGTCAACTACAGAAGTTGGGGATCCGATAGAAGTTCATGTGGTTGTGGTATTTTGTGTCCTCTCATGGTGATTCTTTAATCAATTTCCATTAACCATGATTGTCCTTTTGGAAGATTGGTCTTGGACTTTGCACTACACCAAATGGGTAAACATTAGTACTAACAAAAGAACCTTCCCAATGGGAATTAAACTTGCCTGGGTGAAGCCGAAATCGAGAATTGAAGAGCATTACCTTTTCACCTTCATGAAATACCATTCGTAGAATGTGTGTGTAATTAAGCACCATAGATTTTTCTTTGTAGAGATTATAATTGTCATAAGAATCAAGTCGATGATCCTCTTGTTTACCCAATTGAAAAATTCTTTCTTTGCCAGATTTTTCACAATCAAAATTACAGGTTTTCACAGCCCAAAAAGACTTATGTTGGATTTCAGCTACTATATGACATGCTTAACCAAAAACTAGCCTAAAAGGAGACATCCCAATAGGTGTTTTATACGAAATTCAATAATCCCAAAGTGCATCATCATGTTTTTCAGGACAATATTTTCTGGTGGGTTTTACAATTCTCTCAAACACCCTTTTCACTTCTCTATTAGAATGTTCATCCATGACATTTGTTTTGGGGTCATATACAATTTTATGTAAAACCCCATTCTTTTTCAAAAGATATTCCATGGTTCTATTATAAAAATGGGTTCCTAAGTCACTGATCAAGGCATGAGGTGTCCAAAATCTATGGAATATATGTGTCATTAGGAACTCACTAACTGTATGTGAATCATACTTTCTAGTGGGTTTGGCCTCAACCCACCTAGAAACATAATCAACCGAAAGAAGAATGTATGAGAATCCATTGTAATTGGGTAATTTTTCCATGAAATCAATTCCACAAACATCGAAGACCTCACAGAATATTAAAGACTTTTGGGGCATTTCATTTATTTTGGAAATTGTGCCAAAATTTTGGCAAGTGGGACATGATTGAGAGAACTCATGTGAGTCTTTGAAGAGTGAACGCCATAAGAATCCCGAGTCTAGGATATTTTCGGAGGTCCTTTGTGGTCCAATGTGTCCACCACTAGGCATTGAGTGACATAATTCTATGATGAAAAAATGTTCAATTTCATCAACACATCTTCTTATTACCATGTCATCCCCAGTTTTCCAAAGTTTATTTTCATTCCAAAAATAGTATTTTGAATAACATTTCAACTTCATTTTTTGTTCTCTTGAAACATATTCAGGAAGAACACCAAAAACCATTTAATTTACAATTAGGGCATACCATGGTATTTTTGGAGTGAGAGATGAAAGGTTCTTAGTAAGGAATTTAGGATCGATGATTTTAGAATGAGAAGAATTAGAAAATTCTACTCAATTGATCAGTCACGGGGTTTTCTTTTCCAAGTCTCTCTTTTATTTCAATGTTAAACTCTTGGAGCAATTGGATCCACCTTATTACCCTTTGTTAGGAATCACTTTTCTTGAGTAAGAACATTATAGAAGAATGGTCTATGAAGATAATGATTTTGGCACCTAAGAGATAGGGCTTAAATTTATCTAAGGAAAAAACAACTACTAAAAATTTATTTTTTAGTGATAATTTAGTGATATTGAGTTTTATCCAATGTTTTTTAGGCATAATAGATGAAATGTAGAATTTTTTATCTTTCTTGACCAAGAAAATCCCCAACGGCTCTATCAGACGCTTCACACATCAACTCAAACGGTAAGGAATAATATGGGGGTTGGATTATCGGGACCGATGTAAGAGATGTTTTGTGTTTAATGAAGGATCTCTTGAAAACCTCATAGAAATTGAAATTGACATCATTTTAGAGAAACTGAGTGATTCAGAGGGAAATTTTTATGAAGTTATGGATGAATCGCTGATAGAAACCAGCATGAACGAGGAATGAACGGATGTCTCGAACAGAGTTGGGTTCAGGAAGTGATTTGATCCCAACAATTTTGGCAGGATCAACTTCAATACCTTCTTTTGAAACTATGTTCCCTAGAGAAATCCCATTTGCAACCATGAAGTTACATTTTTCAAAATTTTACAGAATGTTACACTTGACACACTTTTGAAGGACTAGAGAGAGTGAATTCAATCAATATTCAAATGACTCACCATAAGTGGTAAAGAAATCCCTGAATACTTCTATGTAGTGTTCAATGAATTCAGAAATTATACTCATCATACACCTCTGGAATGTTGCAGGATCATTGCAAAGGCCAAAAGGAATTATCTTATATAGATATCTTCCAAAGGGGCATGTAAAAGTAGTCTTATCTTGGTCCTGAGGTGCGATTGGGATTTGGAAGTTGACAGTGTATCCATCAAGAAGAAAATAATGTGACTTTCCAGGTAATCGTTCTAGAATTTGATCAAGGAATGGAAGAGGGTATTGTTCTATTCATGTTTCCACATTCAATTTATGGTAGTCGATACACACACGCCATTTGTTTTTCACTCGAGTTGTGGCTACCTCTCCATGTTCATTTGTGACAACAGTTATCCCACACTTCTTAGGTACAACTTCAATTGGACTAACACATTCATTATTAGAAATGTTGTAGATAATACCATCTTGAAGAAGCTTAGTGACCTCTTCCCTAACTACCTCAAGGATGAGTGGATTGTGTCTTCTTTGTGGTTATCTAATTGGTTTGGATTACTCCTCAAGAAGGATGTGATTCATGAAAAGAGTAGGTTTGATTCATGGTATGTCATCTAGGGTCCATCCTAGGCCCTTTTTGTTTTCCACTAACACCTGAACAAGTTTGGACTGCTCAGTTTCGGTAAGTGTAGAAGAGATAATTATTGGTTAAGAGTGATCATGGAAAAGGAATGCATATTTCAGCTTTTCAGGAAGAGATTTTAGATCAGTATTATCTCTCATTTGTGGGTTAGACATCTTAGGAATGGATGAAGGGACATCAGTTTCTTCAAATTCATTTTCATTAATATTGTCCAAGGTGGAGCAGTAGACATCAGGGTTAATGTGGGACAAAAGAGATTTTTCAATACCTTCTAGATTGATAGAGTCTATGAATGAAAGGTCCACATCAAACTCACCATTTATAACTTGGTTAATCTTGGTGCAGATTTCACATGATCATTTGTCATTAGAATATGATGAACATGATGGAATGGGGTTCAATTGACTCTCAGAAGAATACTCAGAAGCATGGATTGTGAATGCAGAGTGATCCTCATATGGGTATTGCATGGATTGAAAAATGATGAACTTGACCATTTGATCCCCAAATTCTGTTGATATGATGCCTGAATGGACATCAATTTTGGTTCTAGCAGTCATAAGGAATTGTCTTCCTAGAATTATGTGACATCTATAAGAGTTTGTCTGAACATCCATGTTAAGGACAATGAAATCAGCAGGGAAGATATGATCATTGATATGAACAAGGACATCCTTGATTATACCATCAGAACTAGCAGTGCTTCGACTGTCTAACTGAATGAAAACACCCGTTGGATGTAAGGGACCTAGACCAAGGTTGGAAAAAATATATTTGGGCATGACATTAATTGACTCTCCTAGTTCTATGAGTGCATCGTCGAAGTTGGAACTTCCAATTTGGAATGGAACCGTAAAGGTCCATGGATACTTGCACATTATTAGAATAGACTGTTGGGTGGAAACATTTTTGAAGGACCTAAGTTGCCTCTTGTGGGTTCACAATTCTTTAAGAAACATGGAATATTTGGGATTTTATTTTATGGAATCTAAGAAAGGAATTTTGACTTCAACACGTCTAAACATGTCGACCATTTTAGAATCAAGTTCAAAGGGATTCTTTGGCTTATAAATGGCCTGAGGAAATATAATTGGATTCTTAAGTTGAATGGAAGGAGTTGAGGTAATGGCTTCAGGTTCCTTTTCATATTTATTTTTCTTTTTATTTTCTAGGTAAGAATTAAAAGGAGGGTTGGAGGACTCAACATGAGGCATAAAAATTTGCTTTCTCAATCTAAGTGAAATTGCACTTACATTACCCTTGGGGTTGGGTAATGCTTGAGCTTGATGTTTGGAAGAATTTTATTGTTGCTTCTGACTTAGGTGGGATGCAAGTTGACCAATTTGGGTTTCAATGTTCTTGAGACTAGAACATGTGAAGGAGGCAAGATCTGCAATAAAACATTCCCATGGTTTCTTGGAAGAATTGGCTTGTCCTAGATTGGGATTACATTGATTTTGGTTCTTGGGAAAGAGATTTTATTGGTTTGGAATTTGTGAAGGCTCATTAGGATAGTGGAATCCAGTAGGAGGATTGTTTCTTTGAGGTTGAGGAATAAAAGGAAAAGGTTGATGAATATTACCACCACCTTGACCATATTGGAATTGGTTTGGGTTGTTAATAGGGTATTTAAGGGGATGAGAAATGGGACTAACATACCTCAAGTTTGGGTAATATGAAGAAGTGAAGGGCTCAGAATGGGGTTGGTTGAAGTTTCTAACAAACTGGCCAGACTGTTGAGGGTTGGTATTCCTCTGAGCATATACTGCATTGAGCTCCATTCGTCCAGATGAATCAGAGGGATCCTCTTGATGTTGTGGAATGGTTTCTATTGGATGATCAAGTGAGGTGCAGAGTCCACATTTTTTGACATTCCAAGAAACATTGATTGTGGAGAAAACGAGGTTGGGGATTTGGATGCCACAACTAGTTGTCGCACGAGACCTGTAAGTTCCCTCATCCACTCTGTCATCTTGTTCTACTATATTGATTGATTATCATTTGCTTTTTTGACTTGAGCATGTGCTCGAGTATGGAATTTTTCTGTGTTTACTTTCATATTGCTTATGAGATCTCATGTAGCTGCTGGAGTTTTATCAAAAATAGCACCACCGCGTGTGGCATCAATGAGAATTCTCTACAAAAACATTAACCACTCATATAAGTATTGGATCATGAGTTGATCAGGGATTTGGTGTTGTGGTTAGGTTGAAATAGTCTTTTTGAACCTCTCCCAATACTCATGGAGTGATTCATTTTGGAATTGGCAGATACCACTAATTTCCTTTCTGATAAATGCAGTACGAGAAGCACGAAAGAATTTCTCTAAGAAGAGTCACTTCATGTCATTCAATGTGTTTATGGAACCAAGAGGAAGGAATTAGATCAAATACTTGTCATAGTCAGCTAGGGAGAATGTTAATGCTCGATGTTTTATTTTTCCCTCAGAAACCCTTCGAGGATTCATGGTAGATCACACCTCTTGGAACTCTTTAAGGTGGAGATGTGGATCCTCACCGGATAGCCCGTGGAAATGATGAAGAAGATGAATCAAACCCGATTTGATTTCAAAATCAGCCTATATTTTTGGATATTGAATACCAAGAGGTTAGTAATTCATATCAGGGGTAGCATGTTCTTTAAGTGTTTGTTACCTAGGATTATCTATATCTAATTCAAATTGTTGGACAAGGATTGGTTCTTCAATGTGTTGATTATCTCTTCACATTATCCTATGTTGGAGAAGAGTTCACTCAATTTTAGGGTCAAACAAATCCAAGGTATTGTTTTGGAGGGTACAGGGAATTCAGTGAGATTTTGGAAGAAATAGGAAGATGAGTTTTGGTTTGTGTTTTTTCTGTTAGTGATTTTTATGAGAAGGCGGGTTTTTCATTGTGTTTTTTGTAAATTCTTTTAATTTTTTTTACAATATGCTGAAACTAAAGACTATTTAATTGCACCATCCATGAAAATGGATCCATTCAAAATGCACGGCCGATCATCACCAATTGACTTTCCAATGTTCGGATGCTCTGCTAATGTGTATATCAGCACTCGGGTCGAATCCTCAGAGATAATACATTTTAATAGTTGTTTTTTAGTTGATTGTGTGATTATTGGGAGATTGTTTGTAGATCTTCTGAAATGATTGATTTAATAAGATTTTTTAACAAATTTAAAAATATTGGGGTGAGTTCATATTTAGGTAGTTAATGTTGTGATATCCTTGAGCCTTGCTTTGTATTGCATTAAATTAACACACATGTCACAAGTTGACATTGATTGGAATTCATAAGTTTTAAGGCATTAATCCAAGCCTTAACTTAACAAGGATTCTAATCATGATCAGTACTTGATTGTGGTAGTGTATTTATGGATCAATAATCTATGGAATCCATATTTTAAAAAAATATGTCATTAATCCATTAAATGTTAAGTCCAACATACACAACGTTAATTCGAAGAATACTCATCGAGCAAAAGCTCTGAATCTCATAACATCCAGAAATTATAAATCACCATAATGAGAGATTTACTAATACAATGAAATGATTAACAATCTGGTTATAATAATTATGATGATAAATTGAGAAGATAAGGAAAATAAAGGGATAAGAAAAGAGTGGTGCGACGAACACACACACACACACACAAAGGGTGATCTGAATTAAAAACATACATTAGATTGAATTAGAAAGTGAAATAAGGGAAGAGGATTCAACTATATTTAATCTATTTTAAAAAATTTAATATGAAACTTTATAAGGTGGACGATAATAAAAGATATTGAGGTATAAACCTTCATTAAAACAGAAGTACAAAGAAAGAGACTTACAAGATTACAACAAAGAAGAACACAAAAGTAAATGAAATCAAAGAGAGGAGGAAAGGTCTCTCAAGAGAAAACATGAGTATGGAAGGTTCTTCCAATCCTTTTTCAAGGCTTCGATCATGCCAATATTTTCTCCTCTTTACTTAAATTCCAACCTTTTGGAAAGGAGAGGAGGGGATGTATTTATAGCCCAAGGTGGTGGACTGTTTACATTCCAAAACTACCACTCCAATAGGCTCGATGATTTGGACATCTAGAAAGATGAATCCTAAGATAACTCCTTCTTCAAAGATGTAGATAATAATGTTGTATGACTACTCTAAAAAGATGGAGGCATTTGGAATTTTGGAAAAAATATATGGCTATATGATTAAACAATATTAATCTGTCCATTAAAATATAGATTTCCAATGGCTTAAATGTTAACGGATTTGTTTATATGAATATGCCTTCAAATCCGAATATTTTCTCCAAAAAATCTTCCTTATATTTGTACTCATTCATACTGTAAAATTTTAGATTTATTGGATGACTATCTCATGAGAAAAGTCAACTTTGGTGTTCTGCTTTCATTTCCCGGACAGAATGGTTGGCTAGACTTAAAAGCTTCATTTGGGACCCTTTTTCATAGATTTAGGCCATGTAAATTTTATCCATGATTCCTTTGGATAATAAAGAGAATATGGTGTAGTTTCATAAAATTTGGGCCTTGGGATTTAGACTAGTAACTCAATCATTATGGCTGATCTAGTTTCTTCACATATTATTTGGGTCTACTTATGTGAACCGTATAACCCTACAAGTTGACGATTTGGCCAAAGGATCCTTCTAATGAAATGTGGGAATTTTATTATGAAACCATAAAAACAAGAATCATACATGTTTGATAGTTAGGGTGAGAGTGATTATTAAATCTTTAAACAGACTTGAATCTGGATGAATTCAAATAGTGCTCTAAAATTATATTTAGTATTTAAACATTAATATTTCACACAAATTCTACACATTTCATATAAAATCAGTAAAGGGAGTATATAATAAGTTATGAAAATATTATTAACATCAGAAAGCTGGAACACGGGGACACAACATGCATCATCACAATGATGTGCATGCCAGTCGTAGAAAGCATCAGAAATATTCATCCACACAATTTCATTTAAATCATTAACAAGTTAGGTTTAACCTAGGTCATCCATGATCATATTAAATTCAAATACTTCATAATGGTTAATAAAAAATGGGATTTAACCAAATAATATCCCTTGGGAGTGTAAAACATGGTGGGTATAATGACCTATTGTTGGATACCAAGTAATGCTCGAGTCAAGACATACAAACCTTTTTAGAGATATTACCCAAATGAACATATATGTCATAACCAAATCAGATTTTAGTATATATACAAATAAGTATTTCTAGTTAAACAACATAATATCTTCCTTACCAAAACTTTTGGATGTTACCTTATACTTACGCTTATCCTAAGGGTTCTCTAATTTTTTTTCTAATAATATTTTCCAATGTTTAACTAAACTTATACTCTAATACAAATTATATTGACTGAGGCATTTCATACAAAAATGTTACATATTTTTTTGATTAAAATTTATTACCTTACATAAATACATTCCTGAAAATTGTAAAAGTATAGTGACTTTAAGAATACAAAAATATGAATAACCGGTTCATAGGTAAACTACATCATCTCCCACTAAGATTTTCATAACTAGAACCATCTTAGAAATGTCATATATAATTTTATTCCTTATAACATGGGGAAAATAAACCTAAGAAATGGCGATGTCATATTCATTTTAAGGCTAGAAAAATGACAAATATAAACAAAACATGAGCATAAGGGTATGATAACATGTGAATAACATTTGAAAACCATACCCTACGTATCAAATATTATAACATTAGTTGATAAAATAAATAGTTGTACTTCATAATAAATGAGTCATAATTGAATCAAATAAATCACTATGACAAAATATTCAATTAAAAGTGCTAGAATATTCCTTTATCAGTGTTAGAAAATCATTAACTACCTCAATGTGGTTATAAGGCCAAGGATTTAATCAGTGTAAGAAAAGCACTGATAAATGTTAGCTTTATCAATGAGAATAAAATCACTAATAAAAGAAAGAATTTGTCCTCACATTTATGTAGCACCAATAAAGAGAACCTTTACCATAACTTTTAGAATCACATATAAAATTCTTTTATTGGTTCCTTAAAAGGTGCTAATAAAGTGGAATACTATAGTGTGATGCTGCAACACACTACAACATCATAAATAGGGAATACATTGTACTATAACAACACACTAAATCACTAGAAACAGTAATAGAAATTACCAAAATCAAATAAAAATATAGAATTTAAATGAAAAAAAATTATAACACAAATATAAGGAAAAACACTGTTATAGAGTCTTCTTGTTGTTTTTTTACAAAAAATTAAGGTCAGTTTTTAATGAAATGGCTCACTTGGAGCCATACCAGTCACACAGTCAGCCAAATTGAGGAGTGAATAATTCATAAACTTCAAAATTGACTTGTAGATCATTTTACTCATGTACCAAAACAATCATAATACATTTTCATGGTTTTGAGTTTGTCAGTTTTCTTTTATTAAAATTAATGTCATATTTGAATAAAAATATTCACTGGGAGTCATACGAGTCACATCGTGAATTGAATTTGGGTGAAGATTATTCATAAACATCCCAAATGACTTATGGAACATTTTACTAAAATACAAAAACCTGATAAATTATTGTTCTCTATTTTGAGAGTGTTAGTTGTTTTTTTCATTAAAATTAATGATAATTTTGAATATAATGATGCACTTCGAGTCATTTGGTCACATCATGCATTGTATTAAGGTGTGAATAATTCATACACATTTCAATGGACTAATTTATAACTTTAATAAATTATCAAAACAATTAGAATTTGTTTCCTTATTATGTAGCATGCCACTTTTGTTTTTTACTAAAATGTCATTTTAAACTGGAAGCATGCACTTTGAGCTATACAGGTGGAATCATGTGTGGAATTGTCATGGAAATGATTCATACAGGTCAAGAAGTAATTATGAACCATTTTTACAAATTATTAATACAATCAATGTATGTGATCTTGGTTTTTACTAATGGGCACGTTTTGTTTTAATATTTATTTTTTGAACTAATAACAGAAAACTGAAGTCATACTGGTCACACCATAAATCGTCGTGGGGTTATGTTAATTAAAATAAATAACAAATGTCTTATGGACCATTTTCATAAAGAACCAAAACATATTGAATTTGTTTTCCTAGTTTTGATTAGGTTAGTTTTTTTCACTACAATTAATGTCAAATTTCAATAAAAATAAGTATGTATATTCATACAAGTAAAACTATGCATTAGATTGCGGTGTGGATGATTGCAACACATCATAATTGAGAAAAGGATTATTTTCCTAATGTATCAAAAAAATATTATTTTTTCCTCATTTTTGAGTACGCCACTTATGTTTTTTTACTAAAATATCATTTTAAATTGGAAACACACACTTTGAGCCATATAGGAGGCCCCAGGTGTGGGTTTTCAATGATACTAATTCATACACATCAAAAATGTATTATGAATAATTTTCCCAAATTATCAAGACAATCAAAGTGAATTTTATTGATTTTCAATGAGTGAAACCTTTTTGTATTAAAGTATCATTTTTAAACTGATAACTGACACTTAGAGTCATACCAATCACATTGCATGTCATATTGAGGTGAGGGTGATTTCTACACAATGAAAATGGATTATGGATCAATTTACTAAAGTAAAAAAATTTAATCTGAATCTATTTGTTCATTTTTGAGTATGTTAGTTGTTTTTTCACAAAAAATAATGTCAATTTAGAATAAAAATATACACATGGAGTCATACTGGTCACATAGTACATCGGATTGTGGTGAAACTCAATCATAAATTTCCCAAATTACATTTTGATTGATTTACTAAAGTAAAAAAAACAATCAAAACGTGTTTCATCAGTTTTGATTATGCCACTTGTTTTTTTACTAAAATGTAATTTTATAGTGGAAACACATACTTTGATCCATACAGGTGTCATCATGTGTCAGTCTTACAAGAAAAGGATTCCTAAACATCACTAATGATTTATGAATCTTTTTCCCTAATTATCAATAAAATATTAGTGTATTTTCTCTATTTTCAATAAGTGACAACTTTTGTATTAAAATGTCAATTTTAAACTAATAACTGACACTTCATGTAATATCGGTCACACCATCCATCAGATTTAGGTGTGACTGATTCCTAAACATCAAAAATGACATATGGATCATTTTACTAATGTACAAAAATAGTATGAATGTTTTTCCCAGTTTTTATTATGTCAGTTGTTTTGTTCACTTAAATTAATATCTTTTTAAAAAAATATGCACTTGAATTAATACTAGCCACATCATGCATCATATTGAGGTGAGGCTAATTCATACACCTCCAAAATGACATATGGATAATTTTACTAATTTATAAAAATAATAAAGAAGTTTTTCCTCAATTTTGAGTAGGCCTCATGTGTTTTTTACAAAAATTCCATATTAAACTGGAAACACGGACTTTGATAAAAACATGTGGCATCATGTCTAGGTTTGAGATGAGACTGATTCATAAACATCATTAATGAATTATGAATATTTTTTTCAAAATTATCAAGATAATCCAAATTTGTTTTCTCATTTTTCAATGAGTGTCTCTTTTTTGTATTAAAATGCCAATTTTAAACTGAAAACAGACACTTGGAGTCATACTGGTCACACTTTTCATCATATTAAGGTGGAGTTGAATCCTAAATGTTAATAATAACTAATGGGTTGTGTTTTTAAAGTATAAAAATAACACAAATTCATTTTCTTGGTTTTGAGGATTTCAATTGTTTTTTAACTAAAATTAATTTTAATTTTGAATAAAAAAATGCACTTCGGGTTATACTGGTCACATCGTGCATCAGATTGAGGTGAGGATGATTTTTACATGTACCAAATGACATATGGATCTTTTTCCAAGAGTATCAAAACAATAAAAACGTCTTTCCTTGGTTTTGAGTATACCACTTCTGTTTTTTACAAGAATGTCATTTTCAACTAGAAACATGCACTTTGAGCCATAAATGTGGTATTTTTTGTGGGTTTGACATTATAATGATTTCCTACACATCCAAAATGAATTATAAATCATTATCCCAAATTATCAAAACAATCAAGGTCTATTTTCCTGGTTTTTAGTGGGTGACAATTTCTTTGTATTAAAATGTCAATTTTAAAATGATAACAGATAGTTTGAGTAATATCTATCACACCATGTTTCAGATTGAGGTATAGCAGATTCATACATGTCACAAATGAACTATGGATAATTTTCCTAAAGTACCAAAATAATTCGAAAGTGTTTGCTTATTTTTTAGAATGATAGTTTTTTATTCACTAAAATTAATGACAATTTTTAAAAAAAGATGTACAACAAGTCATACCAGTCACAATGTGCATTGTATTGAGGTTTATATTATTCCAACTTTTATCTATTTAATTATGTATAATTTTACTTATGTATACACTCAATAAAAATTTGTTTACATAGTTTCAAGTAAGGCACATTCATTTTGTTTCTAATATTTCATTTTAAACAAAAAACACACACTTCTAGACATACATGTTGAATTTTGTGTGGGTTTGATGTAGGGATAATTAATAATCATAAAAAATTAATTATGAGTCATTTTAAAAATTTATAAAGACCATTTTAATTTTTCTATAGATTTTCAGTGAATGGAACAGTTTGTAATAAAATATTAATTTTAAACTGATAATGGATTGTTGGACTCATACGGATCACAACATGGATCATATTGATGTTAAACGTATTTCTATATGTCACAAAATGAATTATGGATCATTTTTATAAACTACTAAAAAATAAAAATGTGTTTGATTAGTTGTGATTATGTTTGTGTTTTTCAATAAAATTAAAGCCAATTGTGAATAAAAAGTCATACTTAGAGTCATACCGGTCACACCATGCATTGGATTGAGTTGATACTAATTCCTACATGTCTAAAATGACTATGCATCATTTTTATAAAGTATAAAAATAAAAAGAAAAATCGTCATTTTTGAGCAGGCCACATTGTGTTTTTTACTAAAATGCCATTTTAAACTGGAAACAGGCACTTTGAGCCATACAGGTGGCATCGTGTTTTGGTTTTACATGAGACTAAATCATACATGTACCTAATCAATTATGAATAATTTTACCAAATTATCAAGATAATATGAGTTTGTTTTCTCAATTTTCAGTGAGTGACACTTTTTGGTATTAAAATGTAAATTTTAAACTGATAATCGGCACTTGGTGTCGTACTGGTCACATCCTACATCAAATTGAGGTAAGGTTGATTCATAGACCTCACAAGTGACTTATGAATCATTTTACTTAAGTACCAAAACAATCTGAATTAATTTTCCTATTTTTTAGTATGTTAGTTCTTTTTGAGTAAAATTAATGTCAATTTTGAACAAAAAGACGCACTTAAAGACAAATCGGTCACATCGTACATCAGGTTGAGGTGCACCATATTCCTTAATATTCCAAATTACTTATGGATCATTTTATGAATGTATTATAAACAATTAGAATGTGTTTAATTAGTTTTGAGTATACCAAATTTTTTTTACTACGATGTCACTTTAAACTAGAAACATTCACTTTGAGCCATATAGGAGGCTTCATTTGTGGGTTTCACAGGATGAAGATTCATACACATCACAAATTAATTTGAATCATTTAAAAAATTATCTAGACAATCTAATATTGTTTTATTAGATTTTAGGGAGTGACAATGTTTGGTATTAAAATGTTACTTTTAATCTAATAATGATTACTTTGAGTCATGTTGTTCACACTGTGTATTAGATTGAGGTAAGGATAATTAACACATGTCACAAATGACTTATGTATTGTTTTCATAAAATTACCAAAATAATTCAAAATCATTTTCTCATTGTGGAGCATATCATTTGTTTTTGCACAAAAATTAAAGTCAATTTTGAAAAACTAGATGCACTTAGAGTCATATCTGTTATACAATGCATTGAATTGAGGTGTGGCTAATTCCTACATGCCCAAAATTACATATGTATTGTTTTTCTAAATTAAAAAACTATCATAATAAATTTCTTTTGTTTTGAGTACACTACTTGTTTTTTTATTAATATTTCAATTTAAATCGGTAACATTAACTTTGAGCCATTTTGGTGACATCATATGTGGGTTTGACATGAGATTGATTCATAAATGTCAAAAATGAATTATTAATTGTTGTCTAAAATTATCAAGATAGTCTGAGAATGTTTTCTCAATTTTTAGTGTGTAAAATTCTTTCGTATAAAAAATATACTTTAAACTAATAACAAACACCTTGACACCATCCCTCCTTGATGAACACGATATATCAATGCCAGTTTTCCTCCAATTGTTCTTTCATACATCTGTTGAATTCAGTGGTTGATTACACACATATTTATTCAAATAATTAATTTTATTATATACATATTTTATTATTGGGAGTTGTAGAGATGTATCTTCAAAAACACTAGTGAATAAATTGATGATTCCAACACAGAATGATCTTACAGGATGATTACTACCCTGTATAAAATCACTTAAACAAGTGGTGAAAAAAATTATTTTAAAAACTCACATGAAACACTTGCACAATGGATTATATCATAATTGAAATGTTTTTTGTGATCCTTAAAATAACTTTTCACCAGAAAAATCATGGTACGATACTTATTATACCTCATTGCACAACAATTATATTATATTCCAGTTAGTGCTTCATCTCCTCTTCTAACTTAGTCTCAACCTTTGTCTTCACCCCAGCCTCCTCCTCTACATGGGTCTCTAACTCTAACTCATTCTTGCCCTTCACCTTCACCTCCACCTATACCTCTACCTTAACCTCTGCCTCCACATATGCCTCTACCTGCAACTCCATTATATGTCAAAAAATTTATTATTTTCATATTAGTACTTCTAAACAAATTGATTTCTTTTATTACACTTATCCTTGAGGAATATATAAAAAATAATATTTATGTATTCTGACTCAAATTCATCACACCCTAAATATATTTGTACGGTTACAACTTGTACAAGATCACAAACATAAAAGGAAATCACTTAAATTTTTTGTTGTTATATATTTTAACAAAATGTACATCATCCACTCATCTATAAACAAATTTATTTCTTCTTTTGAGTAACTAGATTGTTGAAAATCATGATAGTACTGAGAAAATATAGACAATAAATGATTATGAAATATATTTATGGAAATTGTAATTACCTTAATAAATTACTTATTGTGGAATGATGTTCTTTTCATGATTTATGATTTCTCTCATACATTTTAAAAAATAATATCCACAATTGATGTCATTATCTAATTTTAGACACTACCAGCAAATTTTCCAATATAAGTAAATTTTTTGGAAATGTTTTGATAGTTAAATATTTCTATATATACCATAATTTGATTTCAATTTAAATAATTCATTATCTTTATACCTTCATACACTAACTTCGTACCATGATCTAGCATATATTTTTTGACCACACAATCATAACAAAATTATTTTTAAAACACATACTTAAAATATAATTCAAATTTTATCTATAAAATTTTTATTTTAGTGTATTACATAGTCAAAATAAACATCATGTTTGGTTTTTTGGTTGAATATCCATGAATTTGATCAAAAACCTAAATATTTGGGGCATCCAGATTGACTATGATCATCATACTATTCACCCTACAAAAATGAAAACAATTAAGTAATGAAATAATTTAATATATATTTTATGTGATTATATTGTAAATCATTACCTTTGAATTGTTGGAATGAAAAATATTCTTTCATCTAATTAGTTTTTATTATTAACATTGAGTAGCCTGTTTTTTTCTTCGCAATTTTTTTCTTATCCAAATTATATTCTTCCTTAGAAATTATATAGGGATTAATGAATCCAAATAATGTTTTACACAATCATCCATTTATACAATTGTGATAAAAATGTATGTACAAAATATTAATAGTTAAAAACATTAATAAATAATTATCTCACTATTTGGATAAAAATATTTTGAAAATGTTCATCATATATGTATTCGCAACTAAGACACCCAACAACTCATGCTTGTGAATCTCATTTAGTGTCTTGAGACTAATTCTGTTGGTTCAGGAATCACTATATATTTATTCATAATATAAAATTTAAGATGTAATTTTATCATTAAATGTTCTTTATACACGATGTTTTAATGATAATAAATGTTCCTCTAGAAATAGTAGGAATAAGGTACGCTCAGATGGTCATTTTGTTTTCTTGGTCGATTCACTATATTTTCTTGATTTGACCTTCTTTTTCACTACTATATTGTCCAAATGCAATATCATACCGCACATCAGACCTTTTATCATAAACATTTATATGATTTTCAAAAGAAAAAATTTGTTAAATAAGCACCACATGTATCTTAATAACATTATATGGGCATTCTATGAAAGCTCCAATAGCATCAATGATCATTATAATTTATGAACCATCAAGTAGAACATGTAACTTACCAATTGGATCATGAGATACCCCAATACCCACTCTCTGATGATATTTTGGGAGGTTTAGATGGTGTATATGGTCCCCCTATATATTATACATTGTAACCATCACAACACACTAGTGTGTCGGTGTTAATAGATACAAATAACATAAAACGGTACCCTATATAATTTTAGTAATATAAAGTCATCAAAAGTTGTTTGTATCACATTTATGAGAAAGGGTATTGAGAAAATTGAGTACCTTGGGAATGTTATATTGTGGGGTGGAATGAGTAGCCTAAAATCTAGGGGATTATCTGGTTCATATGTGGATCTTTGCTCCACTGTTAGTTTGATTTTATAATTTCTTATAAATTATTCTGCAAAACCATAACCTAAAATAATATCTTACAATGACTATATTTCTGTCTAAAATAATCTCACCACATTATATGAATCATTATGTAGTTTTATATTCTCGAAATATATTTGAGGAGAGACTCCGAACCCAAATCCAATAACATGACCATACTATTTAAGCCACCACAAAGCTATTGAAATCAGATTTTCTTCTAGTACGGTCATTGCTAATTCTTATTTCTAAAAAATATATGAACATAAACAGTTATTTTTATATATTATTGTTATAAATCATAAAAAATTAAAATTATGTCATAATTACACATGCTTCCCATACTATTTCTTTGTTTTGATCAATTCATTTTTCCTTTTTATTTAAATGAGCCTCCTTTAATAGAACATGACAGGGGTTGGAAGTGGATTTATATTTTGAATCAAAAATCTATATATAAATAAAGGAACATATTTTGTTCTATATCACATAATTAAACTTTTATTTTATTATTTAAAATATATACCAATTTCTGCTCTAATGAAGTGTATGTCATCCCTACATTGCAATATGGGTATGTTAGTTTTGATGCACATTCTTTATTTTCATCACCCTTTTTATGTTTCACAAATAAACAATTTTTAGATTTGTTGGATAAAATAAATAATTTCAAATAATATATTACTGACTGAAATGCACCTGAAATAATTTATCAATGCAATGATTGATGAAAGTAGACCATGTTTCATGCTCTATAATGTGTGAATAACTAAATGGTGGGTGGTAATTTATTTTCCCTCAATATCCCTAAGATGTTTCTTCATAATAAGAGTATGAAAGCCTCTATGGGATTTTCTAGTGGCTATTTATAAAAATTTATTATGGAAATTTTGTAAAATAAATGAACTCTAAATTGAATAATGAAAATTAAATTAAAATATAATTATATAATTGTTCAATTAAATAGAATAAGTATTTTGTAACATTACCATTATATCATTCCAAAGGATTTCCTCTGTTTTAGGTTGGATGTGGCACCATGAATCAATATCAAACAACAGATTCATCCTCATTGTACCCCCAAGATAACAAATGAATATTGACTTTTGGGTTCAATAGGTTGGCAATGTAAATTCCAAACAAACTAAAATTTAGTACCATAACTATTTTCCTTGATAATTTAAATCACTGATTTGATGCTACATCATTTTTATTTTTTTCAGAAACTTGTTGTAGATCCAGTAATAATTCTGCAATTTAATCATCAATAGTCTATTATTCATCAGGAATGGTAACATAATCATGTGTTGAATACATTGTCAACATGAGTAGTCAAACATTTAATTTTCTTTTAATAACAACAATGAAATACACTCTAAACAAAAAATTATATATTTTAATGTATCTTTCAAGAAAATTGTTACTATCCCGAACAGATACATAATAATTCAATAAACTTGTAAAAATAACCTTCACTACCTTTATTTAATATTTCCTCAATCTCTTGATTTCCTTCCATCTCATGAGGAAGGATTGGAATCCATATTCCAAACATACCTTCCTCTCGTCATTATGGTTCCTATTTTCCTTGATGGAATTCATCCCAAATAGTTAATATTGAATTTCAATTTTTGATTTCTGTATCCCATATTTTTTGGACATCTACCTATTTTTCTTGAACTACTCTAAACAAAATTTAGCCCATACAGGGTACTGGTGAACATTTTGGATAAATACTACCCAAAATAGTACATAAAATATAAAAGAGATTGGGTATGAGTCTCAAGAAACAACATGCAATAATAACTATTCAGGATATGAAATTTGAGTTACCACTAAGGTTCAACAATAACATAAATGAAATTTTAATTATGGATTATATCTTATGAAATTTCAAAAATAAAGGAATGAACATTAAAATCCACATGACTTCAACTAACATTCATTTATTTCCACTCTCAAACATTTTTTTCCACTTCCTCTGATATGTTTCATTGTAGAAACTAGATGAGATACAAACTTTTGGTGGTATAAGTGTGAGGTGGATGAGAGAAATTGACAATTGACAATTTTTCCTTGTTGCTAAGATAAAGTATCATAAAGATGAAGCTGAATATAGGACGATATATCTATACTCGTTGTGGGAGGAATACTATTGAGAGTTAGATTGGTATCCTTTTAAATTTATCATGTTTTAAGAGGAAGATAATAAAAGGTTGTGTTTGTTTCACAAAAAAAATGTGCAACATGATTCATTTCAGGAGGCAAGTCATTATAGTAGTATTCTAATCCATGTATACTTAAATGTGGAGTTCTAGAAGGATACAATGTGACCATACTCAAACTAAATATAATTTTTTATGAAGTGTTGTCAAAAGTAACCGAGTGAGTCATATAAGAAAATTCATATCAAGAAACTGAAAAAATTCATTCATTATTTTTGATTAATTATTTGGTGTCATTTTTTGCGTTCTCATATAGTAGTAAATGAGTAGGATGAGAGGCTGAAAGAGATGAAGAATGAGTTGTGAGATGTGGTATTCAAATCCATGGAAGAAGAATTGATAGAGATTAATGAATACAATATTAGCGGGAGGTATGTTATCAATGAAATTTAGAACCAAAATGATAAAAGGTAGGATAGTTTGAAAGATGGAGTCCAATCTAGCATCATGAGATAGAAGGAAATCAAGAATTTGGAGGATGTATTAAATAAAGGTAGTAATTTTTAGCAGTCTATAGATTTCATTTGAATATTTTTTAATAATATGATAAAATTATTATTCATAAATTATGACTAAAAATTTGAGTTGGTCATGCCATCCACATGCTTCAGTTGGGCCCAAAACCTATATGAAGGAACCAGTTGGTTTTGAGGACAAACAGAACATGAAATTATTATAAAATATGAAGTGGAGTCTCTATGGATTGAATTAGGCATCCAGATAGTGGAACAAAAAAGTCAATGATTTCATGATTAAGAGAGGTTTCACAAAAGGAAATTTTCATAAGAATTTGGGGGGAGAGTTTTCAAGGTGAGGGTTAGGTTAGTAATATCCAAGGGTAGAATTTTAATTTCCTATATATAGTTGTTTGGGCTATTAAAATTAGTAAAGAATAATAAATATGGGAAGAGGTTGTAGGTGGAGGTGGACTTCAATTTCCTCTTTCTTTTAGATCGAATATTTGGATGGTTTTTACCATCAAATTATGGTGTGTCATCCATAGGGAGTCAAATTCCTCTTACTTTTACTAAATGATTTATAATTCTTCAAGAATTTACTAACCACTATGGCCAATAGAATTATTTCAGTTGATTATTGTATTTTTTTACTCTTATGATGATGATTTTTATTGATTATTGATTTCATTGAGTGGTGACATTACTAGAAGAATTATTTAGGATTATTAGACCATGATGGAGATTTGAGTGCCTTCATTGTAATTTTTAAGAGTAGTTCTTGAAAAATTAGAGCAGGATCATGTTAATAAAATAATGAAAAACTGTAAGTTGTGTACTTCATTATAAGAATTGAGATGATAATGGAATGAAGAAAACATAAAAATGTTTCAAGATGCAGTTTGGTTAGATGAGAGTGAATAGAATCCACATGAGATAGTACAGACCAAGAAGGGAAAAGTAAGAATTTATTTTTAATTTTTTAATTTTATTTTTTTCTCCTAGATTTCAAAAACATAGGTATTATGCTTCCATCCCAAATCAGTAACATGTGGTGAAATATATATTTTATTTATCCATATAGGCCCATATCAAAATAGTGACTAGAATTACCATATGAAAACATTCTTCTCATTCTAAGAAACCATTTTCTTTGGAGGAAAATGCTGAAATATAACCACTCATTGTATTTCAATGGAGAGGATGTGAGATATTGGATTCATCATGATTTATATCACCAGAAAAATGAAAAACACAGAACCCCAAAATTTCAAACAATGATAAAGGAAAAGTGGAAAATAATATACATTGTATAATTGCCTTGATTCATCCAATGGAATGTAGAGGAGTCACACCAGCCTCAGGAAAGTTTCATGAGAGCTTGAGAATCACGATTGACTATGTCATGGGTAGGGTTCTTTTAAATAGATCGCATAAAATTTTAATAGAGCATTTAAAAAAAGTGATGATAAAGATCCATTATATCAGCACTAAATTGATAAGCACTAATAAAATAAATATTTATCATCACTTTTTTAGAACTCATAAAGTACATCTTTATCATTGCTAATTTTTTAGGGCTGATAATGATTTTATTTAACAATTCATTTTTAGCACTAATAAAGATCGATCTTTATCAGCTCTAAAAAAGTAATGATAAATATTCCTTTTATCACCGCTAAAACATTAGGAAGGATAACAGATTTATAATTACAATTATTTAAATAAATTTATTATAATTTAATAATTACTTAAATACATATAATTATTTATTTATAATTATATATATAATTATTTAAAAAAAATATTTATATATTTATAATAATTATAAATTTAAATTTTTTTAAATATAATAAATAAACATTTATAATTATAATTAATTACAAATACTTATGAACAAATATATTTTTAACATTATTAGTGGATATATAATATTTAGTACATTCATTTTAAAAACGAGTGAAATTAAATAAATCAAAATGAGAAAGCTTCAAAAATATTGAAAAAATTGATTTGTTTTAGTAATTAAATTTATATTTTTAAGAAATATGGATATATATATATATAATGATTTAAATATGAATACATATTTAATGTATATATAAATAAATAATGGAAAATGATTAATTCAAAAATAAAAAAACATAAAAAAATATTAGAAATGAATAACTAATAACCTAAATGTTATTGTATTAAAAATAAAGAAAAAAAAATTGGCTGATTAAAACTATAATATATTAAATTAATCATATTATAATAAAATTCTAATATATACTAAAAATTTGAATAAATTACATAAATATTAGGTGTATGTGTTTCCATATAAGATTTTATTAATTACATAAATATATTTGCGTTTGACTTGTATATACAAATGCATAAATTACATATATATTTGGTGTGTTTGTGTGTGAAATAAATGTAATACATGACATTTAAAATCTATTAAATTGAAATATCAAACAACATTAAAAAGGAATAAGTCATTAATATTTTTTTAATTATTACATTTTCATCATTTTATATATATATATATTTATTATTTATTATTTATTACTATTTATAAGTAATATATTTATATATATTATAATTATTCATTTTTAATAATAATTGTTTCATTGATAAAATTTTAAATTATTTTGAAATTTATTCATTTTAAATTGTTTTGTTTAATTATTTCAATTTATTCATTCTATATATAGATATATATATTTAATATATACTATTTATTAACATTTATAATCTATATATATGTATATTAAATTTATTCATTTTTTCAATAATTATTAAATTAATCAAATGTTTAATATTATTTAAAAATTTATTCATTTTAAAATTTTATTCATTTAATTATTTCATTTTTTTAATTTTATATGTCTATACATTTAATAAATATTATTTATTTATTTTTAAAATTTATATATATGTATATTAATTTTTTTCATTTTTTTCAATAACTATTTAATTAATAAAATTGTTAAACATTTATTTTAATTTGATTAATTTTTTCATTATTTCCTAGAGCTTTTGTCAGTGCTAAAAATAATTGATAAAGGTCAACCATTATCAATGCTAATAAAGTGTGGATAAAGGGTACTATTTATCAGTGAAAAAAATAGGTTCGATAATGTTTACCATTTATTAGTGCTAAAAAGCACTGGTAATGTTTTCCCTTTAATAGCCCTTTTTTAGTTCTAATAAAGGAAACCCTTTATCAGTTCTTATTTTAGCATTGAAAAATGAAAACACTATTAAATGCATCTATTGCAGTATTGAAAAAATCTGGGATGTCATAAAAAATTAATAAGACATGAAATTATTGCATACACATAGGCCTAGAAATTCGTTTCCTTAATAGTTCAAGGATTATTACTGATACTATCATAGTGGAATGGGTTCACCCCACAGTTTCACTATCAATAATATTATAATGGAATTATTCCCTTACTGAACTAGGTTCACTCCCAATTCTAGTCCTTTCTACCTCATTAGACATCTATCATTATCCAATTCATTGGAGGGAATTGTTGCTCTCACCCATCACATTATTAAAATCATACATATGTGTTCCACAAGGACGTAAAACATTTATAAACTCAAAACTCAATAACATAAATGGGTTTCATAAAAATATCATCATAACATCACTTATATAATGTAAATATGTTTCGAAATCATTTCATTATTTTAGCATATCATAACCCATGGAAAAAAACAAGTTTCATAATCATTTCATCATGGTATAACCCATGGAAGAGAAATGGGGATTTTTAATATGTTATCATAATTAAAATAAATCATCCATAAAAAAATAAATATATTAAATTTTTTTCATATTTCTAGTATTGATTAAGTAGCATTAAAGGATGTCATATTACAAGGAAAATGAATAAAAAATATAAAATACACAAAACGCTTCACTGGGAAAATAACATTTATTTGAAAATAAACTTTTTAAAATTATTAATTCATAAAAAATTATCAAAATAAATTTATTTAAAAATATCATTAAAAAATATAATTTAATCTTCAAATAACATTGGGGTCATGATATCAGGAAATCCTACTTATGTTGTATACGTTAAAATAGAGATTCTTTTCACATTTTAGGTAAAAGAAAAATGGGACTTGTTTAGAAAATGACTAGAATATTAATTTAAAAAAAATAAAAAAAAAGTAAAACATGTGTATGAATATAATTAATAAATAATTTTTAGAATGTTAAAATATACTTTTTTTATAGAAAACAAGGTTTTTAATGAAAAAGGATTACGATTGAATAGAGAAAAAAGATGTTTTTTCTTAAAAATAGTCTTCTAAACTTTTGACTACATAATTTGAATACAATGAGTGGAAATTTTTATTATAATTACATAAAAATAGGATATGAAAATTCAGGATTTTATTGTTATATGGATCATAAAACTTTATCTTCAGAGACATAATCATAAACAATCTCGATAAATGATGACATTGTATCATAAAACCCTAACAACTTTTGTATATTATGAATTGTTGGACCCATTAAATAATAATATCAAATAGAAAATTTAATATAATAAAAATAAGTATATTTATCATATAATATTTTAATGTGGTGGTATATACACCTCATAAATAATTATTGGTGCATAATTTAACGAAAAATTGAGACAAAAATCTCATACTTTAAGACTCAAATTCCTTCATACATAGTCAAACCTTCAATATAGTAAATATAAGTTTATTATAAATATATTAAAGAAATTTATTCATATATATCATACTATATTTTATTTACTTATGACCTTTTACTACCCAGTTATTAACAATTCCATGTTAAACACACGTTTTGGGAAATAATTGCTTTGATTTTTTTCTTTTATGTTTTGATTTTGTATTTTTGATCCACTAAAATTTATCATCATTAAATTATATAATAAAATTAAATATCATATAAATATCATATAAATTAGGTATATATGTATTTATATTAATCAGAAAAATTTAGTTATAGAAAATTAAATACACCAGTCAAGAAGATAGTAGGTAGTACGTACGCATTAATGATGGTTCCATTATCTAAATGGACTTAAAGAAAGAAATTTAAATAAAATATAACCATTAAATAATAATTTGTATTTTATATATTTCATATATATCACATATTTTCATTTAATCTATCCTTATTACTTTTCCATGTAAATCATGAATGAATCACATTGCTTTGTGAGGAGATAGTCTATCGTACAAAAGAGCAACGATGTCAGATTTTTCACAAAATGGAAAGTAAGAATGTATATGTTGTATAATAATTACTTAAGTAATAAAATATCATATATTTTATTTATATATATATTTCATCTATCATTATATCTCGCTGTTAGATGAGTTTGAATAAAACAAATAACATTAGTTCATGAGATGCAAGTCCTTCGTAGAGATGAATGATGATTTCCTATCACAGCTAATGAAATTGGAGGTGGATATCAGTTATTTCATTAAAATAGAAACATTTAAATGTTTTTTATATACTAGTGTATTTATATCAGAATATTTATATAATATTTTATGAATTTACAAGAAGAAGTAATACGAAAATCCGTAGTTAAAATATTTTCCTCTTCTTCAAAAAAACCACATTAGGTTTTATGTAAATCCTTAATATATTAAAATTATAATCTTAAAAAGGCTCATATATGTAGTGGTTATATGAAAGTTATTTAGGGATGGTTTTCATGAACCAATGGCTTTGTAATTGTAAATAAGAGAGGATATTGGTGGTCTTTTTTAAGTGAGGTGAGTGGCACACTTGTAATTTTTTAAACAAAATTTTTGTACCCATGTTTTAATCATAGAAGAGGGATAAAAAATGGATTATTATTTAACCTCATAGGTGTTATGTTCAAAATAATTTCATAAAATGGTTTTTGTAAATTTTTCTATGTCATTTTACTTATTATTTTTTTAGTTTCACCCCTGGTAAACCCATTTTCACTTTAACTATGGTAAATAATATTTACTACTTTAACTATTCATAATGGTAAAAATTTATGTTGAACTAATTAAATAATATAAATTATTATTAATCCAAATATTGAATCTATTTTTTAAAATTATATTAACATAAATAGAATATTATAATTTAAAATTAAACCCACAAACATGATGAAAATGTAGTTTTCAAAAGAGAAAATGTTCAACTTCGTTAAAAAAAGTGTATAATGATTATACATAAAAATGATTCAAATTACCTTAATTTTATTAATATATATTTAATATAACTAATTTAATTTTTTAAAAAAATAAAATGAACCTTTTAATTTCATTAAATGAAAATGTGGTTTTCATTAAAACCCATAATTTTTTATTTTTCATAAAAAAAATTAATCTATTTAGGAAAGAAATTTTATCCCTATGATAATTTTGATTTGATGACTTACAAATAAAATTTATTTCTACAAATTAATTTTCACAATTTTAAAAAAATAATTTTATTATTATATAGAAAACGAAACACTAAAAACATTTTTGGATAATATTGTATTTTTAAACCACATAAATACTTTACCGAAAATTATGTAATTTTTTAATCAATATGATTTATTTATATAAATAAATTATACATAACATTTAAAATGGATTTGTTACAATCCATTCTCCTAATTCAAATGGATAGGTAATAATAGTTGTTTTAAAATAATAATATTAATTATTTCTCTTGGTTAGATAAAATATAGTGTTTTTTGTAAAGAAAACTATCATTGAAATTAAACATATTCGGAAAATTTCATAAAATTTTAAGAAGTTAAAAATATAAAACTAACTCGATCCTCATTTCCCGGAAATGCCCCATTCACATTGGAGAGAAATAAAAATTATAAACATAGAAAAGTTAAATCATTTACAAAGATGATGGATCAAGTAAAAAAATATAAAATGAATTAAAACAAAGTAAGCACTCAATATAAGAATATGTTAAAAATATATTCTCAGAAACAATAAGATAATTAGTGATTTAAAATATTCCTTGTCCTCAAATGTTTTACCTCTTTACAGGAAAAGATATAATGGTCATTTTACATATACTTCAGAGTTGGTTTCAATGGATTCAAATAAACTCTTCCTTTAATTGAATGGTTATAAATTTCTTCTCCATATGATGGTTATCAAGTTTATACACTACTATAGTGTCTTTTTATTATTTCTAAGAGAATAAACATTATTTTTATTGTGAAATGGAATTATATAAATGTCATATTTATACTGGATATTCTACAAATCATTTCTTACTTTGTCTAATAAATGTTTTTCTAGTGTTCTTAATATAACATCATTTGATAAAATTATTTAGACATCAACTTCTAAACATTATAAATATCTATCCTATTAATATTTTAAATGTTAACCTGATACATGTGTTTCTAATTACAAAAACATTTTATCTAATAATCATATATTTCTACGTCATGAAAAATAACTTTTCTAAATGAACATTCATAAAACCAGGGAAGTATAAATGTTTATAAATTATAAGAAATTATGTTTTTGATTTAAAAAACAAGCATTATAAATTGTGGAAATAAATATTTTTACTCAAAAAACTCCCTCATTTTGTAAATCACAAAACATAACATTCATAGATAATTTTTTTTAACATTGAAAAAATAATTACTCACCCTTAATTTTATAATATTTACCTTTTTAATCAACTCAATTCCTTCTTTTATTTCAACCACATTATTATATATTATTTCTCTAAATATATTGGATGGAAATATTAGGTTTTCTCACTTCTCTCCACCTTTTTTATTTTTAAAATGAATAGGGGAAATTAAAATTTGTGCCTAAAATGTTAGGGAACGAAAAATATAAGTAAAAAAAGAATATATTTGAAACAAACATTCATAAAAAATATTAATTGTAATTTATTAAATGAAATTGGTTAAAAATACATTAAAAATAAGTATGAAAGAAAAATAATTATAAAAATGTATTGAAGTACAAGTTTCATTATGAAAAAAAATTCATGAGTTTATAAAGTTATTGTTTATTTAAGAGTTTCTTTATAAGAACATTTATATTATTTCAGTCATCATTATGTTTCTCATCATTGGATGCAGCTGATTTTAGATTGTCAATTTTTGTGTTAAGAATGTGAAACTTCATGTTCACTTTCATGGTCTCTAACACTTCTTATTGAAAAAATTGAAACCACACATTCTCATTCCTCAATGTAGATACATCTTATTCTAATATATAAATATTGTTATTATGTTCTATTATTTTATCATCATAGGTATTGGTGATAAATTTGAGTTTATCAATAGATATTTTATTCTCATAAATCTCAAAACACATATATCATACAATATTTGAGACTAATTTCAATAAAATTATCATCCAAATGATTTTATCATCATAAAAATTCATATCATTTTAAGCATATTTGACCCAATGAAGAATTTATTTCAATAAAATCTCTATTCTTTTTAAATTCCTTTGAAATATTTAAAATAATATTTATTTTCAGTAATAGATTCATTCAAATATTTAAAATAATTAAATGTTTTCGAATAATCAATCCTCCCTTATATATATTATAATCTAACATCAATATCATGGAATAAATAAATTGCATCTTCGTGTTTATTCAATCATTATTGAAGTAGTTAAACATCATTACAATTCTATGTGAACATGTTCCATGAGAATAATATGTTAAATTAGATGAAACTTCTAGAATAGATGGTATAGTGGGTCTAGAAACATCATATTATTCTAGATTTTCATCCTTATTTTCATTAGAAACATAAAAAATAAGAACATCATCATCATAATCATGTTTTTCCAAAAACCTTTTTCTAAGAATATTTATCATCTTCTTCCTAACAATATTTATCTTCATATGAAAATTCAAGATATGTTTTATTGTGATATTTATTCAAATAAAACTAGAAGACATGTTAGCACTTTCTTCTTCAACTTCCAAGGATTTTTTAAAATTTTATTATATTTTTTATAATATTAATCTTCTCTTTACCAGACTTCTTAATAACTATAATAACATCATAATATTAATTAAATTGTTTTTTAATATATTATTTCTTTTATTTTGTCCTTATTAACAGATAATGAAACATATGATTATATAACATTCATTACTTCTGATAGGATTGATTGAAAACAAGTGGTTTTACAAGGAAAATGGGATGAACTGAGAGAAGTTCTCCCTATGTTGTAACTTTAATGTTTTTCATGTATTTGTACAAAAACTTTTGTGGAAAAAAATTCTATTTGAGATTCCTCATAATTTTTCTTTAGTTTCATCTTCTTATCCTCTTCATGAATAATTTTATAAGTCTATTATTTTAATGTAAAGGATATAGCATTATCTAATCCAAAGCATATATAAACATCATTATTTTATTCTTTATGCTTCATAAGATCATTAAAATCCTCATCTAATATGGTTTTCCCTTATTTCTAGGAAAAAGTGGGGATCCTTCTTTATATTTTCTCCATTCAAAAACCTTATATTTCAACTTTTATATTTTTAACATCGACATAGTTAATTCTTAATTCTTAAAAAAATTACGTGAAGGAACAAACCCAATACTTCTCTCACATAATATTTATTTAAAAAAAATTCTCTAACTATTTTAACCTAATTTTAGATCTTTTGAACCTGAATTAAATTTAACATTAATATATTTAAGAAAAATGGAAATAATAGAATGTCAAAATTAATGTTTCTTCTCTTGGTATCCTCAATGGAAATGAAAATCAAATCTGTAAGTTTTAACATTCTCATGCTACATAAAAAGTAATTAACATATATATCCTAAACATTGAGAGTATCTAGATATTATTTCCTATGAAAAATATATTTTTTTCATCTATATTACTACAAAACTAGCATCCAAAGAATGATACCTAATTTTTTCACCTTTTTTATTGTAGGGAGACAATGATGTTTCTTGCTTGGAATTTTCAAATCTACCCATATTCTCTAATAACATATATTTAACTAGGTCTAATTCTCCATCATAAGGAACACTTACCAACTTATCCACTTATATAAAATTATAATTATAAAACTCTAAAAACAATGTAAAAACAATAACATTTATATTATATCATTTTTTAAATTCAATTGAAGAATAAAATTCAGAAATTATTTACTGATAATGAAGTAAAAAATAATATTTTTCAATAGAAATATGTTCCAAACACTAAATTAAAATCAACAATTTTAGTAAGGAAACATATTTCTCAAACCATAATATTTATATAATCCATTATTTTAATACATCTCTTCTTGAGAAATCAGTTGAAGAATCCATCTTTACAAATATGATGATTTTGAATCAAACTAAATAATAGGGAAAGAATATTTAGAGAAAAAACTAGGTTTTGGGATATTTTTTCCAAACATCATGAAGAATAAAGACATGGATACACACACCCATTTATATTGTCATTATATGAGTGCCACTTCAACTTATCCAAATGCAATGGGTGAAAATGAAAATCTATTTTTTATCAATGGTTGTTATCATATCTCAAAATATATTTAAAAATTTTTAACTATTGATTTTTTAGAAAAAATATATAATTTCTTTTGGATGCAATTTTTTTGATGAAACTTATATTTTTAAAAAAGTCGCGAAAATAATATAAAATCTATAAAAAGTAAAAAATATTGTAAAATTTGATAATAAAACTAATGATATAGAAATCACCTCATAGAGAATGAAATTATAAACATACTTATAAATGTTTTTACAATTTTTTTATAATCGTGGTTTTCTAACAAAAACATTATCTAGAAGATTTGATAAAAAAATAAAATGAATTTTTTAGAAATTTTTTTATGTAATGTTTATTGAAAATTCTATCCATAAAATTTTTATAAAAGATTGTTTCTGATAAAAAAATAAAAGTAAATATTTTAAAATGCATGAAATTATTAAAGAGAAAAATAATTTCTCCCACATGTTAAGGATTTTTTACTCTAATTTTATGTTTAAATATAAAGTAGATATTAATTATTACTTTATATTAATGATTCCAAAATTCAGTATAAGTTTTTCAAATATATTAGAATTTAGAAGTTTTGTAAAAAAATAAGGATGTTTTTCTTGCATCTTGATGAAATGTAAAATAAAAATTTTTTGTGTTATAAAAATGGAATGGGTGTCTCGTTTCTATTTTATTCTCCTTGGAGTGAATTTTTTTTCTTTCTAACTAAATATTTTTCACTAGATTTGTCAGAAAAAATTGGATTTTTACTGAAACTCAATCCATAATATATGATTGTATGTTGCATCCACTAAACTTAAGCACAAAAATTCTATCTTCCACATATTAAATATTAAATATAGAATGTTATAAATAATTTTATTTCTTACAAGGAAAAGAAAAAAACATATATTAATATATTACAAGTTTATATGTAATTTTCCAATCCATTTTACATCTAGTGATATCCACATGTGAAAAAAAAATTAAACAAAATAATTTCTAGAGGTATAAAATAAACCAAGATCCATTATTCCCTTAATATAATGAAATTTTAATTTTATATATTTAAAATGGGACTCTTTAAGATTATTTATAACTTTAATATAAACATATAAGAACATTAAATTTGGTCAGCTAGTTGTAATATATAGTAAACTGATGATCATTCCTCTAAAAAAATTGAACAATTGATTTCCTATATTCATTAGTACCTAAAGTATTTGATGTATGGATGTGATTTATAATATTTTTTGGATTTTTTTATCCAAAAGATTTTAAAAATATATTTTATATACCTTTTTGAGATATAAAAGTTTGTCCTAGATTTTGAGAATTTTGAAAACCTTGGAAAAAAGATAATTCAACAAGCTTCCTCATTTTAATCTCATATTTTTTAAGATTCTCAAATTTAATAGTAAGATAATTTTTAGTTGAACCAAATATATTGTCATATAAAAAATTAAACAACAATGATGTATTTAAAAAAATAGTAAAAAGAGGTGGATCAACATTTCTATTAATAAAATTATTTTGTAACAAAAATCTGTTTAATTTACCATACCTGGATCTATGGGCTTTTTTAAGTTCTTAAAGTTCCATAGTCTACAAATATGATCTATATTTTTTCATTCAAATCCATATCATTGTTCTATATACACTTCAAATTGTATATTTACATTAATTAAAACATATTTCACATTCATTTGGAAAAGCGTGAAATTTTGAAATGTTGTCTATGCTAGAAATATACGAATTACTTCAAGTCTAGCGACTGGAGAATTAGATTCATTATAGTATATGCCTTCTTAATTATTATAATCTTTTATAAAAATTCTATATTTATTTCTATCTATAATTCCATTTTTTTCACATTTATTATGGAAAATCAATTTTACACAAATTAGAGAAATAACATTATGATTTTGGACCAAAGTACAAACTTGATACTTCTTAAACTCATTGAGTTCATCTTGTATTACTTTTATCAATATGTCCACCACAAATAGTCTCATTTGTAGAATTTTTTCTACTAATGATATAAATTCCCAATTTTCCCTTTTTTCAAAAGTAACATCTAATTTTTACTAGATGTCCTAGATCACCAATGATATTATCAATATGATATATCCTAATAAATGCATCATTTCTTCAGTTTGAAAAAGGATTTTATTCAAAAAAATATTGATTATATTCTTGAATTAACAATACAAAAATACTTTCTATTTTTAGTCTCTCATGAGAGGTATTTTCCTAACAATTACTGTAATTCATTTTTATTATAAAAATATATGAAGATTTGATTGCAGGTTATTTGAAAACAAAAGGACCAGTTTCATCAAATTTTACATGCACTAATTCCTCAAATGTAATTATATTATTATTATAAAATCCATAATCTTATTAGTTTTAGAATCAAAAAGATAAAATCAATCATTTTATTTTTGAAAAAATTTATTAAAAATATATTTAGTATTCAGAATGAGAATTTTTCATCCAAAAAATTTAAATAAGAAATTTTTTGTCTTCTTTAAACACACAAATCGTAGGGAGTTTTATTTATAATAATTTTATGTAAAAAATTATTTATATTATAGAAACCATGACTGACAACATCAAGCCATAATAATTTATAAATTGATAATTCAATCACCATTTTTCTAGAAATATCCTAAAGAACACTATTTCTTCATTTAAAGATACAATTTTATTGTCATGTTCTAATAGTTGGGAAGTTGTGTATTATATATTTTTTACGACATAATGTTTCAAATTTATAATTTTTATATTCTTCACTCTTATATTTATAAATAGTTACCAAATGTACTTTTTTCCATTTTTAACTTGCGATACAAAAATATAAAATAAAAATAGCATTCTACATTTTTGGCTATAAAATAAACCCACGAATATCTAGTGTAGTAAACAAAAAATATATTATTCTATGAATATGTCCAATATTTAATAGCTAATATACTATAGGAAAAGAATAATTATGTGAGTTGAATTCATACCATAGTATTACATGGTGAAGGAATTTATTAGCCAAAATCATATCCTTAAAGAGAACCCATATTTATTTGAAAGAATAATTATAATATATTACTATTAAGTGTGTTTTTAATATCCTTAATCATATGTTGATTCATAGTCTTATTTTGCTTCCAAGAATACATGATTTTTTTCTAAAACACTACTGATTTATTCTTTAATATTGAATTGATGTTAATTTATCACTATATTGGAGTCTCAACCAAGGATGTCCCAAATAAATAATTACATATAGGTTTTTTTTTAAATTAGATTTCAGTAATTTTTTGTTTCAAAAATTCCCTAATATTGTTAATGAATTGAATAAAATATATTATTTTAATCATGGATAAATTCCGGTTAATTTTTAAAAATGAAATGAAAAAATAATCCCAATCTTTGAAGGATGAAGATTGTTACAGGGATATTTTGATGGAAATTTGTTTTAAGAATTAAATATATTTCAAGAATTAAATTTTTTAATTCTTTATGAGCTAGCTAAAATAATGGGGGAACATAGTGCTTAATATAATCAGTTTTTATATTTTGATGAAATAATATGTGTTTAGATCATACAATATTTCTAATAATTATTTTGAATTTAATAGTCTCAAAATTTAAATAAGAAACCTTCATAGGTTTATCCTATAATTTTATTATATGAAAATGTTAATATATTCATTGAAAACAAAGGGATTTTTCTTTTGTGTTTATTGAGAATTTGATTCTTGTAATCCAATTTTTTATAAAAAAAATTTTTTTCTTCAATGTGTGTACTCGAGTTAAGGTATATGTGGAATATTGTAATTCCACAAGTGTATTATTAGGTTATGTATAAATAAAAAATTATTGGCTAGTTATTATGGGTCACAACAACTGGGGATTCATTATAAAAAAAATTATACATGAAATTGCGTTATTAATGTTTGAACATTCAAGGAAGTGTTTATGGAATTAATATTTTTAAATGGTTTCTCATATAAACTAATAAAAAGACAATGGGATGGAATATTTGTGTCAAATGTTTTCTTTTGAAACATTCTAACCATAGTTTTGTAAATCACAAATATATATTTTTTAATACATTACTAACTTTTATACTTCACTAGATTTAATAACTTTATTATAGAAAAGAAATCATATAGATGTTGAAATATATTATTATTAGATGGAATCTTTTTTTAGTCAGATTAACCTATATCAGATGCAAAATTACAATTTTTATTATAAAATGTTTTAGAAAATTCTATAATTAAATGTATAAAAATTCCATTAAAAAAATTTACATTAAGACCAGCAGGAAAATATTTATCAGATGGAGTCTCACAGGATCTCTATCAAAACCATTTAAAAATTTTCATTTGAAATTTTCCATTTTATTGGTTGAAGATAATTTATTCTAATTCATAGAATCCAAAGAAATTATAGTAGTTTATAAACATGAAGAGAATTGGATGGAGAAGATATCTAGAACCATTAATGTGAATCAATAGTTTGTCTGAATCTATTACAAAAATATTTGAGGATTGCAGAATATTACCATTGTGGTTTTTCTATAAATAGAAGCAGCATTCAAGGAGAAGAAATATTTTGATACCAATACTATCTAGAGTTATTTTAAAAAAATTTAAAGTATTTATTCTTGGATATTGCTTCAGTATTATCTTTTTGAGAGTTTTTTTCTTAAAGAATCCAAGAGGATATATTTTGTAAATTACATATCTTTTTTTAATTGAAATTCTTTTGATCTTCTTGATCAATGGATTATAGGGATTCGAAGACAGAGATGTTTTTTATCTGGATGATAATGAAAATTTGGGGATAATAGGATAGAGTTTTTTATGATCTAAGAATTAAAGGATTTCTTGTTATAATAAATACACACTTTATGGTAAGATAAAAATTAGGGATTCTAAAATTCTATGTATTTTACTTCTTTTAAATTGACAGATAAATTGTGTAATTATTTTTAAAATCTATTTTGATACATTATTACATTCTTTATTATATTTTTCAAAACTTGTTTTTACAAGGTTTTTTATTCTTTTGTGCATTACTAATGTAAATTTCACTTCACTATTAATGTGTATTAAATCAGAAAATATTCTTCTAATAGAATGTTCAACTGATTAACCTACATTATTAGGTTACAAAAATTAGATGGTTTATTTTATGAAATAAAATTATTTACATCCCCTCCTTCACCTCTTGTAGTGTAATTACAAAGTGTTTTAATCTAACAGTTGGTATCATAGAAGGTGATACAAATTATATAAGATTATATTTTTTTATAAATTGATTAATTTTATACCATTTTTTTATTTTTATTAAGAGTTTAAATTGACATGTTAGAAGAAACTAGTATGCCTTATTTTAATTTAGATAGAAGTTTTAAACATTAGGACTTCGAAAACTTCAATCCAAACTGACCACTAATTTTTATGGTGCTCATTATGAGTATTGGAGAGATCATATAAAAACATTTTTTTATCGAAATACTAGATTTTAAATTTTATCATGTTAACTAATAACTATCATATTCTAGAAAAAATGTTTTTACCTTTTTAAATCAAAAAATGTTTTAATATCATCTTAACTATTGAGTTAGAACCACTTTTTTCTTCCCTGGGATAAGAAACATATATAAACAAAATTATTCTTATAATGTTATGAATATTATATAGATAAAACATGGAAGTAAATCAATTTCAGAAAACCAAGGTTATTGAAACATGAACAATAATTATCAAATATGACTATCATGCAATTTATTTACTACCTAGAGAACCTATTAAGATAATTCTTTACAATTTGATGAAAGTCATGAGTAGATTACATTCGATGGGATACCAATATCTAACATATGAAAATTTAGTGGAAAATATTATTTAGATTATGCATATTGAATGGAATCCAAGAGGAATTAGTGTGGATGATCTTATGAGAAATATTATGAAAAATGGATGAATATTGAAAATATATTATGAGAGGGAGAGAAAGAAAAATGTTTTATATTTTTAGTCTATTTTAAATAATTTTTTGAAATCCATATCAGAATATAATGTGTCTAAATATTATAAAAATATGATGTTTAAGATTGTTAATTAATGTAGTTCATTAGAAAAAAATGTTATAATGAATATTCTATTATTACAAATAAAATGAATAAAATAGTTGGAAAGAAATATTTCAGTTATAAATTGGTGAAAATATTTAGGAATTGATTGATATGAAATATTAACATAACAAATCATTTAATATCAGAATGTATTTCCCAATACTCAAGAGAGAGGACCATAATTAATGAATTTTGAGAATGTTAGACAAATATAAAGGAAACCAAATTTTGAAATATTCAGATACCTAGTGTGAAAGTTAACGATATATGTCTTCTAATAATTCTTCTAAATATTGTATTAATGTTCAAAATAATATTGGTTTCTTTTCTATAATTCAAAAGAAAAATTTCTGAATACAAAAAAGTCATCTTCTAAAAAAATTACACATTTTAAATTCAATAAAAAGTATCCAAATTATGAGGATAAAAATTATACTTCAACAGAAGAATAAAAATATCCTTCATCTGAAGACTATGCTATTTTACTTATCTTTGATGAAGATTCTTTTTTTATATATATTTTTGAAAAAATATTGTAATGTTTCTAAAAATCATGAGGATTATAAAGAACATGTTTCCAAAATTCCTTAATTTGGATAAATTATATATTAATTTATGATCTAATGAAGGATTCCTAGAAATCTAATTTAAAAAGATGAGGTTGAAAATTTAGATATTAAATTCAATTCTGAAATTTGGACTCTAATAAAATTTCTAAGAACAATTAAATTCAGAATGTAAAATTTTAATAACATGTACAGAAACATTAGACGTTATAGAAGTATTATTGGGATTAGTTTGAAAATTTCAAAACAACACCTTCAAAATAGTTATTTTTCTAAAAATGTAAACCTCTCTGTACTAAATGTCAAGGTGGTGGTCCTTATAAAAATAAATATTTATTAAATAATTTAAAATATTTTGGATTTAAATAATTTATTTTTAAAAATAATTAGAAACTGTCAAACAAAAGATAATTTTATATATAGATGAATAAAATGTTATATTCTAATAACATTGTACCCAATTGAGTTTTCATACAAAAAGACTACAATTTAATTTTTAGTAAAATAAGAAGTGTACTTGCAGCAAAAACATTTGGTACATAGATATGGGATATTCCCTTTATATTAATGGAAATAAGATATTTTCCATAAAATTATTAATAATAAAGGTGGAAAAGTAACTTTTTCTGATAATGATAAAGGTAAAATCTATATAATTGGTAATACTTTACTTCTTAAAAACATTTAATCTAAAATATTTTTTTTGTTTTAGGAAATAATCTGAACCTCAATATAATAATTCAATTATGTGATGATTTTTTCCTTATGAACATCATGAATGAAAAATTTAGTCATCAAATTTTATTACGTAAATTCATTAATTCTTCTTATAGGCATGACAATGTTTACACACATAACTTAGATGACCTCAATAACCAAGATTTACCACTACTTATTGTAGTAGGTGAAAAATCTCATTTATGTTATTGAATATTATGACACTTTAATATAAGAACATTAGAAAAAAAATTATGAAATGGATAATAAGATATATTATAAATATTATGTTTTATTATTCTAATTTTTATGATGATTTTCAAATTAGAGAGAAATATAATTCATTTTTTATATCTACAATAGATGTTTAATCTTTCTGTTATTTATATTTAGTGCACATGGATTTATTTAGTCCATTAAAAATAGAAGTGCGAGAGGAAAATATTATGTATAATCTTTAGAAAATGACTACAAAAGGTACACATGGTATTATTTTCTAACTGAAATGTATGACTCCTTTTTCTATTATAAAATTTTTGTAACTCTTGTTAAAATTTTGAAAAATATACCTTTTGTAACTATTTATAGTGATCATTGTGGATAATTAGTATATTTTTAATTTGAATAATTTTGTTGTAAAAAATGTATAACACACAACTTCTCAACTCCTACAACACCTCAAAAAATGTAGTTCAAAAAATAAATAGAGTCACTTAATAGATTTATTTATCCATTTTGAGACATCAATGTTTTTTTGAACATATTTGTCTTGAATATATAGCACTTCCCTCTATACTATAAATTGTGTTTTACTTAGACATTTTTATTTAAAATCCATATGAGTTATAGATATTAAGATATCTATAATTATTTTAATTAATAGTTTTTAGATTCTATGTATTAATTCTATGTATTAAATATAATTAGAATAAATTTTCTCTAAAATTCGATGAAGGAATTTTTCTTGGTTATTCTATAATGAGTAATGGTTACATATATTTTAATAAAAAATTTGTTAAAGAAACAGTTCCTATTAAATTTGATGAAATTGATCCTTTTGTTTACAAACAACCTGAAACCTGGTTTTTAGAGGTTATTTCAAAAACTAATTTTCAACCCTTGTTAGAAAATTCATCTTAAGAGAGAACTATAAATGAATTTTTTTTTGATTTACCTCGATAATAAATTCAATTTGTTGCTGAAAAAGTTCCTTTTATAAATCAAAGTAATCAAAAAATCCTTACGAATTATCCTAGTGATAACATTTTTGGATATGTAGATCAAACAATTAAAACTATATGTTTCTCAAGAAATGAATGTGAATATTTTACACATATATGGAAATTTGAAACTAATACTTCTGATGAGGCTTTAAGTGAAGATTGGAAAAAATTTATGCAAGAACTCAGTGATTTGGAGTGGAATAATGTTTAATATTTTCTTGAACATCATAAAGAAATTTTAGTAATTGGTTTAAAATGGGTTCATTGAAATAAATGTGATAATAATTGAGTAGTAGATAGAAATAAATCTAGATTTGTTATAAATGGATATAATCAACAAGAATAGATATACAATAATAAAATATATTCTATAGTATCTAGACTTAAATCTATTAATATACTTGTAGAATATGTATCATTACTAAATTCAATTCTTCTCCAAATGGATGTGACGCGATCTTTCCATAATGGATATAAACAAGCTTATGTTTATATAGAACAACTATTAGTTTTATAAAATAAAAATTCTTCAAATCTTGTCATCATTTATAGAAAAGAAGGTTGTGCACTTCAACAATCCACTAGTGAGAGATATGATAATTTAACATTATTTTTATTACAAAATAGTTTTATTAAGGAAACTGTTGATCCAAATATTTTTAAGAATTTTTTTAAAGATATCATCATTTTTTAAATTTATTTCAATGACATTTTATTTAGTTAATCTCAAAAATATATTATTGGTTCCATTGTGAATATTATGAAATCTGAGATGAACTAAGTAGGATGGGTGAATTTCTTTTTTCCTCTTGGTTTCCAGCATTCTCAAAAACTAGAAGGAACATTTTTATTTAGAAAAAATTATATAAAATATATTCTTAAAACATATGGATGCGAAAATAATAAATATATTAGTAGGACTAATGGGACTCCAAATGCTTTAGATATTGTTAAATCTATGAAACCAGTTGAACAAAAACATTTTAGAGGAATGATGAGTTAATTATTATATCTTACAGGCAGTTGACCAGATTTAATGTCTTCATTATTCCTATATGTAAGATATCAAGAAGATCAAAAAAATTTACAACACAAATTTGTGAAAAAATTGTTATATTAAGGTTACTATGAATCTTTTAATACTTTATACTTCTGGAAATGATTTTTTTGCAATGTTTTTTAGATGGTTATTTTGATTGATGTAATATGGATAGAAAAAGAACATCATGATATTTTTATTTTTTAGGAGATACTTTTGGCTTGTTGTTCATGAAAGATACATTGTTTTAACCACTTTCCTCTACTAAATTAGAATATTTGGTAGCTTTATGTATTTCATCTCATGTTTTGTGGATACAACATATACTCTCTAATTTTGGATTGATTTTTAGTAAAAACTATTTTTTAAAACACAAGTTCCATATCATCAAGAAAAAACCTAGAACATCACTCAATAGATGAACACATAAATATAAGATATCATATTCAATGATATCACACACAAAAATTAGAAATAATTTTACATATTATCAGAATACATGAAAAATATGATTATATTTTTATAAAAACATCTTTATTTTGATCCATTTAAAATTATTAAACGGAAGCTGGGAATAGTCAATATAAAATGATCATTCATAACTATATCTTTATTAAACCAAATCGTTATATAAATGAAATCATTAAAAATGGTTTAGTATATTATTTTGAATACATTTTATATTTTCTCAAGCATACATTTTGTTATAACGTTTTTAAACAATGTATTTGTAAGAAATTATTCAAATGCAATATTTGTTAGAAACATTCAAGACAAATTATTTTTTTAAATTTATTCAGATAAAATTTATTTTTCAAAAATATATTTAGATTAAAAGTTTTCTAAAAATTTAAATAAATTTATATTTTTGAATAATATTTTGAAATAATGCATATAAATTTATCCGAAAAAAGAAAAATCACAACCTTCTGTTTTCATCTATAATTTTTTTATTAATTTTATAGTTTTAATACTATATATAAATTGTTTAAAATATTTTATATTATATTAGTATGAATATTCGACACATAGATTCTATATCAAAACTAATAAATATTCAATATTTCAAAAATTATATTTACAAAATTTGAGGATTTTCATGATTTGTTGGTCTGTAATAGGGATTCTTTCTAAACAATTAGATATGAAGAATACGAAGAGTATCTCTCTAATAGCACTACATATTTGAGTGGTGGATCATTATTGATTATCACAATTCTTCTTCCAATAAGGCCTTTATTCCTTCTAAATTTCATCAATCTGATATTTTTTTGGTTTTTTTACCCTTTACATCATTTTATTTTTTAGATTCCATAAGTAATTTCACTAGTAGGGATGCAGTCCAAGAATGAATTATTAAAGGATCATGGTTTTAGGTATGAATATTTTTGAAAAGCATGATTGTGACATCATGTTACATTGATATGGTGTGTTTTCCATATCTTTGAGGTCCCTTTTTTGTGTTGAGTTTTAGATATTGTTTCTTGTATTTTCTACAGGATGCAATATATTTACATATCCTGTAACAAGGTTACAATACATATAATGTTTTCTAGGTAAATGTCTTGAGAAGAATTCATGTTGTGAAAGGTTATAGGAAATGATGATTTTTATACGTCGTGAGATAATTAAATATCAAATTTTAGTCAAAGAAGACTAGTTTTTTGAACTATTTAGACATCATGGATTTTATGAAATGTAAATGAACTACATGTAGTGTCATTCCCTGATCAGGGATTTTTAGGGAACTGTGTGGGATTTTTGTGTCCATTCTACAACAAGTTCCCCTCAACTCTCGAACAAGGGTTCCTCTCCGATAATTATGAGAGACTTTATTCCTTCTATATTGATATGTTCAACATTAAATCATTGTTTTATTTGTAGTGTGTCTCTCTATATTTGTTGTGTGATCTTGTTTAGAAGGACGTTCATTTTTTGGTTGTGGTGTTACAGGTGTTTGTTCTTTATTAATGTGGTGTTTCATTTTCTATTATGACCCTCTTTCTCAATTAAATCAATTCTGAGATGTGTTAACTGGGTTCTATGGCCTTCGTTGACATTGTTGAGTTTTCATTTTTGGTGGATCTTGTTGTGAGCGTGTGCGACCTGAGTTTTGAAGTAGGTGGTCTTGTCTCTAACCTATGTTTCATAAACTATATTTTTACTTTTATAGAAATTGATTTATATATAAATTGTTTGTGAAAATATCATGAATTGTTTATGTGTGTTGAATATATAATTTAGAGAAAAATGGTTTTCCCCTAGTTGTTGATAAATGGAATGAGAAGGGGTATTCCTCTATTCATAGGTCTATATTCTCAGAAAAATGTTTTCACTTGATTGGTGGTGGTACAATTAGTCTACTATCCTATCATGTTTATTCCTTAGTGTTGATACCTTTACTGCAACTATTTTCTTTTGTTTCGTGGATTTTTCGTTTTATCTTTGATATTCATGATTATACTTTTTATAAAGGAAATAAATATTGTAATTTGAAATTGATATACCATATTTTTTATTAATCTGAAAAATGGAAATGTTTACCATGTTTCCATTAAATCTACTTTACTACTTCTCATTCCATTTTTTATTTGAGATGAAAATACATGAGTTTTTATATAGAGACTTTTTAGGAACACTTGGGTGGGATCCTATTGAGCCTATTAACTCACACCCTTTACACCCCCTTGGAAGATGCATAGAACTTTGTATTATTTTAATGCAGTGAAAGGAAAGGTGATGCAGTGAGGCAGTCTGGTTTCATGTGAGCTGAGTTGGGTAGTTGGTGGTGATATAATGGTAGTCCATACACGTTATCACATGGATTGTCATTTTGGTTTTTGTTCTTTTGTATTTATACTTGTCTCTTAATGATTTTGGAGACCTTGATAGATGTTTTGTTTCCAATATCTTCTTACAATTATGGAATATATTTATTAGCTTTCCATTGTTCATTCATGCTCAATGTATATATTTTCATTGTGTTTGTTCAGGTTGGTAAAATTAATTCTCTTTGGTTTGTTGTTCGATGCCTGGGTGCTTGTATTTATCGCATGGGGATCAGGAACACCCTTTAGATATGTGATAGAACTGGTTGGGTTCCAGGTTTGAGGGTGAATCGAGTCGGATAATTATTAAATGGTGTCAACGGAGGTATGTCCCCAAGAGTCATTATCTCAGAATGTCTATTAGACTGAAGATAAGATTATTGTAACTTAAGAGGTATGTTCTGATAAGTGAATTTCCAACTCTTATCGTGATACTCTCAATATTCCCTGGTATTTTGGGATATATGTCTCTACGTTCTAGGTTTAGTTTTTAGTATTATTTTCTACTTATGGGTTTTTGGTTTTGAACTAATATTTACTATGTTATCTGATCGTTTCTTCTATTTCGGTGTGTAGTAGAATTCCTACAAGACATCTTCCATGAGTTCCTTATGAGGGTATAGTTGATTGTCATCAAGGTAATTCCCTACAAGATCAAAATATCAATGAGCCTATAGTATAGGAATTTTTTATTTTTTATTAGAACATATCATGATATCAGGTTAAAAATGTTGAGGTGCATTCAGGAGCTGGTGGAGAGAGATATCGATTGTGAGAATTATTATATGAGAATCCACCATCCTATAAATGAATGAAATAACTTCAAGAGGTGGAGACTGGTTGTATAAGTTCAATAAAATATTATAATTTATGGAAACACCTAACAATTTCAAGTTGAAGTGTGAAGTGTTCATGCTCGAGGGTTTCGGTAAGCAATGGTGGAATTCGATAGTCCATGAAGATAGACATGTTTACTTAGATTGAAAGGGTTTCAAAACCTCATTATTCTAATAGTTCTGACTAGAGTCACTGTTGATGGAAAAATCTCTAGAGTTCCTCTCTTTTCAATAGGGAGAGAATTTTGTGTCGGTATAAACCAACCATTTTTTTGGTCTTGATTGTTTTTCTATGAATGTGCTAAATAATGACAAGTTGAAGGCACAGAATTACCTGCAGTGTTTGTGACCAGAGATCATATTAGAGGTATTTATGGTAATTATTTATAACTATGCAGAGATGGTAGACAAATCTATGATGGATGATATGAATATAACAAGAAATATTAGTTTTTTTACATCTTCCCTTCCATCTAGTGGAAGCATCAGTGGGATGCATGTGAAGAAGAGGAAGTGAACGGATCATTACAGGTGTGGTAGAGGTTGATCACAAAAAGATTCCTCCTATACACCATCTTCTATATGTAGAAACATTCCACTTAATTGTTATAATTTTGGAAATACCAGACACATAAGATTTTCTTTTCATATTTCTATGATGATTTGAAACAACTGTGGATGCATTGCTCACTTACGGTGCTTTTTTCAGGCTATGACCATGCATCATTTTGATTAGGTTTCATCAGCTCAAAAGGCTACTATGTTCCATTCATATTCTTCAAGAAGTAAAGGGTTCCATCCAAAGGCCTCAATATTAAAGCAATTTCATGTGTAATATAAGTTTCTAGTAGATGTTGATGTAGGTCTGACAATAGTGGGAGGTACTATCCTCATTGAATCTCTCGTCGAAATTTCATTATTTAATGCTAGATCCACCCACTCATTTACATATACACATTTTTCTAATATTCTTAATCTTCTAATAAAACTTATGTCCTTTTTAATAGAGTTTGTGATGCCTCTTGGAAGGAGAATAGTATAGGGGCTCAAGTTACATTCTTTTTTGTTAGTGATTGCTGATACATAGTTATTATAGGATTTTTTTCATTATTGATCCAGATCTTTTTGAAATCATCATTGGTATGGATTTTCTTGTCTCTCATCAAGATTTGGTTTTTTTCTGTTATCACCGTGTTTCTTTTCATGCAGTTGATGGGAGTTCTGGGGTGTTTTAGGGGGAGTGGGACTCATGGTCTAGTCGTACAGGACCTTCCCCCTAGATATAAGATGTTTATTACTATTATTTTTATTGAGGATGATGAATTTTATTTTTTTGTTGGCATTACCATTGTTTTTTTGTAATTTGTTATTTTTTTTATAAGACTTCTTCGGTCATCCTTCTGAGAGAGAGGTAGAGTTTACAATTGACCTGGTGCTTGGTACATAGCCAATACTGATACAATCTTATTTTATGGATCCAAAAAAGATAAAATAGCTCAATATTAAGGTGGATAAACTGTGGTAAAAACATTTCATTCAACCTAGTGTTCACCTTGGGAATCCCCTGTTCTCTTTACTAAGAAGGAATATGGTTCACTTCAATTGTATGTGGACTATTAGAAGTTGAATCGTGTAATATTTATGAACATGTATCCTTTAACTCTTTTGGATAAAGTTTATGATCATTTATGGGGGGAAAGTGATTTTCAAAGACTGATCTTCAGTTCGGTTATCATCAGCTCTGAGTCTGGGTGTCTGAAATACTTAAAATAACATTTAAGATCCGGTATGGCCATTATGAATATATTGTGATGCATTTTTGTCTAACTAATTCTCTTGTAGTTTTATGGATTGTGTGGATAAAATATTACATCAATATCTTGACACATTTGTGGAAGTGTTCATGGATAATATCCTAGTTTATTTAGAATCCAAGCATGCTCATGAGCACCATTTGAGTTTAATTCTATAAATTATGAGAAGTATCCATTTGTATGGAATGATTTTGAAATGTAGTTCCTAGATTTGAGAAGTGAAGTTCATAGTGCATGTAAATTCTGAACCAAGATTATAAATTCATCATGAATAGGTGAATGATGTATTTTCATGGAAAGAACCATGGAATGCCTTTGAGTTATGGAGTTTCCTTGGTCATTCTGGATATTATCGATGGTTTTTAAGGATATATCTATACTGGAATCACCATGGACTCTTCTTACTGGGGAAGAAGTAAAATTTACAAGGGATGAGAAGTGTTAGTATTGTTTAAATTAACTAAAATGACTTCTAACATTAACTACTATTCTTATATTATTTGAGCCTGGTAAGGGATACTAGGTGCTTTTCACTGCTTCTAGTTTTTTTTGGGGATGTGTGCTTATATGGGATTACCATGTGGTAGCTTACAGCTCTCATCATCTTTTGCTACATGATAATAATTACCCCCTTATGATTTAGAACATTCTATAGTAATGAATGTGCTTAAATGATGGGTGCATTATCTCTTTGGGGATAGGTTCATAGTATCTTCAAATTTTAAGAATTTTAGTTAAATATTTTTTTTATAAATACATGAATATCAGAAAGAGATGATGATAATGATACCTTCAATCTTTTGACTTTGATAATTCCTACACCATGGGGAATGGGAATTTCATTGAAGATGCTCTTAACAGGAAAGTATCATCACATGAAATTCTAGAATCAAAGGAAGAGTGGAACGTTAGAGTTATTTTCACTCAATTGCACCTATATTCTCATGATGATGTTTCAGGTATGGTTATGACCATTTTTTAGTTATCATCATCTTTCATAGAGTCTACATTGAAGATTCAATAGCATGATAATGAGTTCAGTGAAATTTGAGCGTGCCTTTATAGTGGGAGATCTTTTTTGTTGGTCTCTCTCTTTAGATGGTATTCTCCATTTTGGGAAGTGGGTATTCATACTAGCATTTTTGGGTAGTTATGTATTGTTTATTTTCAACAAATCTTTTTGCTCCATTCATCAATGAACTGTGAAGATGTATTATGACGTGGGATAATGATTCTGGTGGTTGGGTATGAAGTGTGAAATTGTATATTATGCGTCCCTCTGTTACACCTAACAAAACCTAAAGGTATAATACTTGAAACCCTCTATATTCTTTCATCATATTACTATGCCATTTTGGTAATGGGATGAGGTATCAATGGATTTTACTGTTGGATTACCATGGACACTGTGATGGAGAAATGTTATTTGGGTAGTTTTTGATTGATTGATGAAGTCTTCTCATTTCGTTTTGATCAATGATATCACTAAGGTTATATATCTGGGTAGATTTTATGTAGAAAATATTGTGAGGTTACAAGGGAGTACTTATTCTATTGTTTTAGGCAGGGATTATACCTACACCTTGAGATTCTGGAGGAATCTCCAAGAGGCTATGATAACTCAGGTCATGTTGATAATAGCCAACCAGCCATAGAAAGGTGGTCAGATGGATCATGTGATTTTGATCCTAGATGATTTTATTTGTTCATGTGACTTGGATTTTCATGCATTATGGGATAACCATCAAGGAATGGACGATTTTTTTATAAAAATCAATAATTAGTCATCTACCGGAATGGATCACTTTGAGGAATTGTATGGTCTTCAATTAAAATCAACTCTTTGTTGGGTTGAGGTGGGTAAAGTATCATTTTAGGACCATTTTTGGTCCAGGAGATGTCAGCGAAGATTCCGGATGTACATCACTATTTGGTTATTGCCAAAATTCAACCAAAACAGTATGTGGATTGGATTCATCATCCTTTGGTATTTTCCATATGTGACTGGGTATTATTTAATGTTTTTCCTCAGTTGGATGACCATAATCATGGAGAATAGTTAATGTTTTCTCTGATATTTAAACATTTTATGACACTGAGTGTCTTGGGAAGGTTGCTTATTGCTTAAATTTATTGTTTTAGTTGACATGTATTCATGATGTTTTCCACATATCTCATCTTAGTAAGTATCATCCGGATCCCTTCCACATTGTAAATTTAGAATAAAATATAGAACCAAAATGATTTCATTTTAGAGAAACCAGTGGATATTATTGACTCTCAAGTGAAAGTTTTATGTAGGAAGTTGATTCTATTGGTCTATTATTTATGGAAACTGAAATCAAATTCTTAAGAGGTATAGGAATGTGAGTCATTGATGAGGGAGTAGTTCAATCATATTTTTCTAGGGGTTACATCTTCCACATGACTTCTTAGGGATGGAAAATATTTTTGGTGGGTAGTTTGTAAACTCATGTTACATTTTTTGGGTATGTATTTCCTTTCTCAGAGTTTCGTTTTTCATGTGGGGTTCTAGAAGTAAATTTCTAGATTTTTTAAAGGAATCAAGAGATTTCGACACCGTGTAACTCAATTACACGATGTGTAATGGTTGTTGGGTGAATTCCATAAAAAGGATTCACACTATGAAAGGTTACATGACATGATGAGTATTACACATTCTGAGTTAATCAAATATCATATTTTAATCTACGATGACTTATTTTTTTCCATATTTGTACATCATGGATTTCAAGATGTTTAATGTTATTACAAATCATGTAATTCCATGAGTAGCGATTTTTAGGGAATCATATAGGATTTTTGTGTCCACTCAGCTACCACTTCTCTTATGCTATCAACCAAGGGTTCATCACCACTAATTTTGGTGGACTCTATCCCTAATAAATTGATCTATTAAACTTTTTATCTTCATTGCAGTTCCAGTGTGCCTCTATAGATACATTATGTGATGTTGTATTGGAGGATGTTCCATAGTTATTTCTGGTGTGGAAGGTGTTTGTTCTTATGGTATGTGGGGTTTCCTCTACTCTTATGACCCTCTTTCTCAATTGTTTCTATTTTTAGATGTGTATATGAGGTTATAATGCTTTCATTGAAATTGTTTAGTTTTCATTGTTGGTGGATCTTGTTGTGGGTATGTGCAAACCTAGTTTCGAGGTAGGTGGTTCTGCCTCTAGCCTAAATTTGATAAACCATATTGGTCCATTTTTATAAATTTATTTATAAATAAATTGGTATCAAATTGGAATTATTGTTTCGTGTGGGATGAAATAATTTTTTAAATAATTTTTCCCCTGGCTGCAGATAAATAAAAAAAACGGGTATTCCTCTGCTTCCTACGATTGCGTTCTAGGAACCAGATTATGAACATGATTGATTTGGGTATGATTAGTCTACTTTCTTGACCTTTTATATTCCTTGGTGTTGATACCTTTGTTGTTACTTTATTTATTACATGGGTTTTTCATTTTAACCACGATACAAAATCATATGCTTGTAATAAATGAAATAAAAATTGTTCTTGGAAAATTCTATACCTTTTTTTGTTTTTGAAATGTAAAAAATGGAAATGTTTACCATGTTTTATATAAAATTACATTTCTTCTTATCCTGATATAATTTAAATGAAATGAGCATATGGTAATTTTTATATAGAGAAATTTCATGGAACACTAGGGTGGAATCCTATTGAGCTTGTTAGCTCACACCCTATGCACCCATTCTATGGTGCATGGATCTTTATATTTATTCCAATGTAGGTAAACACATGGAGTCATAGTAAGGTAATGAGGTTTCATGTTAGCTGAGTTGGGAAGCTAGTGGTGAGAAAAAGGGATTTAGTTCATGCTATAAAATGGATAATATGTTTGGAATTGGTCCTTTATAGTTAGACATGTATCATGAATATTTTGGATTCTTTTTAATTTTTTTGTTTTCAATTTCTGCTTACAGTTTGGGAATATTTTTATTATCATTATGATGTTCCTTCCTACAACATATATATATATATATATCATGTGTTTGTTAAGGTTTTGAAAAAGAGTTCCCTTTGGTTTTTTGTTTTATGCCTAGGTTCTTTCCACCATCTAATGGGTATTAGGAATTCCCATAAGGAATGTACTGAAAAGGTTTGTGTTCCAGGTTTGAGGATAACCCTAGTTGGTTCATTACAACGATTGTCTTTCTATGTTGGGAACAAATTGTTGTATAAAAATATTGTTTCCATATGTTTTACCATATATTTGTAAGATATTATGACTCTTTTATAGATATTAGGGAATAATGTGGTCTTAATTTTGTTTCATTTCAATATATTGGAAAGTCATACATGATAAATATTAATTTAATTGCTGAATTAGTTCAAATTACTCTAGTAGATTATTCTTTTTTTTAACTTATAAATTTCTTAAGAATCTAGTATGTAACATCCTAGTTAAATAAATAATAATACATATTTCATATTTATTTATATTTGTTAATTAAATATTAATTTTACTTCAAATAGGTTTCTATGTTTGATAGTGTACTTGATACGCAACAACGGGTTTCTTTGAAATCTTACATTGCACACTAATAATATAATATTATTATTTTAAATGGTAGTTAACTCCTAGATGTTTTAATGGAGGGAATGAAAAAAACTATGTAAAATATGATTATACAAGTTTTTTAAATGTATTTACATTTATCCAATAAAAGTTAGAGGCTTAAAATTTGAATGAATGTAATTTTAAGCATAATTTACATTAAAAGGGTGATTTACAGCCTTTTAAGGGAGAACCCTCTTTAAATCTAGATTTTTTCACTTTAATACATTCTATTTGAACAAATGATATCTTTCTTTAGAATGGGGACATCAAAATTTACTTTTTGTAAATTTTTGGAATTTTTCCGATAAAGTAAATTTTTTGATGAATAGTGACAAATATTTTATTTTAATTCAAAACTGTGTTTCAATATAATTTACTTATATGGATAGATTATATTTTTAATTGGTTTTAAAGTGTAATTAGAATATATTTTTACTATTTAATCCATTGTTTTTCATTGAAATTAATTTCACTTTCAAATTGGACATAAACAAGTGTCAATCTTTTGATAGTTATTATTTCTTAAAAATGCGCTATTTGTTTTAACAATGGGAATTAAATTTAAATTAATTAATTCAACTTTTATGTTTTGAATTTTTAAAAATAGACATCATGTTTTAATTTTGAATATCAGATAAATCGTAGGCTGAATTTTTGGTATTTTTCTGAAAAACATCAATTTTTGATGAATAGTGAAACCACTTAGTAGTAGTTAAAAAACTGACTTTTTCATTTAAATGAAATTTTACCGCTTCTGTGAGTTGAATTTTAAAAATATGTGAGACATGGTTAATATAAAAAAGTAAAATTTGGTTCAACAAGATGAAAATAATTTTTGGTGATTAGTATCTTTTGACTTTTATTTATAGTGGTTAAAGGTAAATAGGGTAATTCAAGGTAAAAAGAATATTATAATTATTCAAAATTAACATAAAACCTGTCCAAACCTTATTGGATGAGTCATGGCCAACAAAGGGCATCCTTGGGACGATTTTAGGACCCCCTGGAGCCACTTTGGAGTGATATTGACACATTAGATTAATTAATTTAAAGTAAAGAAAAAAATGACAAAAACAAATATCTCTTTGTAAATTAATTTTTACATGGTGTTATATAAGTTATTTTTTCGACTATAAATATTCATTGTAAAGATAAAAATGTTATCCTACATCATGGTATTTTTTATATTAATTTTTAGACATCGAAGAAATTACATTATTAATTACACAATAATGGTGCAATATTTACCTCATTAATAAATGATTTAATTAAATAAAATTATGAATATTAAAATAACAACCAAAACCAGTCCAATTATTATTGGATGAGTTTATTTCGACCATTAGTCATCTTATCAATAACTGTAATGATTTTTGGACTTTTAGAAATAGAATATAATTATATAATAAAATAATATTTTCACACTTTCCTAAAGAGCCCCTCCTCCCCCTTATAAAAGGAGACCATTCCTATCCAATTCCTCACACCTCTAAAGCCATTTTCCTAGTCCAACCTCTGTCCAATTAATCTCCCTACATCTCTCTCCTCCACTTAGAAGCCTTACCTTAGGCAGAAGGCACATCAAGATGTCCATTCGGTTCAAACCAAAGAGAGTTACCCAAATTAAAGGTAACAGTTTCTCTTAAATTCATTTTATTTATTTTACTTCTCCAACCCCATGAACTATTTTTATTCCTTTATTTTGTAACAAAACTACTATATTCAATATTCTAGGATGTTTTTATAATAATTATTTAATCTACACTTACGCACACCTCTATGCTTCTTTAATTTTCATTTAAAAACACACCAATATGATTTCAAATATGTGTGACCACGATAATTTCATTTGAGGAAGTGCAGACTACAGCCCCCTCAAGGTGATATGATTCGTTCATGATATTCATGGACATATAAAGTATAGAGTTAATTTAATAATGTAAAAAATATATCATATGATATTATACTGGAATTATAATATACCTATGTATCATTTTATTTTAATTCCATTAAAATAATAAATTGAAATGAAAGTAGCATTCATGCGTATGTACGGCTTACTGTCTCCATAAAAGGTGAATTTCATTTCTTATCTCCAAATATTATGTACTATTATAAATACATATATATACTGCATATATAATATTTATATGATATCTAAATCATTTATATCATTCTGGAGATAATGGAATTTTGACCACATGAAAAAATTGTAATAATAACAAGTTCATTTTTGACTCAAGTTCCGAACCTCAATATAATATCCAATATGAACTCAAATAATTTACTAATTATTATAAAAATTTAAAAAGTTATATAAAAGAAATAATAAAAATTAAAATTATATTTAATCAAGTATGAATTAAATTATGTTTATTATTTAGGAAGAACAAGGAACACACAAGACAATTCAAACTTGAGGTAAGGGGTTTCTTATCTAACTTTTAATTTCGTGAGATTTCCATTATTCACCACTTATTTATTTCATGTTGTGTGTGTACTTCCAATGATTGTATTCATTGTGTAATATAATTTAGTTTATGGAAATTTACATCATCATTTTATTATCCTTCTTTCATGGGTGAATGTTTCGTAAGTTACCAAATTGATAAGGGAATTTGAAATTTCAATTTCCACTCATTCTGTATTACGCATACTTCATTGATTATTTTACTCCGATATTATATGTGGAATTACTATTGATTTGCTTATGTCACAATTTTCAGTCCCTTTTCTGTGTATATACTTTTGATACACATAATCACTCCATTTATAAATTCTCAAGACATCGACATGAACTAGATAAGAGTAGTTTTAACTCAATATCCATTTGTTGAGTTAGATATCCAATTCATTAGTGTTGTTTTGACAAGAATATGTGTGAATGTCCTCTGATTGATTTACACTAAATATCCAATCATATTGACTGTATTTATATTTTTCACACATAATTATGTCGTTGATTTATCCTTAACCTAAGGATACAGTCTTTAATAGAGATTTCATCTCAATTTACATTCCATTGAGACTTCTTTGTTGTTATACACCAAATAACTTTTATATGGTGTATATACTATACTTTGAAAGATTATATCATGAATATTTTTATTCTCATGATATTACAAAGTTTTGATTACCACAATTATTTGTATTCAAGTGTCACTCTTTTGGATAGGAACTCTAACTAAAATATCATTTAAAGTTTTTTTAAAGATTTATTATTCTAAATATTTCCCATTAATGTACATGTTTTAAAATTGTTTTAAGGATTTATTTATATGGAAATTAAAGTTTTAAATTTTAATTTTTTTAAAAAAGTTTCAATGTTGTATGGGACACTTTGATTCAAAAATCTATTTTAAACGACTTTTTGACAAATAGTGTGAATTTTAAGTGTTTTCCAGAAAAAGGGGGATATTTCCCTCAAATAATTTTGATGATTATTTCAATCTATGTCAATATCCTTAATTATTATTGATTGATGTTAATTTTTTACAATAAAATATTCCATATTATATTGAATGAGTTTTTTTTTACTGTGGATGTGCTATTTTTATACCATTCATGGTTTGTGGATAAATTATTAACATTTCATATGCTAGTTTTAATAAGAATGTTTATGTTATGTTTCAATATTTTCATATAAGGAATACATTGGACTTAGTACGTGACGAATGTAGCCCACTATAGCTCCTAGATGCATCAGTTGGTCTCACGAGACAAACCAGTGTCTTGGCACCAGGCCTTGACAAAATCTTACTTGTAGTCTTAGGACAAGGCCTTGACTATGTAGTTATGATAGTCTGGAATTATGCATTCCATCCTTAAGAAAGTGGTTATTGATATTGCATGTTATTATTTGACTAATAGAATATCCATGTAAATATTTAAATGGAATTATTTTATTTTTTTCCATATTATGTTGAAGATCAAGTTTAAAAGGATTTTTTTTAGTTTTACATTGACTTAAATGTTTATTCTTATTTATCAAAGTTTCTGCTATATTGTTATACTTACTGAGAATTTTAGCCCACCCCTTTCTATGTTTTATTTTTCCAATGATGTGAAGAAGTTAGTTATGAGTGGCTTGCAGGCATAATCTTGGAAGCTTGGATGTTTCCAATGGAATAATTTAGTGTTGTTTTTATTTTCAAGTTGTAATGTTGACCTTATGAATGTATCGATTATTTCCAAGGCTACTAAACTAATCGATATATCAAAACATGGTTTCCTTGTATCATGCCAATGTTATGTAATAATGCACTAACTATGGGTAACTGGGGTTGGGGTGTTACAGTTGGTATCAGAGGAAGTTTTTACAAACCATGGAACTAGATTTAGATAAACTCTAATTAGAGCACATAGCCCTAAGATAGACTTTGAGGATTAGTGTAGAAGAACATCCTAAAATTTTTGTATTGTAGATATTTTGTGAGTTTTCCATCCAATATATACCTCTCTGGATACGACCAGGTAGAGGCGGCTCTAGCATAGATGTACCTAGGGGTAAAACTCAAAAACACCTCTTTGAGCTTGACTCAAATAGGAACTAGTGCACGAAAATGTGCCTTACTGCACTCCTAGTTATGACACTCCCAGGGATATTCTTAAAATAATTTACATTTTCTTTACAAACCTATTTGAAGGATTTTAATATAAGATGTTAATAAATAACATTGGTTAATACAAGGGTGTTTTTTATTGAAAATAAGGAGTAATGATATTTTCTAAACAACTTTCTGACTATTCTTACTCACACAATGTTTTCTGGTTTTAGTCAATGGATGGTTTTCAAGGAAGTAATAGTAACTTGTAAAATGATGTACAAGGTGGGAACGATGGTGGAAATGAGCACCAAAATAGAATGTTGATAGCCGTAAAAGATATCGTGTTCGTTCCAAATCAGTTTTCCAAAAATATGACAAAAAAATATATTAACCAACTCTCGGAATCAACTGAGAAGAGAAAGGTGATTAATGATAAGAGCTATAGTAGTGGAGACCCTGGAGAAAAGAATCCTCAATTTCCATCATGCATGAAATTTGGAAGAAGACACCCAAGAAAGTGTCTTAATGTAACAAATAAATGCTTTACGTGTGGGAAAGAAGGACATAAAGTGAAGAATTGTCGAGGAAAAATGATGAGTACTATGGAAGAAAATAAAAATTGTCCCAAGAATCCATTTACAGTAATTTCTCATAAATGTAGGGGACTTTTCCATTACTCGAGTGAATGCCCTATTCTATAGAATATTTTCATGGTAAAAGAAGATGTTATGTGGAAATAAATGGTTGGAGAAATTTTTAAAATTATTAGTGACCCTTGTTGATGGAATTATATTGGAATAATTTTTTCTTGTATCTGCAACCCTGCAGTTTGTCAATTGAAAAAGATATTTGAGGAAGAAATATCTTTTCTCTTGTGGATACACTTATAAATATAAATTTGGTTTTATATGATCATTGGTTTTGAGGAAATTACAAGTTATTATATTTTGGGATGAAAATGCAAGGTATGAGATAACATTTGTTGTTAAATTATGTTATGGTTATTTTGAAGAATTTACCTCATTTTTTTTAAAAAGGACAACAAGTAGACCGTGTGATAACCCATAATGTCAGACAAAGCTACGGGAATTGAAACATCAATGAGAGTGCGATTGGGATTTTTCGCCTACCACTGGACTACGTGAAGTCCCTGGTTAGTGTGACTAATCATTTTTGTTAAATGATTTTATTTATCAATAATAATTTTATTTGGGATATTTTGTCTTAACAAATGAATACCCTTAGTAGAGGAAAATGATTTGGTGATTAAGTGATAAATGTTTTCTTAGAAGTCATTCACTTTATTGGGAACACTATTTACCTATGAAAAATAGAATACTATGGTATTTCATTTGAGGAATAATGGTAATTTTTTATCAATGTCTTTATTATGGATTTATAGGGATTTGGGGTATTTATGGAAATGATTAACCTATAATAGAGAATAAGTTATTAGGTTAATTACTATTAATTAAGTGAATTCAAGAGCAGTTGATGTCATTTGGAGATAAAATTTAATGTGGAAGACTGGGTAATCAAATTATTCTATGTTTTGGGTTTCAAAATTAGTTTATATTATATTGATCAATTTTAAAGAGAATAGTTTATTGAATGGTATTTATTGAACTTTGTGTACTGTTGGATTAATTTTAGAAATTAAGATTGGTATTTCATTCTCTAAAGGATTATCCTTTTTGGGGATCATGTGATCTTTTACATACAATTTTGGTGGTGGTTAATCACTAAAGACAAGTTAAATATATTTTTTATTTTTTTGTGGATCATGTGATTCTCTAGAAGTTGATTCTAGCTCTTCTAGTGTGACCAAGTCTTCTTGAATACTAATTGTTTGAAAAAAACGATGAGTTGGTGGTAAAAAATTATTAAAGAATGAAACTCTACTTAAAAAGTAAGTATATCCCTTTATTTTCTTAGTCCATATAAGAAATAAATTCCTCAACTTTATTAAATCGAAAATAAAACAAAAAAACATTATCCGTTTACTTTTCCTACTGGGAAAGTAATGACCATTTGTCTCATCACATGTTTGTGATTTTCTTATTTTTAACATTCTCCTAATCATGTTTTCTATCCCTCTCCATCAGAAATATACACTTAGTTTATCATATATATCCTTGTTTTCCTACATGGAATCCTAGTATGGGTTATCATGGGTGACCTCTATACTTTTTGTTCTTTCTTTTAAAGTGACAGTTTTACTGACACTTTTCTTATCTGGGGATTTTAATGAAGTTTCCAAGCCCGATTTTAAAATTGTGAGGACAGAATTCCCAAAAGGGGGGAAGGATGTAACATCCCATGTAAATAAATAATAATACATATTTCATATTTATTAATATTTGGGAATTAAATATTAATTTTACTTTAAAGTGGTTTCTATGTTCGATAGCGTACTCGATACACAAAAAGGGGTTTCTTTGAAATCTTCTGTTTCACACAAATAATATAATATTATTATTTTAAATGGTAGTTAACTCCTAGCCGTTGTATTGAAGAGAATGAACAAAACTAACTACAATATGATTATACATGTTGGTTAAATGTATTTACATTTATCCAATAAAAGTTTGAGGCTTAAAATATGAATGAATCTAATTTATATCGAAAGGTCAATTTACTGCTTTTAATGGAGAAACCTCATTAAATCTAGATTTGGTCACTTAATGCATTCTATTAGACCAAATAAAATCTTTCTTTATAATGGGGACATCAAATTTTAGTTTGAGTAAATTTTTGGAATTTTTCCGATAAAGTTCATTTTTTGAAGAATAGTGAAAAAAATTGTATTTTAATTCAAAACTATGTTTTAATCTAATTTATTTATATGGTTAGATTATATTTATAATTGGGATTAAAGTGTAATTAGAATATATTTTTAACATTTAATCCAATTTTGGTCATTGAAATTAATTTCACTTTCAAATTGGACATAAACAAGTTTCAGTCTTTTGATAGTTATTATTTCTTAAAAACACGCTATTTGTTTTAACAACGGGAATTAATTTTAAATTAATTAATGCCAATTTTATGTTTTTAATTTGAAAAAATAGACAAAAATTTTTAATTCAGAATGTCAAATAAATCTTAGGATGAATTTTTGGTATTTTTCTGAAAAACATCAATTTTGGATGAATAGTTAAACCACTTAGTAATAGTTAAAAAACTGACTTTTTCATTTAAATGAAATTTTACTGCTTCTGCGAGTTGAATTTCAAAAATCCAAGAGACATGGTTAAAATCATGAAGTAAAATGTGGTTCAATAAGATGAAAATAATTTTTGGTGAATAGTAACTTTTGACTTTTATTTACCGTGGTTAAAGGTAAATAGGGTAATTCAAGGTAAAAAGAATATTATAATTCTTCAATATTATATTAACACTTGTCTAAACCATATTTGATGAGTAATGGCCGACCAAGGGCATCCTTCTCTCAATTTTGGGACCCCATGGAGCCACTTGGGAGTGATATTGACACTTTAGATTAATTTGTTTAAAGTAGAGACAAAATTGACATAAACAAATATCTCCTTGTAAATTAATTTTTACATGGTGTTATATACTTTATTTTCTCAACTATAAATATTAATTAGAAATATTAAACGATTTCCTAAATCATGGTATTTTCTTTATAATTTTTAGACTTTTATAAATTAAATTATTAATGACACAATAATGGTGTAGTATTTACCTCATTAATAAATGATTTAATTAAATAAATTATAATATTACAATAACAACCAAAACCAGTCCAATTCTTATTAGATGAATTTATTTCGACCATTAGTCATCTTATCATCAACTTTAATGATTTTTGGACCTTTAAAAACCAAATATCACCATATAATAAAATAATATTTTCCCAGTTTCGTAAAGAGCCCCTCCTCCCCCTTATAAAAGAAGACCATTTCTATATAATTCCTCAAACCTCTAAAGCATTTTGTCTTGTCCAACCTTTGCAAAAGTAATCTCCCTACATCCCTCTCCTCCACTTATAAGCCTTAACTTAGTCATAAGGTACTTCAAGAAGTCCTTTTTTTTCAAACAAAATAGAGTTACCCAAATTAAATGTAATCATTTCTCTTAAATTTATTTTTTTATTTTACTTATCCAACCCCATGAACTATTTTTAATCATTTATTTTTTAACAAAACCAGTCTATTAAAAATACTAGGATGTTTTTATAAGAAGTATTTGATCTACACTTACACACACCTCTATCTAATGGGTGAAGAACATAATGTTACTGTGGATGGAAAACTAACGCCTCCGGAAATAATGATTGTTCGATTATCTCCTACTGCCTCTTATGGTGGCCATTATGATGGAAATATATTTATATATTATGTTTATTGTGTTTATTTTTTCTCTATTCTTATGTAATTTCCATTTAAAAACACACCAATATTCTTTCCAATATGTGTGACCACAATAATTTCATTTGAGGAAGTGCGGACTACCGCCCCCTCAAGGTGATATGATTCGTTCATGACATTCATGGAACGTATAAAGGATAGAGTTAATTGAATTGTGTATAACATATATCATATGATATTATACTGGAATTATAATATACCTATTTATCGTTATGTTTTAATTCCATTAAAATAAAAAATAGAAATTAAAGTAGCATTCAACCGTATGTACGACTTACCATCTCCATGAAAGATGAATTTCATTTCTTATCTCCAAATGTTATGTACAGTTATAAATACATATATAAAGTGGATGTATAATATTTATATTATATCTAAATCATTTATATCATTCTGGAGATAATTTATTTTTGACCACATGGACAAATTGTAATTATAACAAGTTCATTTTTGACTCATGTTTCGAACATCAATAATGTATCCAATATGAACTCAAATAATTAACTAATTATTATAGAAAGGTAATAAGTGATATAAAAGGAATAATAAAATTTAAAAGTGTTCTTAATAAAGTATAAATTAAATTAAGTATATTGTTTAGGAATAACAAGGAACACGCATGACAATTCAGACTTGAGGTAAGAGGTTTCTTATCTCACTTTTAATTCGGTGATATTTCCATTGTTCACCACAAATTTATTTCATGTAGTGTGTGTACTGACCATGATTGTATTAATTGTGTAATATGATTTTGTTTATGGATACTTACATCATCATTTTATTATCCTTATTTTGTGGGTGTATGTTTCGTAAGTTACCAAATCAATAATGGAATTTAAAATTTCAATTTCTACTCATTTGGTATTAGGCATACTTCATTGATTATTTTACTCCAAAATTATGTGTGGAATCACTATTCATTTTCTTATGTCACAATTTCCACTCCCCTTTATATGGATATACTTTTGACACACATAATCACTCCATTGATAAATTCTCAAGTCATCGATATGAACTTGATAAGAGTAATTTTAAGTCAATCGTTATTTGTTGAGTTAGATATCCAATTCATTGGTGTTGTTTTTACATGAATATGTGTGAATGTCCTCTGATTGATTTACACAAAATATCCAATCATATTGACTGTATTTATATTTTTCACACATAATTATGTCGTTGATTTATCCTTAACCTAAGGATACAGTCTTTAATAGAGATTTCATCTCAATTTAAATTCTATTGAGACTTATTTGTTATTATACACCAAATCACTTTTATATGGTGTATATAATGTAATTTGACATAGTATATCATGAATACCTTTATTATCATGATATTACAATGTTTTGATTACATCAATTATTTTTATTCAAGTGTCTCTCTTTTGGTTAGGAACTCTTACTAAAATATCACTTTAAAATGTTTTAAAGATTTAATATTCAAAATATTTATCATTAATGACCATGTTTTAAAAATGGTTTTAAGGATATATTTATATAGACATTAAATTTTTAAAATTAAATTTTTTTTAAAAAGTTTCAAAGTGATATGAGACACTTTGATTCAAAAATATATTTTAAACAGATTCTTCACAAATAATGCGAATTTTATGTGTTTTCAAGAAAAAGGGGGATATTTCTATGAAATAGTTATGATGATTATTTTAATCTATGTCGATATCCTTCATTATTCTTGATTAAGGATAATCTATTACAATAAAATCTTCCATATTGTATTTAATGAGTTTTTTTTACTGTGGATGTGCTATTTTTATACCATTCATGTTTTGTGGATAAAGTATTGACATTTCATATGCTAGTTTTAAAACGAATGTTTATGTTATGTTTCAATATTTTCATATAAAAAATGAATTGGACTTAGTAAGTGACGGGTGGAGCCTGCTATAGCTCCTTGATGCAATGGTAGGTCTTATGAGACAAACTAGTGTCTTGGCACAAGGCCTTGACAAACTCTTATTTGTAGTATTGGAATAAGGCCTTGAATATGTGGTTATGATAGTCTGGCATTATGAATTCCATCATTATAAAAGTGATTATTGATATTGCATGTGATTATTCGACTAGTATAATATCAATGTGAATATGTAAATGGCATTATTTCATTTTTTCCATATTATGCTGAAGTTCATGTTTAAAAGGCTTTTGTTTTACTTATGCATTACCTTAAATGTTAATGCTTATTTATGAAAGTTTCTCCTATATTGTTTTCCTTACTGATTATTTTAGCTTACCCCTTTCTATGTTTTATTTTTCCCAGGATGTGAAGAAGTAAGTTATGAGTTACTTGATGAAATAATCTAGGAATATTGGATGTTTCCAATGGAATAATTTAGTGTTGTTGTTCTTTTCATTTTGTAATGTTGACCTTATGAATGTTTCTAGTATTTCCAAGGCTATTAAACTAATCAGTCTTATGGGACCTGATTTCCTTGTATCATGGAAATGTTATGTAATAATTCACTGACTCTGGGTAATTGGGTTTGGGGCGTTACATTGTAACTTTTAAGAATTTGAAATCTAAAACATTCATATTTTCATTAGTTGATAAATTCTAGAAGGTTATTCACATATGTCTGGAAAATAAAATAATTACAATTTTGATGAAATTTCTTCTCATTCCTAGAAAAGGTGATAAGGAAAAATTAAAAATGAAATATTTTTTTGTCCTCAATTTATTATGAATCATGAGAAAATCAAATTTGTTAAAGTATATGATTAAGGTTATTGAGGTAGTGAAGGTTGGATCCATAAAGTTTAAGATTTTTATCCACCTAAATTTTATTAACAAAATGATGGTAAACCATTTTCAAGTTGATAAAATCAAGAACTCGATTACACTATTTATAGATAATGTTTTATTTATTAGTAAAAAATACTAAGAGAGATGTGTGTTTTTTCCTTCCCTTGAGAATGTTCTGGATAAATTAGACCGAGATTTTTTCATGTTATAAAATAAAAAGTTAAAATAAAATGTTTTAGAAAAGGGAGAAGCTACAGAATGATCCCCACCTTTCCCTTGCAAGAGGGAAAAACCATGTTAAATAGGTATTTTTATGATTTTATAAAAAAATGACAAAAGAAGCATGATGATCTATGTATTGGATTAGATAAGGTTTAGTCCTTTGCTTTGAAAGTTAATAACTATAAAAATATTCATGAAGAGGATAATAAGAAGAAGAAAAAGAATAAAAAAATATATGAAATATTAAATGGATAAAATTTTTAAAATTACAAATTTAGAAAATTCAGGTAAAAATTGAAGTTAAAATATAGGGATAGCTTCTCCTAGTTTTTCCTATTTTTATTTTACGTCTTCATTTTTCTCCGTCAGTTCCACTAGAGGGGCAGAAAGATCCACAATTAGATGTTTCTTTACCTATGTATTAGGAAAAATAAAAGGAATTCATTGTAGTAAAATATTAATCTAAAAAATATGATGATGTTTTTAAATTTTATAAGATTTTTTTTAATTAAAGTATATAACCAAAAAAATAAATTAAAAAAGAGATTGAAAATTTTAAGGAAGTTGAAGATGGAAGTGTTAAAAAAATATTCCACTTCTATTTCAGATCAATCTTAAATAGATAAAAATATTGAGGTTTTGGAAAAAGATAAAAGTTATGAGGAAGAATAAGATTATTATCATCATAAATGTTTTCTTACAAAGCTGATTTTGATAAAGAAGTTCCTATTGTATATGTTTTTGAAGAAAAAATATGGTGAAATTTTGGAATATGTTTGTGCTTCATGACCTCCTCCACTATCCATTCTAGAAGGTTTGTTTCATTTAAGATACTATGCTCCTTGAAAATTTTTATAAAGAATTGAAATTAATTTTAATTACCTAAATGATGATTTGAATAAACTCAAGGATTATCTTTATTTATTCTATCATTTTAAATCGAGATAAAAATATATATAAAAGTGAATGGTGTTTTGGAATGTTAAAAATTATTTAAAATGGTAGAAAAATAATGTTATTTAAAATGATATTTAATAAAATTATTTGAAAGGAAAATAAAAAAGAATGTACATTTTATAAAGTACTTCTTCATTGGTCCAATCATGCAGAAACTAATATGAATTTAATGATGATAAAATACATGGGATAAGAAGTTCATTGAAATAAACCTCAAATAATGCAAGATATATGAGTATAGAAGTAATTGATAACGAAATATCTATTGATAAAATCAAATCCACCACCATGAAACATGATGGTAAAATATAATAATATAATAAGAATATTAAAATAAATGAAGAAGAAGCATCTATGTTAAAGAAAGTAACATGATGTTTTAGTTTTTTTAAGAACAAGTATTTAATATGAAGAAAGGGAATTGGATGTTTCAAATTATTCATGAGGAAGATAAAAGGCTAAAATAAACTTTTTATAGTGTTTAAAAACCTTAATAAGACTTAAATAAGATGTATTTTTTAAAATAATCTATTAATGAAATAATAACTTTATAATCTTTTAAAAAAGATTAGTAATATTGAAAACATATTCTTGAATTATTATTTAAAATGAATTTCCTTCAATATTTATTTGGATGAATGTGTTTCCCAATTTTATTGGATTAATATATTTTCATATTTTTATTTGAATTTTTAATCCAAATATATAAAAATATTTCATACATTTTTCTTTCCATATCATTTAAGGTACACATTCTACCCTCACTTATTCTTTTTGAATATCACAAAGGTCGAGAAAACTGAGAAATGATAATTTTTAATTAAATATTTCAAAATAAAATAAAATTTTTAATGGGGGAAATAAAAAAATTAAATAATATGATGAAAGAGGTAAATATTATAAACATAAGGGGGGTTAATTATTTTCTCCATGTTTTTATGATTTTTTTTCCTCTTTGAATGTTATGATTTATACTTTTTAAAAAGGGGATATTGTTGAGTCAAAAGTATTCTATTGATACTTTTTAACCATAGTTCGGGAAATTAGAAACATAATTTCTTATTTATTTACTAACTTTTATACTTCCCTAGTTTTAATAATATATTATAAAAAATCAATTTTTCCATAACTATAAATATATATTTATCAAAAAAATATTTTGGTAATATGATGCACTTGTATTGGATAAATGATTATAAAATTAATCGAAAAAATAATTATATAAGATTATAATTTTATATAAAATTAATTTCATCAAATTATGTTATACTAACACAACTTAATAAAAATATACCATTTGGAGTTAGATGTGATCTCGAGATAAACTATTCTAAATCAGTTATTGGAATAATTCCATTTTACTAGATGAAAAAAAACTATTCTACTTGATTGAATCCAAAGACACTCTAGTTTTGTATAAAAATGATGTTCATCAGAAAAAAGAGGTTTGAAAATTAATTTAAGTAAAGTAATATTTCTTCTCAATTCATTTTATTCAAAACTACAAATTTTTAAATATGACTATTGGAGTTTTTCCTAAAAATTGATGTAGTATTCAATGAGAATAAATCTTTTGAAAACATGTCTATATAAATTTATTAATAAGAGTTTCTAGGGATATGAAGATACTGGTGTGTCTAATCTTACTTATCATAGGCTTTTGATAATGGAGCGATAGATTTGAAGTTGAGCTAAGCATAGGGGTATTTCTTATTTTAAGAAATACATGAAATACAGTTAGGTTAAAACTGTGGATACCCGATATTAGGGTTTGTGACTATCCATTACACTTAATGTTAATGTTTTTAAATATTTTTTTAATTATTTCCTAATATATTCGTACTTTATTTATAATTTTTAATTATATCTTGTTTTTGAATTTTATTTATTCTATTGTGCATTACTTAAAGACGTCTTACTTCTCTATAAAATTTTCATAACTCTCAAAATATATTTGAGATATAAATTAAATATGATTTTCCTATATATGGAAGTTATTAATATTAGTAGTTTTAGTTTATATTCCAAAATTCACCCCCTCTGGTAGTTTTTATAAATAGTCTTATGATCCTACATACTACATAGTCCCATATCTCAAGATTTACATGTCATGTATATCCTCAATTCATAAAAACATACTTCACTTATATATCAATAAAAATCAATCACTCTAATCCAAATAAATATTCCAATTCATATGTTTCACAAACATCACATACTGACATCACCAAATTACAATCACTAAACACCTTATCTCAAAGACAAGTTCACATCATAGTAAACATTATACAAAAAAAATGTTTTATATCACAATCACTTGCTTCCATATAAAAAGCCTATATTCTCAATTCTAAAAATAATATACATCCAATATTCTTACTTTGTACCTATCATATACACACCCTCTCACTAATCTATAGTATAGGAGAATAAGTATAATTGAATCCCATAACATACCAATTAATCTCATTGTAGATCTCAGTCGAGCTAAAAAAATATCAATCATACACTCTCTCACTACCCTGTTACCACACCCAACTCATACTACCATCAGCCCTGTTGTAGCAGAACAATACTCTCATGCCTAATCAATAAGTCTAGAAATCAAACGGAACCTGCATTGTTTTGAGATGTTCATTCCACTCAAGAACTATTTTTTTCTTTCTTCCATATACATATCAAATGTAAATCACATAAATACACTACCCACTCTTGGTATATATAAACAATTGTGACATCCAATTCATATATTATGCAATATGAGGTTTCTATCCACCCCTAAGTCATGAAATGCCTATACAACCCACTATAAGTTTCCAATCCATATCCCAGGCATCCAATCCTTATACTACCTAATCTAGGGATATCATTACATTAAATGTATATTTTCCCAATAACATTCCTTATCAATGTTTAAAATACACCAAAAATGATTACTATTAGTTTAATTTAATTTACACACCCTTAATAATTTATTCAGGAAAACACTAAATAGTTTATTTTAACAAAAACCAATTTTCCAAAAAATATTTTCTAGTCCCAAATTGTTGTATAAATGTTATTTCAACCTATGAATCAATTATTTTAATATATATATATATATATATCATATTTTAACATCATACTAAATGTAAACAAACAAAATATACTCATAAAACATATTTTTCAAAGAAACTAGTTATAACCTCAACACCAATTTGATAATATCATTCAATCCATGGAAACTCAAAACATTACTCTGGATATTCTGGAAGTAACGTGCATGATTTCTATCCAATGGTTTTACTAGTCGATCTCAGTATACCAAGATCTAAAATCATATAAAAAATATATCAAATATGATCAAGTGGTATTTTATAATGTCGCCTAGGCCACATACTTCTCAATACATAAATTGTGGTGATTCTACAAGATCCAATAATGACTCCACATATTTCAGAGTTTATATACTAATGGTGAGAGGAATATCAATAACATGGGAGGGACCTTGGCCTCTAAATCATAATAAAAAAATAATACTCAATATATAAACCATAAATAATAGAACCTCATAGTACATGTATTAAATTTATAATAAAAACGTTACCATAACAATAACACACAATATTCTATAAATAAAGTAATTTATATTATAGAAAACAATTATAAATTAAGTATTTTCATCAATATGTTAATTTTATACATGTTAGGGAGAATAAAAAATATATAGGAAACTTCATTTCCAGGGGGTCCTCTTCCTTTCCTCAAAACTATAACATCACCCATTCAAAACTACTCTAGAATTATGCTCCTATAACCAATATCTATCCCTAACCTACATATAAAATTTAAATTATTCTCATATATTTTGGAACACATATAGGGTGGGAGTTTTAAATGTAGTAGGACACTACCATCAAGGCCCCTAAAGTATTCCATTGTGAACATATTTTAGTATGTATACAATATTCTATACAAAGAATTAACTCCTATTATACATTACCCAAGTTGGGTCTCCTTGATCTTACCAAAGTATTAACATGATCAAACTTACCTACTATGTGAAATTATAATGGAAAATACCATAAAATCTATAAAACATAGTACCATGGCACAAATTTTGTAACGGCCCGAATGGTTATAAATAAAATTTCCTTTCTAATTTAATTAAATGCATTATAATATGATATGGTTATAGAAAACACGTGAACTTATTTGGTTTTAATATATCAAATCGTATTCAAATTACCATTAACCATCATTACCATTGACAAAATATTCCTCTAATAGTGATCTTATGATTAGTATAATTATAGGGTTTTAAAAATTCCAATTGACTTGGATAAAGAAAGTGATGGCCTCAACCAGAAGGATCGTGCCCTATAAAGCCCATTTCTTAGAGCACTCAATTGAGAAAACATCATTGGGATTTCCTCATGACAAATCCCATACTGAGATCCAACAACTTAAGCATGAGTGAAACCATTTATGGAAACCTTTCAAGGTCATCGGGATCAAAACCCAAACTAGGTTCACCGAACCACCCATGAAAGTCTCACCAGCACATACATAAGGAATTTCCAGGTGTATTAAAGGGATATGTATTAGGACCCTAGAAATTTTATTATGTATATTATTCTTTATAAAATAATGAATATATTTTCATTCTATTATAGTTATTTAAAAATGATTTTTATTTGGATACAATAAAATACAAATAGTATTTTTGGTTAATATTCAAATTCAGTAATGATTTTCTTTTATTAATTAATGGATTTTTTAAATACATAATATTGTAGTAAAATATTTTCATTAAATAATTTTTATAAAATATAAATGATCTTATAATTTATTAAAAGTAAAACTTAATTTTTATAAGGGTTCAAAAACTATTATTTTCAAAAAAACTCGATATTTCTCAATAAATGGTGATTATTATTTTAAAAGTGTACATGTGCATATTTATAAAATTATTTTCATGAAATTAATATTATTTTTGGAATTAGAATATATAAATTATCCAATGGTTAATTTTTCATAAATTTTTTGAGAGGGTCAAATTATCAGTTAAAAATTTAATACTATGTAAATATAAAGTGTGTATTATGACATCATAATGACATGAGGTATAGGGTTTTGGGATGGTTTTATGATTTTTGGTTTAGATTTTAGGTTTATTTTGTAGATTTAAGGACTAGATTTTAGAGATGTAATAAATTCTATAAAGGGTATACATGACCAAATCAATATTTTACTTTTAAAATAATTTGATATTATATTTATATTATTTAATTTTTAAATCCACTACAAATCCACCATAACATATAATATATTTTATGGTTTTAAAATATTTTCATTAAGAGTATGACTCACATACACTTAATCAAGGGTATTATTTTATAAATCCTAGAATATGGAATTATTAAATAATTACAACCACTGACATATTTTGTAGGCAAGAGAAAAAACATGGGATTGATTATAGTTTTGGTAATTTTATTATATATATTCCAAAACATATGTTTGAGAAATGATAATGAAATCCCCAATCACTTCCTATATACATCTACCCTATCCCCCATTTCCCATCTTTCAAAATACTTGGATCAAGTCCTTAATCTACCCTTCCATCTATAGAGTCCTCCTATGGCACCCCAAACTCTCAATAATCTCTTCCTAAGCATTTGAGTCACACACCCAAGTAACGGATCCTCCAATTCTCCTCTTTATTAAATTTTCTATATTGTCTTATTCCCACCATTTCTAATTACTAATTTTGGTATATGACTTTCCATGTACCTATTACAATCCATTTCATTTCCAACTTATTAAAGACTCCTTTCTCTCTCGTCAGATCATTTTATGAATTTTTAAGTTATAATGTTATGCTGATGAAATTTCACCGTGATTTTCCATGCCAAAACAATTATGTAGTGAATATCATAATCATTTAATATCATGGTTTTTAACCTTTATAAACTTATTCTTATTTTACATGGAACTTAGATGTATTTATTCAAAAATCCTTTATCAAGGAAAAATATGATAATGAATGAATCCATTTTTTGTGATCTATGTGGCACACATAAGCATGAGAATGAAAATAAACTGAAGGGTGAACATAGGATTATATAACACTCCAATGTCTTGGGGAATGTTTAGTCTTGTGAGGCTCCATGTCGAGATTGGGAGTAAACCTCAATAATTTTTTGTACTTTTTCTATAATTATGTATTAGTAGTTATCCTTGACCTATGTTTGTGATGAAGTAATTTAAGTTGTTTCCTAATTTCCCATGTTTCATTTATGATTATTATGTTATATCATGTTTAATTTTTCATGTTAATGATTTATACTCCTTTTATAACCCATTAGTATTCCAACAATCAAAAATGTATTATTGACTTCATGTTATTCCATGTTTATTCTCTTATTGGGATTTATAGTTCACCCCTTTTTTATGTATGTCCTCATGTTATCCCATGTAGTTTTAAGTATGAAGGAATATTATGAACATGTTATATATATTTTCAATAAAGAAGACATATCCCTTAATTTCATTTGTTTTGTAATTTACCTATTTCCCAAAAACAGTAGACTTATTTATCTACAAATTTGTATTATTTGTAATTTTATGTAATAAATCATGAATTAATGCATAATAAGGATAAGGGTGGTTATAGTTTGTGTCAAAGGAAGTGATTAGTTACTTTTATGATTATGATTAGAACACTCTAGCGAAATACTTGGGAATATGACTTTATATAATAAAACATCCCTAAATTCTATTAATTATATAGTAAGTATTTTACAACGAAAATACATCCCTATCTAGACACTATAAGGGGATATTTCTTTGGCATAGATATACATAGGGGTAAAACCCAAAAACACCGCATTGATCTAGACTCAACCTGGAACTGGTGCATGTCAATAGGAATTATTACACACCTATTTTGACTCTCTTGAAGTATATTATTTTGTAAATTCATAATCTTATTGAAAACCCATATCAAGGGAACAAAAAAATTCCATAGGAATTTGGGTTAGTAAATATATCATGGATAACATAGATTGAAGCCTAAAAATTCATATGTTATGTAAATAAATGTAATTTATAAGTTTCCACTTTAATGTAATTATATTACCCACTTATGTGTTTAATAGTTTAAAAATACTCATATCTAAGTTTCCCTTTATTTCATCTAATGGCATGAAAATAGAAGGAATCGGGTAAAATATCAATTTGACGGGCAATGTTATAACTGCCCAAAAGAGATTCCAAACACAATGGGATAAAGAGGCATTAAATTTTGGATTATACAGTCTTAGATGACTTTGGGGTTTTATATAAAATAGGATCATGAGTAGAATATATAACCCTAAAATATATAACATGCTATGATTGAGACCATTATGTGACAAAGGCCTTTAACATTAAATGCATCATCAGATCCCTTAATCATGAAACAACAGATCAACTCCATTGAGATGATCGTATCCATACTTCAATGTTATGAGAAAGATAGGGTTCTACAACATTTTATCTTAGGGAATTAAAATATGATTAGTGGTGGAAATTGATCAAAAATAAATATCCTGAAGATGGTTTTGAAACGATACGGTGGAAAAAATACCATAAAATGTTTTTTTGATAAATATTTTCCTCACACTCTCCAATATAAAATAGAAAAGAATTTTCATACCCTCATGAAACAATATGATGAATCGATCAGGTTGTACATGGAAAAACTCACAGGCCTTGCATGATACACCTATGGATTTTTATTACGCCTGAAATGTAAGGTTGACCCGTTCTTTGGTGGAATATAACCCAGTCTATGAAAATAACTACTGATCTGATATTTTTATAGTTATGAGTAAATTATCTCATTTGACATAAAATTTAAAATATAGGTCAATGAATCTCAAGGGTATCATGAGGATAAAACTTGGAAAGTGGAGTTTAATTTTGGAGGTCTGATGAAGAAATCTAACGGTGCCATGAAATTTCAACATTTTAACATGTCATGGTACAGAAAGAAGAACCCTGAAAATTACCTAGGGGGAGAAGAAATTCTTTAGGTTTAGGAATGAAGGGAACGTATCTAGTGATTAATTATAGTGGAAACTAATCAATGTGATATTGGAATGGAATACTCCTATCAACGCTCAATGCATTTTTTATTTCATCAATTTCAAGGAACTAAGGCACTCTAATGACCAATGTACTATGCCAAGGGTTTTTAGAGAGATCCAATAACCTCCAAGGTAGAAAGGGTGATATTTTTCCATCACTATAACTGATGTGGTTCCTGAAAATGATATGGTGAATGGTATGATTGTTATGAATTCAAGAGTAGAAAAATTATTTTTTTATATTGGTTCTATCATTTCCTTTATATCATGATTTTTTAATTTAACTTTTCAAATACCACCAAAAAGCATGGATGTTGAACCATCGGTGAAGAAAAAAATGGGGAAATAATTTCATCCATGCTATATAACTCCTCAGCTATCAAAATTTGTGGGTTGAACATCCAAGAGATCCTTTTCATACTCTCTTTTTCGGAATTTGATGCAATTAAAGGTATGGATTAGATTTCCCTATATAGATCCAACAAAAAATTTATGTATGAATTCAATCACTCTTTATATCATGAATTATCCTCTAATTCTATATATGTTCAAGGATGGGAATGAATCTTCTTTAGAACCAACATCAAGAATTGATATTATTTCCCTATGAGAAAGCATTTCTAGAACAAATTATTATGTCTAATGAATGAATGACCCTTTAATACATGCCAATTGTGAGGGAATACACTGATGTATTTTCTACGAAATTGTCTGGTCATCCTCCTAGATGAGAGAATGATGTTTTAATCAAGGTTATACCTGTGAAATTTATATTATTGAAGACACCATATATAATGTATGTTAAATAACATTAGGGGATAAAGAAACATCAATAGAACAATTTGGATTAATGGTTCATACTCCCAAGTGCATCACCTTGGGGTGAAACAGTCCTCTTCACCAAGAAGAATGATGGGTCAATGTCCCTTTTCATTGATTATCATGAACTCAAAAAGATCATGATAAAAAAAATTATCCTCAATCATGGACTGATGAATTGTTAGATCAACTATGTGGAGCACAATAATTCTCCATGGCGGATCTGCAGTTAGTATTTTACCAATTTAGGGTGGAGGAGGAGGATATCCCCAAAACTACTTTTTTTACACGGTACGAGCACTATGAGTTCATAGTAATTCTATTAGGACACACTAATGTTCCAAAAATTGTCATGGACTTGAGGAATAGATTGTTTATATATCACCATAACAAATTTATATTATTATTTATAGAAGATATTCTAATATACGCCAAAATAAATTAGGAGCATGGGGAGCATTGAATCATGCTAATTACCTTATGGAAGGAAAATATTTATGAAGAGTACAAAAAATGTTGTTTCTAGTTGAAAGAAGCCTCGTTATTTGGGAATATCATCAAATGCAATTTGATATCTATGGACCCTTCAAAAATAAAATCAATTAAAGGATGTCTAAGTCTAGCATCCGTGAAATATATCAGTAGTTTCTTAGGGTTAGCTTGTAATTATAATTTACTAACAAGAAATTTAACATAATTATCAAACCCTATAACCAAGATAACATTGAAGGGGTTTATGTTTTCATAGAATGATGAATGTGAATATTGTTTCAAGAAGAATAAAATTAATATCACCACTAAACATGTACTCACACTACCCAAAAGTAGTGAAATTTTCATTTTATTCAGATATGATTCATATAAGGGTTTGGATGGTGTGTCAATGAAAAGTGAAAATTAGATAGCCTATTATTTCAAGATGTTGAATGTTCACGAACAGAATTACCCAATGTTTGATCTGGAGTTTTCTACAATGATCTTTTGGTTTAAAATTTAGTGGAATTACCTATTTGGGGAGAAGTGTGAGATATATATAGATCACAAAATACTCAAGTACATATTCGCATAAAAATAGATGAATATGAACAATCACCAATTGACAGAGATGATCAAGTACAATGACTGCTCAATCCACTACCATAATGGTAAGACAAATAAAGTGGAAGTTTCTATATGTTGAAATAATACAATAATTCTATCATTTACGAGAATTGATAGGGATTTTATCTTCTTATACATAAAGAGTATTGTCATGGGAATCATAAAAGAAGGAACATCATCAATCCTTGGAAAAATTATTGCTCAAACATCTCTTTTGAAAAAGATAATGGATGCTCAAAGAGATTATTTGGAAATTCAAAAAAAGGAGGATGCTATTAGAAAAGAGAAATCCTTAGAGTTCAAAATTGATGAGGAATGATTTTAAATATTTGGGTCATGATTATGTGTACCATCCAATCAAGTGATAAATAGATATATTATAAATAAAACATATTGATCAACCTTCTATATTTACCAAAAAAATCACAAAGATGTATTGAGACCTGGGAGAGAACTATTGGTGGGACAACATAAAGAAGGATATCTCTGAATATACATCAAAGAGACTAGTATTTCAGAAAGTGAATTATGAAAGGAAAATTTCTAAGGGGGTGATGATACCATTACCCATACCAATATGGAAATGGTAAAACATCGCCAGGGTCGTTATCATCGTACTTTCAAATACATCTATAAGAAGTGATACTATATGGGTTATTAAGGATTGTATTAAAAATAAAACTCACTTTATCACAATTCTATAGGACTTCTCACTCGACCAGATTCCATAGTTGTACATAAAAAATGTGTTGAGGATTTATGAAGTACCACTAACAATTTTATCTAATCGAGATCTGATATTTACCTCCACGGTTTGAAAAAGTCTCCAATATGCTCTAAACCCTGAGATGAACTTTAGTATGTCCAATCATCCTCAAACTGATGGTCAATCTGAGTGGACTATTCAGAAACTAGAATACGTGTTTAGAGAATTTTATATAGACTGGAAAAAATGTTGGGACCAACATCTACCTATAGTTTTGTTCTTATACAACAACAGTTACCACTCAAGTATCCAAACTAATCTTTATAAAGACCTTCATGGGAAGTGGTGAAGAACACAGTTAGGATGGGATGATTTTGGGAACACAAAATTATAGGTCCTGAAATGGTAAATAAATAGTTGAAAATTTCAAGATCATTAAGTAGCACATCAAGGATGCTCAGACTTGAAATAAGAGCTATTATTGCAATTATAAAAGGAACCTCATGTTTGATGTTGTATACATGGTATTACACATCATATATCATTGAAATAATGTGATGAGATTTGGGGAAAATGTAAATCTTAGTATAAGATACTTTATTCTCTTTGAGATCCATGAATGCATCAGAGGTTTGGCCTATTGACTATAACTACCATAAGAAAAATCTCAAGTATAAGATGTATTCCATGTATCCTTAATAAGGAAGTATATACATGAACCCTCACATGAAATTAATCTATTCGTGGTACCATTATTTTTTATGCTTTCTTCTATGGTATTCCACATGTGCATGCATCTTTCGATGAATTTGACAGCTGCATTGTACCCCACATTACCTCTTTCCAAAGGAAGGTAGCATTTATCATGTTGTCAATAATTTTTTATCTTTGACTGAAATTGGATAATGTGATATTGGTTCCTCCTTTAATGGATCCCTCCTCAGAATTATTCTCATTAAATGGGTCTCCCATATATATTGATATGTTGTTTATGAAACTATCCATTTTTTCATCTCTTTGTGGAATCTTGTTAATTACACTTCTTATGTCAAGACTTTCCAAAGGGTCAAGTCAGGGTAAAAACCTTTGTTAATAAGTGTAATCGGGTTGTGAATTGCTTGAATGTCTGGATACTGGAACAATGGTAGACCTAAATTATCCCTTATTAGTGGAATTCTCAATGGCACAAAAGGGTGAGTCATCCAACCTCAATTTTTGGGTAATTATGAATGAGGCATGTCTCAGAGGTTTTTATCAGCTTCCCATGATTAACATGGGGTCTGTCGTGAGTTTAACATCATGTAGAGATGCTTTAGACTGATCAAAAAACTATTGAGAGTGAATTATATAGGCACATCCCTATGAGGGATCACCTTTAAGGTTTATTGGATAGATGGATCAGAACTCCCAATATGGATGGACCAGAGATGACATATCCCAAAAAGGGGAGGTCTCACATCTTGATGGAAGATCTTGACATCACAAAGGATGGATCAAGAAGGCTCACCACAAAAATGGGGGAAGCAAGGTTTACCATTTGTTGGGATTTGACATCAAGGAGGATTACTAGGTACAGTATTAAGAAGTCAGGGATCAAAACCCAGGTAGTTCTAAAGGTTTATTTGGGTCATACAAATGGTTAAATTCCCATCACAATATTGGAACACTTAGTTGGATGGATATGATGTGTGTGTCTTACGCATGGATAGCATCTCAAGTGATGTTATTATCAACAATTAAGTTGTTGTAATTATATTATTCGGTTGTGGAAGCCCGTGTTAGAATCAATGTGGATGATGAAATATTTGAATAGAGTGAATGAGATTAATAGGAAGGAATCGATGTGAAGATTGAGATGTTGGGCTTGAACCTGAGGGAGGCTTCCTACATATCCTAGTGGTTGGTAATCAAATTACTTGTAGTTTAGTATTGGTCTATGAGACAACTAGGGGTGGATCATGAGAAACAGAGTGCATGGATAGGAAAATAGAGGAATAAGAACCTTCGAGCAAGAACATGCTCTTCCAAAAACATAAAGGGATGAAAGAATGACTGGGAAGGGAAATGGGTGATGGGATTGAACCTCAGGGATGCTTCCTGAATTCCCTATGTGGTAGAAAAGTATCAAATTCCACATAATTCTTGATGGGGACATAGAATCTAGGTGTAAACAAATTACAATGACCTGGAGAAATTCTATAGGGTTATACATGGTTAGATGCACTTTTCAAGAGGGGCACTCTTAGTTAGAAGAGTATAGTGATGTGTGGGGCTTACTAATGGTTTGTAAACCATGTGGATCAGAACTCCTCAAAGAATGGACCCAAGAGATGTGTCACAAAATGGGAAGTCGTCACACCATGAGGGTTCATCCCTAGAAGGGATTACCATAGTTTACTAATGGTTTGGATTGAACCTCAAAGAGGCATCCTACATACTGAATGGTATAAAAACCTATGTAGTTCGGAGTGTGCAGTTTAATGTCATGTCGGATGAAGGAGAACCAATGTGAAAAGGTTAGGGCAAATGGATTATGGTTAATGAGTGGATTGAACCTTGGAGAGGCTGACTCTGCACCGTATTTAGAAAAAATGGATCAAAGTCTACATAGTTTAGGTGATAGGGTCATGAGGATTATGCATGGATAATATCCCAATGACATTATTTGGCTTACACATGGTTAGAGGACCAATGAATATGTCATGTCTGTTTCTTAATTTAAGTCCAAGTGAGTCATGCACAGTGTGAGAAACAAGTGGTAAAAGAAGACCATATAATCATGTCATGAATGATGTGACCATGAGGGATGGTGAGGGGCTTATGCATGGCTAATGACCTAGGTAGATAATGATTAAGACATACACTAGAAGGGAAACTCACAGAAGTGGTTTGGGGCTTATGTGGAGATGTCCCAAGGTATATAGAGTGACAAAGACCTAAGGGAGAGATAGATAGGGAGGGAGGGTACTAGTTTCAATCACCTTTCGGGTCCTCTAAAAATTTCCAATAATGTAGTGATCATAGTTTAACATCATGTGTTGAGGATGTGGGTTCCTGGAAGTGTTGATATTTTTATCTTGAATGATGAGGAAATGATTCTCAACCCAATGACTTTCTTAAATATTTCCAACAAGAACTTGGGGAAATGAATGCACAAGTAATGCCCGATGGGAGTGAGGTGGAGGAATGGTAAATTGAGGGTCCCATGTTTGCATTGATATGCGAAGAATCAATAGATTTTAGAGCACCTATATTAAGAAGAATAATGTATTGAAACACAAAATGAATCACCACTCAAATGACCATAATATAATATTGCAGAATCCTAGAGGGACATGTGGGGAAGGGGTTCATGATGCCATGGGGTTCGATTGGAGGAGTTTCGCAAAGGGTAGGGGCGTCACATAAGAATGGTGCTTCACAAAGGAAGTGTGCTATGTGAATGAAGGACTTCGGTAGAGTAGAGCTTCACCTTAGCAGAGAACTCATTATTTAGAGAGTGCTCAGTGAATGATTAATGCTTTGTAGAGCCTCTAGTAACCTGAAGTATCTCCCTTCATTGTGAAGGAAAAATGCCTTCTTGTTTGGAATCCATGCATGTAGGGGTTATGAATAACATATGAAATAATGGTTCATGATTCTCTAGTAAAATGGTCAATCAATTTTTCTCTCAGGTTCATGATGATTGGGATCTTTGTGAAATAGTAGCTTGGAAGGCAAAAGGTTGGGGCATAAATATTATTATGAGAGGGGGTGAGCCTGCTATTTATAGGAAATGGTGGTTTGCGATGCTCATTGGGATCATCATGAAGGATCAATAGGGTTCCACAAAGAATATGTGATGTCACGAAGGGGTCAGGCTCCATCAAACTAGGTCAGACTTGTGAAAGAACCATAAAAGTAGAGATCAGGGCGCATGCCATCAAGAATAAGGACCCTATGAAGGGTTCGAGCTTCATCGTACTCAATCATACTCGTAAATTCACCATAAAAGTGGTGAATGCGTGGTGAGGATCCCCACAGAGGAGCTTCAAAAAATAGACTCCTTTGAATATTTTTATGAATTATGAGGCCATTTAGGTCTGAATTAACTTCATAATATATGTTACTTAGTTCATTTCTTTTACATAATGATTTTTTGAACCAAAAATCCCCCCTCAAAATGGGAGATGATGGGAAAGAGGTTCGAATTCTTATGTAATGATGCCAAAAATAGACAATTCATCAGATCTCAGTGGTGGCTCACAAAGCATGCGTGTTGGGTGTGTCGCAAAGTATCACCGAATGAAGATTGTTTCAATTCTTGAGTGAAGGTTTCCACGAATCTCAGTTGGGCCGTAGAAACAAATAGGGCATGACGGGCCCAATGTCCATACTAGATCTCCACAAATGATTACATTAATTCTCTCTTTTCGAAAAGTGATCTTCCCTACAAATGTGACATTTCAAACCTAGCTCTATGGTCCTTTTCTCTATGATTACATTTCATTGAACTGGTGCATCGGGATCATCTACTCCTTCATGAACCATGCCAATAATAATGATAATTCATGGGTTTCTAATTCACTAAAGATCTCCACGAACTATCTTCATGATTTAGCCTCATGGGCCTGCTCATAAGAATTTTATGTCCTTGATTGATGGCTACTGAAGAGGTTTCTTGAGATCTTCTCGATGTTGCCACCCAAAGGGAATCACTAATGTATAATATCATTATAGGGGAGTAAGTTTGGATCCACTCTAACCATGAATCATTAACGATGCTATTGTTGGATGCTCAGGGATATCCTCTATGCAAGAAGTTTTCATTTTATAGTTTATGATTACAGGATAATGTATTCATTCTAGGGAAAAATAGAGATGAGCCAACATATTGGTTCAGGGGAACACCAGGAAAAGGTTAGTGGTATAGGGATATAGATTGTAAAATTGGGATAGAACACACTCCTGTCATAGTGAACTACCTCCACAATCACCTCAACAAAATAAAAGGAAAGGCATTGGAGAATTATACGTCCCCACCTCAGCAAAAGACAATCATCAAGGAAAGTCTTGAAAACCCAAATAAAGTGTGGATAGAAATATGGGATTTGTGCGATGTGTGAAACTTCGTGGATGAGTGGGGATGGGCCTACTTGGTGTGCACATACTACATCAAGTTTGAAACCTTTATATGATGAGTAGGCCTATATGAAGTAGCATGGACATCCCAATTCCATGTCTCCCATCCAAAGGAAATCATACCAAAGATGTTAATATTGTGGTCACCTGATACTAATATGTTTCACCTGCATCATGGGGAGGTTACCATCACCCTCTAGGACCTCTATAATATATCTGGCATCCTGATTCTGGGATGTTATGTATGATGTGTTAATCCTTACCAATAATTCTTGTGGGATGAGGAAATGATGTCACCATTAGTGAAGGAATTGATCAACCTAGTGTAAATCATGAATGATGATAAACATAACATTAGGGATGTCCGGATCAGGTAGTGGTCTAGTAACCTTTTGAATTTCTTAGTAGAGAAGCCTGTCGAGGGGGAGGTGGCGCCCAAGAATCTAGCAGTGAGGCCCCAGACATATCTAAGGGAAGCTCGGTGAGGTAGGGATGGTTCCTAATGGTGGATCCAAGAAGATAGCTAGCAAAAACTTTTGGTATTCTAAATCAAGGAAGAGAAACATAAAATAGATATAATGGAAGAATTCATCTTGGTTCTAATATGTGGAAGGATTTTACTGGAGAGGGATGCACGTATGGGAGATTAGCTGATAACATTCACCATAGTTGTGATGTTGGCCTCTAGATAATTCATCAAATGTGGTGTGCCTATGCTATAAAAGTTTTATCACTTCGGAACATCATTTACGGGGCAGTTTGTTAAATGTGTGTTGTCCATTCCACATCCTATACAGTGAATTTGCAGTGCACATGGGAAGATATGAATACCTCAATCTCATCTCTCCAGCTGAGATACAATCTTGACCAGAAATAATGAATATTATACGGAGCTTCCCACCCAAGAAAGGTATGGTGGCCATGCTCAGAAAAATAGGATGAGCAGACCAATTCCTCTTTAACCCATTCCCTATGTCAACCAGGTAATTCACTAATGATAGCATAGATACCATTGATAATGAATCATATCTATTTTCTTTCCTTGGAGGGGTGCTAGTGGTGTGGGTGGGCTGTGATCCTATATGTGAACCACACACTCTAAAATGATATTTGTGATAGTTCGGATGATTCTAGAGGCTCTGAAGGTGTATCTAGGGGTGTGTCCTGAGGACCTCTCTTGTTTGATGAGGAAGCTTTGGTTGATGTTCACATAGGAATATGGGAATATATGGATGGAAAATCCAACACCAACAAATTTATTCGAGTTAATTCATGAATATGCAAATAGCTAGGAAGCTTCCTATCCAGGTGAGACACTAAAGAAACTAAAAATCTTGAAAAATAAAAGAGTGGTCCCCATACATCGAATTCAAGGTTGAGTAGTAGGAAGGGGATGTCATGGGTGTGGAATCAATGTGAATCATGGTGTTGAGGCTGCTGATGTAAGGGTAGTAGACCATGAACTGGCACAGACTGAAGTTGAAGGAAGAGAGGAGGTGGTTCTAGACCTAGTGGTTATGACTTAGAGAACTTAGGAGAGAGAGGAATCACCAAAGGGGTTCTAGAAGGTGCCTCTATAGGCCCCTAGGAATTAGTTGCACTTGGTGGTGATTCTTCCTGGTGTAGTCTATCTGGAGGCTTGGAAAGGCTAAGACACATAAAAAATCCCCAACATTGATTATATGTGGGATAACCTAAACTAGAATAGGGTGGAGTTGGGAGATACCATCTTCAAAAAATTTGTCTTTAACATGACCCCTGCTATGGGTAGAAAATTTATGATAGTGCTGGAGGAACTGGGGCACTCCCAAGGCATTTTGTGGCCCATGAATAATTAGGTAAGGGTTATGTTTAACATGAATCCCCCCAAAATATTGTCAGTGGCTCCGCTGGAGGAGTGCAAACCCTTGGATAAAAACTCAGATAGATCCTGGGGAGAATATGTCATCAATGAGAATATGTAGAAGGATTCCAGGAAATAGCTTCTATGGGAGGATCTCTAGAAGAAGTTGAAATCATTATCTCAAAGGAATATTTTCTAGGTGTATTTTCAACATCTATTAATGTAATATCTAACTCATTTCCATGATTCATTATCATCCTTATTATAGTAGGGATTCTCAACTGACATCTATCTATACATGATGATATTCTGCAGGGTGCCCCTACTAACAAGGAAGAAGGTGTGGCGACGAGTGTGGAGGACCAAGAAATTGGACTCACACCCAAAGAAAAAATATTTTCAGAGTTCAGTAGCACTGGGGAGGTGAGGGTGGTGACCTTGGAATCCATGGAACACATAATCATATATGGGGGTCATGCCTTGGTGTCTTAGCGAGGACAAGACATGAGAAAGAGTAGGACCATTGTAATTTTCCTACCTCTCAGAACCAAACCTATCATTTTCTAAATCAAAATGACTGACACAACCCATTCCTAAATAGTAATAAAAGTGGTGGGAATCCGGCTGGGATAGATATTCAAAGGACATGGGTCCCTTATCATGAGAGGGATTTTGGCTTGTATGGAACCAATTATCCAAACTGTCCAAGATATGGTATCTAATGAGTATTCAATTTTGATAGCGAGTGATTCAATTCGAGGGGAAGAACCTGGAATCATTTGGGTCAAAATCATTGAATTAGAATCAAGCAATGAGGACCAGTCAAATTGTATAAAGCCCGAATCCTTAGATGCTATCTCAGAAGAAGATCCTATTGCTATGATCCTAGACACATTTCCTGAGTAAAAACTGGATTCTCCTATAGTTCGGGATGAATCTGATTCAAAGGAATCTTTGGATATCTAGAATACATGACGCCAACCATGGAAACAAATCAAATGCTTTCTCAACAAGGTTCCAAATGCTGAGTGGATAGGACCCGAAGAATATATCGACCACTAGCTATGTGATCTATGTGTTATCAGGGAAGATGCATAAGTCATTAACATGTTAATCCAAGTCTACCTCACCAAGAAGATGCAGAAGAGTAATAATCACTTAGATTATCGTTGGTCCTAGAAGAAATACGATAACATTCATAAGCTCCAAGAAGTCGATCAGGTGATCCAACACCTCGATGAGAAGATTTGTGATCATTTAAACTTCATCTCTAACAATATTGGGATTATTGAATGATTTAAGGCCCAACTGGTGGAAGTCTAGTTGTAGATAGAATAGGTTAACAATCAAGTGGTAGAACTCTGTGCTGAATGGGACCAAATGAAAATCAGATCTGAAGAACATTACTCTGTGGCTACTGATGAAGAGAGGGATCTTAGGAGATGATGAGAAACTCTGTATGCTACACAATAATGAGTGGAGGAATAGAAGCATTCTATTGATGGAGATTATCAATAAGGGTTGTGTTTTGTAAAAACTGAATCATACTTCCCTAATGTACCTCTTTCTCATTAATACTCCATGCATGTATATATTTCTTTTTTTGCTTCAATAAATTCATCTCTATCATATTTGTATGATATTTTCATTCAATCATCGGATACTTAGGGTCTATTATTTTTTACTAACCACCCAGATTATTCGGCATGAAGGAGGCTATGACTGGAGGATAGGGTTCCTAGAGAGTCCAAATATTCTTTCCTAGCGTTCTCTAGTACATTAGTGGTATAACACTAGGGGCAATGGGATAAATCCGAAAAAAGGTTAATGAAATGTGTGAATCACAATTCCAAAAACTTGGAAGAAATTGGTGGTATCATAACAATATGGGATGATTTTTTACCATATTCAAAATTCATTACTTATACCACTAGCCTAAAATGGGGACATAAAGGAGGTTCAACTACTAACCATATTCAAAAACACCAGGCCTATCTTGAAATTTCATCCAATATCTTCTAGAATATTGGCTCAAAATGTTAGGTGAGCCTCAAAGGAATTGGAATAGGCCATTAGGGCATTCCTTCAGATATTAATGTGGATGAGGATCCAAATAAAGGGAATTTAAAGCATGGAGGTGGAGTGATTTAATGTTCAAAATGATTCCAATAATCTTGAAATTACACCATTGTGATAAAATCACATTGATGTGAGTGCACTGGTCTGAATATTGATCAAACCAATCTTCTAGGGGGAGTGTTATCTAAGATGTTTGGATGATAGCTAAAAATATGAGAAATAAAGTTGATGACCAACACTGTGGGAGGTGGGATGCTTTTTAGTTTCACATCATGTAAGATAGAATGATGCCCAAATAGTTTTACCTTATAATGTAGGTATGAAGACACATGGCATAGTTTAACATCTTATAATCAGAACATTGCACATAGTTTAAGGTCATACTACTTAGACCATATCCAATATTTTAAATTAATGTTATATAGACTATGATGTAAATTCCTATATAGTTTTCATGGAACAGAGGTGATGACCCTGACATGAATGAGAAAAAGAAGGCTTGTTCACCATACAAATACCAAGAAACCGACAAGGAGGTATATGTGATGTGGTGAGGGAAAAATGCCATTAAGAAAGTCCAAGGAGACCCACTGACACACTACATACCCATGTGAGGATCCTATTATATGTTCATAGAGTTTGGATCATGATTGAGGCCAATGTAATAGGATGGTTAGTAAACATATGGCTGGGATAGAGGTGAGATGCCCGAGCATTGCTATGTATCCCATAGGAATGGGAATCAAGCTTCATGTAGTTCTTGAATGTCATGTAGTTTAACATCATTCGGTAGAAACATAGATGATTCAACATAAAAGGGGGGAATAATGTGGTGGTTGGGCCCAAAATCAAGGACTTGGGTGGCACTACGTATCCTGTAAGTATGGGAATCAATCCACACATAGTTCATGGAGAGAAATTCTTTTTGTAAAGGTCTGACTTATGCATAGAGAAAAGTGTAATTAGATATTTCTTGTTTTTATTTTTAATTTTTTTTTCAGAAACTAGACCATGATGAAAATTCTAGGTGTCATTACGACAATCAAGACTTATGTATGTCTTGATGAGTGTCCTGGTGGTTACCAGTTCCATAGGTGATTACATCTCAACTGAGAACACCAAGATGATGTAGCATTTTTCGTTGTGTGGAAAAGATGATGGTTTTACAGTTTAAAGTCATATGATAGCAACAAAACATTAATTTTGATGTCTTGTGGCCATGATTCCATAGTTAAAGTCATGTGGGACAAGGTATCATAGTTTAACATCTTACATATTGGATGAAAGAGTTCATAGTTTCTGGCTACAGAACTTGGATAATAAGGTTGTGCAACATCTCTACATGTGTAGGACCCTACCAAAACTCCTAAGAAACAATGATCCATGCAATGTGTGGGAAAAAAGGAGTTATTTTAGGATTTCCCCATCACATGAAAGTGTACAAAAATGATAAAGAAATGTTGAGATGGAAAATCCCAACCCATACAACATTCCTTCTAATTGTGTGTGGATGCATTATGGGACAAAACCAAAGGTATTGGAGATCCATAAGAACATAAGGGTATGAAAAATTTAATCCTCAAATCTGATATTGAGATGCAATAGGGATGGTGTAACGATGTAGGATAACTACTGACCAAATTTGAGGAACATTATCTGTATCATATAACCTTGGATGAGAAAAAAACCTGACAGTCGGCCACTGACCGTATTCGAATTGTGGGGCCTATCTGAAAGTGTCATTCAATATCTTGTAGGATGTTGGTCCGGGATGGTAGAAGGGCCATGAGGTCTGGCATCTATAAAATTATGGGGTCCCTTCAGACATGAAATATAATGGATATCCAAATAAAAGGATATGTGAAGTGTGGAAATGATGATTAAATGTATTTGTAGGTGGGACCAAGTCTGTTATCAAGGAAGGTACATGGTCTTTCCATTGAAATACTGATGTGAATGATGATAAAAAATGACTCAACAAATCCATATGTCCATGGGAGGAACCTGGGCTATGAGGTTGTAAATATGAAAGCCATTATGGCTGGACCATAGATGAAATGTCAGAGTGCTCCTACATCTGTGATAAGGATATGATTCAAGACAAACACTGTTCATAAAGGAATGCATGGAAAATAAAAAAATCCAAAGGGGTTGATATCCTCTAAAATGATAAAAATATATGTTTTTATACAGTTTACCATCCAAAAAACATGGATACTAAAAATATAAGTTTAAGGTCATATAGTTTGGACCAGATAATGGGGATTCAAAAGGGGAAATGTGTAGTGTCTTTCCATGAAACAAACTGATGTGAAGGGTGACCGTAGAGATCAACACCACATTTCACACTCCCAAGATAACACCTAGACCAAGACATGGTATGTGAGAGAAATAAAACAAGTAAATACTATGGATGGACCTAGAAAAAAAAGGCCTGGGCATCACTACCTATCCCACAAGGGTGAGAATCAAGCCACATAGAGTTCTTGAAGGAAGGCATAGAAAATGACCAAATCCAAAAGGGAAAATGTATTCTCAATAGAATAGATTGTAGTGTTGTGTATTTTATCATCATATAGATTGGACGTAGAACATGTAATTTACCATCATACATCATGGATGCTGGTAAGCATAGTTTATATTCATAGAGCTCAGACCCTGGGTGATTCCTTCATAGATGAAATGTGTAGTGCGATGCCATAAGGAAAACACCACATGAATGAGTAAAAAATAGGTCTCATCAATGCACCACATACTCCCTCAAAATTAATTTTTCATAGTTTAATGTTGTGATGCTTAAACTAGATATTTAAACTCCTAGTTTATGGTCATAGATTTTTGAACAATAAGTGGGATGATTCTTATAAGAATTTATATGCCTTACCAAGATCCCTAAGCCTATGTGATCTATGATTGGTGTAAAAATTAAGGGACAAAGATGATATTTATGGAGCGTGGAAGAACACGATAGGGGAATGGAGGTGCGAAGTCAATGATGACCCAATGAAGTCGGTCCTCCCGCGCAAGGCACAAGGGTGCATGTAGGGATAACAAATATATTGTTAAAGTTCCTCCTAGACATAATGGCGTTGAAATTGACGTGAATCATAATGACATGTATTTAATACACAATGGGGTTGAAATAATGATGGAAGATAATGTCTGATCATATCTGAGACACAAAAAATATATCATGTAACCTGGGATGGGAACAAACACCCAAGGGTCGGCTGCTGACATTATTCAAAACACATAAACTGTCTCAAAATGTAATTAAAAATCCTTCGGTATGTTGGCCCAAGATGGTAGGATATCCATAAGGCCAATCATACATTCCGTTAGGGGTCACTTTATATGTGACAGATGATGGAGACCCACACAAATGGGAACATGAAGCATGGAAATTAAATGATAGAATTTCCATGCAGAATTCAAAACACTAGGCTCTAAACCATATCACGTATGGGAATACTAATGAGGTATAAAAGAGTTCAATGGATTCAATTAAGGTTAGGTGACTCAAGAAGACAATTGGAGGAAATAGACAAAACAAGTTAATGACCCTGGGTTAGACCCAAAGAAAAAATGTCTTGGCATTCCTACATATCCCATAAGAATGGAAATCAATACATCGGTAGTAATTGATATCCTTTAATTTTAATGTCATGTGGAAAGAAAATAAGTGATGGAATGGTATCCCAGACAGGATTTTCATGGTGTGGTAAAATAAACTCGGCATTAATGAGGACAAAGGAGGTCTCATATCACACCACACACTCTCATAAGAGAACTCGGAAAAAATGTTCCTAAAGGACAAAAATACTTGGGTATTGACTCGTAGACAACAGGTATGTGTGTTCCTACGTATCCCATTAGGATGGGAATAATTCCATACATAGTTCATGAATTTCCATACAGTTTAACATCATGGGGTAAGGATGACATATAGGAAAATGAAAAAATGAAGGTATGTGCAGCTATTGTATACCAAACCTGAATTAGGAAAAAAGATCCTTTATATCACACCACATGCTATCCAAGGAATTTAGGCTAAAAATTCAAAAGGATGAAAAGATCTATGGAACATAGGATAGACCAGAAGACAACATGTTTGTGTGTTCCTATATATCCCATAAGGATGGTAATCCATCCATATGTATTTCTTGATGATCTAATCAGTTTAATGTCATTTGGTAATGATGAGATAAAAGGGGAGATCTCTAAGGGAGGCCCATGGTGTGACTACTGTAAACCCAATGTGAATGTGGACCAAAGAGGTCTCCTATCACACCATGTGCTCCTAGGAAAAAACATAGTCCAATGGGATGAACATAATGTGAAACCAGAGAAACCTAGGGGATGGACCCCAAGACAACACGTTTGGTCATTCTTATGTATCACATAAGAATGGGAATCAAGAAAAACATTGTTCTTGAAGTTCAATTCAATCTAATTTTGTAAGGTAAGTATGAGATAAATTCTTTCAATTTAACAACTTGTGGGACATGATTAAAGTTTCTTGCAGTTTAATGTCATGTAGAAGACACTTTTAGTTTAACTTCATGTAGCACACCTCACAGTTTAATGTCATGCAAGATGAAAGGGATATTAGTTTAAGGTCATAGAGCTCAGACCATAAGGGAAAGTGTCTACAATTTGTTGTTTATCATCATGTGAGATGAAATAGATCACAGTTTATTGTCGTAGAACGTGGACCATATGTGCCTAATTTAATTTCATTCACATGGGAGATACCCATAAAGTTTAACATCTTGTAGTGAGGATGCGGATGCTGCATGTTTTATCGTTGGGCGAATGGGGACATGGGTATCTGATTGGGGGATGCATGGTGGAGTAAATATCCAAACGTGAAAGAGTAATAATGAGTTCTTAACCACAACACTCATTTTTAAAGGATAACCTAGGCAAAAAATGGGCCAAAAGGGAAATTGGAATATCACTAGTTGGGATTGGGGATAAGTTGTTCGGGCGTTTCTATGTATCCTACGATGGCATGAATCACGACACCCATAGTTCTTGGATTCTGTGCAGTTTATCTTCATGTGGTATGGATGAAGAAATATTTTAATGTAATGTGGGATGGTACAGTTTAATGTCAGGAAGGACTAAGTTTCTGAGTAGTTTCATATCTTGTAGCAAAAATGGGGTTGAACTTTAATTTCATGCAGAAAAAAATAATATATTATTTTCTAGGTCATAGAACATTCACCATGAGGTTACTATGTTTTTAGTTTTCATTTTATCATTACTGAGGATGATAACTCAATCGTTAGAAGTAGTTCTTGATGAACATAGCATTGGTGGGAGGAGTGATTCTCTCACTATCCATGGTGATCAAAGAGTATTCACCATTAGGGAAAACCATGTGAATGATGTAGGTTCCTTCCCATATGGTCTCTAACATTGGGTGATTCCTTCCAAGTATCATAAATGTCTTAAGATCCAATACCATTTCACCATATAGGAAGGATCCGAGATGAATTTTATTATTGAAATCCCTAGTTATCTTGCTTTGGTGCCTCTCTTGACTATTCATGGCCTGGATCCTTTTCTCATTAACAACCTCTAGTTTATCAAGACATAATTATTATTCTTCTCTTTACATCTGTTGATTGTACATGACTATATAGAGTGACGAAAACTAAATATTGATAGGTAGGACCGCTTCTGTTATGTACACTAGGGAATTTGGGGTCACCTGGGTGGAATTATGAGTTGTTTCTTGATAATCCCAATGAGTGTGAGGGAGCTTATCCACCCAACTTTTCATGTTTTGACCATCCATCTTCAAAAAAAATTTGTAGGTCTTTTTTTTAATACCTCAATCTATTCATTCCTCAATACATGGTAGCAAGAAGGGTGGTTAAACTGAAATATGTACTTAGCGTACAATTGCTTCGGCTCAAATTATCATAAATTGGTGTTTCTATCTATGAGAATGCAGTGTGGGAATATGAATCAATGGATGATGTTGGAGATCATGGAATAAAATATAGAATGAGACTTGACTTCCTTTAGTGGAATAAATCTTGACCACTTGGAAATGAAATCTATAGCGGTAAGAATGATCCTGCACTTATGTGCTATTACTAGGAGATATGGTCCCACATTATCTTGTCCTCAGATTAAAAAGGGTAAAGTCTACTTGGTAGTATGGAGGGGCTCTGGTGGTCAATGAAAAATGTTTTCATGAATCTGTCATGAGTGGATCCTCTTAGAGAACATGATACAGTCGTGAACCATGATGGTCGAGAAGTATCCCAGCCTTCAGATCTAGTTGTAGAGTTTCGATCAAGCCTGATGAGTTCTATATGTTCTAGCATGGACGTTCAACAGCACATGGGTAATCTCTTGTCCTTGAATACAATGAAGGATAACTCTATCAAACCCACATTTGTAGAATATCTGATCAAGGTTGGGACCACTCTAGAGGGTGAACTACATTGTACGATGAAGGATTATATCACATTCAGATCGTTCTCTGAAGAGATTTCCATGTCGGAGGTACTTAACAAAAGTATTTGTTCAGTTAGGGATCTCTTTTGTTGGAAGGAAGCATGGGGTCCTGGTGAGGAAGCATCAATTGTAATATGTTCTACATAGTGTCTATCATCATTATCTGAAATAATGGGAGAAATAAACATTTGATGTGCCAAAGAGATAATCAAATCATCCTAGTCTGACATGGTGAGATATGTGTCAAGGATTTCTGCGGAATAAAATTGACAATTCTGTGATTGACGGACATGAGTGATTTCTTTTGTAAGAAGGAAACCGAGAAATTAGTTAGCAAGTGTGCTCTAATAGGGGAACAAGTTATGGATTTCTACTGAGGAACTCACTATTGATATGATTGATGACCATATTATTTTCCCCCTTCACATGTAGGTGGGGAACATCAATCTAAAAGTCCATGTCAAGACCAATGATCAGAGTTTGATACTCCACCTAGTTTTTGGTAAAAACTTATAAAAACAAGAGAAAATAGAGAAAAATAGTCTTTGTATGTGTGATAAAGGTGTTTCCCAGGCCTAATCTTATGAGTATGGTATCATTGAGCCTTCTAGGAGTCTAGATCTGTGAGGCACCATTGAAGTGCATATATCAACATTGAATGGCCTGATCCACTGAGAGGATGGTATCATCAGGAAAATCCAGATCTTGTGACTACATTACTAGGGCAGTATGGGTGGCTAGAAAATTAGCTAGTTCGTGACCCTTAACAAATTTCTCTAGAATGAACATAATGTCAAAATACTAAAGGATTACTATCCACTGATCTAGATGACCTCTATACATATAGAAATACATTATATAATTTTTTAGATCCACATGAGACACCAGTTGTATCGCATGATGCTGTTGATAATGCCAAAAATTATACACTGTGAAAACCAATGTGAGGCAGCTCTTCTCAATTGGGGAATATGTAGTCTCAGTTTCTAGGATCATGAAGCTGAGATAGTATAAAATGTTCTCTATACCTTCATCATTCTTCTAGGAGGGAAGTGAATTGAGGAATCATTCTAGGGATGTCACATAAATAACCAATGTATTTCTTGAGATGAGTGGCATTAGGACCAGAGGCTATATCATACACTTATTTATTTCCTCACAAGTGGTCTGGAAATCTTCATCATAATGATAGGTGGAAAATATCTTTCATGAGTCTCAAAAAGGACTTACACCTACTGAAAAATTCATAACGAATCAGTGTTTGTAGGCTAAGTGTCCTTGAAAGATTCAAAGATCTCAATGGTTACTTGGATGAAGAATATGACTGATAGCATTGATTTTCTCTTGACTGATCACCATGCCTCTATATCTAATGAAAAAGATGATGAACATTCCAAAGGTAACCCTGAAGGCACACTTCAAGGGTTTTATATTCAGATGGTGGGATTGGAGGAAGCTAAACACTTTCTCTTGATCTCTGAGATGGTCGTGATGCTGGTGGGATTTGACCACCAAATCATCTATGTATCATTCCAACAATGTCGTGAGGATTAGCTTGAATATGGGCTGCATAACATTCTAATAGGTGGCTCCTAAGTTCTTTAGACAAGAGGGAATTACATGATAAAAAAAGGTACCTTATGGTTCTCTAAAGGTGGTAGAATCTTCTTCCTCATGGGCCATCCATATTTGAATATACCAAGAGAATAAATCCATAATGTATATGGATTGAAACCTAGTATTGACATCAATCAATTTCTCTGTCATAGGAAGGGGAAAATCATTATTTCTATAGTGAAAGTTGAAATATTGGAAGTAGATACAAACATTGATCTGCCCATTCATCTATCTGATGAGGATGATATTGGACAACCATCTAGGAAAACATACTTCCTTGATGAAGTTATCTTTGATGAGATTATCAACTTCATCCTTGACCCTGGCACTATTACAGGGGTGCATCTTCATGGGAGTTTGTTTCAACAAATGGTTACTTACTAGGAGACCAAGATGGTGGACTATGACATGTGGATATTGTCATAGAATCTCAGCATTTCACCACGAAAATACATCATGATGATTATTTATAAAATAAACATGCTATTATTGTTCCTTATTATGCATATTTGCACTAATCAACAACATCCTCTGGTGTTACTCAGTATAGAGATTCACCTGTACCAAATCATTGAATATATTGGAAACACCCTTTTCAAATGTAGGGGGAATCCTCCAAATCCTCTTTGTTATTCGAGGTGATAGATGTAACACCCCGAGATTTTATGAAAAATATTATTTTTAATTTCATTAATGTCTTGTGTTGTACGCTACACCAAAAGGAGCTTTCACAACACGCATCCTTGACTTGCCTTTCATTACACGCAATTGCGGCCTTCCTCGATAGCTTGCGTCGTACGCAGTACCGAGTTTCACTAAACAATGATATTCTATTAAAATATTATTAAAACTAGCCGTTATGAATAGTAATAACCACTTTTGAAATTTTGTAAATTTTATTTTTCAAAATGGACATCATTTTTGGATTCAGATTATCAAAATTAGCTTAGGGTGAAATTTTTGTACATTTCGGATAACTTTCATATTCTGATGAATAGTGAAAATTACTAAATTTTAATTAAAAACAACTTTTTTCATCAAAATAATTAATAGTGATAAATTATTAATTTGAGTGGTTTTAAGGTATATATAGAATATATTTTTACAATTTAATACAATGTTGGTCATTGGATGTAATTTCATATTTAAACCAGATATAAACGAGTGTCAATCTTTTGATAGTTATTATCTCTTAAAAACACGCTATTTGTTTTGACGACGAGAATTAATTTTTAAATTAGTTAATGTAACTGATATGTTTTGAATTTGATAAAATAGAAATAATTTTTGAATTCATAATATCAAATATAGCTTAGGCCTAATTTTTGGTATTTTTCTGGAAAATTTCAATTTTTTGATGAATAGTGAAACCACTAAGTGGTAGTTAAAAAACTGAATTTATCATAAAAATTAATTTTACCGCTTCTGTGAGTGGAATTTCGAATATCTGAGAGACACGGTTAATATCAAGGACTAAAATGTGGTTCAATGAGATGAAAATAATTTTTAGTGAATCGTAACTTTTTACTTTTTTTTACCACGGTTAAAAGTAAATAGGGTAATTAAGGGTAAAAATGATATTATTATTAACCTAACAGATGTCCTAATTCTATTGGATAAGTGTAATTCGACCAAAACCATCCTTAGGAAAATAATATGACCATTTAAATCCAGTTGGATTAGATTAGGACATTTATTATTAATTTATTTAAAGAAGGGTTAAAATATTTAAAATCAATGTTTATTAAGTAAATCATTTTTAATATAGGGATATACATAAGATAAATTCGACTATAAATGTTCATTAGAAATCTATAAAGATTTACTACATAATGATATTTTATTTTTAATTTTTAGACTTTAAATAATTTAATTTATTTATGACACAATGATGATGCAGTAAATATATTATTAATGAAATATTGACATAATTGATGTTATAAATACCCAAATAAATGTAATTTGAGACTTTTTATGAATTCCAAAAAATTTATATGTTAATATGACATGTTAGTGTTGATTAAATTAACTTTTTTCGAACTAATCATTATGTTATGAGCTTTACAAAAATCAATTACAAAATAGTGCCAAAATTGACATAAAATAGTTTTTAAAACAAATATTATATTATTAATTGTTATTATATTCCTAAAAATATAAGGTTCGGCCAAATGACTTAGATAAGGTTATATGTATTAATAATAATCAACTTGGGGTTCTTTTGGCTTGTTATCGTATGTTTATTAACCTTATAGTGTAAGAACACAAAAAGACACGGTAAAAGTAAAATTATCTAACTTAAAGTTAAAACTAAATAATAAGGTTAAGATAGTAAACTAAACTTGTCCAAATTATATTGGTGATAGTATTTCGACCCATCCCCACCTTAGCTTAGAAATAACTAAATTTGGAGATATTAAAAACTGAATTTAACTTTATAATAATATAATATTTTTAGTTATTCCAAAGGTGCCCCTCTCCTCCCTTATAAAAGGGCACTTCCTCCCTCTCTTCCTCGCACCACTTTGAGCCTTCATGCTTGGCAAAACCCTGCCAATTTCGTCTCTCAACTTCCGTAGAGACATCCTAGAGGTGCTGATATTTTTCAATGACCAATTTTAGTGACCTAAAAGGAGGTCTCAAAGAAGCGCTTCAAAGAAGAGGTAAGGTCCGTTACCGATTCTTTCATCTTTATTTATTCTTCCACTTCTTCTTATTTAGTTGTTTAATTTTGAAGTAATAACATCAGTATCACTCATATACTGATATGTTATTATAATTATGAAACAACCCTATTTCAGCATATATCCATCTTACGGAAAATGAAATCACCGCGCATGCGTACGTACGGAATACCGTCTCCACGCCGTGGTGTAATCTATTTTCCACCACCACCTCACTTGGATGGGTATAATGGTGTAAATAATGACTATATATGATTATTTTAAAGTGATATTGATTATGAAATAGTATATATATACTCCAATACAATTCCACAATCATGGTAACGATATCATCGCTCGTGCGTACGTACGGAATACCGTCTCCACGATATGATGCGACTCGTTCTACAAGATCTTAATTGAATAATGATTATATAAATGAATTGAATGAATTAATATGATATATATTACACTAATACCATTATGTAAATGAGTTATCTATAACCTAAAAATAAAAATAAGAATTTATTCGACAAAACACGCCAAAGAACAAAGAGTAATAAACACACGAATAACAAGTAGTAATGAAATATTACTAATAAGAATCTAAGAATATTACCATATATGATATCATAAAAATAAGTATGATTCTGGAATAAGTCAATAACATTATTTAAATCATTATACAGGAGATTCGGACACTTACGAAGCAAATTGGACCTAAGGTAAGGGAAATATCACAATCTCATTTTTATCCGAGATTGTTTATACTTTGGTATTTTCTGGGGTGTATTTTATCGTCCACATCCATGTTTCCTCAATATTTAATATTATTTCCATACACCTACAATTGTTTAAATCCAATTTTACCCTTCGGTGAGTTTTTAGTAAAAGATATGAAAGGAATCTTTTGTCCTTTTTCGTACGAGGTACTTTTTGACTTTTCTGACAAAAGACGAGAAGAATGTTTTTTTAACTTATACGACATGAATGGATTTTTAAAAAAATATTTCCAAGAATCTTCCTTTACAAGTTTTCATGTTTATTTTTAATCAACTTATTTTAGTTTAAAATTTTATGACATGTTAAGAAAGTGAAAACGTTTTTGAAGTAGAAAGGATATTTTCCTCAAGAATGGAGTTCCAGAGTTTTATCAAAATTATTTTCCTTCGAAGATAATATATGGTTCTGTTTCTATACCTATTATTACATTTATTTTATTATGTTGTGATGGAATTATTTTTATGAATTCCTTTATCTTATATGAATTGTTTTATGATGTCATGATGTTTAAGAATCCCATTTTTATTACATCGGTTATGTTATGATGTATGGTTTCTGATTTTGTGGCATACATAAAAATGGTATCATTATGAGATGGGTGGGACCTATATCTCCCTCCAATGAATTGGGTAAAGATTTTATATCTCTTGAGATAGACATGGCTGGAATGGTAGGTTATACCGGTTCAGTGAAACAGGACTGAAACGAGGAGTGAACTCAGTTCAGAAAAGGACTTTGCCCACTAAGATAGTCTTGGCAATGAGTCTTGACTAATAAGAAATGATTATCAATGATTATGTGTGTATGCCAAAAAGTTTCATGTTTTAAGTTATGATTATTGGGATTACATTTCACTACTATGATTTATCCCATGTTATGAAATTATGATCTCTTTTGCAGGTTAAGATTTCCAAAAGATATGTTCTTATGACTATGATGTGATTGATATTTCTTTTGTTTACCCTTACTGAGCATTTGAGATCACCCTTTTATGTTTCCTTTTCCCCAGGATATAAATAAAGGATTTAGGTTTAAAAAAAAGAAGATCTTTATGGGAGATGTTGAAGATCTTTCACCACGATTAGAAGATTATATTCCAATTTTCCAAAGACACTAAACTATTACTGTCCTTGTGTGTGTGTTTTTGTTATGTACTAAGTATTCCGCAAAAGTAATGTAATGTCTATGTACGTTATGCTTTGGGTCGTTACACTTTGTATCAGAGGAAAGGTTTAGTCAACCTTTGGAAACTAGGATGCAAGAACTTTAGTGAGATCCCTAGAGATATTTCCAAGGTATGTCAAGGGATGTCCCTAAGGTTAAGTATACATATAGTTTATAGTCCTAGAATTACGCTAACGATCATATAATTAAACCTAAGATGTTAGATATTGAAGGTACTGCCCCTTTATTATGTTGTTTTCTCTAGCATGATTTTTGCCTCTCACACTATTCTTTTTGGGTTTTAGATGATGGCTGGAAACCGAAGGAACCTTGTTGATCAATGCAATGGACAATGCAATGATTGTCTTCCTGAACAAACAAATGTTATGGGAGATGGAGTGAAAAATCTTATTGCTATACTTACACAAGCTATGAATTATTCTAGACTTCCAAATGAGCAGAGAAGGGAACAATATTCTATTGAGTCCTTCATGAGGCAACGTCCACCTTCTTTCAGTGGGCCCTCTGATCCACTTGTTGTTGAACAATGGATCAGTACCACTAAAAAGATATTTTCAGTTCTTCAATGTTTAGAACATGATAATGTCATCTTAGCAGTATATCGTTTAGAAGGTGAAGCTGATCAATGGTGGAATCTTATCAAGAATACGAGGCCAAGAGATGAAATTGAGTCCATGTAATGGGAGGAGTTCAAGAACTTATTTTTCAATAAGTACTTCCCTCGTATTCTTCGAACAAAGATGGAGAAGGAGTTTCTTGAACTAAAGCAAATGAATGACGAATCTTTTGGTGTATACGGAGATAATTTTACAAGGCTTGCAAGGTATGTATCTGGCATTATCATCCAACCAGAATGTAAAGTTGATCGATTCTTCAGCGGCTTAAAACCAAATCTTCGAAGGGCATTAGCTATAAGCGACTTCAGTAGCTATGAAGAAATTGTCCGTTGTGCTATAAAGGTAGAAATTGAAGTTGGTGTTACTTATCCATCTAGTAGTTTTGACAAGAAACGAAAGATGGAGTTCAAGGAGAAATCTCAGAATAATGGTGAAAAGAAGATGAATGTTTCCTTATGCTAAAAGTGTGGAAAGAAGCATGATGGAGATTGTCCTAAAGGGACTAGAAAATGTTTTAAGTGTGGAAAATAAGGTCATCGAGCATCTGAGTGTCGATGTAATGGAAAAAGGGTTTCTAATGATATGAATAAAGAAAATACTGCAGAGAACACACCACCAACACTTCAGTGCTTCAAGTGCAAGGAAATGGGGCATTATGCTAATAAATGCCCTAATCCAAGGGTTATTGATGATCGACATGAGCAACCACTTAAGGAAAAGGACAAAGGGAAGTCCCATGCGATCACTATTGGTGATGCTGAATATGAAAACGATGTGGTGGAATGATTAGGTGTTTATGTAATTGGATTCCAAAATAATGTTATATTTAGTATCGTGGAATATTAGAATATTTATGTATTGGTCTATTATGGGTTTCAATAAATTTATGGTACCGGTAACCATGGAAAGTGATTGAGATATTTTTGTAAAAAAAAATATGATATGTGCATAATGAAGGGATAAGGAGAAAATGAAATGTTTGACAGTTTTCATGAGCTCATGACTGATATAAGGAAATAGTTATATCATGGTTTGAGGTTTTGGTTTGTGAAAAGTGTTAACTTTTGACAGCACTCATGTTTTCACTAAGATTCAATGGGTATTCATTTTTCAAGAGAATACATGATTAAGGCCTTCGAATGTTTGGAATGTGACCAACAAGACATATATCATGATATACGGGGATCAACAATGGTATTAACATGCTTGTTATATGAACTCTTTGGTAATCGTTTTCACTATAATATGAGATTGGACAACAGTATTTTGGATAAGCCTAAAGATTGGAAATGATTATGTTGGACATAAGTTAGTATTGTTTAAGTATAGAACTTTTTTCGATATTATTGATGGGATGTTATAGTAATGTAGTTTTAGAAAATGGATAACCTGGAGGACGGGCAATAGCCCATCGCGTCGGACAAGGCTGTGGGAATCGAACCCACAACCGATGTGTGACTGGCCTTTATCGCCTACCACTGGCCTACAGAAAGTCCCTGGTTAGTAGAAAATAGTTTTATTTTATTACGCGGTATGATATATGAAGTATAAGTTTATTTTTGGAATCGTATACGATTAACCTCACAATAGATGGTCTTCTGTATTTTTGATATCTTTTGTAACCTTTTGTTTGAGACAGATGGAATGACCCATCATTCTATCACATGATCTACTAACACTTCACGAATGAAAAATTCAAATTCATTTCTTTAAGAGATGAAGTGGAAATTTTCCAAAGAACGACCAACGGTGACACTGTACCAAAATCACGAAAGTATTTCTTCTAATTCCATTTTCACCATATTTAGGGAAATGACCTTGAAAACAAAAAATGTTTTCCTAGTACTCTTATATCTGATGAATCAGATGGTACCTTAGATCGTCACAAATTAATGGCTTTGTGATTTCTGGATTTTCCATAGCGATGTTCTCTACCACTCTCCATCAGAACATGGTGGTTAGATTTCTCTTCCATATCCATATTTTCACCTATATGCAAACCCAGTGATTAGTTTATTTGGGTAACCGTTACGTTTCATACTTTTGTTTTTAAAAATTGGTTGTGGTATTCCTTTTTACGATGTGGGTTTCTATTAAAGAAACTTTCGAGTAGTAAACCATTTATAACCCCAACAAATTTTGAGGTCGAAATTCATTTTAAGGGGGGTAGAATGTAACACCCTGAGATTTTGAGAAAAATATTATTTGTAATTTCAGTAATGTCTTGTGTTGTATGATACACCAAAAAGATCTTGCACAACACGCATCCTTGACTTGCCTTGCATTACACGTAATAATGGCCTTCCTCGATAGCTTGCATCGTACGCAATACTGAGTTTCACGAAACAATGATATGCTATTAAAATATTATTAAAACTATCCATTATGAATAGTAATAACCACTTTTTGAAATTTTGTAAACTTTATTTTTCAAAGTGGACTTCATTTTTGGATTCGGAATATCGAAATTAGCTTACGGTGAAATTTTGGTACGTTTCGAATAACTTTCATATTGTAATGAATAGTGAAAATTACTAAATTTTAATTAAAAACAACTTTTTTAATAAAAATAATTAATAGTGATAAATTATTAGTTTGAGTGGTTTTAAAATATATTTAGAATATATTTTTACAATTTAATACAATGTTTTTCATTGGATGTAATTTCACATTTAAAGCAGATATAAACAAATGTCAATCTTTTGATAGTTATTATCTCTTAAAAACACGCTATTTTTTTGACGACGGGAATTAATTTTTAAATTAGTTAATGTAACTGATATGTTTTGAATTTGATAAAATAGACATCATTTTTGAATTCATAATATCAAATATAGCTTAGACCTAATTTTTGGTATTTTTCTCGAAACTTTCTTTTTTTGATGAATAGTGAAACCACTAAGTGGTAGTTAACAAATTGATTTTTTCATAAAACATAATTTTACCGCTTCTGTGAGTGGAATTTCAAAAATACAAGACACAAAGTTAATATCAAGGACTAAAAAGTGGTTCAATGAGATGAAAATAATTTTTGGTGAATAGTAACTTTTTTCTTTTTTTTACCACAGTTAAAAGTAAATAGGGTAATTAAGGGTAAAAATGATATTATTATTACCATAACACATGTACTAATTCTTTTGGATAAGTTTAATTCGACCAAAAACAACCTTAGGAATATAATATGACCATTTAAGCCCACATAGATTATATTGGGACATTTATTATAAATTTATTTAAAGAAGGGTTAAAATAGTTAAAATCAAAGTTTAATAAGTAAATAATTTTTAATATAGGTTTATAAATAAGATAAATTCAACTATAAATATTAATTAGAAATCTAAAACTATTTCCTACATATTGATATTTTATTTGTAATTTTTAGACTTAATATAATTTAGGTTATTTATGACACAATGATGATGCAGTAAATATCTTATTTATGAAATATTGACATAATTGATGTTATAAATACCCAAATAAATGTAAATTGAGAATTTTTATGAAATACAAAAATTTTATATGTTAATATGACATGTTTTTGTTGATTTAATTAACTTTTTTCGAACTAATAATTCTGTTATGAGTTTTACAAAAATCAATTACCAAATAGTGTCAAAATTGACATAAAATAGTTTTTAAAACAAATATTATATTATTAATTGTTATTATATTCCTAAAAATCTATGGTTCGGCCAAATGACTTAGATAAGGTTATATATATTAACAATAAATAACTTGGGGTTCGTTTGACTTTTTATAGTATGTTTATTAACCTTATAGTGTGAGAACACAAAATGCCACGGTAAAAGTAAAATTATCTAACTTAATGTTAAAACAAAATGATAAGGTTAAAATAGTAAACTAAACTTGTCCAAATTCCGTTGGATGATAGTATTTTGACCCATCCCCACCTTAGCTTCTAAATAACTCAATTTGGAGATATTAAAAACCGAATTTGACTTTATAATAAAATAATGTTTTTTGTTATTCCAAAGGTGCCCCTCTCCTCCCTTATAAAAGGGCACTTCCTCTCTCTCTTCCTCACACCACATTGATCATTCAAGCACATCCAAACCCTACCAATTTCTTCTCTCCACTTCCCTGGAGACATCCTAGAGGTCCTGGTATTTTTCAAAGACTAATTTTAGTGCCCTAAAATGAGGTCTCAAAGAAGCGCTTCAAAGAAGAGGTAATGTCCGTTACCGATTCTTTCGTCTTTGTTTCTTCTTCCACTTCTTCTTATTTAGATGTTTCATTATGAAGTAATAACATCAGTATCACTCATATACTGATATGATATTATAATTATGAAACAACCCTATTTCACCAGCTATCCATCCTATGGAAAACGAAATCACCACATGTGCATACGTACGGAATACCGTCTCCACGCCGTGGTGTAATCTATTTTCCACCACCACCTCACTTGGATGGGTATAATGGTGTAAATAATGACTATATATGATTATTTTAAGGTGATATTGATTCTGAAATAGTATATATATATATATATACTCCAATACAAATCCACAATCATGGGAACGATATCATCGCTCATGCGTACGTACGGAATACCGTCTCCACGATGTGATGCGACTCGTTCTACATGATATTCATTGAATAATGATTATATAAATGGATTGAATGAATGAATATGATATATATTACACTAATACCATTCTGTAAATGAGGTTTCTATAACCTAAAAAGAAAAATAATAATTTATTCGACAAAACACGCATAAGAACAAAGAGTAATAAACACCTGAATAACAAGTAGTAATGAAATATTACTAATAAGAAGGTAAGAATATGACCATATATGATATCATGAAAATATGTATGATTCTGTAATAAGTCAATAACATTATTTAAATCATTATACAGGAGGTTCGGACACATACAAAGCAAATTGGACCTAAGGTAAGGGAAATATCACAATCTCATTTTTATCCGAGATTGTTTATACGTTGGTTTTTGCTGAGGTGTATTTTATCATCCACATACATGTTTCCTCAATATGTAATATTATTTCCATCCACCTACAATTGTTTAAATCCAATTTTACCCTTCGGTGAGTTTTTAGTAAAAGATATGAAAGAAATCTTTTGTCGTTTTTCGTACGAGGTACTTTTTGACTTTTCTGACAAAAGGACGAGAAGAATGTTTTTTTAACTTATACGACATGAATGGATTTTTAAAAAATATATTCAAGAATATTCCTTTACAAGTTTTCAAGTTTATTTTTAATCAACTTATTTTAGTTTAACATTGTATGACATGTTAAGAAAGGAAAAATGTTTTTGAAGTGGAAAGGATATTTTCCTCAAGAATGGAGTTCAAGAGTTTTATCAAAATTATTTTCCATCTAAGATAATATATGGTTCTGTTTCTATCCCTATTATTACATTTATTTGATTATGTTGTGATGGAGTTATTTTTATGAATTACTTTATCTTATATGAATAGTTTTATGATGTCACGATGTTTAAGAATCCCATTTTTATTACATGGGTTATGCTATGATGTATGGTTTATGATTTTGTGGCACACATAAGAATGGTATCATTATGAGATGAATGGGACATATATCTCCCTCCAATGCATTGGGTAAAGATTTTATATCTCATTAGATAGACATGGCTGGAATGGTAGGTTATACCGGTTCAGTGAAACAGGACTGAAACGAGGAGTGAACTCGGTTCAGAAAGGGACTTTGTCCACTAAGATAGTCTTAGCAATGTGTCGTTACTAATAAGAAATGATTATCTATGATTATGTGTGTATGCCACAAAGTTTCATTTGTTAAGTAATGATTATTGAGATTACATTTCACTACTATGATTTATCCCATGTTATGAAATTATGATCTCTTTTTCCGGTTAAGATTTCCAAAAGATATGTTCTTATGAATATGATGTGATTGATATTTCTTTTGTTTACCCTTACTGAGTATTTGAGCGCACCCTTTTATGTTTTCTTTTCCCCGGGATATAAAGAAAGGATTTAGGTTTAAAAAAAGAATAAGATCTTTATGGGAGATATTGAAGATCTTTTAGCACGATTAGAAGATTATATTCCACGTTTCCAAAGACACTAAACTATTACGGTCCTTGTGTGTGTGTTTTTGTTATGTACAAAGTATTCCGTAAAAGTAATGTAATGTCTATGTACATTAAGCTTCGGGTCGTTACAATAGATCATTGGTTGGAGGAAATGAGTTTGATTTAGATTACCCTAGAGGATTACTGGTACTGGCATGACCGATGATGGAATCTTCATCAAGAGACTCTTACACTATCGATACCATGGAGATGAATGTTTTTTATACAATATCATCAGGCCTTAGACCCTAGAGGCCATGCTTCATAATTTCAAAGCAGTTTTTCCATGTCATCTTGATTCCTTACAACCCAGCCTAGTAGAATAAGAAAGTATGGAATATTGATGTTTCCTTGGGAAAAATGCATTGATACCATATAGGGGTAGGGGCTATGGAATCACTAGATCATGATTCATGTAGGAGTATGATGTGATATTTTGGAATTCCTTGTACTAGAAAATAGGCATCCCCCTTTTCATGGAAACAATAATATAGTGGCACAAGTCTTGGGTTATGGCCTCCAACCAGTGAATCAGAAGGACAATAACATCATCTGAGAATTCTCATAGATCATTTTATGGAGTATTGGGATCAATCTCATTATTTTAAAACCTCTTTTCCTTTCTCTTATAATATTATACATCTAGGTAGCGAGATTTACAAGAGGAAAATAGAGACACATATCCCTCGAGCATGCCCACTTGACCATAAAGGGAGTACTTGAGGCATTTGTGATAGGAGTGGTGAACTGATTCATATATGTGGATCCATGTCTGACCCATCAATGTGTTGTAGGTGGTGTCCTATGAGATGATCATGAACTCGGTACTAGTAATGAGGCCTAAAATGGGACTTTATGCAGATATTTTGACACAAAAATTGCTTTTTCCTATCATAACCTTGAATTTCTTAGGTTAGAGGGACTCAGATCAACTTCAGACAACCTTATCATATGGATAATCCAGGTAAAGATAATATTTATTCCATAACCAATGTTGACAAGAAATAGTTGGACTTACACACCATTGAACTGGCTATTTTTGTACAACGGGCATTTATTACCCTATATAGGGGAACCATAATCATCTCCTATGAATGTGATGATGGACTGGATTTCTGGTCGCAAAACTTTCTCTACATCAAAGGTATCTACATCCACTGACTTTATTTCAAACTGGGGAGGGATTTTCGAATCCTTTATAACAGATTCACACATATATTCTAAAAGGGTTTGGTCTTATAGAATTCAGAGATTTACTAGAATGTTGGAAATGTGCTTAATCATGTCATTCTTCTATACTAGGCACACAATTTTCTTGTAGGGAGGTGTTATGTGGAAGGTGCTATGTTGGGTGTTGTAGATAAAACTGTTAGATTCTATCTAGTGTTTGGGATATCCCATTGCTCACAGTATAAATCATGCAAACTAATTGCTAGGTAACTATCATAAAAATGAGATATATCCATAGTTGATCATGACTAATCATATCATGGTCAAGGTGGCGCTACCTGATCAACTAACATGAACAGTGATGGTTGTAAGCCAAAAAATTTGGGATGAGAGGACTACACATGTTGAGCATTCTACTGAGCCTATTTTATGATCCCAATTTCATGCACAACATGGCTAGAAACACTGACCTAAGCATTCTAATAGTTCACATAGACATGACTACATCGATGATGGCATCGACTAGGGACATTAAGAGGATCATCCTTGTGCTCCTCGTCATTGGGAACCATGTAAGGGTGAACCAGATCGATGGTATTCACTATCGAATACTCCTAATCATGGCATGATGAATCCTCCATTACTGGGTGGATCCTGGAGGCAACTCCCATCTTTATAGGCATGAAGTCACCTCGATTTCAAGATAGATTTGGAACCTATGAGGGGCTTTTATTTCCATTTTTTCGATGACGCCTGATCTTCTTAGAAGCTAAAAGATGATATGTGGATGCAAAAGAGGTAGTAATAGAAATCACAGTGATTTCAGAAGGCACGAGAAAATTTAAATAGGCACAGATGATACCTCGGTCACAAGTGACTTCTCTACGAGCTAACAATTATCATACATCTGAGACCCATGACTAGGGACTTTCTAACACTCACCCCCATTGTCATTGTCTAGGACTACAGAGATACTTGTCACCTGTGTCTGGGTAGGACCCAACCTGACTACATTGATTTCACCCTAGTCCGAAATCCATTCCCTGAACCCATAACACTACTTGATAGTATTTGCAAAGAATTGGTGATAAGGGATGTAGTTAGGAAGATCCCTGATATCAGCCTCTTGGGGTCTTTTATAGTCTTGAATCTTCAGTATTCTTGGATCCATCAAAGCTTGGAAATAACCAAGGACCTTAGCCTTATCAAACAAGTAGTTTTGGTTTCATTTGACCAAAAAACGGACCCTGGGATTCTGGCCTTGATGAGGGTATTGATCCATGAGAGGATGTAGAACCCAATTATCTCACCTAGGTGGTGGTGGTTCATTATGTGGTAGTGTCTTCTGATCCTAAGGTAGTCGATGTTGTGCCTAAGTCTAGTCTTGAGGTTGTGGATTTTGATGAGAGTTTGGAAACGGCTCTACTAGTAACAACACTAGCATCCCAGGCGCCTTTACCTATGAGAGGATAGTAGTATCCACCTTTACAGTTCTTTTTTCAAGTGATTAGGGAGGAAATGTATGTACCTGTTTGGCTAATAGCAAGGATTCCGCTATGCAATGAGCCTTATCAGTGAATTCTTAAAATCCACCTGGGAACTTCTGTGTGATGAAGGATGTGACAAATTAATTCTTCACTTTCCCCACACACATCATCAATAGCTATTCCTGAGTCAGTAACATATCGAGTGAATATGTGAGGCCTTTCCACATAACAAAAATTCCTAAAACTCCCTCAATTAGAAATTACATTCACGTGAAGAGGTCCGCAATAATGGTCTCCTACATGGTGGATCTGAACTGATAATGTAATTTTTTGTAGAGATCCTACCAACCATCTATATACCTAATAGGTAACTGGTTGTAACAAAAAAACATGTTCCCTTCTTGTGTATTGATAAAACACCAGAGCATGAAGGCCTCCTTCTGCACTAGAGTTCCTAGCATGGATCCATATCATAAGATGAAGTGTTCCAGAAGCTACAGTGGGTCGCACATCCCATTGAAGGTAGATAAAGTGAGGTTCTCAAAATCTAGGGGTGCTAGAATATCTTCTACCCACGGGGGACATGGATTTCCATCAGGTGGGATAATCACCTACCCCATTTCAAGGGCCTCAATGTGAGTGATGAGGGAAGACAATGGATCTACTGGGTGGGGATTCCTGTCTTGGAAAGGATCTCTGACCACCAGTGCATTTCAAGGTTCTCAAATATAATAAGATGACTTAGTGTCTTGTGGAGCAGCTGGAGGGACAACCTGAGGAGCCTTAGGAGGGATGACATGTAGATTTGTTGGAGGAACGACTTAAAGAGACAGGTCTCAGAGATTATTCTCTCATAGCTCATGTGGATTTAGAAATGTATACCATGGTCATTTTCTATAAAATCTGGCCTCCAATCTATCAGGATGTGAATAATTTTTCTGATCAGCTAGAGGTAATTCCTAGACCAGAACATGGTGTTTCTCCTACTACCCTGGTGGAGGGTTGATAGTATCATACCAAGGACCATCATAATCTAGGTGGAGTTCTACAAGGAAACTACTGAGAAGCTCATCAATGATATTCCTTTGGTTCGTGATATGTTGAAGCAGTGAGGTATTCTCATGATTATATACTATATTCTGTGTTGATCTATAAGGGTCAAATGGGTTAATTGTCTTAGTTTCCCCTTTTCCTATATTGGGGTCTCGGCCTATAGAAAATAACTTGGTAGGCTCGGCAAGGCCAATAAAGTGTCTTTCCGGGTGAGTGACAATGAGAGGGGGATCCAACAGATGTGGTGTTTTTCACATGGTAATTTTCTCTTTAATGATCCATATCTCAGCATCCTTCTCCTTAATCAGATTAAGTTCATCCATGTTCACCATGAAAAAACATGGCGGCATATCCTCAATATCACATGGAACGTTGGGATGACATTGAATTAGGATAAAATGGAGAGTCGCATGCTATCCCTAGCCATAGATATACACATGTGAGGATGACTCAACACTAATTATTTGGAGTATACTAAAAGATTGAATGAATCATTACTAAAGGGTCTAGTGATAACTGGGAAATTCCGAGTGCTGAGCGATCGGAAGTGCGGCCAGGTCAACCTTGCGACACAACTGATTGTTATCATCATAATGCTCCTGGGTTCTAGGATAAGACAAATGAAGATAAATGAGGTGGAAATTTATTTACCAAAGAGTTAGGTAGAAACTCATGAACTCATCCTAGGTAAGGGACTCTGGGATGTTGAAGTATGGAGTTCCAATCAGCCTGAATATTTTAGGAAAGTGGTACCCCAGTGCAAATGTCCCACAAAATTATTCATTCAAAAGTGGGATCCATCATTTGGATGGACCATTCCATGATTGGGGGTGGTTGATGGACCAGAAATGGAATTGATATAGACCATTTCAATAGAGTACTAGATGGTGTAGAGAACAGTGTGTGAGCTGACTAGTCACTGCTCACCAGGACATCTCTCAGAGATGATATAGAGTACATCACCATGTCACTATATGAAGGAGGGTCGACCACTACCTCCTATGTGAGGGTGATGGTACTTAGGGTGGATCATTCTGGTTCTTATTATTAAAATTCCCTATTTAAACTCTATGTGATCTATTTTATAAGTAGATAATGAACATAGTGATGAATGGGGGGACTTCATGGTGATACCCATGTAAGGATACAATTATTCCTCCTCATGTACGTACATATGGATGGCTTCAAGGATCTGGTACATTTCAATTTCTAGAAGGATGAATCTCACATTCTAGATCACTCCACATACCCAGATTTAGAGGACCGGGGTGAAGGTTCCATCATCGAGTCACATTCCATTTCAAAATCTCAAAAGAGAATTGGATTGACAATAATCTAGAGTTTCTCATAGTTCTTCCCTCAACAGCGACAGTTCTCCCTCTTATGCCAAGATTTTTCTTCAGAACATGGTAAGTCTTTGACATGGGAAAAACCACTATATGGGATGGCATTGGAGTGGGTATGACATTATCTAGTGCTAGATGGGATATCGAGAGGACCTTTATACCTTTTTTCGTTGAAGCGAGGTGGTCCTCCACTGAGAATGTGGTGAGAGTGGGGAGGAACTCAACTATGGGAACCGATAGAACATGGGGAGGACCTCCATTTTGGGTATAATAGTGGTGAGGACCTCTCCTATGGTGAGTTTTGGTGTGAGGGGAACATGGGAAGATGTTGAACCAGACACCCAGAGGACCTACACATTGTGAATCTTGGGTACGGGGAGGACATCCATACTGGTCACTGGATACGTTGGGGGGGCTATGCGGTTTCAAGTGATGAAGTGGGGAGGACCTTCAGTGGATTTTGAGATAACATGGGGAGGACCCCCATGATGGAGGTCAATAAGATGGGGAGGTTCTCCACTTGGATTTGTGGTTGTATGGGTAGGACCTCCATACTAGATCTGGACGTCACGTGTTGACTCGTGATGGATTCTGGAGTTGGTGTACTATAACTAAATGTTTGTACATGGATTACATGAATATTTGATGAATTAAAAATAAAATTAAACATCTTATTACCTATTTTCATTGTTTTGTATGACCATAATGTAATAATGTCCTAGAGTATTTATCATATTGCTACGGTCATAGTAGTTCCCCGCTATGAGGAGAACTTTGAAGTGCTATGAAAATATTTTTAACATTTTTCTATGGTGGGATAAAATTCTATCGTCGAAAAAATATTATATTGACCATCATGTGTGAATAATCATAAGAATATTAGTCTACTTCTCATGAAGTTCACGCATGGTAATATCCAAGATGGGAGATTATGAGAACCGACCTGCTAGTAAGAATTCTTTATATTTTGGTTTCATTGAATATTTCTATATATGGGCATGTGTAATGCTCCTTATATTTTAATATTATCATTTATACATGTCACAACTTATGCACTTATATTTTCGTATGAAAACCATAATGAAATATGTTGGAAAGATGTAGGGTATGTTGGGTGCATCATGAACAACATATTATTAATGGATATGTTAAGAATGGATTTGTGCCTTCAATATTTATTGAATTTGATATCTTGACCCTTTTATTGAAATATAACTGTCTTACAAAATTCCATGGCCATGGTGTAATGATGATTTTATTTTAGATAGTAAATGATTGGTGTATCAAGTAGATTGGTTGGTGACACCATCCTGAAACCTGCATAATGCGATTATGTGAAAAAGGGATTATATTACATAGTGAGCATTTGTATGTGTTTTTCGATGTTATGAGTTTCTGTTATCTATCTTATGTTCCTTCAAAAATTACTAGATAGTAATATTGGACGTTAGGAAATATCATATAATGTCAATGATAATGAATCCTAGAGGGTCACACACTAAGTGTTTCTTGTGGTCATGATTAAATTCTATTTGAAATTAATTAATGGAAAAATATAAATTACTCTTAAGAAAGAGGAATAATTAAATTTTAGTTATATTGACCATGTAAATTAAATAAATATTTATTCATTAGATTGTGAATAAAATATATTTATTAATTTTATTTAATAGTTAATTAATAATTATTTTATAGTTTTTGTATAAAATATTTATTGAAGAGAAGAAAATATTTATTTGGGTGTTCAATAAATACATGAGGAGTTAAAACATACCAAGTCCATGTCTTGTGAAAAAATAATTATTTACAAGTCGGTAAATATTATTAATCCACTTTGCGCTAGTTGGTGCACCACAAAATAATAATACTTTGGTTATTAGGAATCATAGTATTTAGTTAATGGTTATGATTTTATTTAATGGTTGTTATGCAATTAAATTTTGCAACAAAAATCCTCAATCTGTAAATAGATGGATACATCTATTGTGTAATTCATTCGAAACCAATTCCATGTTTGGGAATATAGAATTATTGTGCACAATGAATCCTCTCTTTAATACTCCTCCTCTCTCCTTCTCAAGAACAAGAATCCCCAGATAAAATTTCTATAAGGATGAAGAACAAGCGCTCATGAATGAGAAACAAAAAACATTCAATTCACCGTGAAAGAACTCGAAGAATGAGTGGCGTTGCTCGGAGACCATTTGGGAACATGGGGATAACAGTTAGATGGATTCTACCCTTGGATCATCACAAGTGAAATTAAGGCCTCCTAGATGGGCCTTTTTAGATATTAAATAATCATCAACAATGAATGTTCCTAAGAGTAGGTATTTATTTCTTCAGATATTAAATAAATATATTAATCTTACTAATCTTACTATTTCGTACCGTACATGTGCCCTACACTCCATGATCCATACTCCACTGGTGCCTTCCTTTCAAGTCCTCCATCTACTATCATCGACTCCCTCCACATCCTGTGACTCCCCCCACTGCATCCATCTTCGATGCAAAAAAAGCTAGCTCACGTATCTTGTTCGCTCTATCCACCCGAGATTCTCCCTGCACTCCCTCCCTCTTCGTCCTAAAAATACCATACGATTCCTCTCCTACTTGTCATTCCCAACTATGATTATTAGTGCATTTCATATTCATCATTCCTCCATTCCCAACAATTAGTGACTCTCCCTACCTCTTCCCCGCAACTATACCTTAGGTTTCATGTCTGTCTTGCGCTGTTGAACAACAGTTCAGAGTGCACAGAATTCTCATCTACCATCCTATCATTATATGCAGGTCTATACATCTATCTATCATCCACACACCATTCCATTTGGACTGATCCCCATTTCACGCTTCATCGCATCTAGAGATATGGTTCCAGTACACCCCAGTCGTCATATAATCGTGCTCAACTACCACTCTTTAAGACCTCCATTTATGTCATACGTCGGACTACAACTCCCTCCAATTACCCTTTCTGCTATATTTCTGTAGTGGTTCCATCAAAATACAACCACTGTTAATTGGGATTCCCCTATAATTCATGCCGATTATCGATTACCTTTTCAACGTATACCTCATATAGGGTAACAAAGGTAACCTGGGTCTCTTTTATTAAGTACAAATAATTCATTTCATCAATGTTCACGCTTTCATGTCTCTTTTATTATTGATAATTTAAACATATACAATTATATAACTACAATTACCCATTTATGAATATCATTGTTTTCCAATGCTATGTATATTTCACAAACATCAATTTCATATCTGACATGCTGCTCTATTTGCAGTGTAGTTGCTAAGAAAACACCATACACTTACTTCTACATAGTTTCTACAACCTCTCTAAAAATCAGGAATTATAGAATTTTTTTACACTGCATAATATCATCTAATAGTTATATGCTTATATTTTTAATTGCCGTAAGCATTTTTCACTGTATTATTTTTCCACAGTTCATGTTTTTCTCATTACTAACATTGTAATCTTGTGCAATTAAATATTTAGAAAATTCTCTTTTTTCCTATGAAATGTACATTACATTAACATTACAATATAATGTGAATATTTTCCATTGATTTAAAACCTTGAAGATTTTATATAAAAAAATTACAAACTTGTCTTCCATGTCAAGGTCTAGATATGAAATGTTACAGTAGCGATAAGTTATGCATGAACCTGAAAATGTTTGTGAGTCCTCTATTATGTTCGGTTTATATTCCTACATACTATCATTGTTTTAGGAGTAGTATTAATTATAAATTCTAATATAACAGTGCTGATATCTACTATAAATTTTTCAATGTCTGGTACCTATATCTCTGGTACGGCATTACCTGAACCTGTATCGACTGATATCATCACACATGGAGTAACACATATTCCATTGTCGACTATGTCTATCAATATTTATTTCTAATTTTATTTAGCAGAATAAAACCCTAAACTAAATACTAGTTTATATGTTAACAAAAATTATATTTATTTATCTTATACTTTTACTATAGTGCCTATGAATTCGGTTCTTCTACCACATACAAACATGTCTTTCCCTTCAAAAATAGGAAATTAAAGGTTGCAGTAGAGCCATATTATGAAAAAACAATATAAAGTTGGCATGTTCTCAGTTATTTTTTCATGATAGAATGTCCTAATTCATATCATTGTTTCAATATATGTATTCAATACAACTGACACAATAAAAGTGTCAACATTAATTATAAATTGTTTAATGATATCTACTAAAATATGAGGTACTACAACAACTGAACCATTATCAACTGATGCCATTACACATGCATTAACACAAATTCCATTATCATATTTTTATTTCAGTGGTTAGTTTTTTTTATCTTACAGATAATAAAACACTACAGAACAAGCTGATTTGCATTCAAACATAGATGACCGATACATAACTTATTCTTGGATGATAGTCCCTGAAATATCTGATCTTCAACCATATAAAAACATGTTTGGCCCATCAAGCGGAAGATATGCAAGGTTATAGTGGATGAAACTTCTGAAGGAATGACATAGTGTTTATAAGTACTATTTTATTTTCACTTTTAACTTTCTTACTTATTAAGAAAAAAATAAAAAAATTGTCACATCAATATTATGTATGTTTTAAACTTTCCTACTTAATATCGCTATCTCAATAGTAGTTTTCATTACTACTGCCAAGATAATATTGCCAAAAACTGCTACAGATTCTTCAATGTTATCTACCAGTATGTCTGCTAATGCATTAATTAGACCAGTATCAACTGATGGCCTCACATATAGACTCAGATGAATTTCATTGTTGTCTACCTGTGTCAATGGTTATTTCTAATTATCTTTAACAAAATATAACACAACACTTGAAACTTCATTCTAGTCTAATACAACTGAAATATATTTAACTTCTTATTTGATGAAAGTACCTAAAAAAGATGGTCCTTAACCAAATACAAACATTTTTGTCCAATTAAGCTCTAGATATGCAAGGTTACTGAAGATAAAACTTATGAAGAAACAAGACAGAGTTTGTAAGTACTAATATTTTGTTCACTAAATATTTTTATACTTATTATTACTTTTTCAATAATTTATTTCCTTAAATCTAACACATTAACAGTGTCTATATATATTGTAAATCCTTCAATTACATCTACCGATGAGTTTTCTACTCAAATAAATGAACCAGTATCAATCTATGACATCACACATAGAGTCACAAGCATTACTTTATCATCTTTGTCTATCAATGATTACCTCTGTTTCAATTTCAAACTATATACTAGTACACTGGAAACTATAGTATAGAGACAAACAAATTATGAGGGTTCTAATCTACTACTTATATGGCATCAGTGACCGAACAGTCAGCTCCTCATCCAAATACAAACATGAATTTTACAAGATAATTTACAAAGAAATGCTAAAACTCATACTCTTTAAAAATGAATGAAAAATAGGTTGTATGTTAGATAAATTAATCACTATAAAATAGTGACATTATTAACATTATAATTGAATATCTAGTTATTACAGTGGCCACAAAACTATCTATGACTCCTACTGAAAATTCCTCAGTGACATGTTCCAATTAGTATTATCCTAAAATAACTGAAGCACTACCAAAAAATGCCTACACAGATGGAGTCACATGTTTACCATTATATCCTTTATATATAGACGGATAATAGTTTTTAAACATACCAGTATCAATCATTAATCTTCATGGTGCATTTAATATTTACATAAATTACTAATAATGAACTTCTTATTTGAACACAATGCTTGAACCACATGCTCGTCGATCAACTTTGTGTTCATGAAAAAATAAGAAAACAAAGACCACAAGACATGACACTATGTCCACTACCATTATTTAAGTACACTGTCAATGATTTTTTATGAAAGAAATGTTAGACTTATAAATAATGAATTCACTATCTAATAGTTTTCTCAATATTTTTCATATCATTAATGAATGACAAAATTATTCTATCAGATAACTCAGTTTTCTCCTCAATAGAGTAAGGCTGACAATCATATCTATAAAATTTTATCTCTATTTTTTTTTCTAATGGTTCCCTAAAAAACTGATTTTTTGTTACCAATTATCTTCTTGATGATGACAATATAGGTATGTCGATTAACATGATTCACTTTAATTATAATTCACATTATGGTTATTTCTACATGTACATGTTAACCAAACATTTTATGTTGTAGAAAACTCACTAAAATAACATAATGTAGAGAGCATGGGTTAGTGTGATTAGTAATCCAGCATTACTGGATCAATAATAAACAATCATCTACTCAGATTGTCATTATGATTTTTTATTAATATATTCCACATTCTACTATTTTTAAATTAGGTTATTTGGATATTGGTGACCCTTCTAGCATCTATAAATATTTTCACACTTTTATGTGGTTTTTTGATAGAAATAAGAAAAAAAAATACACAAAATGCATGTTTCTCAGTATGTTGCTCTATGGGAAAATGTCTTTGTACTTTCTACTGTCATGTCCTAAATACCTAAGGATGTTTGTATTCAATCTAAGTACAGCTGAGTCATGAGAAATCCAAGACCACATGCAAGTTTACAACTCAATTTTTAAATTCATTTTCAAGGGTGTAAATGTAGATAGGTCATTCAAAAATGGCTGAAGTCCATGTATATTAAGATTAGATGGACAAAACTACCATCAAATTGGAAGTTTATGTCCACCTGATGGAAAACCACCACTTTTATCACAACTATATGTGTATGATACTGCACATGAATGTCAGAACAGGGTTCATGGTATTAGGTATCAGTCTAATTCAATAGTATGTACTGAATTTTCAAACCATTCATCATTTATTATTAACTTATACTATGATTGACTTAGATTTGATTCTAGTCTTCAACATTCAATTGTTGACTACAATATTGTACTTATACTACAAAAAATCCTACATGAGTACAATGCTTTGGCTCAAGACTTCATAAGTGAAAGGGATGTTCTTAATCATCATCAAGTACCAAAATTAAACCTATAGCTACCTAAAATAAGACATACTAATAAATTCACATATAACCTACCAAAGAATTTATGAAATTGCAATGATAATTATTTATGATATAGAAGATCTCAACCAAGAACATAATAACATCATGAAAAGGAAAATCAGTTATTTAAATAGAGTAGATTAGCTTCACCCATTATATATTTCACTGCAATACCCCTTGATTTTCACAAGTGGTCAAGATAAATATGTTGACATTGTACTGCACCAATATACTCCTTTCACAACATGTACAACACTCAGGGAGGTAACAATGAGAGAGAACTTCTCCATTCACTTAGAATTTCATGAAAAAAATACATCAACCTTAATACATTGTATACGATTATTGCAAAAGTATATTATTAATGATTATACAATGATTGAGTCTCAAATACTATACTTCATTCTATTAAAAAAATTATTAAGGTTTGTATTATACAATGGGTTTCAGGATGCATTTCTATGAGGTTACAGTTAAGGTTCATCCAATGGGAAGCATATAATTTTACCTCCAAAATTTATCATTGGACCCAGTAATATGATTCATAATTACCAGGTAGGTATCGAGATATATTTCTAACGTTTACATGTAACCCAATGTGGCCTGAAATTACTCTATTTGTTAGAAATAACAATCTTCATCTAGCTAACATCTCTTAAATATTATCTCGAATTTTCAATAATAAGGTTGATTATATTTTGAAAGATTTAAGATATGGTTGTTTATTTGGAAAGTCACAGGAAGTTAACAATCTCTATATTTACTATTAAATGTTTTTTTATTCCTCTTTTATATAATATAATCATCTATTATATGTCTATAACCCTAATTTTCCCAAGTAGTTTTTCAAACCGTGGAGTTTCAAAAACGTGGCTTGCCTCAAGTCCACATCTTCTTATTTATTTTTCATGAAAAAAAGTTTACACTCTTTTAGATGTTAATAGATTAGTTTTCACTGAAATTCCACCTCACTATACAAATCCAAAATTGCATGAAGCTATTGAAAGTTTCATGATGCGTGACCCTTGTGGTGATGACAACCATTATTATCCTTCTTTGAGAAATAGAAAATATACAAAATTTTATCCAAAAAAATGACACACATTCTACAATTAATGAGTATGTTTATGTTGTATATCGTATAAGGGATGATGGAAAAACAGTTGTTAGAAATGGTGTGCCTTTGGATAGCTAGTTTGTGGTACCATACCATCCAATTTTTTTTTTAAAGTATCAAGATCATACGAATATTGAGGTTTTAAATCAATCATATTCTACCAAATACCTCTCAAATATATTATCAATGGGAATGATTTTGTTGAAATAGCACTCTATGAGAGCAACAATAGTGACTGCCAAGACAAAAATGTCGATGAGATAAAGATGTACTAAGAATATCTGTTGATAATTCATTTTGAGTCTTCCTGGAGGATATTTTATTATGATATTCACTACCGATATCCACCACTTGAGAGGCTAAGTTTCCATTTACTTGGACAAAATAAAGTGATTTATAGTGACAATGAAAATATTTAAGATGACCTGACTGATGGAAATATTTCTAAAACAATGTTCACCTCTTGGTTTACAGCAAATAAAACATACCCAGAAGGTAGATGTCTTAATCATGAAGAATTCCCAACTATATTTATCTTCCTATTAGATGAAAAAAATGGAATCCTAAAAAACATGGATTCAGTATTGGTAAACTTTACTATGTCCCTATAACAACTAGAGAGGTTTTTTACTTGTGGTTACTTCTTAAAAAAAATAACAAAGTAAATTCATATGATGATATGAAAATATTGAATGGTATTACAGATGAAACATTTAGAGAGTCCTATTATGGTTTTGGATTACAGGAAGATGACACTGAATTTATTGAAGCTATAAAGGAGGTGTCAGCTTGGGGAATGTGACATTGTTTGTGGAGGGTGTTCACAAGCATGTTATTGTCAAAAAACATATCTCTCCTAGAAATTGTATGGAATCAAACCCATGACAGTCTTTATGAAGATATTTTATATGACCAAAGACGGAGCCTACAAATTCCATGTAATTCTGTATGTTTTTCATAAAATTTATAAAAACAAGTTAATATAGTTTATTTATAGTATCTGATGATTCTAAACCTTTTCAACTAAATTATTTCATATTATCATTTAAAAAAATAACTTTATAGTTGACTACTATTTTTTATCTTTTACTCTTTTGAGAGTATTGTTCTTTGTAATCCTTTCAATTTTTTACTTCTAGATTACATATTAGTTATTTCATTCTCTCCAATTATTTAATTCTCTATCATAGATGCTATCTTTTAATTATTATACATTACTATAATTACTGAATATAGTTTATTTTATACTACTCTGAAACTATATTCATAAATTTTCTAGATTTGAAACATGAATATCATCAGAGAAATATGTATTCTCTTCTTGAAATTGACCAGATTTTATAGAGCAATGGTAGTTCTCTTCAGTTTTATCCTCCTATACCAATTCCAGATTCAACAATTGATATCAATCCAAGTCATTTAGTTGCAGAACTACATTACAATAGAGAGACAAATAAAAATGAATATAGAGCTAAACATAGTATTCTTACTGATTAACAAAAACATGTGATGGATGTCATTTTGTCTTCATTGCCTTCAGATTCCAGAGGATTCTTCTTCTTACATTGATATGGAGGCACAAGTAAAACATTCTTTTGGAATATGATAACAGATTTGCTGAGGATATATAGATATATTGTTCTTGTTGTTTCTTATAGTGGAAAAACATTATTTAACCTTTTAGGGGATGAACTGAACATTTAAAATTTCATATTCCAATCTCTATTACTGAGCAGTCAGTTTTCAATATTCAGCAGGGTAGTGATCTTATTGAAAATCTACACATGAAAAATCTTATTATTTGGTATGAGGAGTCTATGGTTCATAAGTTATTCTTTGAAGCTCTATATCGTAATATAAAAGAAATAATTTTAGTAAAAAATTATTAATCCTCTGAATTTACCTTTTGGGGGTCCAATGGTTTTATTGGGGGAGACTTTTTCCAAATATTACCTATAATACCGGGTGGTAATATAAATTACATTGTATTTTCAAGTATTAATTCATCAAATTTTTGGAAACATTATCAGGTCTTAACACTAACAAGTAACATGGTATTGCATTCGACTACATCCACTGATGATTCAAATGTCATCCTTGAGTTTGCAAGATGGGCCTTGGCTATTTGCGAAGGTAGATTTAGAGAACCCCATGATGGTGGAGAACTCATCCAAATTCCTTATATGTATCTTCTTACCGAATCTAAAAATTCTATGTTTGCAATTGTTGACCATACATATCCTATTTTCAGTGATTGAAATGGTGATGTATCTTATATAAAAGAGTGTTAAATTTTAGCTTCAACCCGTGATGTTTTTCAATAAGTAAATGATTACATGTTGTCTCTAATTGACTCTGAGAAAAAAATTACTTCATCTCTGATTCAGTTTTCAATGCACGTTTTGATACTCATATGGTAGAAAACATATACACCTCTGAAATTATTAATGGCATCAACATCTCTGGGATGGGTTCCCATAGAATTACACTACATATTGGTGTTCCCATTATGTTGTTGGGTTTATGCAATGAAACCCGTATGATTGTTACACATTTATGTGATCATGTGATTTTATCAAAAAAAATTAGTGGGTGTAATTCATGGTATTATGAATTCCATCCAAGACTAACTATGACACACTCTGATGTTAGATGACCTTTCAAATTAAAAAGAAGGAAATATCCTTTGACAATTTCTTATGCAATGACTATTAACAAAATTCAAGGGAAATCATTGTCTTATATTGGGTTATATCATCACAAGTTAGTATTCTATCATGGTAAATTATATATTATGGCTTTTAGGGTTATATCACAATGTTGTTTGAAAATATCAGTTCTGAATAATACTAATATGTATTCTATGTACACACAAAATATTTTCTATGACAAAATATTTGAAAACTATTCTTAGGTATAATTTAAATTAAACTGTTGATATATTACTATGGTTTAGAAATTCATTATGTGTACTTCAATAAAATATTTACGTTCTTAGTCTGTTAATATTTTCAATATTAAATGTAACTATATAGAGTAAAAAAATGTCATGACTAATAACAATGTTGAATGAGATAACATTAGAAGATGATGAGAAACTACATCTTGTAGTTCGAGTGATGAACATGTGGTGCAATTCGTCTCCCAAATATTCCAATGATGTCTTTGTGGTTGATCTAATACATTGTGATAGATATTTAAGTTTACATAACATGAAATGTTTTTGTTTTATTTTGATATTGATCTATTATGTTCCATATGAATTTTAATATAAACATATATTATATCTCTAAGTCCTCAGTCATCAGATTTCTTTACATATTAACATACTTTATGTGGGAACTAAGATTTAGAGTACGCTCACTAACTTTCAGCATATCATGACTTACAAATATCTTTTTCGTGAAGGAATGTGCAATATCATACAAAACATCCAAATTTATAAAACCAAGGAAATTACATGGAATGATGACATTCTTGCAGAATCATGTTCACATCCATGACATTTATTCGTCCATGTGAGGAAGAAATACCATTTTTTAGTTTTGACTTTAATTTATATGACACCATTATTCAAAGGAGGATTCCATAGGAACATTTAATTGGTAAATTTAATTAACAATTTTATGTCACTTTTATGTGTACTTGATATCACTAAAATTATGATTACAATATTTTCATTATCCTCCCTAATTTATTCAAAGTAAGTTTATTTCAGTTATCTTTGTTTTAGAAATTAACACACATCCAGTGAAATATATAGGTCATTCCAACCTCAAGATGCAGATTGTTCTAGAGGATTATAGGTCATTAATTTTTTGCTCTTACTATATTTCACTACAACAAATATAAATAAGCCTTACTATTACTTTATTTCCTACAGAGGTATGCAACTTACCTACACTTTTTGGGGATAATTTTTGAATGAAATGATGACTCATTTGGAATATAAAATAGACTCATCAACAATTTTTATATTACAACTTTTCCATGTGAAGCGACTAAGCAGTATGGTTCCTATCTACATTGTTCATTTTGTTCTCTTTGTAAATCACTGGTCTTTGAGGAGGTTTATTTGAAAGTATAATTTCTATAAATGATTTCTATGCTTTCAAACATCTTTCAGCCGCTATTATTGTGACTACTACTATTAAGGATACAAATATTTTGTAGAACCTAAATATTATAGAAGTAAAAAAATTCAGAGTCTGGTGACATTTAAACTATTTTAGCAACTGTATTTTTACATAAAATGTCCTATACATCTATAATCTAATACCCACATGTTGTTAATATTTATTTACAAGTTTCTTATTATATATTTTCCCGGATCGGGTTGGAAATTTTGTCATAGTTCCATAGTCCCCCAGCAGTAACTGGAAACCCTTCAACAGATGTACCATATTGGAACAATGAGAAAACAATTTCAGATGTCAAATGTTGTATAGAGGTAAATAATATATCAAAAAAATTAGAAATTAATTATTCAGTTTTATAAATTGTTCAGTTATGTCCTTAACTAATTATTATAATATTATGCACTCAATCAATTGAATCCAACATGGTGATTTATTATAGAAAAAATAATAAAAAATTAAAAGCACCCACAATTGGTTTTATGATTCATGCAATTCCTTCATGAAGAAAGTACACCTTTTAGATGACAGAATATGGTGCCAGAATTATAAATTATCTCTTCATAGCACTACTCCCATGTTACCTTCATTAGGATTTTTAAATTTCATGGTATAAATTCCTTAAATTAAAATAAAAAAATAAAAATACTTATTATCCCTGACAGTGTGGTCATCATTTTAAATTAAACAGATTTATAGTCCAACTAAAGGTTACAGATAACACAGACTCATTTTCAATATTTTTATTTGACAATCAAGTCATGCAATTCATACACAAGAAAACTGCAGAGTTGATAGCTTCTTTGATATAGTTAAAACCAACTTTTTCTATCATTTCATTGGATTTTAAAGTTATAATTTCTAACATTGGATATTTTTTTATAATCAAGACGATGAAGAATATGGATTTCCTCCAGAATTGAACATTTTTAAATCAAATAATGTTCTCTTATCAATTGAAATATAAAATTTCAATATTCAAATTCATAGTCTTTCAAAAGAAAAAAACTCATAAAAGGTAATTTTCATTAGCGACAATGAAAACTACATCAGTAATTTCAATGACATCTTTATAGAAAATCAGGTACTAGATAATATATATTCCAAAATTCATTTCTTTTTATAACATGTGAGGAATTAATCCTATTGTAATTTTGACAAAGAATCATCAGAGTATTGAATTTAAAATAGTAAGTATTGAGATTTAATAAAATTAGGTACAATATTTTCAATTCTATTAATTCTTTTTCCCTGTCAGTAAATAACAACATACATAACTATTGTTTTTATCATTCCATCATAGGATCATTGGAGTGTTGAATCTTTTCAACTCAGGGCAAATCATGACTCAAGACTTGTGAAATCATCTTCAGTTTTATCAACAGTTCAAGTAAATATATGTTATATTCCATACATTATTTTTCAGACTTTGATTTATAATTATAAAGGTTATCAATTGAGCAGTGGTTCATTTTATTTTGTTCAGTTAAGAGTTTCTTTCACTTGTAGAGAAATTTATTGACTAATATCAATGATGATGATGATGTGGTCAAACACAATGTTTCACTAACTGGCAAATCCACACCACCATCAACTGAAGCCACTAAACATCGTATTCGAATAAATATAACATAAAGAAAAAAAATTAGACTAAAGTTTTTTCTTACTGTACTTATCCATTTTCGAAACACATTTTTCTGCAATCTGTTACTTTCTAATGGCTTGTTACAAAATATGTCTCCACTGATATGTCTCATTATACTATAGTCTACTAATACACTATAATGAAATTATAAAAATCATAAAATCAATATTTTTTATGGGATAATTAGATAAATTAAATCCAATAATTAATGTTGTGATGTAATGACATTTTTTTGTAGTTTAGTTTTCCAACGTTTTAAATTTTTCAAATTTTTTCTAGTTGAACAGATTAACCAATCTATGATTTTTCACTATTTTTTTATTAAAAAAATCCCAAAATTATGAATTTTTACATTTTTTTCATTAAAACATATTTTTACATGTTGTTATTTTTTCACTTTGAATAACCTTCAATTGGATTTGATGAAGTGGTGTCAATTTTCCAGGTGAAAATCAATCCTATGAAATGCACCAAACATTCATCTGCATCTATATTTCTATTGAATTTTTCATATATTATCAATTTATTATGCAATGATTCATAATTTTTATCTTCATAGAAAACATAAATAACTTCATTTCATTACCTAATATCACTACTTCCAATTTCATTTTACAATAGTCCTAAAATTCTTGAACTGGGAGCTGGTCATAATGGCTCATAACAACAACCAGTGGTTCAAATAGTAGCCCGAACTGTATTACAGCAACCACCATGCTAATGCTTCCTTTTTTTTATCATTTACTTTTTTTTATTACATTTTATTTGATTCTTTAGATGGTTTGTGTGAGGGAAAAAACTCAATATCTGAGCATTCAGGTATTTATGGCATTGGATTTGAAAATTGCATTATAGTGGATCAATCTTAATCAAAGGTAAACATTTTATTAGTATTGGTGTAATGGATTATTTATAGTACTTATTTATTATGTTAGTGTTGTAGATTAGTCTATTTTTGGTTTAGTTTTTATAATTTAGTCCTAATAAGTAGTCTGGAAGTATTTTTCCATTGAAATAGAGATACCGTACTTTATTTAAGCAGTTTTAGTAGGTGTTATCCATTTCCATTATTACTTTCCACTTTTTGTATGATCTATTTATCAATAACCTATATCAATCTCATAAACAAATTGTTTATCATTAACCCATCTCATTCCCATAAATAAGTTTTATCTTTGTGGGGGAGGATAGGGAGAGGGAGGGGTGGCTATATGAACATCAGGGAACACTGTTAAAGATTTCCACAACATGCACTTACTAGTAGACTGAAGTATAAAAAATATTCAGATGACCAACCCAGTATTCATGTAGAATTAAATGAATAAGACACATGCCCTACAACAAGGAACATTTGTTTTTCACACACCACTAATAGTAGCAGGGATGTCTTTGGCTAAGGATAAAAAATTACATGTATATCTCCTCAGAAGTGGTCCTATATGAAGCTTTCTAGATTCCAAATCAACCATGATGACATTATATTTAGTACCCATCCCATCCATTTAATCCATATTTTTGTCATTTTACTTTTTTGGAGCATTAGAATATTGAAATTACAACACAAGTTTCTTTTTAATCTAATATGTATTATGTTATTACTATAAGATAATATGTTTTGTAGTCTAATCATTTATTCCATGTTCTGTGGTTTACATCCTTATGTACTCAATTACTTCATAATTTATCATAGTTATTATAATTTAAAATGTCAATTTCTATGTTCTATTTATTCATTGAATTAAAATCTCCATACTAAATATCATTTTTAATTTCTTATAGATTCTTCTAAAATTTTTCAAATGTATTTATCCAAAATGTAATCTATTATCTAACTATGTTTCTATATTTTGTCTAATTGTATTATCATAATAAGTATCATTAGTTTTTGATTTCAAATTATTGAATATTTATGTTCATTATTAACATTGAAATGTTTTATTATCTTCTTAAAAAAAGAATTGAATCATATCAGTGTGTGAACACATAATCTATGTATTGTTTTATATCATCGTGATAATGCACGGTTGATTAGTAGTTAATTATCAATTTCACATGAATGATCCTCACTCTTGGTTTAGTGAATAATTATAAAAATAAATTTTAATATATCACCTAACAATGCATGCTTCTGTTTCACTCAGAACCAAAAAGTGGTATCATAATGGGCATATTTAAATTTATATCTATTTATTTGATTGTTGATCTAAACGCAATTGTAGTTGTATTTTTTTCATGTACTTATTTATTTAACATAATTTGAATTAACATGTTATCTACATATTAATCATCTTTGTTTGGTGTTTTATTTTTTTGAATGTTTAATAAAAAATGAAGAACAACAGAATATTCCATTGTGAAATGCCAAATCATTGGCTTGTAAACCTGGGTTACATGACATGCGGTCGTAGCACATGATGAATACCCATGTTAAGTGTATTTAGATGCATGGAGTAACTAATTACATGTGGTTCTTTTATTTCCACTATGTGTTAACCAGCTAAACATGGAACACAAAAAGTGGATATAGGGTGTGTAATTGGCATGTAAACAACATGTAGTCGGGCTGATCCAACACATTGAATCCCCAAGAATTTGACTTGGATATACAACAATCAAGGCAAATGACTTGTAGCTACATATACACACCATTTATTCCAAAATTAATGGATAAAATTAAATTTATATTCATTATTAAATTACAGCATTAAAACCTAATTGTATTGATTATCACAGTGTTTTGTGCTTAACAATATAATAATTTTTTTATAGAATTTTAAATGATCAATAAATTTAACATAATTAATATTTCATTATTGGATCTACTATTTTTTCCAAGATTTCCATTGTTTATGGGTATCTTCAAATAAGATATTATTATCCTTAAGATTAAATGTAATTAATTAATTAATTAATTAATTAATTAATTAATTCAAGCACAATTATCATAGATAATAAAAGAAATAAAGTTTGAAATGAATTATAGATAGTTATTTTTTCATATTTGTTACATGTGTGACCATTATTGAGCTTGACCATGACCTATGTTTGTGTTGGAATTTATTTAATTAAATTTATTTCATTGTTTTTTAAATTATTTAATATTAAATTAAAAGATGGTATGCGAGTCATCCATCCCTATATTATTATATAGGGAATGTGTGTCGAAGGTTTTTTTATGTAATTCCCTTTAACCAATCATTTGGTTCCCCTCACCCGTGTGTGAGTAATAAATATTTGTAACTAATGGAGCATCCTATGGCACGTGGAGACGGTTGATGACTGAACCATAATGATGCCAACTTAGTGATACATACATAGAAATGTGGAATTTTGTATCTCATGCCAAATCCCGAATAGAGTTTTTTCCCCTATGTCATAGGTTTATCTAATTTCCTCTCGTTAAATCAAACATGAGAGAAGATCATGATCGAGTAATTTAATTTTTCATTTATTTTTAATCAAATTCATTAAATTTATATTTATTGATTCAAGAATTTTATCGCATAAATGAATGAAGTAATTTGAAAAGAAGGAATTTAAATAAAATTTAATATTTGTAACTCTTTTATCCAATCATGGATAATTAATTAAGAAAACATACACATATTATTATTAAGAATGTTAAAGGATAAAACAAGATAAAAATTTTTGCCTAATTATAGAAGCCGAAAAAGTCTGTAACTCCTAGAGGAAGTTTTGAAATGGCAAAGCGAAGTCATATTCAGAATCAGTGGCCTGTTATGGAGGCCCGGGAAGTGGTGCGTGAAATAAAGGGGGACTTGTGAGAAATAAAATCGTTCGCGCGAAGTATCCCCGGGTTGCGCGCAATTGAGCCTGTGAGGCGCGCAATTTTTGGCGCACCCCGGTTCCTCGCGGCGAGGTTTTGCGCGCCGATGGCTCCCGGCACGGATGATTTTGTGCACTACCTGGATTCCGAGTCGATCAATTCCTTTAAATAGAAGGCGACCCCAAATGGTTTCGGGGTTGCGGAATTTGGATCAGCTCCTGTGCACGCAATTCGACTCCCCCCGCACACAATATGACTTCCAAGTAATTCCCATTTTCGCGCAACCTTGCCTTAGGGTTCGCCTTTGTGCATGACTCCACTAGCTTAAGTGAATTTGGCCCTCCTCTGGGTTCCTTCCTTGCGCGCAATCCATGTCTCGTCCACGCAATCCTCTTTTGTGCGCGCAATACCTTGTGCGCAATTCTCTATCCGAGCGCAATCCGCTGGCTCCAATTGTGCGACATCCCGGTGTTTTGTGCGCAAACCTTCTCTTGGCACACAAAACCCAGGACCCTTCACCTTGACGCCCCTTGGATGCCTCTCTGCGCCAGCACCTGATGTCTCCCTTGCCGGGCATACGTGCCATGCGTTGTTTTCCCGTACGTCTTTCCAGGCTCGTATGAAGTAACCTCAAGGTTCCTTGGGAGGTGTTTCCCGTTGCGTTGCTTTGCCTTATGATTCTCTGCATAGGCATGCTAATGGATATTGCTTCTTCGCATAGCCACGCTAACGTGGACCCCTCGATGGTTTTCCTTGCGGCCCCCCTTCAATACGGCCTTGCCGATGCCTTCCCTCCCACAAGGGGTAGAGGGCATTGGGCATGTAAGCCCTAGGGGTGTGGAGCGAACCCACCTCGTCCAAGCTGCAAGACATTAAACTGCTAAGCACCTCCTCCTTAACACATGACGTTAAACTATGGTCCGACCCCGTGCTTCACATGCAGGGTCCCCCCTGTTCGGGCATTCTTTACGCCCACTCGTCTCCACGGGAATGGACTCTTGCTCGCTTGGAATGAGATCCTCCTTGTCGGAGTGGCGTATGTCCGCGGGGGAAGGGATGCCTCAGAGCGAAATCCTCTAGCCTCTCTTGCGGAAGGTTGCACCCATGCATCTCCGTACTTCCCCCTACCAAGGCCAGTGGAGTCCCTTTCCCACTGCACATTGTCGCACCATGGGATTCCATCCAGGAGTAAGCCCCGGCACCAAGGGCCAATTACCATGCATAAGACCCGACTTCCTCTTTGGTCCACTCAACGTGTAAGCCCCTTTCCTCTTCTCATTGATGCACCCTTTTCGACATGATCATCTGGTCCCTACTGCCTCTTATTTCTCACACCAAGCATGACTCACATGGGTTTAGAGCGCGAATCAACCATGACATCCTCTATTGGCCGCCTCAGAGCTTAAGCCCCATCCCAGTGAACTACGTGGACTTTGATCTGTGCCAACGCACGGTACGTATGAAGCCTCCACGTGGTTCCAGCCCACCACCCGGTCATTCCGACCTCTCCACGTCGGTTCCCCAAACACCATGGGCTGCCTCGGAGTGTAAGCCACGTACCCACTATGGGCCGCCTCAGAGCGTAATCCCCACATCCCTCATCCCGCATGATGTTAAACTGTATGCCCTCATCCCGCATGATGTTAAACTGTATCTCATCCCGCATGATGTTAAACTGTATTCCCCCTCTTGGGCCGCCTAAGAGTGTAAGCCCCATGCCTCACACCCACGTCTCATCCTGACTTCCCCACTGAGCCCACGTGCCTTGGGAGGCTCATGCCCTAGCCCAGAGATCTTACTTCCTCTGGGATCTAATCCATGTGTTCATTCTCTCGGGTCGCCTGTCCAGGTGTCCACCGCACTGCCGAACTATGCAGACATTGATTCCCTGCCATGGGGATACGTAGGAAGACTCCATGAGGTTCAAGCCCGTCACTCCACCATCCATCTTGATCCTTACCCAGGCCGCCACATCCTGGTGAGATGATGCCACCCCATCCCATTCCATAATATCTGGGATGCCACCCATGCGCTGGTCCCAATATCGGTGTTCCCCTAGGGGTTCCTTCAGCCCGATCAATCTCTGCAGGACGTTAAACTCACAGCATACCCCGTGTTAAACATGGGAAGATGAGTAAAACCTCAGATGGTACACAATCCCCGCGTTCGATGTGGGATGCCTCGGGCTTCCGCGCCCTCAAGAAGCCCTGTGATAAGGGACAGAAGGAATACATGCCAATCCCTAGCGTCAAGACATGCCAACGACACCCCAACGTGACCATTCTCCTCACCGAAGGATGCTGCCCCGACAAGACCCCTTGGAGCGTCTCGACAGAAGAAGCATAATTAACTAGCGTCCATGTAGATATGGCGCCGAGAACGAGCTTCACGAACCCGTCTTAAATCTATGAGGGCGACTCGGACTAGGTGACGAGTTCCGAGGAGGAATCCACGGAAGAAAGAAACGACATCCCATCATCCCGGTTTTGATCAAGGAGTAGACGTCCCTGAATAAGGAATGGATGTCGCCCGCCTTTGGAAAGCGGGAATGCGGGGAAACAAGCTGTGCGTCCTCCCATGCATGATGGACATCACGCGCGCGCCCCCCGGAAAAAGCGTCGGAAACATAAAATCATGAACTTGACGTGAAACTATTATCCTCAATATGGAGAATGGTAGTGGTCGGGGTATTAGATGATTATCATGTTATCAGGTCTGGGTACCTATCACCAGGATGTGAAACCCACAAGGGGTCGAGGCTGTCGGGACGTTGACCACTCCGTTCTGCGACGTCATCAGCATGGATCCCTCTCGCTGGCCACGGAAGACGGAATGACGCTGGGCTCTTGGTTTTTGATTCCTTTTCCTGTTAGTACTAATGGGTTCATCTCCCTGCTTCCAGGAGTCGAATCACTGCATCTGGAGCTTGATCACCTCTTGCCCACCGGCATAGAGGTAGGGGAAGTACCGACGTGGCCACCCCGTGCAGTCCCTCCTTTTCCACAGTCACTCCGACTTCAACCACCGTAGCTGCCAGGCACTCACACCCCCTCTCCCCGTCAGAAATCATACAGTGAAGGGTGATCAATGACTGGGTTCGTAGGTATGATGAGGAAGGGATCTTCCTTACCAGGGGCATGGACCGTTTGGATATAGAGGCGGCTGCGCCTCACCACCATCGCCACCCCCGAGAGCCACACAGGGATCCTCCGCTCCCCACTCCGACGTTCAACTGCTTCGGGAGTCTATCCCCGGAGCTCCTTGACACATCCCTACCCTATGCCAATGAGGTGGGGGATGTCTGAGTCCGCCCGATTGGAGACCTGTCCTAGGGGTTAACGACAAGAACCCCTGCTAGGCTGTGTCGACGCCGCCACCCGACTCCCTAGGCTAAGGAGAAAGCAACCTTCTTGCCCGCACCACCGACTCCAACCCATCTGACCCGACGCCAGGGTCGGGCACAAGCGGAAGAAAATGCCCGTCCTGGGGCACCAACGACAGCAACCACTGTGGCCCGAGACACTGCGGACTCCTGTTACCAGACCCCCGCACACATTGAGCAGGGGCAGCCACATGCCCGACTGGGATCGAAACCCCGACCGCCCTATAGGCAAGTTGGGTCAAATATCCCGGTCGAGGGCACTAGTAATGGCCACCGTGGACCAATCCGCGGTAGTGCCACCCACCATGAAGGCTCATTTCGTGCCACTGATTTGGAAAGCCGAAGGATTTTTCACGATGGCTATGCTCTGGGTATGACTCATTTCAGCGCCCACTACACTGGGTTTGAGGTCACTCCCCCTACTACTGGTCCCGAGTATGGAGCTGTTGTGTATCCAGTCGCTCACTCACATGGAGGTCCTCCCCATGTCCCATTAGAAATCTGTCCTGGTGCTTCCCACACCCCGGCTTTCAGTCCCCTCTTCCCCACCTTAATAGCGGCCAGGGGACTCCTTGACAGAAATCATCCTTACCCTGAGGATCCACCCAGGGGTTGGAAGGCGGGGCGTCGTCGCCATAAGAGGAATGTCAGGGGACTCCAGACGGAAATTAGACGAGATCGTTTCTCAGACTCTGAGGAGGAATACGACTCGATGACAGAACATTCCCCCCAACCCTTTGAGTCGAGGTCAGGGATGGGGATGCGGCGCGTCAGTCTCGTACTCCCCGAATGCGAGATCCGTATGATTCTGTCCTCCCTCGGAAGGTATATCCAGGAGGACGAGGACTTGGCATACCCCCCGGGGTCAAACCCTTAGTTGCCACTAGCCTCCCCGGAAGCACCTTCCACCTCTATCAGGGAGGGTGGGGAACTTTTATAGGGACCGATGGAAGAGTCGCAAGGTGAGGCACCCTCGGCATGCACTGCCGCTGTGACAGGAGGCCCATTAGTCGGCCAATCCTATCACGACGTGGAAGCCAGGGCACTATAACCTATGGAGGATGACTCAGGGATCGGTGGCCAATCAGCATGTTCGCCGTATTCCCCACCAGCCAGACCACCAGCCCGGGGTCTTGCCTCAGCACCATTGCTAGTTCCCCGAATATTCTCAGTTGACGAGCAGGGGTAGCAAGGTCCGGACCCCAAACCGGAGTCATGGAGTTTCTGGACCGTCCTCGCAGTGGGCACTTCCATGAGAAGATTTGGCCGGTTGTAGGATCAGATTTTGATATGCCAAAGTCACTCACCCCGGGAGAGTTAGAATGCTTCTACCAGACTCTTCGGGTGACTCACTCCCGTCTTCGCCATCAGCTAGCGCCTTATCCCGATATCCAAGCACATCTCAAGGATACCGGTGATCAGTGTCGTCAGTTTGACCTGGTAGCGCTCCCTGCGGTTCGGCACCCCGAGTCACTAGGCCACCGTAGGGCCCTCCAGCAACAATGCATCCAGAGTTTTCAAGTACTCGACAAAGTTATTGAGGAATCCACCCCCCACGTGCACGTCCGCGGATGGGGGCAGTACGCTGCCCTTCTTTTCTATGGAATCCGCTGACAGCCCGATTCATTGGGCGACCCAGAGGGAACGTTGACAAGGGCAGTGGCAGTCAACATGATTGACCTTTCAGATGAGGGAAACGGTGTGGCGCCCCTCGACAAGGACTCACCCCCTGAGGAAAAGCCGCTACTGGACCCATCTGGGAGGATTACTAGCCAACAGAGGATCCTCCTAGGTCTCCCCATACCCATGGAGGCACTAACACTGAGCCAAAACATTGACAAGGGTAAAGAGCCCGTCGGGTCTGTCAAACTCACCGACCCATCTGCCTCGGTGAAGAAGTCAGAGGAAGATCCCGAGAAGGTCACACTACGCCAAAAACATGCTGAGAAAAAGAGGCTGGTTGATGAGCTCTTGGCTGAACACATTATAGAGCGGAGGCCTGACTACGGTAACCCTAGACCAGTACAGCAGGTGCAGGGGCATCTACCCCTTGTCGAGATTCCCCCGGGCAACCGTGACCATGTTGCGTTCGCCGACAGGGGAGAAGCTGGAACCCATGGAAAGAAGGCTCGATATGTTTTTCCAAACCCTCCCAAGCGGCGGGACCACCTAGGGGACCCTACTTGGTTTCCTCCCACTGCCCCGAGAGCCACTCCGCCAGCCGCCCCACGAGCCGTTGTGCTTGACTACCATATCAAAGAGCCTGGTGATGCGCTTGTGGTTAGAGATCCCCGTCAGGACATGAATATGTGTCTGGATGATCTGATGGAAGTACTCATTGCCTGCTTCGAGGCCCTGGAAACTCGGCTGGTGGCAATCCCATCAGACGACAAGCCATACCCAGCATTGGTGGATGATATGCCAGCCCCGCCGGGATTTGGGAACCCCACTTTCTCCCCCTGTAAAGGGACTGGAGACCCACCACAACACCTGGGCCACTTCAACTCGAGGTGCGGGCCTATGTTATGGACTCTGGCGCAGCAGGAGGCTCCCAAGCTCCGTTGCTTCATTCAGACACTAGAAGGACCGGAATTCTTCTGGTACAACCAGCTCCCTGTTGGATATGTGACTAGTTGGGAGGACCTTATCCAACAATTCCTCTACCAGTTCAGTTCCACAACCCGGAAGACAAACATTGCAGACCTCTTCAGGTGCAAGCAATGGCCCGACGAGCGAGTCGCGGACTTCGTCACCTGGTGGAAGGGGTTCACGTACTCCCTTGACACGACACTAACTCAGGATAAATTACTGACGATGTGTGTAGGGAATGTCAAGGAAGAGCTGGTTCCTTCTATGATCACTTATAATTACCCTGGAGGATTCCGGGACTTCTCAGACAAGGCTCAGTGCCTCGAAGAAGCCCTGTAACAGGCCAGTCAAGCACGCCCGCTGCCTCCTGTAATCTCTGCAAGGAGAGCCGCCAGATCCGAGCCCGCTGTTGTAGCCCAGATAAGGGCTCCTAGATAGCTAGAGTTTCTACCAGTAAGGCCAACTTAGTAGCCTTATAGGGGTCCACCCCCACGGGCATAGCCTCCGGCCCGGCAGCGACCGCCTCAAAATTGGAAGGCGCCTCCGCGTAACGCACCGCCACCACCTAGGAAAGATAATCCGGCTCCGCCTCCTCGGCCAGGTCATGGTCATCCTCCAAGAGCCCCCTTTCTGGACAGAAGTAATCATACTTACTCGTTTGGCAAGGCCTAAGTCCACGGTTATTTCCGTAGCGCCTTAGAGCAGAGGATCGTGCGGCTTCCTGAGTGCCGGACGCCAGAAGAGGCATGTCTCACGGATCACCCTAACTACTGCCCTAATCACCAGGTCATGGGACACATCATTCAGTGATGCTATGTGTTCAAGGACTGGCTCCAAGAGCAGATTGACAATAACATAGTCAGGTTGGGACCAGCCCCGACACAGGTGGCAGCTGTCTTCGTGAGATCAGATGGCAGCAGTTACAATGGGGGTGAGTGGGAACAGGTTTCCGACCGCGGGTCCCGGAAGTATAATGATTGTATGGCCCGCAGGACGGTCGCCCGTGCCCATGGCATAATCCGTGCCTGCCTGGGTCAGCCAAGGCCCTCAGAGTCTGCGAGCGCCGCTTTGGTATCATCGTCCCAGCCTACCTCTTCCCAGAAGAGAAAGTGGCGGCGTAAGAAGAAAGAGCGTGCCCTACCATTGCTGTCATCTTCTTGCATGCTTGGAGATTTTATGCCCCCTGAAATGGGGATCCCTACGAGACCATGTCCAGTAGTGGATGATTCCTCGAGCGAAAGCTCGGGGTACGCTTCGGTTAACACCGTAGAGTTGGTAAATCCCTTTTTGACTCACGACGATGAGGAATTCCAGGTGGACCTCCCCAATGCCCCCAGTTGTCGCCAATGTCGGTGGAGCCATGGCTACATGAATCATCAGGGAACGATAGTCGTCACCTCCAGTCAGGCTGTGCACACTACTGAGACTAGGTAGCAGGCCCGGTATGGAGAGAAGCACACGCGGCTCCCTCACCCAGTGTCAACAGGTTCACCTCCACCACCGTTTGTGTTGCTTGATCAGGCGGAACCACCTCGTCCGTGTCGCAACCAGCCCTGCCCTGCCACCGACCGACTACAGCCTTCTGATCCTAGCACGGCAGCCACCTCCTGGGCTTCGGCTAGTGAACAGCGGGATGTGCCTAGTACCAGCCTGTCACCGGTCTCGCCGGCAGGGCCCGTCATACCTCAAATCGCAGAGCAACCTCTTGTAAGCAGAAGCTCGCGTTTGGCTCGAAAGTATGATGTTTTGAAGCACCTGGATGGCATTCCATAAAGTATTTCTATCCTTGAGGCCCTTCGCCTATCGTCTGAAATGTGTGAGGCGCTCGCCGAGGCTTTAAGGAGCCCCCTCCAGTTTGAAATGGAGGTAGCGGCCACAGAATCATTCCACACCAAGGTGATTGAGGACGCCGAATGTCAAGCGGTTATCTTGTTTTCCGGTGAAGATGAAGACCTTCCCATACAGGGGTAAATCCTACCACTGTGCATCACCGGCCAGTTCAATGGTGTGGATGTCCACCGCTGTCTTGTCGACATGAATTTCAGGATTAACCTAATCCGAACTCAGACACTGCAGAAACTGCGGTTTTCTGAGGATGATTTAACTCCCTCCGACCTCAGGATCTAGGGGTATGACAGGACCAAGCAAACTCCACTCGGCATGATTCGTCTGAAGACCCAGTTTGGCGGTCGGATTGCCAATACCGAATTCATGTTTGTCTCTCAGGACACCGCCTACACCGCGTTGATGGGAAGTCTGTGGCTCCACCTTCACGCGGTGGTCCCCTAATCGTATCACCAGTGCCTCAAATACTCTTTTAAGGGTCGAGTGGGCATGCTCCAAGGAGATCCGTCTCCGTTTGCCTCTTGTGAAGCCTGTTACCTAGACGCTGACTATTACAAGAGCAAGGACAAGAAGATCCTAACAGGTGAGGTCGAGCCCGCCACTGTCACGAGTGATCCCTGGGCAGGGTTGGATGACACATATGTCTTCTCAATCCATCGGTTGGAGGCTACGACCCCCAATATGGGGGAGTGCTTTGTTGTCTCGTGTACCAGAGGGAGGCATATTTCTGGGTCTAAGCGACAGTGGGAAATCACCTCGTACTCTTACACCAACTAGGCTCATGTGATCACCGAGCCTCCTACCCCTGTACGATATCGCGACGTTGGGCTCATGGCAATGACAGTACATCATACATGTCTATTTCACCGGGCTGGAATCGACCGGCTCAAGCCAACGCGCCACTACTTCTTTGATGTCGTAAAGCGTGCCCCCTTGGGCCGAAAGATAGATGGGATTGGATCAACCGCCTTTGTCTCCATGGTCTCCACAGTGCCTGAGTCTCTTGGCGTGACGACCTCTGCCGCCCAAGCTGGCACCAGCTTTCCATCAGGGTCTGGAAGTCCCGAAATGGCTCCCCCTATGGACGACCCTTCCACAAGCGGAGAGGAGGACATGGAAGATGCTCCTCCTACCTTTGAGGAGGGCGTCTCCACCACGGTCGATGAGTTAGTGCAGCTGAACCTCGGTATCGAGGCGGACCGGATACCCACATTCGTCAGCGCCGCTATGCCCCCCGAGGAACGGCAACGGTACATAGACTTCCTCAGACAGCACCGTGATGTGTTTGTCTGGAGTTATGATGAGATGTCGGGTCTAGATCCCCAGGTATTCGTCCACCGCCTGGGCCTCCCAGCAAACCATCACGGGTTCAAGCAGCCTCCCAGAAAGATGCACCCCTCTCATGGTGTCATGGTTGAGGCCGAAGTTGATAATCTCATCAAGGCCAATTTTGTCAAGGAAGTCCAGTAACCCAGGTGGCTAGCCAACATTGTGCCAATTAGGGAGATGAATGGGAAAATCAGGGTCTGCATCGACTTCCGCGATCTCAATCGCCACTGTCCGAGGGATGATTTTTCCCTTCCCGTGACAGAGTTGTTGATCAATGCCACGGCCGGGTTCCAAGCCCTCTCATTCATGGATGGGAACTCTGGATACAACCAGATCCAGATGGCCCCCGAGGATGAAGAGTTCACTACCATCAGGGAACCCCAGGGTACATTATGCTACCGGGTTATGCCCTCCGGCTTGAAGAATGCGGGTTCCACCTATCAACGGGCTATGCACCACATATTCAAGCCGATCCTCAGGATGTTGTTGGAGTGTTACATAGATGACCAGGTGGTTAAATGTCATCCACGCCAGGACCATCTCAAAGACCTTGAGAAAGTGTTTTGCTTCCTCCGTTCTCACCACTTGAAGATGAACCCGTTGATGTGCGCCTTCGGGGTCACCTTCGGAATGTTTCTTGGATTCATTGTTAGGTATCAAAGCATCGAGATCGACCCAAAGAAGATCAAGGTCATCAGTCAGATGCCTACCCCGAGTAATATTTAGGAGCTTCGAGGCCTCCAAGGCCACTTAGCCTATATATACCGATTCATCGCGAATCTGGCCGGCAAGTGTAATCCCTTTTCTCAGCTCATAAAGAAAGGCACTGCCTATGAATGGGATGAAGAGTGTTAGATCTCTTTTGAGGAAATCAATCAGTATCTACTTCATCCTCCAGTCCTAATGCCACCCTTTCCCGGAAATCCGTTGGTCCTTTACATGACCGCCCTGGAGTGATCCCTCAGCGCACTTCTCATCCAAAAGAACAATGAGGGAATAGAGAATTGCATCTACTACCTCATCTGCATGCTCCTCGACGTGGAAATTAGATATTCTCCCATCTAGAAGAGATTCATGGCACTCGTATTTGCCATGCAAAAATTGCGGCACTACTTGCATTACCACGAGGTACAACTGGTCTCTCAGGTAGACCCGCTGAAATACATCCTGAACTGACCTATATTGACCGGTCGATTGGCATGCTAGGCGGTGATCCTCCAGCAGTTCGACATCAGGTTCGTACCTTAGAAGGACATCAAAGGATAGGCGTTGGAAAACATCATAACTACGCACCCAACCTTCGCGGAACAGCCACTGCATCTAGGCTTTCCTGATGAGGCAATCCTCTCAGTTGATCATGCCATCCCATGATGGTAGATTCACTTTGACAGTGCCTCCCAGAGCCCAACCGGTAGAAGGCTCGACGATCCTAGGCTCAACAGAGTGGGCCTAGTTATCATCTTCATCACCTCCGAGCATGCCGTTCTGCCATATTCATTCCTATTGTCAGAAGGCTACACCAATAATGAGGAAGAATATCATGCCCTCATCACTGGCCTCGAGTTGGCTCTCGAGGTTGACATACACCATCTGTATGTAAAAGGGGATTCTGATCTACACATCAAGAAGGTCAATGGTGACTATGCTGTCAGAATGACAGAACTCATGTGGTTGCTAGAGTTCACCCTCCGTTTAATGGCTATGTTCCCCTCCCAGCCAGATGTCGTTCACATTCACCGGTCGCAGAACAGTCGATCAGATGCTTTGGCCAGGCTAGCCGCATCACTTGTGGAGCTCGAACATGATGACCTAATCATCCACGTGGTACACCGGAGAGTCATTGCTCCTATTATTTCGGAGGGTGATCGTGGCATGTGAGTGAACCATCTCACCACCGGCGTCCCTACGTTAGGATCCTCGGGGGCTTCATGCGTGGTGATCAATACAGTTCCTGACTAAAGGATGCCCTTGGTTGAATATCTCTAGCACGACAATCTTCCGCTGGATCGAGCCGGGTGAGAACGAATCCGATGTCTTGTGTCGCAGTTCACCCTTCAAAGCGGTCCCAGCCTTGAGAAGCTCCTTTACAGGCACGGGTTTGATGGTGTTCTCCTCCTTTGTCTTCAAGGAGTCGAGATTCCACAGGTCATGCAAGAAGTTCACGCTGGTTCCTATGGCGCACACAAGACCGGGTCACAGTTGTCTCACCAGATTCGTAGGTTGGGATACTTTTGGCCCTCCATGATCTACGACTGCATCAAGTATTCCAAGAGGTGTCATGCGTGCCAAGTTCATACTAACATTGTGCATCGGCCACCAGAGCCTCTCCATACTACCATGTATTCTTAGCCCTTTGCAGTCTGGGGGTTGGATGTCATAGGGCCTTACCCACCAGCGACGGCCCGCCAGTGTCGGTTCATATTAACCGCTACGGATTTCTTCTCGAAATGGGTAGAGGCAATCCCTCTCAGGGAAGTCAAGGTCCGTTCTATCGCTGACTTGTTGAGCTCCAATATCATCTATCGGTTTGGAGTACTTCACGCTATCCTCACGGATAACAGAACCAACTTCCGAGCAGCCGAGATGAAGAAATTGTATGCTAGGTACAACATTCACTCTAACCACACCTCCCGCTATCATACAAAAGCGAATGGAAATATTGAGGTGTTTAACAAAACCCTCTCTAACATTCTGCAAAATATGGTTGGTCAGAACAAGAAAAGTTGGTCAGACAAACTCCCCAACGCCCTCAGGGCTTATAAGACGATGACCCGTAACTCCACCCAGGTGACTTCGTATTCCCTAGTATACAGAGCTGAGGCAATCCTGCCCATCGAGATCCAGTTTCCCTCATTGCGCACAAAGGTCTATGACCAACAAGCGCTGGATAGAGTTGTCGAGATCCGCCTAGCCGAATTGGAAGCGCTGGACGGAAGTAGGCTTTGCCCTTTACATAACTTGGAAAGGCATCAGAGCAGGATGGCTCGAGCTTTCAATAATTCGCCTCCGCTCCTTCCTACAAGGTGACCTGGTGCTGGCTCTCAGAGCGCCAATGATTCCCGACAGGAAACCACCCATGTTGGAGCCCAAGTGGGAGGGGCCTTTTATTGTCCATAAGGTCTATCCCAATGGCACGTATTCCCTGGTAACTATGGATGGTGAGTGCATAACTCCTCCCACCAATGCCAGGTTCCTCAAGAAGTACATTTCTAGGCCTCATGTGGTCCTGCATGACTGTAAACAGTACGGTCCCGCACGACCCTAAACTGCACCTTGGTCCAAGTTCTAATACCTAAAACTAAGATCCGTAGTTCGTCCTACGTGACGTTAAACTGTGTTTCCAGAACTACGTCTAGATTGATTCCCATCTTAATGGGATACGTAGGAACACCCAGACCTTTTGTCTTTGGGTCTAGCTTGAGGACTGCTATCGTGTCTATCTCGCCATTGGGACCTTGACTACAGTATCGCGTGGCGTGGTATGGGATTATTTCCTCATTCACGTCGGGTTTGCAATAGTTGCACCACGTGCACCCTATCCTCAGTATTATCCCTCCTATGTCATGTTCCCCATGACATTAAAAGGCGTCGTCTAGAACTACGGATGGATTGATTCTCAAGCTTATGAGATACGTAGGACCAACTAAACACCTAGATGTCAGGTCCAGCCCCATATCTTAGGATATCCCACGATCTCCCAGTTGCCATGGTGTTTGGCATTACGCCCCCCTTTTCCTGGGGATCCTCCATATTTTGGCCACTCTCAGACTGAGACCTTTGACCCTTTCCAATGGTCTACTAATGTGTTCAGAGTACTCTGGTCTAGGACCTGGAGTGTTATATTCGACTTAGGAAAGTTCCATCCACTTGCCGAGCTTCGTGTTCCCATTCATTCGGGCCCCCATCATCCATTACACCCGAAGGGACCCCCAAGAACGACCTGGATACAACGCCCAAGGGCTCTCCAACCGTCACGGGCCAACGCCCCCGAGGGTTTCAGACGAAAAATTGATACAAATCCCACGTTGCGAATATGGTCAGCGGTTGATGTTCATTTGTTTGTCCCCATGGCTAATGCGATAGGATGCTATGTTGCGAACATGGTCAGCAATAATCCTTAGTCGTCACACCAGCTTCCCCGGGCCCTGAATGTTGGTTGCATGATTCACATTATGTTCTGCCCCACCGTGTTTAGGTGGAATCTCAACACTCGTTGTACTAACCCTCGGTACACCCCCACACATCAGCCAGACTAAGCTGCGTAACGGTGTCTATTGGGGCTCCCGCAATCTGAGCGCTAGAGTATGCACTTGGGTTTCTTCTTTACAGGCTGCGTACAGCTTGACCCTCATCCCCATGGGAAATGAGGAGTCGCCCGGACATTGCGTTTCGGGCCCAGCACAGCTGGGTGCTAGCATCTCTTGTCCCCCTCCTGATGGTTGGACACTCGCCGGCACTTTGGCCTGAGGCTCCACTCTCGGAATTGCGCACAATGCCGGTATGGGATTACGCCCTCACCCTCATCAGGTATGCTTTATCGCATCGTGTGTGTGCTGTCGGTCCAAGCCATATGACCTTAAACTGTGGTGTCGGTCCACGCCATACGACCTAAAAATGTGCTGTTGATCCAAGCCATATGACCGTAAACTGTGCTGTCGGTCCAAGCCATACAACCTTAAACTATGCTGTCGGTCCAAGCCATACAACCATAAACTGTGCTGTCGGTCCAAGCCATATGACCTTAAACTGTGATGTCGGTCCAAGCCATACAACCTTAAACTTTGATGTCGGTCCAAACCATACGACCTTAAACTGTGTTGTCGGTCCAAACCATATGACCTTAAACTCTGTTGTCGTTCCAAGACATACGACCTTAAACTGTGTTGTCGGTCCAAGCCATACGAACTTAAACTGTGATGTCGGTCCAAGCCATATGACCTTAAATTGTGATATCGGTCCAAGCCATATGACCTTAAACTGTGTTGTCGGTCCAAGTCATACGACCTTAAACTGTGCTGTTGGTCCAAGCCATACGACCTTAAACTGTGATGTCGGTCCAAGCCATACGACCTTAAACTGTGGTGTCGGTCCAATCCATACGACCTTAAACTGTGATGATATCGTCCAGGATGCACGACGAAAATTGGCACTTCATTGTGATGACTTCGCCATGGGGGACATCACACCAAGTATTGGTCGATTACCATGCCACATTTCAACACCTGTTATGGCTTGATTATTGTGGAGACACTGGGAATTTCTACCCTAGGCTAGTCGCCCCACAAAGAAAAACCATTTACCTTCAATAACAAACAAGATATATCAAATGCCGCTTCTTTTGGTGCGAGGGATAGACCCGCACGACTCCTTCGTCCTTTGCACAGGCGCCACATCGCGCCATGTTGCCCTTCAAGAACTACATATGGACTGATTCTCACCCTTATGAGATACGTAGGAGAGATTGGGAACTTCCCCACAGTCCCAGCTTAACTTTTCACGCTTGGTCTCTTAGCCTAAACGCATCCTTGGGAGCACATAGTAAGCAGGGTTTTTCCCCATTCACATTGGGTTTTTCAATCGCTTTACTGTGTCTCCCATTCCCCTTATTATTTTGGTCCGAGTTCTAAGACCTAAAACTAAGATACTTTCTTTTGCTTTCTGCGACACTCTCTCTCTTATGGGATTGTATGGTGTGGTGCGGGATTATGTCCTCATTCACGTCAGGTTACTCGTCGTGTCGTGCCTATCCCCAGATGAGATGTGTCCCTCATCCCACATGACGTTAAACTGTATTTCGTCCTACATGACATTAAACTGTGATTCTAGAACTACGTGTGGCTTGATTCTCATCCTAATTAGATACGTATGAATGCCTCGACATTTCGTTATGGGTCCAGCCACAGGGATTACCAAACCCCGTCCCTCCTTATTGTCGGCCTCTCGGTCTGACTTCTTGGGGAGTGGCGTAATCAGGACATCTACCCCGAATATGTTCGGGATGCCTCATGGTAATAATTGGAAGCAGCGGTTCTCTCTCCAAAGAGGTCCTACCTGAAAGTTGGGATGACCCGTGATCAGGTCGGTACGTCCGCCTAATCCGCCTCTGCCATAGTGGCACAATTTCGTAAGTGTTGGACTCTGTTCGAACAAACCACCACTCCACCTTACAGGCTTTTCGTGCCCCTTTATTCGGATCCTCATTTCCTTTCATGTTTGATGGGACCCCTTAACAGAATAGATTATACACTTTGGTCCGCCTGCTGCCACAATATGGATGAGAGACCTTTGGTCCGCCTATTATAGCGATATGGATGATAGACCTATGGTCCTCCTGCTGTCCTAGGCCAACATTCCAGAGGACTGGTCCTGTTTTACGGGACCCCCTAATAGTATGGATGATAGACTTTGGTCCGCCTGATGCCACAATATGGATGATAGACCTTTGTTCCGCCTATTGTAGCAATATGGATGATAGAGCTATGGTCCGCCTGCTGTCCTGGGCCAACGTTCCAGAAAACTGACCTATGATGTTTGAGTTAGGCCCCGTGTTGAGAACATAGTCAGTGGTCATCCCTCATTTATTGTCCCCATTCCAGGCCAACATGATATGGATTCTGTATTTCCGCCACTGTTGAAATTTATCCTCCATCGTCGCGCCCCATAGTGTTCCAAATATGGGAAGAGTGATTCACCTTTCCTGTCCATCTCCCTATGTTCGGATGGATTTCAATGCCCCCAACATTGCATCGCTCGTGTGTCAGAGTACATTGAGAAGGTGATATATCAATCGGTCTGAGGACTCCTCAGAAATCCAGGCCCAATTTCGGATGCCTGAAGCTTGGTTAATGCCACACAGTTGGACGAAATGATAGCACGAGCATCCTTTGCTTCTCGCGTTGGGCACGACCCACATGAGCTTAGGGATGAGTTGTTATTCATTTCAGAATTATGGTTGAGCATATTAAACCAAGGGTACAAATGAATGGATTTGGCCATGTATTTGATTGAGATGATGAGCAGTACAAGCAAGAAGTTTATGAGATGGGCAAAACAAATCCCTTAGGGATCAGCTTGCTGAATAGATCTTTCCATCACTACTACCCTTTGGCTGGTAGCCTCCAGAACCTCTTCTCACTCCTTGAAGACTCTCTCCTCATCATCCGCCGCAGAGCACAGCTCGCCAACCCTAGCATGTGCCTGCACCCACTCGGTTCGAAGTACGGTGATATGGTGACTCACCTCCATCATTTGTTCATGTGCATCATCCAGCTGGGCTGTTAGTTGCTCCACATGCTCAGAGCATGTTGCAATGAAGGCCTCATTATCTGATGCATGCCCTTTGAGGTTCTGTACTTCCCGCTCTGCCCTCAGCAATGCTTGGGCGCTCGCCGATCTTTCCCGGCACTGGGCAACGTCAGTGAGCCGGCTGCTCTCGCGTATCTTCTCGGCCATGTAATCACAGACCGTCATATGAAGGCGCTGAGCGTTAGCCCCTCCAGCGCATAGGAAGCGCAGCCAGGTCTGGAGTGATCCCATTCGCCTCAGCCAATCTGACTGGGGCTGTCTGAGAAAGCACTGGATAAACTTCCACCCTTTGCACCATGTCATCCGGCTCTCCTCGGCTGCCTCTGAGTCTGAGTCATCTATCTCCTTAAGGTTAGCAGGTCGGTACATAGGGAAGGCAGCCAGCAGATCGACAGCAGGATCCGCCCCAGTGACACCTTCATGAGGAATAGGATCCTCGACATCTGGGAAACCTTCCTCTCTCGCCCCGGCAGCGACGATGCCTCCATAATCTTCTGACCTCGCCTCAAGAACAGTGCCGCTGATGTCTGCTGCCCCCTGCTCACCAATTGTCGGGGCCGACTCAGGTAAGGAGCATGTTCTGAATGAGGTGGTATGTCCGCCACTGGTCCACTCACGGACGGCCCGAGCTCCACAGCCTGACGAGACTCCAATGTTGAGATCACTGCGCTAGACGTACGCTGGTTAGTTTGGATCTTTTGATGCCAAGTTCCAGTAGTGAAGCGTGAGACTTACAGGAATCCAGAGCGTCGGTCTCCAGTGTCCCAGACACTACAAGATCCGCTGTAAAGGGAGACCCCTATTCTCTTGTTAATTCAATGATGGGTGTCGGATCCCCATCATGTCCCATCGGTTCCTCTCCTACCTCCCCTGGTGGGGACTCCCGTCCGACACTCAGCCTCTCCTGAGTGAGGCAGAGAGATGGTTCGGAAATTGGAAAGGAGAATGGATGAAGAAGGAATATGAATGAAGATAGAGACAGACCTCGAGTATCTCGGTTATGTCGAGATCAGAGCTGACAATCTTGCCGCTCCCTCAGAGACTCCCTTGGTAGGTCACCCCTTGCGACCCTCACCTTCGGGTTCTCCTTCTTCTTCATCTTCTCCTTCGCCTTCGTCTTCTCCGGTCTCCTCCCACCCCTCTGACTCCTCGTCATTGTCGCCTTCTGCATGCGGCATCGCTTCTGTATCATGCTCCTGGTGGAACGTCACTTTCACAAGGAAAGGTGGCTCCGCACGCCGACCACTTTGGCATGCATATGTGTCCATGGTCATTAGATAAGCATTCCTCCAATGGAAGTTTACCAGGTCGGTAATTCGAACGAGCCCGACCTCTGGCAGTTGGATCTTGTTTTGCATGATCTTCTGCCAGATGGCTTCAACGCTCAGTGATTGCCGCAGGGTCATCCAGGCCGACCACAGTGCTAGGAAAATTGCATCTTGGGAAGGTTCGAGTAGGTATCTTATCTACTTCCCAAGAAGTTCCCTAGCCACCTCATGTGACCCCCCCCCCCCCCCCCCACGGGCAACGATGTCGTAGTGGCGCTATGTGATGTTCCCGCTGCTGAAGTCCCTGCATGTGCATGCGTCGCTGCATGACCCACCCTTGGTTCCCCCCTTCCGGCAGCACCTTGCCTTCTTTCCCGTCGCCTAGTTTCCGCGCGAGTAACCTCGATTTTCCCGCTTGCGTAAAATCCCCTCAGGGTACGCAATGGTCCAGGGCTCATCATACTCGGTTGCTAGGCCGGCATCAACCCCGATGGGAGGAAGAGTAACGACATCACCAAAACTGAAGGAGGTAAACATCAACCACATTTGGCGTAGGATGCAAGGATTCTTCTCCTACCAGACAACTGTGAATACCTCTTAGGCATTCGTTGGAGGCATCCAAACATCCTGATGAATCGGGATGGCACACAAGGCTCGCAGATCACCTTCCGGTCGATCTGAGCCACTAGCACCCCGCCCTGAATGCTCTGGAAATACTCCTGCTGTTCCAGAGAGCCTCGCCCGTTGTCCACCATCTGGCCGACCGGGGTGGGGAACGGGCTGAAGTGGAAGTTTTTGTGGTTGCCAATGCGGATCCTCATGCCCTCCTCATTGAGCGTCATCAGCGCCACCCCTGCGATGTTCAACAAGGACTGTCGTAGGCCTTTTCCTAGAGGACGGATTGCGTTTGGGAAAGTGTATCCGCCGAGGTGAGCTGCCTCCCAGCCGTTGAAGATATGGAAGGGACCACATACTCTCCGAGGCCACCCCCATAGTGAGATACGTCCCAGGATGGCGTATAGCATGGTCAGTACGGGGACTCCCAAGTTGAACCATTTGTTGGTGGCCATGGTACCCGCCATCACTAGTGTTGCTGGATGGACGCTCATCCTCGTGTCCCACACCGGCAGGAGCCACCCGCTCAGGAAGGCAGCAAGGAACCCGGCATACCGGACGTTCGGGTCCCAGGGATCAGTGATGCGATAGCCCCATGATTGGTATTGCCCCGCCTCCAGGGTCTTCCAGTATGACCCATCCCTGCTCTTCTAAGCCGCAGTTGGGCACCGTTTACCCCGTCCCAGCATCTTGACGGACGGATCCTTATCAAGGAAAAGGTTGAAACAACCCTTGTAGAAAATGTCCTTCGGGAAGTCCTTGACCCCCAGCCTCTCTTTGGCCCACTCCAGCAAGTGCCACGTCAGGATAGGCATCAGTGACCGGTCTTCCGAGGTGTTCTTTGAAGGAATGAACTCGTCGTATTGGTAACCCTAAAGTGGGATACCTCCGATGCAGTGAACATCCCAGAGACTGATGCTGACTTCCCCATGATGAAGGTGGAATGTATTGGTTTCAGGAGACCATCGGGTGAAAAGCTCCTGCCCGAGCTCAGGTTGACAGTGGAAGTGGAACTACGATGTCCATACTGCCTCGAACAGGCCGATATACCACAGTTCATCCTATAACTGGTCATAGTTATGGAGAACCCAGAACGCCCAGGCCCACTCGCTGGTGAAGTTTCCCCCATACCGCATGTCCCAATCCTTCATCCATCCCTTCGTTTCATCCATGACGCTCTGACGGAACGTGCTCGCGTAGAGGGCTGGAGAATTCTCTACAACAGGCTCATCCCCAATAATGGTCCTGGTCCTCGGGTTCAGGACATTTACGTCCATATTTCTGGTTTCCCTGGAAGGATGTCCATTGTTGGTGATGTTGTAGTGAGTAATCTCATCCTCTCGGGTCACCCATGACCGCGACGTGTCCACCTCGAAGCCCGGCAGGGGCACCTCCTCCAGGATGCCAATGTTCTAGAGCGGGAGGTTGTCAGATAGGGGATACATCTTCTGGGCTGGAGTCAGTAGATTGAACAAGTTCAAGTTGTTGGAGACGATCACCTTGGCACCATAAACCTCCTCGTTCGCCGCCATTTCGGTGCTACGAGTGGCGACATCCCCCTCAACAACTCGGTTTGCAGCCATCTCGAATATCTCGGGAGTTGCACGAAATTAGGATGCAGTGCGTGGAATCAGAGAGTGTTGCGCGATATCTGAAGTGGAGGCGTGAAGTCCAAGATATGGACACGCAATAGGCACACTAAGGGAGAAATATCTCGGGCAGGCGCGCAAAGACGGCCAAAATTCGGAAGGAATTCCACGCTGCCAGAGCGTTTTTACACGCAGCCGCGAAAGAAATTTCATGCACGAGAGCAATAAGCCTACCACGCGGAAAAAGATGAAGTAAGGATTTGGGACCCATCGTCCCTTTTTTATAGTCGAGGCCAGGGTTCCACACCACGCGGAAAAATAATTCTGCGCGAGTCCGTTGTTTTGCACGCTCCGTTGGAATTTTTCACGCAAAGTGCCCAGGAGACCCAGCAATTCGGCGTTTCGGTGTTTCCCTCGGAATCCGATCGTTGTGACCTCTCACCGATCCAATTCCGAGGGGGGGCATTTGTAGACGCCGAAAAAGTCTGTAACTCCTAGAGGAAGTTTCAAAATGGAAAAGCAAAGTCATATTCGGAATCAGAGGCCCCGTCTAGAGGCCCAGGAAGTGGGGCGTGAAATAAAGGAGGACTTGTGAGAAATAAAATCGTTCGCGTGAAGTATACTTGGGTTGCGCGCAATCAAACCGGTGAGTTGTGCAATTTTTGGCACGCCTCGGTACCTCGCGGCGAGGTTTTGCACGCTGATGGCTCCCGGCGCGGAAGATTTCACGCGCCGTCCGGATTCCGCGCCGGACGATACCTATAAATAGATGGCGACCCCAAAAGGTTGGGGGTTTTTGGAATTCGGATCAGCTCCAGTGCATGCAATTTGACTCCCCCCACGTGAAATATGACTTCCAGGTAATTCCACTTTTCACGCAACCTTGCCCCGGGGTTTGCCTTTGCGCGCGACTCCACTACCTTAAGTTAATTTTCCACCTCCTCTGGGTTCCTTCCTTGCACGCAATCTGTGTCCCGTGTGCGCAATCCCCTTCCGTGCGTGCAATACCTTGCACGCCATTCCCTATCCGCACGCAATCTCCTGGCTCCAATTTCCCGCCATCCTGTTGTTTTGCGTGCAAACATTCTCTTTCCGCGCAAAACCCAGGACCCTTCACCTTGACGCCCCTTGGTTGCCTCTCTGCGCCGGCACCTGATGTATCCCCTGCCGAGCATGCGCGCCATGCGTTGTTTTACCGTATGTCCTTCCAGGCTCGTACGAAGTAACCTCAAGGTTGCTTGGGCGGTGTTTCCCATTGTCTTTCTTTGCTTTATGCTTCTCCGCATAGGCACGCTAACGGCTATTGCTTCTTCGCATAGCCACGCTAACATGGACCCCTCGATGGTTTTCCCTGCGACCCCCCATCACTACAGCCTTGTCGATGCCTTCGCCTCCACAAGGGGTAGAGGGCATTGGGCATGTAAGCCCTAGGGGTGTGGAGAGAACCCAAATAGTCCAAGCTGCAGGATGTTAAACTGCTAAGCACCTCATCCTTAACACATGACGTTAAACTGTGGTCTGACCCCGTGCTTCGCATGCAGGGTCCCCCCAGCTCGGGCATTCTTTACACCCAGTCGTATCCACTGGAATGGACTCTTACTCACATGGAATGAGATCCTCCTTGTCAGAGTGGCGTTTGTCCGCGGGGGATGGGTTGCCTCAGAGCGTAAGCCCCTAGCCTCTCTTGCGGAATGTTGCACCCATGCATCTCCGTACTTCCCCCTGCCAAGGGCAGTGGAGTCCCTTTACCACTATGCTTTGTCGCACCATGGGCCTCCATCCTAGAGTAAGCCCTGGCACCAAGGGCCTCTAACCACATGAAAGCCCCTTCTTCCTCTTTTGGTCGCTCAACACGTAAGACCCTTTTCGCTTCTCACGGATGCACCCTTTGCGACATGATCGTCTGGTCCCTGCTGCCTCTTGTTTGTCACACCGAGCATGACTCATATGGGCTTAGAGCGCGCATCTACTATGACATCCTCTATGGTCCACCTTAGAGCGTAAGCCCCATCCCAGCGAACTACGTGGACTTTGAACTGTGCCAACGCACAGTACGTAGGAAGCCTCCATGAGGTTCAAGCCCAACACCAGGTCATTCTGACCTCTCCACGTCCGTTCCCCGACCACCATGGGATACCTCAGAGCGTAAGCCCCATACCCACCATGGGCCACCTCAGAGAGTAAGCCCCACATCCCTTGTCCTGCATGACATTAAACTGTATGCCCTCGTCTCGCATGACGTTAAACTATATCTCGTCCCTCATGACATTAAACTGTATTCCTCATCTTGGGCCACCTGAGAGCGTAAGCCCCATGCCTCACACCCACGTCTCATCCTGACTTCCCCCTGAGCCCACGTGCCTTGGGAAGCTCATGACTTAGCCCAGAGATCTTACTTCCTCCGGGCTCCAATCCATGTGTTCATTCTCATGGGTCGCCTCTCCAGGTGTCCCACCGCACTGCCGAACTACGCATACATTGATTCCCTGCCATGGGGATACCTAGGAAGCCTCCACGAGGTTCAATCCCATCACTCCACCATCCATCCTGATCCTTACCCGGGCCGCCACATCCTTGTGAGATCATGCCACCCCATCCCATTCCATAATATCTGGGAATCCACCCACGTGCTGGCCCCAACATCGATGTTCCCCCTATGGGGTCCTTCATCCCGATCTGTCTCTGCAAGACGTTAAACTCGCGGCATACCCTGTGTTAAACATGGGAAGCTGAGGAAAACCTCAGATGGTACACAATCCCCGCGTTCTATGTGGGATGCCTCGAGCTTCCGCACCCTCAAGAAGCCCTGTGATAAGGAAAAGAAGGAAGACATGCCAATCCCCAACGTCAAGACATGCCAACGAAACCCCAACGTGACCATTCTCCTCACCAACGGTTGCTGCCCCGACGAGACCCCTTGGAGCGTCTCGACAGAAGAAGTGTAATTAACTAGCATCCATGTAGATATGGCGCATGGAATGAGCTTCACGAACCTGTCTTAAATCTATGAGGGAGACTCAGACTAGGTGACGAGTTCTGAGGAGGAATCCACAGAAGGAAGAACCTACATCCCATCATCCCGGTTTTGATCAAGGATCAAACGTCCCTGAATAAGAAATGGATGTCGCCCGCCTTTTCAAAGAGGGAATACAGGGAAACAAGTCGTGCATCCTCCCAAGCGTGACGGACATCATGCGCGCGCGCCATGGAGAAAGTGTCGGAAACAATAATAAATCAAAATCCATCAATCTAATATTAATTCATAATGAACCGTCCATTACTTGATTAGAAACAAATATCAATATAACTATTTGTTTGACCCACCCTTGTTGGGAAAGATACCGTAACATCCTAAGTAAGTAATGAATAATAGATATTCTTATTTATGTCTATTTATGAATTATATAGTATTTCAGATGCTTAAGATGAGAATAAATCCATTCTTAATCATTGAATACACAAATATTTTTAAAAGATTGTTTTGCCAACTTTTGATGGCGAACTATTTTTAAATCTATCTTTTGACAATTTTATAAGATCTATTTGTCAAAATAAACTTATTATTTATGATTGGGACATTGAAATTTACCTTGGGTTAATTTTTGGTATTTTTCTGACAATGCTCATTTTTTTAATGAATAGTGAAAATACTGCATTTTACATCAAAACTGCTTTTTCATCTAATTTAATTATATTGTTATATTGTCTTTTTCATTATTATTAAAGAGTAATTAGAATATATTTTTACCATTTAATACAATGGTAGTCATTATAATTAATTTCACTTTTGAATGGGGCATAAACAAGTGCCAAACTTTTCATAGATATTGTTTCAAAAAACCCGCTATTTATTTTGACAACGGAAATTATTTTTAAATTAATTATTTCCATTTCTATGATTGTAATTTGGTAAAATGGATTCCATATTTTGAATTAGAATTTCCAAATTATGTAATTAATACTCTTTTGTTTTTTGACATTATGAATAGTAACGATGACAATTATCTTTAATTGTCTTGATTAATTAGTAATCGAGTAGTTAAAGATAATAAAATAATATCTTAATAATAACAAATGACCCCAACATGTGTACTAATGCTACTTTTTGTGTCACTTCCTACCATGGTATGCCTTGTGCCAAACATAGGGACCCCATGGAATAACTTTTGGGGGAAAGTGACACTTTATCATTTTATTTTTAATGAAAGGAGAATATCAAAAAAGAATGTATCACCCGAGTAAAAAAAATTTAATTTTGTCTAAATAAATTATCTCTTGGACTATAAATAGTCATTGTAAGTATAAAAATATTTCCTAAAACATAGTATTTTTTATTATAATTTTTATACCTTAAATAAATTAAATTATTTATGACATCATGATGCTGCAACGATTACCTCATTAATAATCGATTTAAATAAAATGAAAAGATAATGTAAAATATAATACTTAAACTTGTCAAATACATATAGGATGAGTTTATTTAGAACCCTTATCACCTTATCCTATAAATATATCAATGCGGGACCTTAAAAATCAGAAACTCATTTTAATATAAAGTAACATTTTATAACTTTCCAAGAGTGCCCCTCATCTCCTCTTATAAAAGGCCCCCACCTCTACCTCCTTCCTCACACCTCTCAAGACTTTGGATCAGCCAAAATCTGATCATTTTATCTCTCCACATCCCTATATTCATCCTAGAATCCTTAACTTAGGCAGAATACTCTCCAAGAATCCCTTTTGGTATAAACCAAGTGGAGTTACCCGATTTAAAGGTAAAGACTTCTCTAATGTTCTTTTGTTCTATTTTTCTCCTCCAACCCACTAAACTCTATTTATAAATTTCTTTTGTAACAACAAAATTATCTTCAATATACTAGGATTTGATTACAAGAAGTATTTGAGATACACTTATACACACCTACATCTAATCGTTAAAGAACATACTTTTTCCGTGGATGGTGAATTTCTGCCTCATGAAACGATGATTATTCAATATCCTTCTAACACCTTCAAAGGTGGCCATTAAGAGGTCAATATATTTATATATGATATATAATATGTTTATGGTTTCCTTAATCATCTGTATTTATCATTTATGACATACCTTTATGGTTTCCATTATGGGTAAACGCGATATCTTCATTTTAGGAAGTGCGGACTACCACCCCCTCAAAGTTATTTGATTCGTTAATGCCATTTGTGGGATGCATAAAGGATGAAGTTAATGATATTATATATGATATTATACTAGAATTATAATATAACATTATATAATTATGAATTCATTCCATTAAATATGAAATAGAAATGAAAGTAGCGTTCAGGCGTACGTACGGCTTACCGTCTCCATGAATGGTGCATTTCATTTCTTACCTCTAAATGTTATGTAATATTATTAATTCATGTATATACTAGATATATATGATATATATGATATCTAAATCATGTATATTGTTCTGGATATAATGGATATTTTACCACATGAACAACTTGTGATTACATGAAGTTTATTTTTTGACTCAAGTGCCAAGGGTCGACAAAACGACCATTATTAACTTAAATAATTACATAGTGTTCATGACATGGAAATAAGTGATATAAAAGGAATAATGAATTTGAAAAAGGTTCTTACGAAAGTATAAATTAACACAAGTTTATTATTCAGGAGGTTAAAGAATGATCATGTCTAGTCGGACACAAGGTATGAGACTTCGTCTCAATCTCCTTTCATTGAGGAATATTTTGTTTAATATGCCACTTTCTTTTATACGGTGTATAAACCCCTTTTACTTTTATGTTTATTCAAAATAAATATTTTTATATGAAGTGTTTTACTAAATGACAAAAAGGGAATGTTTTTGTCGTACATATGTGGCGACAACGACTTCTCCGCCGCCGTGACCATTATTTGAGTTTTAGCTTCCTCTACAAGTCATAACTTTTTCTTAATGAAAAATAAATACCATGTTTTACTTTTCTTTTATTTTGGTATTTAAAATGGTTTTGATAATGTTTTTATTATGTCAATGTGTTTTTGATATCATGTGATTGAAATGTGTAAATGTTATATTTCCTTTATGCATGTTTTATGTGATATGATTATGTTATGGTTCTTGGGCATTGTTTATGAAGACGGGTGGTTACATGATAAACAATGGGTGGGTGAGCCTGTGATAGCTCTCCAATGCATTGGGTAATGCGAAGTAGTTAAATACTAAGGATTCTACGAAGAGATTTAGGGAATATACTGTGATGGGTATTCCAAATGTAACCATGACGGTTACTCCCTACGTAACAATGTTATGAATTTCTCAAGTTACCATCATGTCTTATGATTTCTATGAGTTATTCAAAAATATTATGATTTCATGAGGTATGTTAACGTGCTTATGTTTTATGAGTAAATTATGATTTCATTGATTCTTATGTATACATGTACTAATGTTTCCTTTCCGTATTTTTATATCCCTTACTGATCATTTTATGCTCATCCCAAGTTTTTTAAATGTTTTTCAGAGGTCAAAGGAAAGGTAAAAGATGTGATGATAGTGTCAAGGAAGTGTCAAGAAAGAATCCATGTTTTATTTTAAATATGTTTCCATTGATGGTAAAAATGAATACCATCTTTTATGTAACCACTTTATTTAAATGTGGAATGTAATTCATGATTTATAATCTAATTCTCTAAAATTATAAACCTGAAAACATCCTCAATGTGTAATCTTGTAATAACTCAAGATTAAGTAATGTTTAAGGTTGGGGCATTATAGTTGGTATCATAGGTCGGTTTAGATAACTTTAGAAGTTAGAATTAAAATAAATTATTGTCCAAAAATATTTTTTTATTGTAAATTTGAAATGATATAGCTTTTGAAGATTACCATGTTGCTTCATCTAATACATGTTTGTTCAGAATGTTTTTCCACAGAGGAAACATTGAAGTAGTGATAGGAAGGCATACAGAAGGAAATGACCTTTCGAATCAGCATCCTGAGATGGTCGGAATTGGAACTGAATAGTTTGTTCTAGTAATGGTGCAGTTGACTCAAGAGATAAATGGTGGTGGTATCAATGCACGAGATCATCCAAATCAACCGCAAAGGAACATGTCAGTGGTGGAACATTTTGTGAGACAACATCCCCCACCATTCAGAGGATCATCTGACCCTGTGCTAGCTGAAGGGTGGATTAAAGCACTGGAGAAGATTTTCGATGTCATGGGGTGTTCAGACAATCAAAAGGTTAGTCTTGAAATTTACCATTTGGTGGGTGAAGCAGATCAGTGGTGGTCGATGGTTAAAAATATCAGGGACGCTGATGAGATTGATGCTCTCGACTGGGATGAATTCAAAGGTGTGTTTCTTGAGAAATATTTTCCTGAGGATGTTCAACATAGGATGGAAAAAAATCTTGGAATTGAGGCAAGAGGAAGAATCAGCGGCTTCTTATGAAGAAAGGTTCACTCGATTGGCAAGGTATGCTCCAAATTTTATCTGAGACATTCATAGTAAAATCAATCGTTTTTACTCAGGATTAAAGCCAAAATATCGAAGGGCATTGGCTTCTCGTGAGTTAAAAAGTTTTTAAAAACTTGTTTGATGTGCTGAGAAGGTATAAATGGTGTTTGCTAATGATCAAGTGTTATATAACAACCAACAGAAGAAGAGACTGAGGTGGCAAGAGAAAGGGAAGAATTATTCAAAAAGGTCTGATGGTAAAAAAACTAAGTTTCTAGTTTTGTTATAAATGTGGTAAAAATCATACTGTGGAATGTATTTTGATTTTTGGAATGTGCTACCGATGTGGTAATATGGGACAAATGGCTTGTGATTTCACTGGAAAAGATCAAGGTGATGGTAAGGCCAAATTTGAATTACAGTTAGTGAAATGTTTCAAGTGCAATGAGATGGGTCACTATGAAAATGAGTGTCCGACAAAGAGCTCGAGTGATGGGAAGCAGTTAGACTACAAGAAGAAAGGGGTGGTGAAATCCTTTTTGAAATACTTCAGCAGATGTTGGGACAGCAAATGAAGTGTTATCAGGTACTTTGTTTGTTTTCTTATATTATTCCAATGTGTTTCTTGATTCAGGGTCTACACATTCTTTCATCTCTAAAAACTTTTCTAGTAAATTGGGAATTCCATCTCAAGAAATGAATCATGAACTTGTGGTAAAAACACCGGGGGAAATGTTGAGGAAAAAAGAATTTATAAGAATCTCCCTATCCTTATCCATGGAAAGAACCTACTTTCAAACCTTATTATTTTACCTCTAGTAGAGTTTGATGTTATCCTGGGTATGTATTGGACCTCTGTTTACCATGATAAGATTGATTGTAGAGCTAAAGAAGTTTGTTTTTAGAAAGAATTTCAGTTTGTGTACAAGAATAGACCCTTACTGTTGATAACATATCAAGAGGGTGAGAAACTTTAAAATATGGAAATGAATGTTATCTTGCACATATTGTTGAAAACAAAGGAATCATTTAGATTAATGAAGTTCTAGTGGTAAATGAGTATCCTGATGTTTTTCTCTATGAGTTTCCTGGAATAATACCAGATTGGGAAGTTGAATTTACTGTTGACTACATTCCTGATGCTAAGCCAATTTCCAAACCCCCTTATCGAATGCCTCAAATTTAACTTTTAGATTTGAAGGAGAATTTGCAAGATTTATAAGAGAAAGGTTTCACTCAACCTTTCACATCACCATGGGGTGATCCTATAAGGCCCCAGCCTTAAACATTACTTAATCTCGAGTTATTACAAGATTACACATTGAGGATCTTTTCTGGTTTAGAGTTTTAGAGAATTAGATCATAAAACATGCATTATATTCCACATTTAAACAAAGTGGTTACTTAAATGATAGTATTAATATTTCCCATCAACGGAAACATATTTAAAATAAAACATGGATTCTTTCTTGACACTTCCTTGACACTATCATCATATCATTTACCTTTCCCTTGAATTGTGAAAAACATTTCAAAAACATCGGATTAGCATAAAACGCTCAGTAAGGGATATAAAAATATGGAAAAGAAACATGAGTACATATATACATAAGAATGAAATCATACTTTACCCATAAAACATAAGAAATTTATCATACCTCATGAAATCATGAATAAATCATAGAATTCATAATACATAAAGGTAACTTGAGGCATTCATAACATTCTTACGTAGGGAGTAACCCTCTTGGTTACGTTTGGAATACCCATCACAGTATATTCCCTTAATCTCTTCGGATAAACCTTAACGTTTAACTCCTTTAAGTTACCCAATGCATTGGAGAGCTATATCGGGCTCACCCGCCCTTAGTTTATCATGGAACCACCCATCTTCATAACAATGCCCAAGAACCATAACATAATTGTATCACATAAAAATGAATAAAGGAAACATAACATTTCCACTTTTCAATCACAAGATATCAATACAACAAATTGACATAAAAACATTATGAAATCTATTTTCAATACCAATATAAAAGAAAAGTAAAACATGGTATTTAATTTTCTTTTAAAAAGGTATGGCTTGTAGAGGAAGTCGAAACTCAAACAATGGTCCCGACGGTGGAGAAGTCGTTGTCGCCGCATACATACGACAAAAACATTCCCTTTTGTCGTTTAGTAAAACGCTTCATATAAAAAAGATTCCTTTTGGATAAATGTAAAAGTCAAAGGGGTTTATACACCGTATAAAAGAAGGTTGTGTATAAAACAAAATATCCGTCAATGAAAGGAGATTGAGACGAAGTCCCATACCTCGAGTCCGACTTGACACGATCGTTCTTTAACCTCCTGAATAATAAATTTGAGTTAATTTCTACTTGCTTAAGAACCTTTATCAAGTTCATTATTCCTTTTATATCACTTATTACCATGTCATGAACACTATTTAATTATTTAAGGTAATAACGGTCGTTTTAACGATCATTGGTACTTGAGTCAAAAATGAACTCTTTATAATTAAAAGTTGTTAATGTATCCATTATATACAGAGTAATACTCATGATTTAGATATAATATATATCATATATATCCAGTATATACATGCATTTATAATATTACATAACGTTTAGAGGTAAGAAATGAAATGCACCGTTCATGGAGACGGTAAGCCGTACGTACGCATGAACGCTACTTTAATTTCGATTTCACAATTTATGGAATAGAATCATAATTATATAAAGGTATATTATAATTCCAGTATAATTTCATATATAATATAATTAATTACATCCTTTATACAACCCACATATGGCATTAACGAATCAAATCACTTTGAGGAGGCGGTAGTCCGCACTTCCTAAAATGAAGATATCCCATTTGCCCATAATTGAAACCATAAAGGTATTCCATAAATGAAAAATACAGAAGCGTAAGTAAACCATAAATATATTATATATCATATATAAATATCGTTTGATATTAATGGCCACCTTTGAAGGTGTTAAATGAATATTGAACAATCATCGTTTCGTGAGGCAGAAATTCACCATCCACGGAAACCGTATGTTCTTTAACCATTAGATATAGGTGTGTGTAAGTGTAGCTTGAATACTTCTTATAAAAACATCCTAGTATATGGAAGATACTAGTGTTGTTACAAAAGAACTGAATAAAAATATTTTAGGGGGTTGGAAAAGCAAAATAAAACATAAGAACACAAGAGAAGACACTACCTTTAAATCAGGTAATTCTTTTTGATTTGAGCTCAAAGGCTTCCTTGGGAAGACTTCGGCCCAAAGTAAGTCTTCTAAGAGTTATAGATGGATGTGTAGAGACAAAATGGGCAGGGTTTGTCCAAGCCAAAGGCTTTGGAAGTGTGGGTATGGTGGTAGATATGGGGGCCTTTTATAAGAGGAGTGGAGGGGCACTCTTGGAAGGTTAAGAAAAGATACTTTGTTATAAACTGATTTTCGGATTAAAAGGTCCCAAAATTATATATTTCGAGGATAAGGTTATAAGAGTTCTAAATACACCCATCCAATAGGTTTTTGACAAGTGTAGGTCTTAGATAATACAATATATTTTTATTTTATTTAAATCATTAAATAATGAGTTAATCACTTCATCATCATGGTATCATAAATAATTTAATTTATTTAATGTATAAAAATTATAAAAAAATACTATGATTTAGGAAATATTTTTATCTTTCCAATGTCTATTTATAGTCAAGAATCTAACTTGTATAACCCCATGTAAAAATTGTTTTAGTAAAACAAATCATGTTTTTGAAATTTTTACTTTAACATTAAATAAAAAGATATTAATGTCATTTTCCTTCCAAAGTGGCTCTATGGGGTCCCCAAGATGACCCACTGATTGTCCTAGTCGGCCATGACACATCCAATAAGGGTAGTACATGTGTCAAGCAAATTTCATATTATTAAAACATTATTCTTACCTTAAATTGCATTAATTACCTATAATCGCGGTTAAAAACTTTAAAGTTACTATTCACCAAAAAATTATTTTAATCACATTGAACCACATTTTACTTCTTAATGACAACTATGTATGTTGGATTTTAGAAATTCAAAACACAGAGGTGGTAAATTTTCATTTAAATGAAAAATTAGTTTTTTAAGTACCACTGAGTGGTTTCACTATTCATCAAAAATTGAAGTTTTTTAGAAAAATACCAAAACTTCACCCTAAGCTATATATGATATTCCGAATTCAAAAGTGATGTCTATTTTACAAAATTCAAAACATATAAGTTACATTGATTAATTTAATAATTAATTCCCACTGTTAGAGCAAATAACGTGTTTTTATGAAACAATAAGTATCAAAAGATTGACACTAGTTTAAGTCCAATTTCAAAGTGATATTAATTCCAACGACCACTATTGGATTAAATGGTAAAAATATATTCTAATTTATCTTTAAAACCAATTCAAAAGATAATCTAATCATATAAATAAATTAGATTAAAAAGAGGTTTTGAATTAAAATACAACTTTTTTCACTATTCATTAAAAAATGAACTTTATCAGAAAAATACCAAAAATTTATCCAAAGTAAATTTAAATGTCTCAATCATAAATAATAAGTTTATTTCAACAAATAGAGCTTATAAAATTGTCAAAATATTGATTTAAAAATGGTTTTCCATCAAAAGGTAGTAAACCAATCTTTTAAAAATATTAGTGTATTCCATGCTTAAGATTCGATTTATTCTCATTTTAAGCCTCTAAAACACTATCTAATTCATTAATAGACATAGATAAAAAATATCTATTATTCATTACTTACTTGGGATGTTACATCCTTCGCCCTTTATAAAATTGCATCCCCACAATTTATTTACTTATCGAATAAGTGGGGGTATTTAGCCCTCATTGCATTTTCATATTCCCATGTTGCCTCTTCAATCATGTGGTTTTTCCACAAAACCTTTACTTGATGAATCACCTTATTCCGTAACACATGCTCCCTGTGATCAAGAATCTGAACCAGTTATTCCTCTTAAGATATATTCTCTTCCAACTGAACTACCTCTGGACTCAAAACATGAGATGGATCTGGCATATACTTTCTCAACATCGAAACATGAAAAATAATATGTACCTGAGATAAACTCGGACGTAAAGCCACTCGGTAAGCAACTGATCCAACTCTCTCTAGAATTTCATATGGTCTAATGAACCTTTGAATCAACTTTCCTTTCTAACCAAATCGCATCACACATTTCCATGGTGATACTTTGAGAAAAACACGATCACCTACCTCAAAAGAGAGATCCTTCCTCCTATTTTCCACATAACTCTTCTGCCTGCTCTGAGCTGTTCTCATGTGTTTCTGTATCAGCTGAACTTTTTCTACCAACTCTTCTACCAATTCTAGTCCCATCAGCTTCCTTTCTCTCACTTCATCCTAGAAATCTGGAGTTCGACACCGCTTCCCATATAATTCCTCAAATGGTGCCATCTGTATACTGGAATGGAAACTGTTATTATATGAAAATTCAACCAAAGAAACATGATGGTCCCAACTTCCCTGATAATCCATCGAACAAGCACGTAGCATATCTTCCAAAGTCTGAATTGTTCGTTCTGACTACCCATCTGATTGAGGATGAAAATCTGTAATAAAATTTAAATCAATACCCAACAACTTCTGAAGGTCTTTCCAAAAGTTAGAAGTAAACCTGTGATCATGATAAGATACAATGGAGAGAGGAACTCCATGTATGCTAACAATCTATTTAAGATACAAACGGGAAAGTTGATCTAGGGAAAAATTATCTCGTATAGCAAGGAAATGAGCATATTTAGTCAAGTGATAAATAATAACCCAGATTGCATTATTACCTTGAGGTGTCTTCGGAAATCCCACAACGAATTCCATGGATATATTTTCCCATTTCCACTCTGGCACTGGTAAAGGCTGAAGCAACCCTTTCGGTAACTGCCACTCTACTTTAACCTGTTGACATGTCAAACACTTCACAGTAAAATCAGTAACATCCCTTTTCATTCCATCCCACCAGTAATACTCCTGAAGATCTCTATACAACTTAGTACTGCCTGGATGAACTGAAAATGGAGAACTATGAGCTTCACATAACAACTCTCTCTTCAACTGTGAATCACAAGGCACACACAATCTCTTCCCAAATCTCAAAACACAATCATTATCAATGTTGAATTCAGGCAACCTGCCCTTCTGAACCAGCTCTACCTTTTTCTGCAACTCACTGTCTTGCTTCTGTGCTTGCTTGATTCTGTCTGATAGAGAAGATTTCACTGATACCTGAAACAAAATAGAAGAACATCCTGCACCAAAAACTTCTATGCCAAAGTTCATCAAATCCTTAACCAAAGGATCACGTTCCAAATGCAACATTTTTAATGAAGCATTACTTTTTCGACTCAATGCATCAGCCACTTTATTTGCTTTTCCCGGATTGTAATGAATTGTACAATCATAATCCTTGATTAATTCTAGACATCTCCTCTGTCTCATTTTAATTCATTCTGAGTGAATATATACTATATACTTCTGTGATCGGTATATATTTCACACTTTACTCCATACAAATGATGCCTCCAAATTTTTAAAATGAAAACAACAGCAGCTAATTCCAAATAATGTGTAGGGTAATTTACCTCATGAGTTATCAACTGTCATGAAGCATAAGCGATTACCTGATCATTCTTCATTAGGACACAACCAAGTCCTTTTAATGAAGCATCACTGTAGATAACAAACTCACCATTCCTAAAAGGTAGTTCCAAAACTGGAGCATTCGCCAATCTTCTTTTCAATTCCTTAAAACAATCAAAACATTATTTTGACCAGATAAACTTAACACCCTTCTGAGTTAGCTTAGTCATTGGACTAGATAACCGTGAAAAATTTCTAAAAAAACATCGGTAATAGCCTACCAAACCATGGAAACTACGAATCTCAGTTACATTTATGGGTCTTGGCCATTCTTCAACAACCTTTGTTTTTAAAGGATCAACAGTTATCCCATATTTAGAAACAATGTGACCATGGAATGAAATTTTTTGCAACCAAAACTCACACTTGCTGAATTTCCCATAAAATTTCTTTTCTTTTAAGGTTTTCAAAATAACCCTTAAATGTCTTCCATGCTCTTATTTACTTTTAGAAAACACCAAAATAACATCAATGAAAACAACCACAATCTTAACCAGGAACTCATGGAAAATTCTATTCATTAAGTCCATGAATACAGTAGGTTCATTGGTTAGCCCAAAAGGAATTACTACAAATTCATAATGGCCATATCTTTTTCAAAATGAGGTCTTCGGAACATCTGCTTCCTTTACCTTCAGCTGATGGTACCCCGATCTCAGGTCAATCTTTGAAAAATACTGAGCTCCTTGGAGCGAATCAAGCAAATCATCGATATGAGGAAAAGGATATTTGTTCTTAATAGTGATGTTATTCAAGGCTCTATAATTAATGAAAAGTCTCATTGAACAATCTTTCTTTTTATCAAATAAAACAGGAGCACCCCATTGTGATGTGCAAGGTCGAATGAAACCTTTCTATAATAAATCTTGCAATTGATCCTTCACCTCTAAAAGTTCAATTTGTGTCATTCAATAAGGGGGTTTTGAAATTGGCTTAGCATCAGGAACTAAGTCAACAGTAAATTCAACTTCCCGATCTAGTATTATTCCAGGAAACTCATCAGGAAAAACATCAGGATACTCATTTACCACTGGCACATCATTAATCTGAACAGTTCCCTTATTTTCAACGATATGTGCAAGGTAATGTTAATTTCCATCTTTTACAAGTTTCTCGGCCTCTTGATAAGTTATGAACAGTTAGGGTTCATTCTTGTACAAAAACTGAAAGTCTTTCTAAAAAGAAACCTCTTTAGCTCTACAATCAATCTTAGCATGGTAAATAGAGAGCCAATCTACACCCAGGATAACATCAAACTCTACTAGAGGTAAAACAATAAGGTTTGCAAGTAGGATCTTTCCACAGATAAGGATAGGAAGATTCTTATAAATTCTTTTTGCCTCAACATTTCCCCTAGGTGTTTTTACCACAAGTTCAGGAGTCATTTATTGAGATGGAATTCCCATTTTACTAGAAAAGTTTTCAGAGATGAAAGAATGTGTAGACCTCGAATCGAACAACACACTGGAATAATCTGAAAAAGAACAAACATATTACCTGATACAACTTCATTTGATGGCCCGACATCTACTGAAGTAGTTGCAAAGGATTTCACCACCCCTTTCTACTTGTAGTAAAACTGTTTCCCATCACTCGAGCTCTTTGTCAGACACTCATTTGCATAGTGACCCATCTCATTGCACTTAAAACACTTCACTAATTATAAATCAAATTTTGACTTACCATCACCTTGATCTTTTTCAGTTCAATCACGAGCCTTATGTCCAATATTACCACATCGGTAGCACTTTCAAGAATTCAGAACACATTCCCTAGCATGCCTTTTCCCACATTTATCACAAACTGGAAACTTAGATTTCTTACCATCAGACATTTTTGAAGAATTCTTCCCTTTCTCCTGCCACCTCGGTCTCTTTTGCTGTTGGTTGTTATAGAACACTTGATCATCGGCAAACTCCATTTCCACCTTCTCAGCACATCGAAGAAGCTTTTCATAACTTTTGAACTCATGAGAAGCTAAATCCCTTCGATATTTTGGCCTTAAACCCGAGTAAAAACTATTCATTTTACTATCAAGGTCTCGGATAAAATTTGGAGCATACCTTGCCAATCGAGTGAACCTTTCTTCATAGGTAGCCACTGAGTCCTCCTCTTGCCTCAATTGAAGGAATTGTTTTTTCCATCCTAAGTCGAACAGCCTTAGGAAAATACTTCTCAAGAAACATACCTTTGAATTCGTCACAGTCGAGAGCATCAATGTCATCCGCGTCCCTGATATTTTAACCATCGACCACCACTGATCTGCTTCACCCTCAAAACGGTAAATAGCAAGACTAACCTTTTGATTGTCTGAACACTCCATGACATCAAAAATCTTCTCCAGTGCTTTAATCCACCCTTCAGCTATCACATGGTCAGATGATCCTCTAAAAGATGGGGGATGTTGTCTCATGAAATGTTCCACCACTGATATGGTCCTCTGCGGTTGATCTGGCTGATCTTGTGCATAGATACCACCACCATTTATCGCTTGAGTCAACTGCTCCATTACTACAACAAACTGTTCAGTTCGAATTCTGACCATCTCAGGATGCTAATTCGGAGGGTTATTTTCTTCTGTATGCCTTCCTAGCACTGCTTCCCTATTTCCTCGGTGGAAAACCATTCTGAACAAATATGTCTTAGATGAAGCAACATGAAAATCTTTAAATGCTATATCATTTCAATTTGACCATAAAATAAAATATTCCTGGATAATCATTTAATAAAATTCTAACTTCTAAAGTTATCTAAACCGACCTCTGATACCAAATATAAGGCCCCAGCCTTAAACATTACTTAATCTCGAGTTATTACAAGACTACACATTGAGGATCTTTTTTGGTTGAGAGTTTTAGAGAATTAGATCATAAAACATGCATTATATTCCACATTTAAAAAAAGTTGTTACATAAAATATAGTATTCATTTTTCCCATCAATGGAAACATAATTAAAATAAAACATGGATTCTTTCCTGACACTTCCTTAACACTATCATCATATCATGTACCTTTCCCTTGACTTGTGAAAAACATTTCAAAAACATGGGATGAGCATAAAAAGATCAGTAAGGGATATAAAAATATGGAAAGGAAACATGAGTACCTATATACATAAGAATGAAATCATACTTTACACACAAAACATAAGCACTTTAACATACCTCATCAAATCATGAAAAAATCATAGAAATCATAAGTCATAAAGGTAACTTGAGGCATTCATAACATTCTTACGTAGGGAGTAACCGTCTTGGTTACGTTTGGAATACATATCACAGTATATTCCATAAATCTCTTCGGAGAAACCTTAACGTTGAACTCCTTTGCATTACCCAATGCATTGGAGAGCTATATCGGGCTCACTCAGCCTTAGTTTATCACGGAACCACCCGTCTTCATAATATTGCCCAAGAACCATAACATATTCGTATCACATAAAACATGCATAAAGGGAACATAACATTTCCACTTTTCAATCACAAGATATCAATACAAAACAAGGATATAAAAACATTATGAAAACCATTTTCAATACCAAAATAAAAGAAAAGTAAAACATGGTATTTATTTTTCTTTTAAAAAAAGGTATGGCTTGTAGAGGAAGCCGAAACTCAAATAATGGTCACGGCGGTGGAGAAGTCGGTGTCGCCGCATACGTACGACAAAAACATTCCCTTTTTTCGTTTAGTAAAATGATTTGTATAAAAAATCTTACTTTTGGATAAATTTAAAAGTCAAAGGGGTTTATATACTGTATAAAAGAAGTTTGTGTATAAAATAAAATATGCCTCAATGAAAAGAGATTGAGACAAAGTCCCATACCTCGGGTCCAACTTGACTCGATCGTTCTTTAACCTCCTGAATAATAAACTTGAGTTAATTTATACATTATTAAGAACCTTTTTCAAGTTCATTATTCCTTTTATATCACTTTTTACCATGTCATGAAAACTCTGTAATTATTTAAGTTAATAACGGTCGTTGTAACGATCATTGTTACTTGAGTCAAAAATAAACTCTTTATAAATACAAGTTGTTCATGTATCCATTATATCCAGAGTTATACTCATGATGTAGATATCACATATATAATATATATCCAGTATATACATGCATTTATAATATTACATAATGTTTAGAGGTAAGAAATGAAATGCACCGTTCATGGAGACGGTAAGCCGTACGTAGGCATGAACGCTACTTTCATTTATATTTCGTATTTTATCGAAAGGAATCATAATGATAAAAAGGTATATTATAATTCCAGTATAATATCATATATAATATCATTAATTACATCTTTTATACATCTCACATATGGCATTAACGAATCAAATCACTTTGTGGGGGCGGTAGTCCGCACTTCCTAAAATGAAGATATCGCGTTTACCCATAATGGAAACCATAAAGTTATTCCATAAAAGAAAAATACAGAGGATTAAGTAAAACATAAACATATTATATATCATATATAAATATAGTGTCATATAAATGGCCACCTTTTAATGTGTTAAACGAATATTGAACAATCATCATTTCGGGAGGCAGAAATTCATCATCCACAGATCCAGTATGTTCTTTAACCATTAGATGTAGGTGTGTATATGTGAAGTTAGAATACTTATTATAACAACATCCTATTATATGGAAGATACTGTTTTTGTTACAAAAGAAATGAATAAAAAGAGTTTAGGGGGTGGGAAAAGCAAAATAAAACATAAGAACACAAGAGAAGACACTGCCTTTAAATCGGGTAACTCTTTTTTATTTGAGCTAAAAGGCATCCTTGGGAAGACATATTCCCAGAGTGATGATTCTAAGAGTTATAGAGGGATGTGGAGAGAAAAAATGGGCAGGGGGTGTCTGATCCAAAGGATTTGGAAGTGTGGTTAAGGTGGAAGAGGTGGGGACCTTTTATAAGAGGGGAGGAGGGGCACTCTTGGAACGTTAAGAAAATATACTTTGTTATAAAATTATTTTCGAATAAAAAGGTCCCAAAAATATATATTTCTAGGATAAGGTTATAAGAGTTCTAAATCCACCCATCCAATAGGTTTTTGACAAGTGTAGGTCTTATATTTTACATTATATTTTCATTTTATTTAAATTGTTATATAATGAGGTAACCACTGCATCATCATGGTGTCATAAATAATTTAATTTATTTAATGTATAAAAATTATACAACTAATACTATGATGTAGGAAATCTTATTATATTTACAATGACTATTTATAGTCAAAAATATGACTTGTATAGCCCCATGTAAAAATTGTTTTAGTAAAACAACTCATGTTTGTGACATTTTTACTTTAACATTAAATAAAATGATATTAATGTCATTTTTCTTCCAAAGTGGCTCCATGGGGTCCCAAAGTTGACCCATGGATTTTATTGGTTGTCCATGACGCATCCAATAAGGGTAGGACAAGTTTAAAGTTCATTTCATATTATTAAAACATTATTCGTAACTTAAATTAGACTAATTACCTCTAATCGCGATTAAAAACATAAAAGTTACTATTCGCCAAAAAAATATTTTAATCCCATTGAACCTCATTTTTTATATTATTGACAAGCATGTATGTCGGATTTTTGAAATTCAAAACACATAGGTGGTAAAATTTCATTTAAACGAAAAGTCAGTTTTTTAAGTACCACTTAGTGGTTTCACTATTCATCAAAAATTGAAGTTTTTTAGAAAAATACCAAAACATTACCCTAAGCTATATTTGATATTAAGAATTCAAAAATGATTTCTATTTTAAAAAATTCAAAAAATATATGTTACATTAATTAATTTAATAATTAATTCCGGCTTTCAGAGCAAATAGCGTGTTTTTATAAAACAATAAGTATCAAAAGATTGACACTAGTTTAAGTCCAATTTCAAAGTGAAATTAATTCCAACGACCATTATTGGATTTAATGGTAAAAATATATTCTAATTGAAATTTAAAAACAATTCAAAAGATAATATAATCATATAAAAAAATTATATTAAAAAGAGGTTTTCAATTAAATTACAACATTTTTCACTATTCATTAAAAAATGAACTTTATCGAAAAAATACCAAAAATTTACCCAAAGTAAATTTCAATGTCCCAATCATAAATAATAAGTTTATTTCGACAAATAGAACTTATAAAATTGTCAAAAGTTTGATTTAAAAATGGTTTTCCATCAAAAGGCAGTGAAACAATCTTTTAAAAATATTAGTGTATTCCATGCTTAAGATTTGATTTATTCTCATTTTAAGCCTCTAGAACACTATCTAATTCATTAATAGACATAGATAAAAAATATCTATTATTCATTACTTACATGGGATGTTACATCCTTACCCCCTTTATAAAATTGCATCCCCGCAATTTATTTACTTATCAAATAAGTGGGGGGTATTTAGCCCTCATTGCATTTTCATATTCCCATGTTGCCTCTTCAATCATGTGGATTTTCCACAAAAACATTACCTGATGAATCACCTTATTCAGTAACACTTTCTCCCTATGATCAAGAATCTGAACCGGTTGTTCCTCATAAGATAGATTCTCTTCCAACTGAACTACCTCTCGACTCAGAACATGAGATGGACCTGGCATATACTTTCTTAACATCAAAACATGAAAAACATTGTGTACTTGAGATAAACTCGGAGGTAAATACACTCGGCAAGAAACTGATCCAAATCTCTCCAGAATTTCATATGGTCCAATGATCCTTGGAATCAGCTTTCCTTTCTTACCAAATCGCATCACACTTTTACATGGTGATACTTTGAGAAAAACATGATCACCTACCTCAAAAGAGATATCCTTCCTCCTACTTTCCGCATAACTCTTCTACCTGCTCTGACCTGTTCTCATGTGTTTCAGTATCATCTGAACTTTTTCTGCCAACTCTTCTACCAATTCTGGTCCCATCAGCTTCCTTTCTCACACTTCATCCCAGAAAGCTGGAGTTCGACACTGCTTCCCATATAACGTCTCAAATGGTGCCATCTGTATACTGGAAAGAAAACTGTTATTATATGAAAATTCAACCAAAGAAAGATGTTGGTCCCAAATTCCCTGATAATCCATCGAACAAGCATGTATCATATCTTCCAAAGTCTGAATTGTTCATTATATCTGCCCATCTGATTGAGCATGAAAAGATGTTCTAAAATTTAATTCAGCACCCAACGACTTCTGAAGGCCTTTCCAAAAGTTAGAAGTAAACATGGGATCACGATCAGATACAATGGAGAGAGGAACTCCATGTAACCTGACTATCTCATTAAGATACAAACGGTAGAGTTGATCTAGGGAAAAAGTATCTTGTATAGCAAGGAAATGAGCAGTTTTAGTCATGTGATCAACAATAACCAAGATTTCAATATTACCTCGAGGTGTTTTCGGAAATCCCACAACAAAGTCCATGGATATATTTCAACATTTCCACTCTAGATGTCACGAACCAAATCTGGTCACCACCAAAATCGACACCAAACCCAGCCCGTGACAAGGCCCGAAGGGCATTCCCGATCCCCACGGGCTGGCACAAGTGCCCGGGTATCATATAATGATAATTGGGAACGATTTACCAGATTTTATAAACATTAAACAACAAAAAAACTCAATAAAACAAATCTGGATTTTTCAACTAAAACCATCTTTTACAAAATTTCAGAACTGAATTACATAAGTTAAAACTACATTTAAAGACCATTACAAAGGTAAAAAAACAAATAAGGACAGCCCAAGAACCCTTTTGTCAAGGGGCACCACCCTTATGCTATCTCCACAAGACTTCACTACCAAGGATCTGCTAGAAACCCGAACCACTGGAACAAAAAAAACTGTACCCAACCTGCGACAACAAAAAATAACCAAGTCTACTTACACCCAAGGGTGTAAGTAGGGTGTGAGCCAAATCCCAATAGGATACCACCACTAATAGATTCCATGTGATAAACATTTAATGGCGAAAAGCATGCATGTTTTCAAAGACATGAGATGTTAGTTAAAATTTATAATAGATGCAACATTAAATAAAAACAGTTTTTTTGGTGGGATAATTTAAAGAATAAAAACATTTAAAATAAATACCATAGCTACTGTATTTTCCAGCCTCTCATACCATATACCGACGGTAATAACAAAGTATCCATTGAGCACAAGCAATGGGAAATAGCCCCTAGGAACTAGCTAGCTGTGGGTCCCAGGTACCTCGTATCTCGGTGAGAGTAACCATCACAAATATCCATTCTCGTGCACGAGCCACTAGTAGGGAACATACCCATAACCTAGTGGTCCCCAATAATCATCATCATAGTTTAGTTAGAGTTGTAAGCGTCAATCTTGCTGAGTGAAACTGAGGCCAAACCTCACAGATTCACTAGCATACTAGTACACGTCCACCCACCTAGATACCCGGGTTTTCCCTTTGTGCTCAAACAAGTTCAACAAGTCAAGATATATACTTTGCACATGAAAATATCATTTCCATATCAAAAATTCACCAAACAGCCCACATGTATACCACACAAGTCACAAATGTACACTTTTCATTGAAATTGATTTTAAAATCCAACTCATACAAAAATAGCCCACAACACTCTTCACATTACATGGACACTTCCACAAATCCTTTAAACCATTTTTATAAACCATACCAAGACATTATAACTCACATAACAACCCACTAAAATAACATATAATACCACTTTCATCAACAAAATTCAATTTTCACAACACATTCACACAAAACAGCCCACAACCATGTTTTGCAGCTCTCTTCCCATTTTCTAAATCATTTCTGCACTTTATAAAACATTCTAATAAAAATATTTGAAATCTTAAATAACCACCATACCTTTCAAAAAATCATAATAGGTGATCACACCCCCCAAACAGTACATACACACTCTTTTATCCACTTTGTTTAACCAAACAAAATATTCACAATTTTCAAAAAAAACAACTCAAGGGGTGTAACTATGTCTTGCACACAAAACCCATTTAAAAACCCCCATTTAAGACCAAAGCCATACCAATTCCTATCAAAAGTAGAATTGGCAGTCCTAGATACATTTATAAAAACACATTCAAGTGTTATAAAATAACCTTGAATAATACCACGAAAGATACAAATGAAAACACACATTTTCCTAAAATAACCTCAAGAAGTATAACAATGTTTTACACATCAAACCTATTCAAAACCCTTCTTTTTATAACCACATGACACTATTAAATTACCAAAAATTAATTGGCAGGCCAAACAAGATTTAATGAACCAATTTCATAAGTTATAAACCACACCCAAATAAAACCCCATGAGTTACACATGAAAACACCCAATTTCATGTTAAAAAGCGACTATAAAATATAACACATAACCAAATCAATCATAAATAGTTTTCGCACCCAACCCAACATATGAGGAATATGAAAAATGGTTAAATACAGCAAGCTAACTCATCACTAATTGTTTACACATGGAACCACCTACCTTTTGAGTCAAAACCCTTGAATCTTGGTGAGAAACCTCAACCGCACCTTCGCCGCACCACAAGGATGTGAAAACAAACCCTAAACCCTAATATTTCACCAAAAATACCCCAAATCAAACCCTAAGTATGATCCCTAATATGTGGACACTCTATAAATTTATGAAAGTGGGAGGAAACCCTAAAGAGAAGGAAGGAATTGAAGAGAGAAACACATACCCGAAATAATCTTGACGAAAACGACTCAAAATCCACCATAATATGAATTTGAAAACATCCAAAAATTCATGGGATGTTCGAATAGGGATTATGAGATCATATAGGAACTAGAATGGGGGAAAAATAGTAAGAATTGAGAGAGTTATGATGTAAATAACTTACCTCCTCAAATCTGCCCTATTTTCGAAACCCTATGAATATCAGCACTCCATCGCGATGAAAACGAGCTCCAAAGAGGGGGATAATGAATGGGAGCGCGTCTGGGCTCCATAGGGTCGCGTGGGAGGTGGAATCACCAAACAATTCATTATAATGAATAAGATATTAAAAAATTAAAAAAACAATTTAAAACTGGAAAATGGGCTTTCGGGTTGGCCCAATTCTCAAATAAAAACCCAAATCCCCCATGATTATGGATTTATAAAGGCTCCAAATTTAAATGTGGTGTTAATATATCAGGGGAGGACATTTAGGAGTTGGAATTACTGAAAAATATTAAAAAATGAAAAAGTTATAAAAGAAACAAAAATTTATTTTTAAATCTGGAATTGGGCTCACGGTTTGGCCCAATTCTTGAAAACTCACATATTCTCCATAAAACCTTTGCAAACCCCAAAAACAAAGCATGAATGGAAAATAAATTAAAAAAATAACTTTAAAATAAGTTATGTATGTGACAGTAGAACTAGTAAAGGCTGAAGCATCCCTTTTGGTAACTGCCACTCTGCTTTAACCAGTTGACATGTCAAACACTTCACAGTAAAATCAGCAATATCACTTTTCATTCCATCCCACCAGTAATACTCCTGAACATCTCTATACATCTTAGTACTGCCTGGATGAACTGAAAACGGAGAACTATGAGCTTCACATAACAACTGTCTCTTCAACTGTGAATCACAAGGCACACACAACCTTTTCCCAAATCTCAAAACAAAATCATTATCAATGTTGAATTCAGGCAACTTACCCTTCTGAACAAGCTCTACCTTTTTCTGCAACTCACTGTCTTGCTTTTGTGCTTGCTTGATTCTGTCTGATAGAGAAGATTTCACTGATACCTGAAACAAAACAGAATAACATCATGCACCAAAAACTTCTATGCCAAAGTTCATAAAATCCTTAACCAAAGGATCACAGTCCAAATGAAACATTGTTAATGAAGCATTACTTTTTCGACTCAAAGCATCAGCCACTTTATTTGATTTTCCCTGATGGTAATGAATTGTACAATCATAATATTTGATTAATTCTAGCCATCTCTTCTGTCTCATGTTCAATTCTTTTTGAGTGAATATATACTTTAATCTTTTGTGATCGGTATATATTTCACACTTTACTCCATACAAATGATGCCTCCAAATTTTTAAATCGAAAACAACAGCAGCTAATTCCAAATCATGTGTAGTGTAATTTACCTCATGAGTTTTCAAATGTCATGAAGAATAAGCGATTACCTGATCATTCTGCATTAGGACACAACCAAGTCCTTTCAATGAAGCATCACTGTAGATAACAAACTCGCCATTCCTGGAAGGTAGTGCCAAAACTGGACCATTCACCAATCTTCTTTTCAATTCCTAAAAACAATCATCACATTCTTTTGTCTAGATAAACTTAACACCCTTCCGAGTTAGCTAAGTCATTGGACTAGATAACTGTGAAAAATTTATAACAGACCATCGGTAATAGCCTGCCAAACCATGGAAACTACGAATCTCAGTTACATATGTGGGTCTTGGCTATTCTTCAAAAACCATTGTCTTTGAAGGATCAACAGTTATCCCATCTTTAGAAACAATGTGACCAAGGAAAGAAATTTGTTGCAACCAAAACTCACACTTTCTGAATTTCCCATACAATTTATTTTCTTTTAAGGTTTGCAAAATAACCCTCAAATGTCTTTCTTGCTCTTCTTTGCTTTTAGAAAACACCAAAATGTCATCAATGAAAACAACCACACACATATCCAAGAACTCATGGAAAATTCCATTCATTAAGTCCATGAATACAACAGGTGCATTGGTTAGCCCAAAAGGCATTACTACAAATTCATAATGGCCATATCTTGTTTGAAACACGGTCTTCGGAACATCTCCTTCCTTTTCCATCAGCTGATGGTACCCCGATCTCAGGTCAATATTTGAAAAATACTGAGCTCCCTAGAGCTGATCAAACAAATCATCTATATGAGGCAAATGATATTTGTTCTTAATAGTGATGTTATTCAAGGCTCTATAATTAATTCAAAGTCACGTTGAACCATATTTCTTTTTAACAAATAAAATAGGAGCACCCCATGGTGATGTTCTAGGTCGAATGAAACATTTCTTTAATAAATCATGCAATTTCTCCTTCAACTCTAAAAGTTCAATTTGAGACATTCGATAAGGGGGTTTTGAAATTGGCTTAGCATCAGGAACTAAGTCAATAGTAAATTCAACTTCCCAATATGGTATTATTCTAGGTAACTCATCAGGAAAAACATCAGGATACTCATTTACCACTGGCACATAATTAATCTGAACAGTTCCCTTGTTTTCAACGATATGTGCAAGGTAACATTCATTTCCATCTTTTACAAGTTTCTCGGCCTCTTGATATGTTATCAACAGTAAGGGTTCATTCTTGTACACAAACTGAAAGTCTTTCTGAAAATAAACTTCTTTATCTCTCTAGTCAATCTTATCATGGTAAATAGAGAGCCAATCCATACCCAGGATAACATCAAACTCTACTAGAGGTAAAACAATAAGGTTCACAAGTAGGTTCTTTCCACGGATAAGGATAAGAAGATTCTTATAAATTATTTCTTCCTCAACATTTCCCCCAGGTGTTTTTACCACAAGTTCAGCAGTCATTTCTTGAGATGGTATTCCCATTATAGTAGAAAAGTTTTCAGAGATGAAAGAATGTGTAGACCTCGAATCAAAAAACACACTGGTATAATCTGAAAAAAAACAAAGTACCTGATACGTCTTCATTTAATGGCCCGACATCTGCTAAAGTAGTTGCCAATGAATTCACCAACCCTTTCTGCTTGTAGTCTAACTTCTTCCCATCACTCAAGCTCTTTGTCGGATACTCGTTTTCATAGTGACCCATCTCATTGAACTTAAATCATTTCACTAACTGTAAATCAAATGTGGACTTACCATCACGCTTTTTAGTGCAATCACGAGCCTTATGTCCCATCTTACCACATCGGTAGCACTTTCCAGAATTCAGAAGACATTCCCCAACATGCCTTTTCCAACATTTATCACAAACTGGAAACTTAGTTTTCTTACCATCAGTCCTTTTTGAAGAATTCTTCCCTTTCTCCTGCCACCTCGGTCTCTTCTTCTGTTGGTTGTTATAGAACACTTGATCATCGGCAAACTCTATTGCCACCTTCTCAACACATCAAACAAGCTTTTCATAACTTTTGAACTCACGAGAAGCAAAATCCCTTCGATATTTTGTCTTTAATCCTGAGTAAAAACGATTGATTTTACTATCAAGATCTCGGATAAAATTTAGAGCATACGTTGCCAATCGAGTGAACCTTTCTTCATAGGCAGCCACTGAGTCCTCCTCTTGCCACAATTCCAGGAATTGTTTTTTCCATCCTAAGTCGAATAGTCTTAGGAAAATACATCTCAAGAAACATACCTTTGAATTCATCCCAGTCGAGAGCGTCAATCTCTTCATCGTCCCTGATATTTTTAACCATCGACCACCACTGATATGCTTCACCCTCCAAATAATAAATAGCAAGACTAACCTTTTGATTGTCTGAACACTCCATGACATCAAAAATCTTCTCCAGTGCTTTAATCAAACTTTCAACTAGACCAGGGTCAGATAATCCTCTGAATGATTGAGGATGTTGCCTCCTGAAATGTTCCACCACTGATATGTTCCTTTGCGGCTGATTTGGCTAATCTCGTGCATGGATACCGCCACCATTTATCGCTTGAGTCAACTGCGCCATTACATCAACAAACTGTTCAGTTACAATTCCGACCATCTCAGGATGCTGATTCAGAAGGTTATTTACTTCTCTATGCATTCCTAACACTGTTTCCCAGTTTCCTCTGCATAAAACCATTCTGAACAAACATTTCTTAGATGAAGCAACATGGTAATCTTCAAATACTATATCATTTCAATTTGACCATAAAAAAATATTTTTGGATAATCATTTAATAAAATTCTATCTCCTAACGTTATCTAAACCGACCTCTAATACCAAATATAAGGCCCCATCCTTAAACATTAATTAATCTTGAGTTTTTACAAGATTACACATTAAGGATCTTTTCAGGTTTAGAGTTGTAGATAATTAGATCATAAAACATGCATTACATTCCACATTTAAACAAAGTGGTAACATAAAAGATAGTATTAATTTTTATCATCAACAGAAACATATTTAAAATAAAACATGGATTATTTCATGACACTTCCTTGACACTATCATCATATCATGTACATTTTCCTTGACATGTGAAAAACATTTCAAAAACATGGGATGAGCATAAAAATCTCAGTAAAGGATATAAAAATATGGAAAGGAAACATGAGTACACATATACATAAGAATGAAATCATACATTACCCATAAAACATAATCACTTTAACATACCTCATCAAATCATGAATAAATCATAGAAATAATAAGACATAAAGTTAACTTGAGGCATTTATAACATTCTTACGTAAGGAGTAACCCTCTTGGTTATGTTTGGAATACCCATCACAGTATATTCCCAAAATATCTTCAGGGAAACCTTAACGTTTAACTCTTTTGCGTTACCCAATGCATTGGAGAGCTATATCGTGCTTACCCACCCTTATTTTATCACAGAACCACCCATCTTCATAATAATGCCCAAGAACCATAACATAATCATATCACATAAAACATGCAGAAAGGAAACATAACATTTCTAATTTTCAATCACAAGATATCAATACAAAACATTGATATAAAAACATTATGAAAACCATTTTCAATACCAAAATAAAATAAAAGTTAAACATGGTATTTATTTTTCTTTTAAAAAAATGTATGGCTTGTAGAGGAAGCCGAAACTCAAATAATGGTCACGGCAGCGGAGAAGTCACTGTCGCTGCATACGTACGACAAAAACATTCCCTTTTGTTGTTTAGTAAAAGGATTCGTATAAAAAATATTCATTTTGGATAAATGTAAAAGTCAAAGGGGTTTATACACCGTATAAAAGAAGGTTGTGTATAAAACAAAATATGCCTCAATGAAAGGAGATTGAGATGAAGTCCCATACCTCAGGTCCGACATGAATCGATCGTTCTTTAACCTCATGAATAATAAACTTGAGTTAATTTATACTTGATTAAGAACCTTTTTCATGATCATTATTCCTTTTATATCACTTATAACCATGTCATAAACACTATGTAATTATTTAAGTTAATAACGGTCGTTTTATCGATCATTGGTACTTGTGTCAAAAATAAACTCTTTATAATTACAAGTTGTTCTTGTATCCATTATATCCAGAGTTATAATCATGATGTAGATATCATATATATCATATATATCCAGTATATACAAGAATTTATAATATTACAAAACATTTAGAGGTAAGAAATGAAATGCACCGTTCATGGAGACGGTAAGCCGTACGTACGCATGAACACTAATTTAATTTCTATTTCATATTTTATGGAATGGATTCATAATTATATAAAGGTATATTATAATTCCAATATAATATCATATATAATATCATTAATTACATCCTTTATACGTCCCACATATGGCATTAACAAATCAAATCACTTTGAGGGGGCGATAGTCCGCACTTCCTAAAATGAAGATATCGCGTTTACCCATAATGGTAACCATAAAGGTATAACATAAATGAAAAATACAGAATCATAAGTAAAAAATAAACATATCATATATCATATATAAATATAGTGTCATCTTAATGGCCTCCTTTGAAGTTGTTAAAAGAATATTGAACAATCATTGTTTCGTGAGGCAGAAATTTGTCATCCACAGAAACAATATGTTCTTTAACCATTAGATGTAGGTGTGTGTAAGTGTAGCTAGAATAATTATTATAAAAACATTCTAGTATATTGAATATACTTGTGTTTTTACAAAATAAATGAATAAAAATGGTTTAGGGGGTTGGAAAATCAAAATAAAACATAAGAACACAAGAGAAGACACTACCTTTAAATCAGGAAACTCTTTTTGATTTGAGCTCAAAGGATTCCTTGGGAAGACTTATGCCCAATTTGAGGTTTATAAGAGTTATAGAGGGATGTGGAGAGACCAAATGGAGAGGTTTTTTCCAAGCCAAAGTCTTTGGAAGTGTGGTTAAGGTGGTAGAGGTGGGGGCCTTTTATAAGAGGAGAGGAGGGGCACTCTTGGAACGTTAACAAAGGATAGTTTGTTATAAAATTATTTTCAGATAAAAAGGTCCCAAAATTATATATTTCTAGGATAAGGTTATTAGAGTTCGAAATCCACCCATCCAATAGGTTTTTGACAAGTTTATCTCTTATATTTTACATTTTATTTTCATTTTATTTAAATCGTTAAATAATGAGGTAATCGCTGCATCATCATGGTGTCATAACTAATTTAATTTATTTAATGTCTAAAAATTATAAAACAAATACTATGATGTAGGAAATATTTTTAGCTTTCCAATTACTATTTATAGTCAAAAATACGACTTGTATAACCCAATGTGAAAATTGTTTTAGTAAAACAACTCATGTTTGTGACATTTGTACTTTAACCTTAAATAAAAAGATATTAATGTCATTTTCCATCCAAAGTGACTCCATGGGGTCCCCAAGTTGACCCATAGATTTTATTGGTCGGCCATGACACATACAATAAGGGTAGGACATGTGTCAAGTTCATTTAATTTTATTAAAACATTATTCTTAACTTAAATTACACTAATTACCTCTAATCGCGATTAAAAACATAAAAGTTACTATTCACCAAAAAATTATTTTAATCCCATTGAACCTAATTTAAATTCTTAACGACAACCATGTTTGTCAGATTTTTGAAATTCAAAACACAGAGGTTGTAAGATTTCATTTAATTGAAAAATCAGTTTTTTAAAAACTACTTAGTGGTTTCACTATTCATCAAAAATTGATGTTTTTCAGAAAAATAACAAAACATAAACCTAATCTATATTTGATATTACGAATTCAAAAATTATTTCTATTTTAAAAATTTCAAAACAAATAATTTACATTAATTAATTTAATAATTAATTCCTGCTGTCAGAGCAAATAGCGTGTTTTTATGAAACAATAATTATCAAAAGATTGACACTAGTTTAAGTCCAATTTCAAAGTGAAATTAATTCCAACGACCAATATTGGATTAAATGGTACAAATATATTCTAATTGAACATTAAAACCAATTCAAAAGATAATCTAATCATATTAATAAATTAGATTAAAAAGAGGTTTTGAATTAAAATACAACATTTTTCACTATTCATTAAAAAAATGAACATTATCGAAAAAATACCAAACAATTACCCAAAGTAATTTTAAATGTCCCAATCATAAATAATAAGTTTATTTAGACAAATTGAGCTTATAAAATTATCAAAATTTTTATTTAAAAATGGTTTTCCATTAAAAGGCAGTAAAACAATCTTTTAAAAATATTAGTGTATTCCATGCTTAAGATTGGATTTATTGTCATTTTAAGCCTCGAAAAACACTATCTAATTCATTAATAGACATAGATTAAAAATATCTATTATTCATTACTTACATGAGATGTTACAGATCCTATCTTATTTGTTAAAAAGAAAGATGGTTCAATGAGACTTTGCATTGATTATAGAGCCTTGAATAACATCAATGTTAAGAACAAATATCATTTGCCTCATATCGGTGATTTGTTTGATCAGCTCCAAGGAGATCAATATTTTTCAAAGATTGACCTGAGATCAGGGTACCATCAGTTGAAGGTAAAGAAAGCAGATGTTATGAAGACCACGTTTCGTACAAGATATGGCCATTATGAATTTGTAGTTATGCCTTTTGGGATAACCATTGCACGTGTTGTATTCATGGACCTTATGAATAGAATTTTACATGAGTTCATGGATAAGTTTTTGGTTGTTTTCATTCATGATATTTTGGAGTTTTATAAAATTAAATAGGATCATGAAAGTCATTTAAGGGTTATTTTGCAAACCATAAAAGAAAACAAATTGTATGGGAAATTTAGAAAGTGTGACTTTTGGTTGCAACATATTTCTTTCCTTGGTCATATTGTTTCTAAATATGGAATAACTGTTGATCCTGCAAAAACAAAGGTTGTTGAAGAATTTCCAAGACCCACAAATGTAATCATGATTCGTAGCTTACATGGTTTGGCAGGCTATTACCGAAGGTTTGTTTGAAATTTTTCTCGGTTATATAGTCCAACGACTAAGCTAACTCGGAACGGTGTTAAGTTTATCTGGACAAAAGAATGTGATGATTGTTTTCTGGAATTGAAAAGAAGATTGGTGAATCCTCTAGTTTTGGCACTACCTTCCAGGAATATTGAGTTTGTTATCTACAGTGATGCTTCATTTAAAGGACTTGGTTGCATAATGATCAGGTAATTTCTTATACTTCATGTTAGTTGAAAAATCATGAGGTAAATTACCCTACACCTAATTTTGAATTACCTACTATAGTTTTTGCTTTGAAAATTTGGAGGCATCATTTGTATGGTGTAAAGTGTGAAATATATACTGATCACAAAAGTTTAGAGTATATATTCACTCAAAAATAATTGAACATGAGACAAAGGATATGGCTGTAATTAATCAAGGATTATGATTTTCCAATTCATTACCATCCGGGAAATGAAAATAAAGTGGACAATGGTTTGAGTCGAAAAATTAATGCTTCATTTACAATGTTGCGGTTGGAATGTGATCCTTTGGTTAAGGATTTGATGAACTTTGGCATAGAAGTTGTTGGTACCAGATGTCCTTCTGTTTTGTTTCAGGTATCAGTGAAATCTTCTCTATCAAACAGAATTAAGCAGGCACAGAAGCAAGACAGTGAGTTGCAGAAAAAGGTAGAGCTGGTTCAGAAGGGTAAGTTGCCTGAATTCAAAATTTATAATGAATTTTTTTGAGATTTGGGAAGATATTGTGTGTGCCTTGTGATTCACAATTGAATAGAGAGTTGTTATGTGAAGCTCATAGTTCTCTGTTTTTAGTTAATCCAGACAATACTAAGATGTATAGAGATCTTCGGGAGTATTATTGGTTGGACAGAATGAAAAGAGATATTGCTGATTTTACTGTGAAGTGTTTGTCTTGTCAATAGGATAAAGCAGAGCGGCAGTTACTGAAAGGGATGCTTCAGCCTTTACAGTTCCAGAGTGGAAATGGTAGAATATATCCATGGACTTTGTTGTGAGATTTTTGAAGACACCTCGAGGTAATAATGCAATCTATGTTATTGTTGATCGCTTTACTAAACCTGGTCACTTCCTTGATATACGAGATAATATTTCCCTATATCAACTTTCCCATTTGTATCTTAAAGAGATAGTCAGGTTACATGGATTTCCCCTCTCCATTTTATCTAATCGCGATCCCAGTTTCACTTCTATCTTTTGTAAAGCCCTTCAGAAGTCCTTGGGTACTGAATTAATTTTTAGTACAGCTTTTCATCCTCAATCAGATGGGCAGTCAGAAAGAACGATTCAGACTTTGGAGGATATGCTACGTGCTTGTTCGATGGATTATCAGGGAAGTTGGGACCAACATCTTTATTTGGTGGAGATTACTTATAATAACAGTTTTCATTCTAGTATACATATGGTACTATTTGATGCATTATATGGCAAGCGATGTCGAACTCCAAATTTTTGGGATGAAGTGGGTGAAAGGAAGTTGATGGGACCAGAATTGGTAGAAATGTTGGCATAAAAAGTTCACCTGATACAGAAACACATAAGAACATCTCAGAGCAGGCAGAAAAGTTATGTGGACAATAGGAGGAAGGATATCTCTTTTGAGGTAGGTGATCATGTTTTTCTGAAAGTATCCTCATGGAAAAGTGTGATACGATTTGGTAAGAAAGGAAAGCTGAGTCCAAGGTTCATTGGACCATATGAAATTCTGGAGAGAGTTGGATCAGTTTCATACCGAGTGTCTTTACCTCCAATTTTATCTCAGGTACACAATGTTTTTCATATTTCAATGTTAAGGAAGTACATGCCGGATCCATCTTATGTTTTGAGTCCAGAGGTAGTTCAGTAGGAAGAGAAACTATGTTATGAGTAATAACCTATCCAGATTCTTGACCATAGGGAGAAAGTGTTGCGGGATAAGTTGATTCATCAAGTAAAGGTTTTGTGGAAAAACTACATGATTGAAGAGACAACATGGAAATCTAAAAATGCAATGAGGGATAAATACCCCCACTTATTCGATAAGTAAATAAATTGAGGGAATGAAATTTTCTAAAGGAGAGAAGGATGTAACATCCCATGTAAGTAATGAATAATATATATTCTTATCTATGTATATTTATGAATTAAATAGTTTTTTAGAGGCTTAAAATGAGAATAAATCCAATCTTAAGCATGAAATACACTAATTTTGTTAAAGATTGTTTTACCACCTTTTGATGGCAAACCATTTTTAAATATATCTTTTGACAATTTTATAAGCTCTATTTGTCAAAATAAACTTATTCTTTATGATTGGGACATTGAAATTTACCTTGGGTTAATTTTTGGTATTTTTCTGACAATGCTCATTTTTTTATGAATAGTGAAACATACTGCATTTTACATGACTACTGCTTTTTCATCTAATATAATTATATGGATAGATTGTCTTTTTAATTAGTCTTAAAAGATAGTTATAATATATTTTTACCATTTAATCCAATGGTGGACATTATAATTAATTCTACTTTTGAATGGGGCATAAACAAGTGCCAAACTTTTCATAGATATTGTTTCAAAAAACCAGCTATTTTTTTGACAATAGGAATTATTTTTAAATTAATTGTTGAAATTTATATATTTTTAATTTGGTAAAATGTATTCCATATTTTGAATCAGAAGGTCCAAATTATGATATTAAAACTCTTTTGTTTTTGGACATTATGAATAGTAACGACAAAAATTATCTTTATTTATCTTGATTTATTAGTAATCGGGTAGTTAAGGATAATAAAATAATATAATAATAAAAAAATGACCCCAAGATGTGTTATAATTATACGGGTTGTGTCATTGACGACCATGGTATGCCTTGTGCCAAACATAGGGACCCCATGGAATCACTTTTGAGGGAAAGTGACACTTTATCATTTTATTTTTAAAGAAAGGAGAATATCACTAAAGAATGAATCACCCGAGTAAAACATTTTTCATTTTGTGTAACTAAATGATATCTTGGACAATAAAAAATAATTGGAAAGCTAAGAAGATTTAATACATCATATTATTTTTTTATAATTTTTAGACATTAAATAAGTTAAATTATTTATGACATCACGATGATGCAGCGATTACCTCATTAGTGAACGATTTAAATAAAATGAAAAGATAATGTAAAATATAAGACTTATACTTGTCAAAGACATATTGGATTAGTATATTTCGAACCATTATCACCTTATACTATAAATATATCAATTTGGCTCCTTAAAAATCCGAAAATCATTTTAATATAATGTAACAATTTATAACTTTCCAAGAGTGCCCCTCCTCTCCTCTTATAAAAGTCCCCCAAATCGACCTACTTACCCTCACCTCTCAAGCCTTTTGCTCGGCCAAACTCTGCTCATTTTATCTCTCCACATACCTCTATTCATCCTAGAAGCCTTACTATAGGCAGAAAGCTCTCCAAGAAACCCTTTGGTACAAACCAAGAGGAGTTACCCGATTTAAAGTTAAAGACTTCTCTAATGTTCTTTTGTTTTATTTTACTTCTTCAACCCCATAAACTCCTTTTATTAATTTTTTTTAACATCACCAGTATCTTATATATACTAGGATGTTTTTATAAGATGTATTCGAGCTACACTTACACACACCTACATCTAATGGTTAAATAACATATTGTTTCCGTGGATGACGGATTTCTGCCTCACGAAACGATGAATGTTCAATATCCTTCTAACACCTTCAAAGGGGGCCATTAAGATGTAAATATATTTATATATGATATATAATATTTGTATGTTTTCCTTAAGCTTCTGTATTTTTCATTTATGTCACACCTTTATGGTTTCCATTATGGGTAAACGCGATATCTTCATTTTTGGAAGTGCGGACTACCGCCCCCTCAAAGTGATTTGATTTGTTAATGCCATATGTGGGACGTATAAAGGATGGTGTTAATGATATTATATATTAAATTATACTGGAATTATAATATACCTTTATATCATTATGAATTCATTACATTAAATACAAAATAGAAATGAAAGTAGCGTTCATGCGTTCGTACGGCTTACCATCTCCATGAACGGTGCATTTCATTTTTTTAACTCTAAATGTTACGTAATATTATAAGTGGATGTATATACTGGATATATATGATATATATTATATCTACATCATGAATAAAAAATCTGGATATAATGGATATTTTACCACATGAACAAATTGTAATTTCAAGATGTTTATTTTTTGACTCAAGTGCCAAGAGTCGACAAAACGTGTCACGACCCATCCTCGGGGCCCGTGCCGTGACTACCCCAAGCCCGCCTTCCATAGGCCAGGGGCTGGCGACTAGCACCAAGGCGTAAATCCGAACAAAAAGGGAAGGCATTGCCTTTGAAAAGTAACAAGCACCACAGAGTAAGAAAGCAGAAAAGTAAACACTAAGTAAAAACTGTACAAGCTGTGCTGAAAGTAAAAGGGGCCGGAAATACAAGCCCAACTGTAAAGTACAACTGAAAGGAAAAACAGCAACTGAAATGAAAAACTGCAGTGTCGAGCCGTCCTCTGGAAGTCCCACCAGAAGGGTGGGTACAGATAGCCTCCACTGCTCCTCGGGTCCACCTAACCGCTCCGAGTACGTCCCGCCCAGTGGTCCACCTCCTGGTACTGTCCTGCTCCGCGCGCCTCCTCCACGATCAGCGCTGTCCGTCGTCTGCAACCAACACCACGAAGTGCGGGCATAGCCCGTGCAGGGGTGAGTATAAGCTACTCAGTAGGGACCCCGAGACCCCCGAAGGTCTCTCGAAATCCACAAAGGATAAATCACGAAGAAGAGATGCAATCACGAAGTAACATCTGACACGGCTTAGGTATATGCCCATACATATACCTAAGTCATCAATTCCCCGATCGGCTCCAACGTCCGAGCCCTAGCACAATCCAGTCCACACAGGAAAGCAAAACGCATACCCACGCAGGATAGAACAACACAATCCACAAAGGAGAGTAAATAGTAAATCCACATAGGATAGCTCAACACAATCCACAAAGGAGAGAAACACAAGATTCAGCTCACACAGGTATACTTCTTCGGATGACGATAAAGATGATCACTGAACCATCTAAGTCGTCGGACCCATGAAGGATCGATAGGTACTAACCTTGCAGTGACCCACACAGGATCGGACCCACACAGGATCGGACCCACATAGGACCGGGCCCACGCAGGACCTGTAGGCGCTGGCTCACACAGAACCGCTGAGCGCTGACCCACACAGGATCGGACCCACACAGGATTGGGCCCACACAGGACCGGTAGCACTGATCCACGGAGGATCGCTGAGTGCAGTAGTCGTCGCAGTCCACTGAGGATCTCTGCACAGTCGTCGCCGCAGTCCAAAAAGGATCTCTGCACGGTCGTCGTCGGAGTCCACGGAGGATCTCTGCACGGTCGTCGTCGGACTCCACGGAGGATCTCTGCATAGTCGTCGCCGTCGAGGAAGCAGTCGCAGCCAGCACTAGGGTTCCCGCACACAGCAAGCTCGTTCGAGAGGGTCCGCTCCACGAGCCGAGAGGCTGATACATAAACTGACACAAAGTCCGAAGTTGATGTATCCAAAAGTTCCGTACCGTCAACAGGAACTCAACGTCGCAGACGGCGCGTCAATCGGACGCCCGGTCTGAGAGTTATTGGCATTTTTGTCCCAGGGGCCCGGTTGGTTTTTAAGGCAAAACCAACCCGACCGCACTCCACCTGCTTCCAAACCTCGGGCGGAGTATGCCAAAAGATCTGTCTCACTTAGAGGAATTCAACAAAGCTGACGACACGTCAATCGGACGTCTGTAGCTCAAGATATGAGGGTTTCCGCTCCGGGGGCCCGGTTCGTCTCGTGTACGAACCAACCCGGCCGAACTCAAAGTATTCCAAAACGTTGAGTGCGATATACCGAAACAACCGTCTCGATCCAAGGATCGCGTTGCCGCTGACGGCGAGTCGTTTGGAGGCACGAAGCTCATGTTACGGGCGTTTGAACGAAAACGTCCGAAGAAGGGGTGTACGGGCCCGGGCCGACCCCCCTGGGTCGGCCCGAACCGGGTCGACCCCCCCTGGGTCGGCCCGAACCGGGTCGATCCAAACCGGGTCGACCCGACCCGGGTCCGACCCGGTTGGCCCGGCCCGGCCCGGCCAGGGCCGGTCCGTCTCGGCCGAGCGGCGCGGGTGCAAGCCGCGGGCGCAGCCCCCGCGGCCGAGAGAGAACCGCGGCCCGCGTGCGGGCCGCGCTGGTGAACCGCGGACGCGGCTCTGCCGCGTCCCGCCTGGACGAACCGGACCCGCACGGCCGCGGGTCCGTTGGCCGCCGCCGCCTCCGGCCGCCGGCGCCGCCGCGCCGGCGACCCGCGCCACCGGCAGCTTCCGCGGGCCGCCGACGTCGCTCCGGTGGCCCGTTTTCCTTCCCGTCTGCGCCGTTGCTCCTCCCGGGATCCGTTCTTTACTATGAAATCGTCAAACGTCCGCTGCGGCACGTTCCGTCATCATCCGTCAAATCCGCACAAAACTAAGAATGGCGGAGGGTCGTCGGGCCGTGTTCGTTTGGCCCGCACCCTCCGCGTTAGAGATAAACAACCGGGAGAAATTTATTCCACACAGGAAACAACAATTTTTAATAAGATTAAATTGTTCACAAAAACAGTTCTTTAATTTCTTTAAGAAACATTGACGGGAATATATTTAAAAAGGGGTAATTCCCATAATTAAATCCCTACCTCGTCGATCATCGCGTGCGGGCGTTCTTCGCGGAAAAGATCGTCGCGGAAGAGAGGGATCGTCGCGTCGTCGCGGGGAGGCGTCACGTCGTCGTGGAATCCGGTGCTGAGTCGGCGAGATCAACGAACCAAGAACAACATATTTAAATTATTAATATTTAAATCTGTGTTTTGATTAAAACCAAAAGAAAAGAACTTGAGAGGAAGATCCGACATCACTCACCTCAAACGGTCGGTGATCGGAGTTCGGAGCGTGGAAGAACGTCACGGACGGAAGCGTCGTCGATTTCCGCACTACTGGAAAAATAGCCTATACCCACGGTTCAAAACCGTGGGTATAGCCCCCAAAACCGTGGGGATAGCCTATACCCACGGTTTTTGGGAACCGTGGGCTGGAACGGCGTCGGTATAGGTCCCCAGCCTATACCCACGGTTTTGGAAAACCGTGGGTATAGGTGTCCTGCCACCGTGTCACCGAAACATAGACAATTTCCACGGTGTCAACGGCTTTTACCCACGGTTTCAAAACCGTGGGTATAGGTCCTAAAATAATGCAGTCGCCGAGTTTCGATCCCGCAACCTCTTCGCTGCAAACACCGCGTCTAACCACTACCCTAACTTCACATATATGTATATATATATATATTTAGTTAAATATAGTTATAAAAACCGTGGGTATAGAGGGAAGAACCGTGGGTATAGGGTTCCCGCCAAAAAAAATTCCTTCCCGCGGAAAAAAAAAATTCCCGCGCACACAAAATTGACCTATACCCACGGTTTTTCATAACCGTGGGTATAGGTATTTTATCCCCGACCTATCCCCACGGTTTTGGGGAAAACCGTGGGGATAGGGACCCCTATACCCACGGTTTTGGGAAATCGTGGGTATAGGTGACTTTTCAGGACCTATCCCCACAGTTTTCCAAAACCGTGGGGATAGACCCCCCTATACCAACGGTTTTGGCAAACCGTGGGTATAGGTCATGAAAAGTCACCTATACCCACGGTTTTCCAAAACCGTGGGTATAGGGGGGGGGGGGGGCTATCCCCACGGTTTTGGTGAAAACCGTGGGGATAGGTACATTTTCCAGTAGTGCCGGGTTCGGCGTTCTTCGTGTTCTTCGCGTTCTTCGTGTTCTTCGCGAGGGAGAAGAAGAAACAAGAATCCTCTCAAACCTTCTCCAAATATTTTAGGTTGGTCTTATTTTATTAATATGCCAACACATGAAACAGGTTAAGAAACGATTGAATTAATTCGTTGAATTAATTCAACGAAAGAAACAGGCCATTTAATTCACGAAAGAAACAGCCCATTTAATTCACGAGAGAAACAACCAAATTAAATTGTCTGTTAAGAATTTAGAAAACGCGTCGGTTGACTTTCATTAAGACGGGTTTTCACGGGTGTGTTTCTTAGCGGAAAGAAACAGCAGGGCTCGTGCGGGCCCCACCTCACAAATATCCTACCAAGGGGGTAGGATATTTCTGGATAGCATCCTATCCAGTTCAACACAGTTCAAGCCGCCTTTAAGTGGCTTCAAGTGGCTTCCAAGTGGCTTAAGTGAAATAAAATAAAGTTGTCGCAAAATTATTTTATTTCTTAACTTTATGCCCGAAAATTAAAAACCACACCCGAGCAAACGCAACTCTGGAAGAGGCGTTTCTAAGCGAATACCGGCGCTGCGTTTTCATCGGTGCCCTCAGAATTCGATTCCGGGCACCGGTTCAAAAGTAAAAAAACCCGCTCGTCCGTTCACTGAACGTACCCGAGCCAAACTTCGTAAAATGATTCCGGGCACACCGGGCCTCGGAATCAGGTGCCGTCAGAAACTGCGCTCTTGTAAAATTCTAAAGAAAATTATGGAAAAAAAATTCCTTGAAATTTACGGGTCTTTACAAAACGAACATTATTAACTTAAATAATTACATAGTGTTCATGAAATGTTAATAAGTGATATAAAAGGAATAATTAACTTGAAAAAGTTTCTTAAGAAAGTAGAAATTAACTCAGTTTTATTATTCATGAGGATAAAGAACGATCGAGTCAAGTCGGAAATGAGGTACGAGACTTCCTCTCAATCTCCTTTCATTGAGGCGTATTTTATTTTATACACCACATTATTTTATACAGTGTATAAAACCCTTTGCCTTTTACGTTTATTCAAAATGAATATTTTTATATGAATCATTTTACTAAACGACAAAAAGGGAATGCTTTTGTCGTAAGTATGGGGCGACAATGACTTCTTCACCGCTGTGACCATTATTTGAGTTTAGGCTTCCTCTACAAGCCATAACATTTTCTTAATGAAAAATAAATACCATGTTTTACTTTTCTTTTATTTTGGTGTTGAAAATTGTTTTGATAATGTTTTTATTATATCAATGTGATGTTGACATCTTGTGATTGAAATGTGGAAATGTTATATTTCCTTTATGCATGTTTTTTGTGATACGATTATGTTATTGTTCTTGGGAATTGTTTATGAAGATGGGTGGTTACGTGATAAACAAAGGGCGGGTGAGCCCGTGATATATCTCCAATTCATTGGGTAACGCGAAGGAGTTAAACACTAAGGTTTCTCCGAAGAGATTTAGGGAATATACTGTGATGGGTATTTCAAACATAACCATGAGGGTTACACCCTACGTAAGAATGTTATGAATGCCTCAAGTTACCATCATGTCTTATTATTTCTATGAGTTATTCACAAATATTATGATTTCATGAGGTATGTTAATGTGCATATGTTTTATGAGTAAATTATGATTTCATTGATTCTTATGTATACATTTACTAATGTTTCCTTTCCTTATTTTTATATACCTTACTATGCTTTTTATGATCATCCCATGTTTTTGAAATGTTTTTCACAGGTCAAAGGAAAGGTACATGATGTGATGATAGTGTCAAGGAAGTGTCATGAAAGAATCCATGTTTTATTTTAAATATGTTTTCGTTGATGGAAAAAATGAATACTATCTTTTATGTAACCACTTTGTTTAAATGTGGAATGTAATGCATGATTTATGATCTAATTCTCTAAAACTATAAACCTGAAAAGATCCTCAATGTTTGAACTTGTAATAACTCAAGATTAAGTAATGTTTAAGGCTAGGTCCTTATACTTACTTTTATAAGAGGAGTTTTATGAAGTTTTTGGTTTGTCATAACAATTTTACATCAAAATGAGTATCCCTTTCTAGAATTGGTGTAATTTGGAGGCATTTTTTGGGAAAATCCATGTCAGGATATCTAGATTGGGGAATCTATTTAACAGATCAAGGAGCTACAGGGCCATAGTTATAAAATAATTTCCTTCATAAATACTTTAAAAATAGCTTGACCAAAATTTATTGGTGTTATGAGAAAGAGAATATGAATCATTTCCACTACAATTTCCGAGAAACTATACATTCCAAGTACAATGGTGGGGGATATTGGGACTAGATGAAATAGTGTGATATTTAATAAAATCAATTAATTATTTATCACAAAATATGTAATCAATAAAAATACTAATAATACACTCTTTTAATTAAATAATTGAATTAAATTCACATTGTCCCTATTATCAATGTTTGGTAAAGACAATATCCTCACTAGAAGTAACATCCAAGAGTGGTTTAGATACCTTCTGGTTGTTCTACACCATGAATGGAAATATTATATGATAGAATACACAATCCATGATTCGCATACTCAAGAGGTGAGTGATGAAGAGTTTCTATTCTCTAAAAAACATATGAACAACGCGGTCGACATTCAATGTTTAATCCTTTCATCTATGTCTACTGAACTCATGTAGTCTCATGAAAACAAGGATGTTTATATCATGCTTGAGAATATTCATGGACTTTACTAGGAGAGAGATAAACAATAATGGTTTGAGATTTATAGGTTTCTCTTTTAGGGTAATCTTGGATAGGGTTTCCCAGCTGGGCAACACATAGTCAATCTTATTGGCTACAATGAGAACCTAGATGTTCTCAGGTTTAAACTACCTGAATAATTGGGAACCAATCTCATTTTAAAATAACTACCTCATAGATTCTCTAGTTTTTAGTGAATTTTAATATTAAAATCATTGAGGACACTCTAATAGATCTTCTTATCTTCATTCTCCATGAAGATAAATATATGAAGCGTGAAAATATGAATATCCTTATAGTGAAAAAATAGAAATACAAAGCAAAGATATTTAAGCCCAAAGATTATTTATGACTATACAAAAAGATTAAAATCAAAGGGGAGTCAATGGAATACGATGTTGTCTCCTTCACATGTAGAAAGAATGGCCACTAGAAGAAAAGCTGCACATAGATAAAGAAGAAACGAGATGCTTCTAGGGCAGTTTTTATAGAGTGAAATTCATCTATTTCCAAAAATTAAGTGTTAGATACATATTGTGGTGCTCAAATACGTAATCAAATATATAAATCAAGTAAATTAATAAAAAATGATATATTGTAGGTAGATATATGAGAAACTAATGAAGATAAACATTCTATTGTTGCTATTGTGGAATAACACCTCACATTGCCAACTGGAATGTTCTTGGCTTCAAAGGGTTGTTTTAAGGTTCCTTTTGTTAACAAAAACATTATTTCAATATCCTGACTAAATAAAAATGAATTCATTTTGAAATTTGGAAATAAAATTTTCGTCTTATATAAGGATATCATTTTTTATGGTAAGGCACATTTACATAACAATCTTTACATGTTTGATTACATGAACCAAGTAATGGAAATCAATAACCAAGTTATTTCACATGACTCATACCACACCCAAATTTGGAATCATCACTTAGGTCATGTAAATGAAAAATTCTTGAAAAAATTACATCAAGATGGATATTTAGATTCTTTCAAGTTATAAAAACTCAGTGTATGTCACACATGTTTACAAGGAAAAATTACCAAATCAACATTCATTGGGAAAGGTTAAAGGGCTAAATAGCTTCTTGACTTAGTTTATACTGATGTGTGTGGACCATTTCCTATTGAATCAAGGGGTAGGTACTCATACATCATAACTTTTATGTAAAGACTCGTAAAATTCAAGGGAAATTTTTTCTTAATTTTCTTTAGAATTTTACAAGAGCGCGGTTTCAGACGGCACCTGATTCCGAGGCCCGGAGTGCCCGGAATTAATTTCTGAAGTTTGGCTCGGGTACGTTCAGTGAACGAACGAGCGGGTTTTCCTAACTTTTGATCCGGTGCTCGGAATTGAAATCCGAGGGCACCGATGAACTCGCAGCGCCGATATTCGCTTAAAGAGACCTTTTCGGGAGTTGCGTTTGTTGCGGGTTGAAAGATAGTTTTGGGGTTTTTAGTTTGAGTTAAATAAAATTTGTTTAGAACAAATTTTATTATAACTTGTTAAAAACCTACCAAAGGAGGTTGGAAGTGGGACCCACACCCACTTAACCTCCCTTGGGAGGATTAAGTGTGGTGGGCCCCACACGAACCCCTAAACCTTTCAAATTCTCCCAACTCCCTTAACGCCTCATTTATTGGCTTGAGTTACCTTTTTAATTATGGGGGTTAAACCTTTTGAATTTCAAACTTTTGAAATTCTTATGTGTTATGTGATAATAAAAATAAGATGTGGTCTTATTTTATTTTGGGGTTATTTGTTTGTCTTCCTGGAGAGCTTTTGAGAGCTTCTTCTTCATCTTCAAACTCTGACGAAGAACGAAGAACGCTCAAGCTCCGACGAAGAACGACGCCTCTCTTCTTCGTCCTCCGTGTCAACGAGAGGGAACGCCGCTTCCTCCTCGGACCTTCTTCGTCGGCATATGAAGATTCGCCAACGACGTATCTCTTCGGGCTTATCTCTTCGTCAACAGATTTGACGAACGACGACCGCGACGCCCGACCTCCGCGACGTCGTCTTCCGCGGAACGTCCACAATCTTCGAACCTTATACCCGAGGTAGGGGTTGTTGAATATTGATAATTTATTCCATTTCTTGCTCGTGGATCGCATGTCTACGTGAGGCTTTTGAATATTTTATATAAGTGTTATTGTTTAACGTGAGGGGGGCCGGACCGCATGAACACGGCCGAACCCCCCTCCATCGTTCATGTTGTTTATTCTTGTGGGCGGAAGCAAGGTGGCGTGGTGCCGTCGCACCACGCGGATAATTGTACGTTTAACATACGCGATGTCGTCACGCGTGCACCATGGAAGAAACAACAAGAACGCGACGCCGTCGCGCCGCGTTGAATGAATATCAAAGCACGACGAAGGGGCGCGGTGCCGTCGCACCGCGCAGGACGACGAACACCGCGGCCGGTTCCGGGCCGCGGCGGAACGAGGAGACCGCGGCCGGTTCCGGGCCGCGGTGGAAGAGAAGACCGGCGGTCGGGCCGCCGGCGTCGGAAGCCGAAGGGGGGACCGGAATTTCCGGTCCCGTTGGAGAAAACCGGCCGGCCAGCTGGCCGGCCGGAAGGTATTAAACCGGGGGAATTAATTCCCCCGGCCAACACTAAAACCCCCCCTCTTTATGAGGGGGGCGGTTCTTTAAAGGAGGGGGGGGGGGCAGCAGCCCCCCGGTTCGTGTCCAGCCGGCCCCCACGTACGGGGGCCGTTTCAAGCAAATGGCGCGGCACAAGGCCGCGCCGCCTAACCAATCAGCGGGGGCTTGATTGCCCCCCGCGTGCCCACATCGTGCGGCGCCAGGCGCCAAGCCACTGCGGCCTCCCGCGCCGCCGCGCCGTCGCACCGCCGCCGGCCGCCGTGCCACCCCGCCGCCCAGGGGGGGGGGGTCGGGCCGGGTCGGCCCGGACCCGGACCCCCCCGTTTCGAACTAGAATCGGTATTTGGCCCATAACATGAGCCTCGGACCTCCGATCGACGAACCGTCAGCGGCAACACGATCCTTAGATCGAGACGGTGGTTTAGGTATATCGCACTCAAGGTTTCGGGTTACTTTGAGTTCGGCCGGGTTGGTTCGTTCACGAAACCAACCGGGCCTTCAGAGCGGAAACGCTCATATCTTGAACTACGAACGTCCGATTGACGCGCCGTCAGTCGTGTTGTGTTCCTCTTAGTGAGACGGATCTTTTGGTATACTCCGCCCGAGGTTTGGACGCAGGTGGAGTACGGCCGGGTTGGTTCGTTCACGAAATCAACCGGGCCCTCAGAGCGGAAACGCTCATATCTTGAGTTCCGGACGTCCGATTGACGTGCCGTCGACTTTGATGGAATCCTCTAAGTGAGACGGATCTTTTGGCATACTCCGCCCGAGGTTTGGACGCAGGTGGAGTATGGTCGGGTTGGTTTTGCCTTAAAAAACCAACCGGGCCCCGGGAACGAAAATGCCAATAACTCTCAGACCGGACGTCCGATCGACGCGCCGTCTGTTGCGTTGAGTTCCTGTTGACGATACGGAACTTTTGGATATATCAACTCTGGTCTTTGTGACAGTTGATGTATCAGCCTCTCGGCTCGTGGAGCGGATCCTCCGAACGAGCTTTCTGTGTGCGGGAACCCTAGTGCTGGCTGCGACTATTACTGTGACGACTACTACTACTGCTACTGTGACTGCAACGACGACAGTACAGTGATCCTGTGTGGATTCGACGACGACGACTACAGCACTCAGTGATCCTACGTGGAACAGTGCTACCGAACCTGTGTGAGCTGAATCTTCTGTTTACCTAGGGCGGTGGAGCGCTTGGGTGTAGCGGCGGACCCGTGGTACTTGACAGTGGTGGTGCGCTTGGATGCAGCAGCAGACCCTTGGCGGTGGAGCGCTTGGTTGTAGCGGCGGACCCGTGATACTCTACGGAGCGTGTGCGCTTGGTTGTAGCGACAGACCCGCGACGGTGAAGACGTGCGTGCGGAGTACAGAGACCGTGTAGATGACTGAGACCTGACGACTGCTTGACCGACTCGACTTGGAGTGGGTCGACTAGCCCAGTGGACGGAGCGCCCAGTAGTTGGCAGCAGACCCACGGCGGACAGAGCGCCTGGTAGTTGGTAGCAAACCCGCGGTACTCGACAGGAGGAGTACCTCAGTAGGCTATTTGGGTGAGCGCCCGGTATTTGGCGACAGACCCTCAGCGGACGGAGCGCCTGGTAGTTGGCCGCAAACCCGCAGTACTCGACAGGAGGAGTACCTCAGCAGTCATAGGTTAGTGAGCAGTACCTCGGAGTCGTGACAGGACTACTGCACACTTCAGAGACGGGGCTCTTCAGCAGCTACGGTTTCGATAATGAAAATCCTGGTTTGAGCTGAGTCAATGATCTTTGTGATTCCTCATGATTGAGATGGGTCACTTGATAACTTAGGTATATGTATGGGCATATACCTGGGTAATGGTTATCCGTTGATTTCATAAACTTGTTATAATCTGTGTGGATTTAATGTTTACTCTTCTTTGTGGATTTGGTTGTTCTTGGGCTCGGTGTTGGAGCCGAACGGAAATTGATGACTTAGGTATATGTATGGGAATATACCTAAGCAGTGTCAGTTGTTACTTCGTGATTGTTACTTTTCTTCGTGGTTTATCCTTTGTGGATTTGAGAGACCTTCAGGGGTCTCGGGGTCCCTACTGAGTAGCTTATACTCACCCCTGCACGGGCTTTGCCCGCACTACGTTGTGTTGGTTGCAGACGACGGACAGCGTTGACCTTAGCTGAGGCTTGCAGAGCGGAACGGTACCCGGAGGTGGACCACTGGGCGGGACGTGCACGGAGCGGACGGCGGGACCCGTGGAGAAGAGGAGCTATCTGTACCCACCCTTCAAGTGGGATTTCCAGTGGACAGCTCGGAGTAGCGGCTTTTACTTTTCAGTTGCTGTTTTTCCCTTTTCGAGTTGTACTTCACTTTCAGTTTGGGTTTGTATTCTGGCCCATTTACTTTTCTGCACTTGTAGTTACATTCCGCTTGCTGACTCTGTGGTGGTTGTTACTTATAAAGGCAATGCCTTCCCTGTTTACTGGGATTTTACGCCTTGGTGCTAGTCGCCAGCCCCTGGCCTATGGAAGGCGGGCTTGGGGTAGTCACGGCACGGGCCCCGAGGGCGGGTCGTGACATTTTACTAATGATTATTATAGATATTGATATTTTTACTTAATGAGGTATAAGTCGGATTCTTTTGATAAATTCAAGGAATACAAGAATGATGTTGAAAAACATATTGGTAGGAAGATTAAAAAACACCACTCAAACCATGGTGGAAATTATCTTAATGAAGACTTCATTTATTAATTTTGGGAATATGGGATCCTATCCCAAATCAGTCCTCCTTACATACCTTAGTGGAATAGTGTAAGCTAAAGTAGGAACCACACCTTATTGGACATGGTGAGATCAATGATGAGTCAGGAAAGTCTTCTGTTATCCTTTTGGGGATATATATTACAACAAATCATATATACTAAACCATGTACCAACTAAACCAAACAATGTTATTCCATAGGAATTTCATAGTAGACGAAAATCCATGTAATCGAATTTACATTTGTCGGGAAGTGAAGCATTTGTTAAGGTCTCTTCAAGTAATAAACTTAAACCCTGATGAAAAAAGTGTTTCTTTATAGGATACCCCAAGGATACAAGGGGATATTAACTATATATCCCCATGGAAAAATGTTTTATAGTGGAAAGACAAACCATATTCATTGAGAGGTATCACATCTCCAAAAGAGATAGTGGGAGCAGGATAAACCTCACCGATGTTGAGGCTCAATGAACACAATAGTTGGTACAATATCAGATTCCCCAAATCCCTATGGAAGAAGAAATTGTTCCAAAGACACAAGAACTACGTAGGAGTACAATATATCTTAGATAAATAGAATGGAATGGTTTTATATTTTATGAGGATGGTGACTCATTATTAGATAATAATAATTATCCTCTATCATACATAGAAGCATTATGTGGCATAGATTTTCCCATGTGTAAAGAATCCATGAATTCTGAAATGGATTCCATTTTACAAACCCATGTCTAGATTTTAGTAGATCCCCCAGTGGATTAAAATATTATTGGTTGAATATGGGAATTCAAGAAGAATATAGACATCTAAGTAAATGTTTGTACATATAATAAATGACTGGTTTCAAAAGGTATTACACAGTGTCAAAGTATTGACTATGATGAAACCTTTTCACCAGTTTCAATGTTGAAATCCATAAGAATTATACTTTCCATTATGGCTTATCATGACTATTAGATTTGAAAATTGATATCATAACAACCTTCCTTAATGAGAACCTTCCAGAAGATTTCTACATGGAACAACATTAAGGGTATTTGACTCCAAAGAATGTCAATAAGATATGAATGTTTCAAAAATCCATTTATAGATTAAAGAATGAATCCAAGTCATGAAACATTTGTTTTGATGAATCCATAATGGAATGTGGTTTAATAAAGAAGGAATGTGAGCTTTGTGTATACCAATGTTTTAGTGGGAGTACAATTGTTTTATTAATTGTATATATTAATTAAATATTACTTGTTGGAAATGAAATACCAGTCTTAAAGTCTATTATGGAATGGTTGAATAAATTCTTGTCCCTGAAAAACTTGGGCGAGTAAGAAAATACTATTTGGATCAATATCCATCGTGATATATCAAAGACCTAGCTCAACCGAAGTCAAAGTACATACATTTCCAAGATACTGAAGAGATAAAATAAAAAACAATACAATAAGGTATTTTCTTCATCATCACATGATATTAAAATTTCCACAAAAAAGTGTCCTCTAACCCACGAGAAATGAAATATAATGTAAAGTATTCAATATGAATCAACGATTAGTTCATTCATATATGTTATTCTAACTACTATGATAGATGTCTCATATGTATTAAGTGTTGTAGGAAGATATTAAGTAGATGTAGGTGACCATAATTGGATTAAAGTCAAGAATATCTTTAAGTATTTGATTAATACTGAATATATGTTCCTGGTTTATAGAGGATATGAGGAACTAGTCATCATGGGATATGCATATGCTAGTTTTCAGACCGATCAAGATGATAAGAAGTAACAAACTAGATACATATTCACATTGAATGGAGGTGTTCTGATCTGGAAAATCACAAAGAAGGTTGTGGTCATAGATTCTATAGTAGATTTTGAATATATTGATTCTCTTGAGGTAGATAAAGAAAAATTTTGGATCCAAATTTTCATCCAAGATCTTGATGGGATACCTAGAAATAATGATCACATCACACTCAATTGTGGTAATACTATAGTGGTGGATCTCACAAAAGATCCAAGGTCACATCAGTGGATGAATCAAATACTGAGAAAGTATCATCTCTGGAGGTATTTTCTCTGATAGGTAAAGTTTCAATAAGCATTATTTCAATGAAAGACCATATGGCATACCCCTTGACTAAATCCTTGACTCTGCAGAAACGTGATTATCACGTGAGGTCTAGCGGGCGGAAATTTTTATGTAGTTGGATCTAGTCCAAGATGGAGTTTTTAGATTTGGTGTCCTATACCCAACTATATTTACTTTTATTACATTAATATTTGATGTATTAAATAAAAAATTAAACATCTTATTACATATTGTTCATTTTTCTACATGACTGTAATGTAATAATGTCCTAGTATATTTGTTTCATTAATATGGTCCTAGTAGTTCCATACTATGATGATAACCTTGAAGTGCATGAAAATATTCATAATATAGTTATATTTTTTGATAACATACAATGATGGGATACACAGTATATATATCATCAAGTGTAAGAACTCAGAAGTATATGAGACTTTTTCTCATGAAGTTTTCACTTGGTAATCTATAAGTTGAAAGATTATGAGAATAGACCCTACAATAAGAATTATTCATGTTTTTTCGTCATCATATATTCTTATATATGAGCATGTTTAATGGTCCTTAGACTTTAATATTACCATTAATACACGTCATGACTCACACACATATATTTTCTAGAAAAACCATAATGCCATATGTTGTAGAGAAGTAGGGTATGTTGGGTGCATCATAAATGACATGTTATTAATGGAAATGTCAATAAAAAAATTTCCCTTCCATATTTAAGGGATTTTATATCTAGGCCCTTTGATTGAAATAGAATCATCGCCCTAAATTTATGGTCATGGTGTAAAAATGATTTTATTTCAGACAGTAAATGAATGATGAATCAATAATATAGGTTTATGACACCATCATGCAACATGCTTTATGATATTATGTGAAAAATGGAATATATTACAGTATTGGTGTTCTAATGTGTTTTTCTTATCATGACATTAATTTATTTATCTTTGGTTCCTTGACCCAGTTCTAAATAGTAATCTTGAACTTTAGGTAAGCCCACCAAATTCCAATGAGAAATAATCCTAGAGGGTTACACACTAGGTGTTTTTGGTGGTCTAAATTAAAATAGATTTTAATTTTATTAATGGAATCAATATTATTCTCAATATTGAGGAATACATTTATTTCATTTATATTGATTTTATAAATTAAATAAGTATTTGTTAACCTAATTATGGATACAATATATTTATTTATTTTATTTAATTCTTAATAAATATTTATTTTCTATTTTTTTAATAAAATATTTATTTATAGAATAAAATACTTATTCCAGTGTTCAATAAATACGTGAGGATTTCAAATGGATCAACTCTCTGTCCTGTGAAAAAATAATTATTTATGATTTGGTAAACATTATTTATCTATTTTTCAAAATTTGGAACACCAAAAAATAATAATACTATAATTATTATTATATGGCAAGGTGTTTCATTAATGATTATAATTATATTTAATGATAGTTCTGCAATTAAAATTTGTACCTAAAATCTGAAATCTATTAGTAGATAGTTATGTCTATTGTACAATTCATTCAAAACTAATTCCAAGTTTGGGAATATAGAATTGTTCCTCATAATGAATTCTATGTCAAATCCTCCTCCTATCTCCCTCTCAAGATTGAGAAACCCAATAGATAATTTCTTCAAGACTGAAGAATGAGTGATCAACAATGAACAATGCAAGATATTCATTTTTTTGCATTAACACTCATAGAATTATAGGCATTTTATAGAGGCCATTGGATTACATTTGGATCACTTCTAGATGTATTATAGCCTTGTATCTTCACAAGTGCAATGAAGGCCTTCTAGAATGGCCATTTTGGACATTCAAAAATCCTCAATGAAGAAAGTTCCTAACCCCAAGTATTTATTTCTTCATAAATTAATTACATTAATTATAAATTTTTCATTCAAGATCCTCACACTTGGTATCTATAAATGACTATTAAAATAAATTTTAATATATCACACACAAATTTAGGCTTCTACTATGCCTGGAACCAACAATGGATGCAGATTGTGCTGGTGACCGAAAAACTCTACCTAGCTATCTCATGGGGAAGATGGGGCCTCAATCCCAATTAAGCCATGGTGAATCTGTAATATGTGGTAGTAGGGAAATGATAGAATGTTTTGGGGGTTTCATTGGCCACTAAAGCAGTAGAAGATGATTCCCCCTGATGGGTGTGCTCTTAAACTTTCACCTGACATTGGAATCAGTTTATCCTAACTGCGGTCGGTAGTATAGGGGTTTAAGCGACCTATTTCTCATCTTGGGGGACCAAATGGTGGTGTTGACACGATGTGGTGGGAGCCCTCATTGGAGGATCCTGGTTAATGTTCATATCTAATATGAATCAAACCTATCACACTTTATTGTTGAAGGGGAGTGAATAATGGGAGAATTCCATAGTGAGGCCCCAAAAATGGTCAAATGTAAGAGTAGAGAGTAGTGGATCCATGTGAGACCCTTGGTGGTGATATTGATGGTGAGGGACAAGAGCCTCCAAATCCAAACATGACACATTGGTCATTGGGATAACCTCCTCTTATTCGTATTGTCAAATAACCGTGTCGACCACCCTTCTCTGGATACATTCCAAGGGTCAGAAGGGGTGTGGGAACCTCATATCCATGGTTATAGAGGACATCGTGGAAGAGTTAGAGCATGTGGGATTTTCATGTTGGAATTTACCATTCCCCTACATATTCAAGTAGGAGGTGACTGGTTTACTATAGATTAAGTCCTGCAATGTTGGATGATTTAGCTATCAGTATGGATAATAGGAAAGTAGTGACCACTTCCCTAGAGTTGTTCAGTCTTCCATGACCAGATAGAGATATCCACACTGATGATGTCACAATAAAGAATGTTCAATGATTAACTACTACAAATTATGCTAAGTTACATGCCAGTCCCACTATTTGATTGGTGGGACCTGGTACCAGATTGCTGGATCCAGTGAAACACATATCTAGTGATGTCTCAAAAGCTATTAATCCCCATGATTATAGTAAAAATTATCACATCGAGTTCAAAATTTTCTATTTCTAATTCTTTCTATCAGGGTAGACCACCCATGCATGAATTTTTCAATGATGTTGAGGGATACATTATGCCTTGCATTCTCTATTTCCAATGGTGGAAGGTATTCTCCACTTCTATAGTATTTTTTTCTCCTTGATCGAAATGGGATGATGGGATGTCTGTTCCTCATTCAATGGATTCCTCCTTGGAATTCATCACCTAGTCCAGGTCTCCCTTCAATATTAATATGTTGTTTGTGAAACTCTCCTTAGTGCCATCACATTGTGTACACTATTTAATAACAATAATTATGCCAGGTCATTCCAAATGGTCATGTTCAGGTATCAACCTTCTGTTAGGAGAGTAGTTATGTTGGGAATCATTGGAATGTCTAGACACTAGAACATGGGTATAAATGAGTCCCTCATCATTAGAGGACTTCTCGAGGGTGGGGAAGCCCAAGTCATCCCACATAGAATATGGGGACATATTCTACAGGCATGCCTCTGAGGCTTTCTATGTCTTCCAATATTTAACATGGGATATGCCATAAGTTTAACATTTGTATGAGATAGAACAGACTGATCGAAGCACTGATGAGATTGAATCTGATAGGCACATCCCAAGGAGGGATCACCTAGAAGGTTTACTAGATGGTTGGATTAGAGCACCCAATAAGGATGGACCCAACATGGCATTCCCCAAAAAGGGTAGGTATCAAACCGTGATAGTTGATCTGGACATCAAAAAGGATTGATCAGGAGGTGAGCCCCAAAAAAGGGGTTGCTGAGGTTTTTCATTGGATATGATTGAACCTCATGAAGGCTTTCTACGTACCATGTTTAGAAGATAGGTATCAAACCCCCACATAGTTTCAAGGGTTTATTTTGGGATTAAAAATGGTTATCTACCCATCACAAGGGGATCACTTTTGATTGGATGGATATGATGTGTGAGGCTTATGCATGGTTAGCTGCATGAGTGTTGCTAGGATCAATGTGGAAGTGGATAGAATGACCTCACTAGGATGTGGTGGCCTATGTCTGAATTAGGATGGATGAAGGAGGATTTGAATGGAGTGAATGAGATAAATAGGATGGAACCAACATGAATATGGAAATTTGGGGATTGAACCTTAGGGAGGATTCCCGCATATCCCAGTAGCTGGGAATCGAAATCCACATAATTCATGATGCGACGATGAGACACCCATGGGAAGCTCATGAGAAATGAAGCACATGGATAAGGACCTGATGTATATAGAAAATTTATGATGGGGCATCCTCTTCCTAAAACACAAAGGCTCCAAGGAAACACCAAGATGGGAAATAGGTCGTGGGATTGAACATCATGGAGGCTTCATATGTACACTGTCTGAAATATTGGGATAAAATTTCATGGAGTTTTGGAATGGGGCATATAATTGTGGTATAAAAAATGGAATGTAACCCAGAGATTCTCCAGGGTATTATGCATGGTTAGCGACCTTTCTCAATAGGGGAACACATGGTTGGAGAAGTATAGTGAAGTGTGAGTCTTATTAATGGTTAGCTTCCTATGTGGATCATAACACATAAAAGGACTGATCTAATAAATGTCACCCAAAAAGGGAATATGTCACACCAAGAGGGTAAATCCCATGAATGGTGTATAGTATTTTACCATTAATTAATAATTAATCTAGAATAAAATTCTTATGTACCCAAAATGGATCAAAACCCAAACAGTTCATAGCATGCAGTTTAACATCATACATGATGAGGTAAACCAATGTGAAATGTTCAATAAAAAAATGTATTTTGGGTAATGAGTTGATTTAACCTCATAAATACTTCCTACATACACTATTTAGAAGACATGGATCAAATTCCACATTGTTCGGGTGAGAGGGGATGTGGATTATACCTGTCCAGCAGACCAAATTCATGTTGGGGATTCCACTTGGTTTGCAGCCAAAATAGGATTTCATGGATGCTTCTTTCCCTAATCCCAAATGAGTAATGCTCAGTGTGAGAAATAAGAGTTAATAGTAGTACAAACAATCATGTCATGACAGATTAAACCATGTGGGATGGTGTGGGGATAATGCATGGCCAGCAACCCAAGGAGATAAAGATTGGGACTTACTCAAGGAGGGAAGCCTGAGGAAGCAGTTAGAGGAATACATGGAGATGGATCAAGGAACACATGGTGAAAAAACCCAAAGGGAGATATAAATAAATAAATATATATATATATAGATATATAGATAGAGGGAGGGAGTGGGAGGTCACTAGTGCCAATCCCCTTTTTGGTCCTCTCAAACATTCCACACATGAGACGATCACAGTTTAACATCATGTGCTGAGGATGTGGGTTATTGGTAGTTTAAAATCATATAGCTTAAATAATAGGGACTCACTCCTCATCCATTGTACATACATAACATGTACCAACCAACAAATGGGGAAGTAAAGACCCAAGTAATTCCCAACAGGAGTCAGGTGAATGAATTGTCAATTGAGTGTTCCATATTATTGTGGCTATGTGAAGAATCTATAGATGTTAGAGTACCTATGAGAAAAAACATAAGTTAGGGTAAGAAAACAAGAAACCCCACCCCAGGTACAATAAAATCACTTTGAAAAATTCTAGAGTTTCATGCAGGAAAGGGGTTCATGATGCTACAGTGCTCGATTGGAGGAGATTTGTGAAGGGTATGAGCTTTGTAATAGAATGGTGCTTCATGATAGAAGGACTTTGGCAGAGTAGAGCTTCACCTTATCAAATAACTCATTATTAGGAGAGTTCTCAATGAAGTCTTAATGCTTCATGGAGCATCAAAAAACCAAAAGGGGCTATCTATTTTGTAAAGGATGATGGCCTTCACAATGAACATCCATATTATTAGGGGATATAAAGAACAATGTAATGGTCGGTTCATGATTCTACAATAACTTGGTCTGTCCATTTTTATCTTGGGTTCACAATGTTTGAGAGCTTCATGAAATAGGATCTTATAAAACAAAATTTTGGTGTAGTAGTCTTGTTATGAGAGGGGGTGAGCAACCTATTTATATGAAATTATTGATTTTGGTTCTATTGGGGCTCAATACAAAGGAAAAATAGGGCGTCATAAAGAAGATGTGATGTCACAAAGAGTTCGGGCTCCATCCCACTCAGTCATAATCATGAAGGCACTATCAAAGTTGTGATTGTGGGACATTACATAATGAATAAGGATGACGAAAAGGGGATGGGCACTGTCACACTATGTTGGACTCATGAAGACACAGTCAAAGCAACAATTATGGGGCAAGGATCCCCATGGGGGAGCATCATGAAATAAACAAAATTTATGATTTTAATGAATTATGATGACATTCGAGTTTGGTTTAGCTTCAAACTAGTCGTGGCTCTGTTCATTCCTTCAATATCCTTATTTCTTGTACCAACAACTATTGGAGAATTATATTTTCTATAAAGAGAAGACATTGAAGATATTTGATCATAAATACAAAGTAATTTGAAATAAGCCAATGCACCTAGTCAATATGTTGTTGAGAAACCAAATGAATGAAGAAGTGATGTGGGAACCAAAAAAATAATAAAACAGAGTTACCATCATCTATTTATGTGTGGAAAATGAAAATTTCCAAGGAATGTTTTCAAAAATGGAGAAGATAGTAATGACCTGAATGATTATAAATTAAATTTCACTTATGATTTAATTAAATGTATTATTATGATATATGGTTATAGAAAACACATGAAATTATTTTGGTTTTTTTATATCCTATTAGATTTAAAAGACTGTTAAGCATCTATATCATTAATAAAATAATTGTTTAATTGTAATATTATCATTAGTATTAATATAGGATGTTAACAAATCCCATTGTCTCAAACAAAGGAAGTGATGGATTAAACCTATAGGATTGTACCCTATGAATCCCATTTATCAAAGAATTCAAGGGACATATCATCCCTGTTATTTTCCCTTAACTAATTCCTTGTTGTGATCTAGTTACTTAAGCTTGAGAAAAACTTTTTATGGGAGAATTTCAATCTCATCGAAATCCCGACCCAAACCATGTTTGTTAAACCACCCCATGAATGTCTCATTCTCGCACACATAAATCATGGGTATTTTTTTGGTGTATTAAATGGATATGTATCAAGAACCTGTAAATATTAGTTTTTACATTATTTTTATAGAATAATTAATATATTTTCATCATATTATTGTTACATTATAAAAGAATTTTTTAAACAATAAAACACAGATTGTATTTTTGGGTTATATTCAAATTTAATGCAGACTTTCATTTCGATGAATTAATAGATTTTTTGAATAATTACTATTTTACAAAAATATTATTATTAAATATTTTTTATCAAATATAAATGATCATATAAATTTTATGATATCAAATTTATATTTTATAAGGGTTCAAAAACTGTTATTATCAAAAAACCGATCATTTCTCAATAAATATCGATCATTATTTTAGAATAGAAATTTTCTTATTTAGAGAATTATTTTGATAAAATGAATATATTTTTTGAATCATAAAATTAAAATTATGAAACTGTGATTTTTTCATAATTTTATGAGATATTCAAAATTTCACTTAAAAATTAAATACCATATAAATATATGGTGCATATTATGACATCATAATGAACAAAAATTGATATAATAAACACTATAAAGAGTATACATGAACAAACATATGATTTAAAAATAAAATAATGTGAAATTATGTTTAATTATATTTATTTTTTAAAGCTATTATGGATCCTCCAAAACATATAATATATTTTGAGGTTTTAAAATTATTTATTTAATAGTACGAATCACTTCCATATAATCAATGTTATTAATTTATTTAGTTCACAACTTGGTCTTATAAAATAATTAAAATACCTCTCATTTGGAAGAAATCATGGGAAAACCCATGGTATGGCTTTTGATTTGGGTTTATTTTATTATAGAGAATCCAAAACCTATGTTTGAGAAATGATAAAGAATTCCCCACTAATTTCTTATATAAAATAGCCCTGGATCGAATTTATTTTCACTAAAAATTATTTTAGATTGTCCTTACTCTGACCTCCCCTCTTTAGAGTCTTCCAAAGGAACCCATAATCTCTCAAGAAGCCCCTCCCAATCATTTGGAGTCAAACACTCATGTAAGGGATCCTCAAATTCTCCTCTTTATTAAAATTTATTTATTATCTTACGTCTTCTATTTCATTTATTAGTATTGGGATATGTCTTTCATGGTCCCTATTACCACCCATTTCATTTTCAAATGACGAGAGACACATTTCAATCTCATTATCCCATTTTATGAATTTTTAAGTGATGTCATTATGAAACAGAAATTTCACCTCGATTTTCCATTTAAAAACAATTATGTTGTAAATACCAAATTCATTTACTATCAAGGGTTTTTACCTTTATAGAATTATAATTATTTGACTTGTTATATATATTTATGTATTCCAGAGTCCATTTTCATGTATGAAAATATGATGAGGAATGAATCCATGTTATCAGATCTATGTGGCCCACTTAAGCATGAGAATGAAATGAAAATGACGGGTGCACCTAAAATTATACAGAAATCTGATAAATTGTGTAATATTTAGTCTCATTAGATGTAATATTGGGATATATAATGAACCTGATTTATTTATGGCACTATTTCCATCATGATTTCTTTGAAATTATCCTTAACCTATGTTTATGATGTAATGTTTTATCTTTTTTCCCATTTCCCATGTTTCCTTTATGGTTTTCATGTTATATCATGTCTCGTTGTTCATCTTTATGATTACTACTCCTTTTATGGCCATTGATATTCCCATTATCTAACAAGTATTATTACCTTCATGTTATGCCATGTTTATTCTCTTACTTTGATTTTTAGCTCACCCATTTCTTATGTATGTGCCTAGGTTATCCTATACAGTTTTGAGTACCAAGGAATATTATGTACATTTTAAGATGTTTTCAATTAATTTGATGTATTGCTTGTTTTAAGTTGTTATGTAATGTACCTAATTCCAAAAGACACTATAATTCTTGTTATTTAAGGTTTTATTATATGTAATTTTATTTAATAAATCTAGAATTAATGTGTAATAAAAAATTATGGTTGTTATAATTTTTGTGCTCATTTTCATAATAACATCATGATATAGGATTTAATGACACATATATTAGTCCCATTTTGATAGTAATTAAACACACTATGATGTTACATAACTCATACATCGGCCCCATATCAATGTTATAATCCAGATAATAGGGTTCTAGGGTTCATGCACCACCTCCCATGTCATATTATCCATTTTCACCCTAAAATTTCATGACACATAATCATCTCCCTAATCACTAAAGCATCATGTCATAAATCCTGAAAAATAAATAATAACATAAGAAGTCCCATAGCATACGACCTAGCCCTCAAACATACACATGTTCATATCATGAATTCTATGTTCTTACGTATTGTAATGAGCCCTTGACTAACACCCATCACATCCCAATACATTATACACAAATATTTTTCATCCATGTAGTATCTCACTACACTCATGACCAACTTTCAAATGAATCAACAAGACTATTGGACATGAATCATAATTCCCACATCATAACCGTCAATTTGTGCTAATTTTGAATATCTAGGTAATCATCCTTCCATTAATTGGTTACAACCCTCAATTTCTTTCAATTTTTTCGATCACCAGCAAGGTGACTACATTAAGCATAGGTTTGAACAATAATAATTACGTACACTAATACTCTAAGGAAACCCTTTAATTAACTAGTTGATCCCTTATTACACTCCTTGTTGACTATTTTTTGTTGTCAGTTTTGAACTTGTAATAAATATCATGAACCATTCCATACTATGCATGAAATTGACCTCTATGGTGACACCCGAGATCCTAGGAAAATTCATTATCTCCTTCTCTACTCACAAAACAAAATGAGATTTCATTGCTAAACTTTTAATCATATAGAAAGAACTCACTATTCAAGCTAATATAGAAATAAACATTCATGATAGATCAGTTTGGATTAATTTCTTACATGTAGATCATTTTCAGTTCTAAATAATCAAACTAGTGATATTATTATAAGGAAGCATAGTTTAGAAGTGATCTTAAACTCATCCCATCATGTGTCAATATGATGACCCCATCCTTTATGAAATATTATTACATGATTTAAAAAAATATCCATTAATAAAACATGAATATCATAAATTCTTAGTGTCTTTGGAAAACTAGGTTTATAATACAACAAAGTGTGAATAAAAATAGAACTTATTATGTTATTCTCCAAAATATGCTCTTAAATACTTCTATGATCATAATCTGTATAGGATAACCTATAGAATTCATAGAGAATTCGATAAAAAACCTAATAAGGGAATAAACATGATAAGAACCTATAATGTGTGAATCAAAAGTATACCACAATATCATAAAGAGAATGACCATTAGTAAACTCAAGGAAGCATACCATAAAGAAAATGATATCATAAGATCGTGGAATCATATAAAATTTGGAATCTACACAAAAACAAGAAATAAACATGATTCAAGGATATATTCCTATACAATAACACATGGTGGACAATGTCCCATAACAGATTAGGTTTACTCTCAAATTTCATAAATGACGTATCACGAGAGTATAACATTACCCAATACATTGGAACACTGTTTGGGTGCACCCATAATAACATGATCATGATATATGTATTCCACATAGAATAAATCAATAATAATTCATAAAATAATGATTACCCTTGGAAATAAAAGAGTTTGAATAATATTGCTTCATATCACAACCAAAAAAAATTCATAATGAATGAATTTGATAAATGATCATAACGAATATATTACCCTGTCAAGGAAGGTTAAATGAAATAGTTATATATGTGAGATAAATATATATATATATATATATATTTGAAACATTCTATTACATTAATTTAATTATTTATGTAAATATTAAAAACATTATGGAATAAAATAACATTTTCCCTTTTAGTAACATCAATGGATTTCATCCTAGATTGAAAATGATTTTGAAATATTAGTTAAATCATTTCTTGAGTAAATATTCCTTTATAATTTTAAAATACTTATTTAATATCTAAAATTTTCACAAAAATTAAATAGATTTTTTTGAAAATAAACTTTCAAACATAGAAATTAAGTATCAAAACATTGAGTGTTCAAGACGGTAGAATATTTTTATTGATTCCAAATACATTAACAAAAACAATGATTATTATCATATTTCTGTAATAAAAGTCAAAAAAGAAACTTGTTTGGAAAACAACAAGAATATTAATTTTAAAAAATAAGTAATAAAAGTAAGGGTAAAAATGAATTTAAATAATAATAGTAAAAAAATTGAAAACATATTTGTTGGATATGAATCTAGAGACTATACACAAGAGGGGTGGTGAATTGTGTCTTTTGCAATTTTTCGATAACTCTTTGATTGAACGATTTTTGTCCTTTATACTTTATCAGATTTGATCGTGCAGTAGAAATAAGTAAAAACAAGAACGCAAATATGTATAGTGGTTCGGCGAACAGAAGGCCCCTAGTCCACTCCACCAACGCTCAACCCCACGGGCATGTGGATTTTCACTATCTGGTCCTTGTTTCAACAGACCTGTTCACAACTGAGTACAGGAAGTTGACACCTTTACCATCTTCAGGCTAACAAAGAATTATTATTTGAACACGAACCAACATAGCATAGAATGAGAATATGGTTACTCAAGAATAAAAAGAATTTCACAAAGAAGTTTTCCAGTTGATCTTCACAATTGCAACAGAATGCAACTGACAGAAGATAGATCGTCGTCTCTACAAATTTTTCATTTCAAAAGAAAGCAATTCTGAGTCGATCTGGTTGCAGTATATATAGAGATATAGTTTACAACTTCAGCAGTAGTAGATCCACAGTAGATATTCGATGCATAATAAGTGAATCTTCTATCGAGTTCCTTCTTCTTAAACAAACAGATCTTTGAAGCTCCTTTTTGAATCAGCATATCAATTGTGAATTTATGCAGTCTCTGTTTTACACCATTTAAATAATAGATCGATCACCATAAACATACGTACCTAGTGTTTCAGAGAGAACATATATAATAAAGTTGAGCAAATCCATTGCACATTTAGATCCATAAATGTCGCCTTCTGATTCGCAATATTCAAAAATTTGAATTTACAGAGAATTAGTAACATCCCTTAATACTCGGCATAAAAAGATAATTTTAATTCGATCTTAAATCCATAGATAAAAAGTCTTTGAATTAGTCAAAGTCATATTTTAAAAATGACTCTAAATCCGGCTTGAAATCTACCCAGTAATCATCTTGCTGATCACTGCATAAAAATATTGTCTGTCAAAATTTCCGATGCCAAACATAAGGTTGATGACATGGCCTCCAAATGTAGGGTTGACAACATAAGGTTGAACACAAACGTAGGGTTGATCATCCAAATTTTTTCTTCAACTCTCAATTGTACGATAAACGATCCATACTTTTCTTAGAACATATGTTTGTTTACAAAAGTAAGGTTGATGAACCATACTTTTGAAAAAACAAACGTAATGTTTAGTATTAACATACGGTTCTCCTTCCATACTTTACTAATAACCAAAATGTAAGGTTCCTTCCTAACCAAAGGTTCTTCTTCCATAAATTTATGAAAATGTATGGTTGGTTAGCCATACTTTTCTCTTACCTCAAAAAGTATACACGCTTTTCATCCTTACGCTATATTTATCCACGTAGGGTATGAACACTGATTCCAAAATGTTCTTAAAGCAGATTTCGCACTACATTTATCCACTTAAGGTATGAACAGTGATTCCAGAACACGCTAAAAGTATATTTCGAATAAGTAATAAATTCTTGTTATTTCATGAGTAAAATAAATTAATAAATTCCTACCAAATACTAAATAAAATCATTAGAAAATAACTAAGTGTATTTGTGAGCATCAAAATTATCATAAAGAGACAGAGTATTATTTTCAATAATCTCCCCCTTTAAATAACATTAATATGTATTTTTGAAAACAATACTTTGCTCAACAATCTCACCCTTTAGATGATCAAAAAACCCATAAAATAATTAAAATTATTTAAATGAAATTAACATTCAAAACTAGTTACATCTTGTTTTAGAATTTTTAGAGGATGAAACAATATTTAATTTTATCAAAATTTCTCCTTCTGAATAAACAATAAATATACAGAAAACTATTGAAATGAATTTTGTAAAATAAAATGTTGTGGTTATCCAAATTTCCCCTTTAATTCTCCCCCAAAATAAAATGTTTAGGTTTATCCAAATTCTCCTCCTTTTGGGATATCAAAAACAATGAAAAATCATGGATTTTAACACATTTAATGTTTCACTGAACTATAGGTAAATGCTTATTATTAACTGTTTATCAATAATTAAGTCTGTAGTACTGGAATATCAAAAATAACGTCAGTAAAATAAATAAAGAAAGAAACAAATAAACAATTAAGGAAAGTTTCATTCAAAAACGCCAGTATATACATGACAATGATATACATAGGAATCAAGGTTTGGATAAGATAGGCTATAGGTTCTATCTCCTATGGATTGCAGACTTGATTTATGTAAACTGTTCCCGAAGTCTCTTCATCATCCCATCTCCATGTTTGATAATGAGCTCTATTTTCTCTTGAGTCGTATGAATATCCTCAATTAAATTGAATCTGAAAAACTCGTGCCTCATTTCCTCTTTTTTGACTAATACTAACATATTCTCTGATAACTGATATAACAGGATTCTGATCGATGGCTCACTAGATGTCTGTTGATCCACTAAAAACTTTTTATTGTCCATCAATAATGATAAATGAGCACTGTTACATTGAAGATCTTGTAACCTATCATTCATGTTGCTCATCGCAGCTGTGACAGATTGAAACCTTCTGATTAAATCTTATGAATTAGCTGATTCACTAACAGCATTATTTGCAACCGATGCAAATTGGTTCTCCATAAACGACTTCAGATCTAATAAATCTGACTTCATAACCATTTTAGGTTTCAATTGTGCAACTACAGTCAGCATATCCTCTTTAAACATTTCAACTTCTTTCCTTGAGACTGCACAGTCCTTCAGCTTTTGAAATTTCAAATTTTCTAAGTCTAAGTCATTTCTCAGAATGACATTCTCAGATTCAAACTGAGATACTTTTTTGTACAGTTCATCAATTTATTCTTTCCTTGAATCAGATGCACCCTGTGCTTGATTAATATTTATGTGCTCTGATTGATGAAGCGGTATCAAAGGTAATGCTTCGGCATCAGATTTTTCTTTTTCTCTGTCCTGAGAAGGTTGGTCCACAGATTTTCCTTAGAGTTTTAAAACTCCTCCACAGAAAAATCCTCTTGAAGTACGTCTGTGTGAGCTTCAGAAGCATGCTCACCAAAAACATCATCATCTTGTCCTTAAACTAGGTTTTCATGTACAATATCTTTAGTAGTTTCCTTACGTCTGGCCACTTCTTCACCAGACACTACCTCCGTCTCCTGTTCCTGTTGTAGTGAAACTTCAACATCAGCAACAATCTGTTCCTCATTCTCTCTTTAAGCTTCATCTTGAGCTCTTGATCTCTCTATTGGTGTTGTCCTTTCACTAAAATATTCTATGATCTTATCAACAATAACCTCTCTTACAAAATTATAAGAAAATAAAGCTTCTATGGTTGTTTCCAAAGTAGGGGAAGTAACTTCCTCATTAACAGGTCTTTTTTTGATTGATGTCCCTCCTGACTTCTGTCTTCATTAATATCTTCCACTTCAAAGAGAATCCTTCTTGCTACATTGCTGACTCTGGATTCAGCTTGTCCCTCCTTGGACATAGCAGGTTGAGCTTGAGCACTCTCCGAGTCTTCCTCAGCTCCTACTAGAAAAAATTTTCCATTAATTGTGCTCCAGAAATATCCAACCTTCCTTAAAGTTCCAACATTAAATGTATTACTATGATGGCAGGTAACTCAGGCATCCACTAATATCACCATGTCTTTCTTAAGCAGCATTTTAGAAATAAATCGGCCGAAAGGGTAGAAATTCATTTGGGCATCGATTTGACAACAATAATTGAGATAACTTACCATGTACCTTGGGAAGTTTAACTTAATATCGCTGAACAGAAGAAACATTATATACATATCAGGGTACAAAATATTTTCCATTTCTGCCATTCTTAGAGCTATTCTAGTATGAATAAATTTGATCAAAATTTTCTGATCATGCTCCAAATCCTTGATAAACATTTTCTTTATAGTTTTAGTACAAAAAAGAAAACACATGATGTCTTCGGATTTATGCACAGAATATCCAAATATTTTTCAAATCGAAATGAAAAACTCCCTCATGAGGGCAGTTGAGAATCTGATCAATATCTACTGATGAGATTGAGAAATCCCTATCCTCTATCATAGCCATCATACTATCCTCAATATCCCCCAGGCTAAACTGTATAGATTTGAAGAAGTATCTATGTTCTACTTCATACAGAAATTCCGTATTTTCACTGTTGAACATCTGTTCAAGATTCTGAAATGACAATGCTTGCTTCAACTACATATTTTTCTGAAATAACCATTCAAGATTGATTACCTTACCTTGTAAAATTTTTCATCCATCAGAGCGTTGTCTCTTGGCATTTCTTAGCTTTGCTTCACTAGCTCTTTTAGTTCTTACCAGGTCTGCGAGAATCTCGGATGGTTTGAAGGTTAGGGTTTTAGAGGATTGAAGATTAGTGTTTTGGAGCAGAAGTGCGATTTTTGGATTTCGAAAGGGTATTAATAGAAGTGAAATGGTTTAGAAGTCGAAAAGGATTTGACAGCCTTGATTCCCATTTAATCACTAATCATTACATATATTTAAAACAAATAAAATTTTTATACGGTTAAAAAGAAAAAAAATCTTAAACATTATTCAAAAAAAAAATAAAATTTACAAAAAATAAATTAAAGTAAATAAATATAAAAAATTATTTAAATTTAAATAAACATAGCTTCCCCTTAATAAAATCAAACCTTGCAGTGGGAAGTGGGTCAATAAAAATATCTGCTAATTGAATTTATATATTTATAAATTCTAAAAATTTATCATTTTTAATAACGTGATATCTTAAAAAGTGATGCCTTATTTCAATGTTCTTAGTTATAGAATGACTAATAGGATTTTTTGAAATATTAATTGCACTAGAATTATCACATAAAATAGGTGTATTATTAAAATTCAATACAAATTCCATAAGAGTGTTTTTTATCCACAACACTTGTGCACAACAACTGCCAGCAAGAACATATTCTACCACAGCTGTTGACAGGGCAACAGAATGTCGTTTTTTACTAAACCATGATACTAAGGATTTTCCTAAAAAGTGACATGTACCTGATGTGCCTTTTCTATCTAACCTAAAACATCCAAATCCAGTATCTGAATATGAAATAAAATTAAAATAATAATTTTTAGGATAAAGATGAGATTGAAAAACAGTTCCTTTTAAATATCTAAAAATTCGTTTAACAGTAGTTAGATGAGATTTTTTAGGATTTGATTGAAATCTAGCACAAATACATACTGAATACATTATATCTGGCCTGCTAGAAGTATGATATAACAAACTAACAATCATACCTCTATATAACTTGTTGTCAAATAATCTCCTAGTTTCATCCAAATCAAGTTTTATATTAGTACACATAGGAGTTTTAAATGAATTACTATTTTCAAGTCTAAATTTCTTAAGTAAATAAGTAATGTATTTGATTTGATTTAAAACATTTCCAAAATCTTTTTGAAATATTTGAGGACCCAAAAAGAAATTTAATTCTCCCATCATACTCATTTCAAATTCTTCTTGCATTAATTTTGAAAATTCATGACAAAGAGTTTTATTAGTTGATCCAAAGATTACATCATCAACATAAATTTGAACCAATAAAACATTATTTTTCATAGTTTTCTTAAAGAGTGTTGGGTCTTCCATTCCAAGAGTAAAATAATTTTTCAAAAGAAAAAAACTTAATCTTTCATACCAAGATCTAGGTGCTTGTTTAAGGCCATAAAGATCTTTAGTAAGTTTAAAAACAGAATATGGTTTTTGAGAATTTTCAAAACTAGGCGGTTTCTCAACATAAACTTCCACAATTAAATAACCATTTAAAAAGGCAGATTTAACATCCATCTGAAATAATTTATAATTCATATAAGATGCATAGGATAAAAGTATTATAATGGATTCTAACCTAGCTATAGGTGCAAAAGTCTCATCATAATCTATTCTTTCTTCTTGATTGTATCCTTTAGATACAAATCATTCTTTATTTCTAGTTATTGTGCATTGGTCATCCTTTTTATTTCTAAATACCCATTTGGTTCATATTACAGGATAATTCTTAGGTCTTTACACTAATTCCCAAACTTCATTTCTTTTAAACTGGTTTAATTCATCTTGCATTTTTATTACCCAGATTTCATCATCTAAAGCTTCTTCTATATTCTTGGGTTCTTGTTGAGATAGGAAGGCATAGAATTACACTAGGTTTCCTATGTTTCTTCTAGTTTGGACACCAGTTTCTAGGTCACCGATTACAATTTCTAAAGGGTGATTATTTAGGGTTCTAGACTGTCTAGGTAATATATTTAATGGTTCATCAGTATCATGTTCCTAGAAACTGGACTGAATTTATTTTATATTATTTTCAAAATCATTCTTTAAGTTCTCAAGTCTCATGTTATCATTAGAGTCAAGTTCATCCATTTGTTCTGTCCTTTTCTCAAAAGGATCAGATTCATCAAATTTCACATGAACTGATTCTTCAACAATCCTTGACTTCTTATTATAAAATCTATATGCTTTGGATATAGCAGAATATCCTAAGAAAATAACTTCATCAGATTTTGGATCAAAATTACCAAGATAATCCTTGGTGTTTAAGATTTAAACCTTGCATCCAAAAACATTAAAGTAATTTACTTTAGGTTTTCAATTATTCCATAGTTCATAGGGTGTATTTTTCAAAATAGTTCAAATTAAAAATCTATTAATTATATAACAAGCTTTATTCACATCTTCTGCCCAGAAATATATAGGTAGGTTATATTCATTTTACATAGTTCTAGCCATTTCTTGAATTTTTCTATTTCTCCTTTCTATAATACAATTCTATTGAGGTGTTCTGGGTGCAGAAAAGGTTTGTTTAATACCCATGTTTGAGCAAAAGAAATTAAATTGCAGATTCTCAAATTCTCCACCATGATCACTTCTCAATGAGATTATATTGAAACCTTTTTCATTTTGAACAGATTTGCAGAAACATTCAAATAAAGTAAAAGATTCATTTTTAAATTTGAAAAATAAAATCCATGTAAATCTTGAATAGTCATTAACTAAAACATATACATATAATTTACTAGCTAATATTGCTAATCTTGAGGGTCCAAACAAATCCATATGAATAAGTTCTAGAGGTTTAAATGTTGCATCCTTATTAACAGATTTGAAAGATGATTTGTGTTTCTTTCCAAGTTGACAGGCATCACAAAATTTTTCACTTTCAAATTTGAGATAAGGTAAATAAGAAACAAAATTTTTCTTAGATAAATTATGTAAATCATATACATTGCAATGTCTAAGTCTCCTATGCCAGATACAAGATTCACATACTTTAGCAGTCAAGTAGTTTACTTGTTGTTTACACAAGGAATTTAAATCCAAAGTATAGACATTTTCAGTTCATGGTGCTTTAAATTTAAACAGTTTATCTTTAGAAACAGTACAATAATTGTTAGTAAAATCAACAGTATATCCATCATCATAGAGTTGTGAGTTACTTATCAGGTTGTGTTTTAATCCTTGTATATAAAGTAATTTTTTGATTGAGACTGTTTTTGGATCTCCAATAGTCCAATGCCAATGATTTTTCCTTTGTCATTATCACCAAATGTGACAAGCCCTCCTTCCTTTTGAGAGAGTGAAGAAAAATTCAATGAGTTTCCACTCATATGTCTTGAGCATCCAATGTCCATGTACCATATATCTTTTCTTCTTTGGTGGCCTACTACCTGCAAAGACATTTAAACAAATTTCTTTGGTACCCATATTTTGTTGTGTCCAGGGGTGTTAGCTAGAAATAGTCTCGGTATCCAGATTTTCTTTGTTCTTTTAAAATTAGCTGCCTCATATAAGTCTTTTGAAACATAGGCTTTCTTAATACCACAAATTTGAGGTTTTCTTAAGAAACAGTTTTTAGCTATATGTCCCTTTGTCCCAAAAATGTTACAATTAACCTTTTTAGAGTTAGGAACAAAATAATTTTTATATATATTAGGTTTTTCTCCTTTACTGTCAATTCCAAATTTGTCCTTTTTAATGAAAGTTTTTCCACGAATTTCATTTAATGAATTTTATCCTTTTGTAAAAACTAATGCAGTCTTTTTGTAAGATTCTACTTCATTATGTAGTGTTTTTATTCATGATTCAAAATTCATATAGTTCGTGTTAATCAAATTATATTTATTAGTTAATTCCTTATATTGTTTCATAATTTTATCTCTTTCATCTAAAACGGATTTATGATTATTTTCTAGTGACTTATGTTTCTTAAATAGTGAGTCATATCTTTCTTCAAGCATATTGCAGTAGGGTGCATGTTTTTCATTTGTGTATCTTGATTAAAAATTTGATTCAGAGGAGTAATATGAGTGTACCTCATCAGTTTATGCCATAAAACACATGTTTTATTTTAGATTGACTACTTCTTTCTCTGAGATTGATTCAGGAGAGCTATTGGAGTCCTCAGATACACTCCAAGTGGCTTTCATAGCTTTCTTGTCTTTCTGCTCAAACTCATTTCTTTTGAAGAATTTCTTCTTCTTTGCATCTTCCAATTGTGGGCAATCTGGTTTGATATGCCCCATATTCTTGCATTAATAACATCATACTTCATTATCATCTCTCTTAAAAGATTTTTTGACGCCTATTTTCTTGTTATAGAACTTTCTAAATTTTATGGCTAGCTGAGCTAGTTCTTCATCTGAGATAGATGAGTAAGTGTTTTCTGATTTAGCTTTGACTTCTTTGTTCTTCATATTTCTATTCTTTTTTTGTGAAGTTACCTTCAAGGTAGTATCTTCTCTTTTGATGTAGACCTTATGTTCATTTGCCTCATCTTGCATTTCAGCTTCATACATCATCAATGTACCAATCATCTCTCTCATGGTTAGATCTTTTCCAGGTGTTGATTGTATGATTGCAGCAGAGATACCATTCCATCGAGTAGGAAGTACCCTCAGTACTTTTAATGCTTGATCAGCCTGCTTGATAGGTTCTCCTAGAGATGTTATATTATTGACAATTTCTATCATTCTACCATTCATTTAGGTAATGATTTCACCTTCAAACATTCTGAAAGTATCAAATTTCACTTTTCCAGTTGCATATCTCATTTGTCTCACATTGTCTGTTCCTTCATATGCCATGGCTATTGTTTGCCACATCTCATATGCTATCGAGCACTGAGATACTCTGTTAAATTCATCTGGTCCTAGACCGCAGATAATTGAATTCATAGCCTTCAAGTTCATATAACACTCTGCCTCTGTAGCAGCACTCCCTGTCTCATGATTTTTAGGAATATCATAAGGAGTTAGAATCTTTGAATATACTTTATATCTGAGATTTTTCATATATATTATCATGCACGATTTCCAGCAGCCATAGATATCTCCATTAAAATCTGGTGCACTGACCATTGACATCCCTTCTCTTCTATCAGGCATGATGCTCTGTTGTATAATCATTAAATGCTTCTATCTTGCTAAGTCTCTATCAGAAGCTCCTCCTCTGATACCAATTTTTGGATCTGAATCTACAGATTATACACAAGAGGGTGGTGAATTGTTTCTTTTTCAATTTTTTGATAACTCTTTGATTGAATGAGTTATTTACTTTATACTTTATCATATTTGATCGTGCAACAGAAATAAGTAAAAACAAGAACACAAAGATGTATAGTGGTTCAGGGAACAGAAGGCCCCTAGTCTACTCCACCAACGCTCAACTCCACGAGCTTGATGACTTTCACTATCTGGTCCTTCTTTCAACAGACCGGTTCAAAAATGAGTACAGGTAGTTGACACCTTTACAATCTTCAGGCTAACAAAGCCTTCTGGTTCAAACACAAACCAACATAGCATAGAATGAGAAATTGGTTACTCAACAATAAAAATAATTTCATAAATAAGTTTTCCAGTTGATCTTCACAATTGCAACGGAATGAAATTGATAGAAGATAGATCAACATCTCTAGAAATATTAAATTTAAAAACAAGGAAATTATGAGTCAATCCAGTTGCAGTAGATATAGAGATATAGTTCACAACTTCATAAGTAGTAGATCCACAATAGATATTCGATGCCGAAAAGGTGAATCTTCAACCGAGTTCCTTCTTCTTAAACAAACAGAGCTTTGACGCTCCTTTTTGAATCAGCAGATCAATCGTGAATTTCTTTAGACTCTGTTTTCCACCTTTTTAATAATAGATCGATCACCATAGACATACGTACCTAGGGATTCAGAGAGAAAATATATAATAAATCTGAGCAAATCTCTTGCACATTTAGATCCATAAAAGTCACTTTTTATTCGCGATATTCAAAAATTTGAATTTACAGTGAATTCGTAACTTCCCTTAAGAATCGGCATAAAAAGATCATTTTAATTTGATCTTAAATCCATTGATAAAACAGATTTGAATCAGTCAAAGTCGTATTTTAAAAACGACTTTAAATCCAGCTTGAAATCCGCCCAATAATCAGATTTCTGATCACTGCATAAAAATATCATCTGTCAAAATTTCTCACGCCAAACGTAATGTTGATGACGTGGCCTCTAAATGTATAGTTGAAAATGTAAGGTTGAACACAAACGTAGGGTTGATCATCCATACTTTTTCTTCAACTCTCAAACGTACGGTAAAAGATCCATACTTTTACTTGATCCGTACTTTTCGAAGAACGTAGGGTTGTTTACAAAAGTAAGGTTGATAAACCATACTTTTGAGAAACAAACGTAACGTTTAGTATTTAAGTAAGGTTATCCTTCCATACTTTTATGATAACCAAAACGTAAGGTTCTTTCCTAACATAAGGTTCTTCCTCCATACATTTCTGAAAACGTATGATTGGTTATCCATACTTTTCTCTTATCTCAAAAAGTATACACGCTTTTCATCCTTATGCTACGTTTATCCATGTAGGGTATGAACAGTGATTACAGAACACGCTTAATGTAGATTTCAAACTACATTTATCCACATAAGGTAAGAACAGTGATTCCAGAATGCTCCTAAAGAAGATTCCGAATAAGTAATAAATTCTCGTTATTTCAAGAGTAAAATAAATTAATAAATTCCTGCAAAATACTAAATAAAATCATTAGAAAATAACTAAAGGTATTTATGAGCATAAAAATTATCATAAAGAGATAGAGTATTATTTTCAATAATATCCCTTTTTAAATAATAGTAATATGTATTCCTGAAAAAAATACATTGCTCAGTAATATTTAGAAAAAATGGATTTGAAAGAAAATGATTTTTCGATCGAAGAGAGAAATTAAAAGTATTTTATACAAAATACTTTCACAATCATTTTATGTACCGAATAGAGAAAAATTTCACTATTAGGTAAACAATTCAAAAATAAATAGTGTATAAAAAATTAAAATGGGTTTATTATACAAGGATTAAATAATATTCTTTAATGGAAATCCAATAATAAGAAATCTTGATTAATGTGACATTAACACATAAACCCTTATTGCTTTGATAAATTTGGAAACATTACATACCATGAATGATTTTGATGAATTGAAACATAAAATATCATGAAATATGATGTATTAATGATATAGTATGTAAATGAAAAGTATATACACCATTCAAAAAAAATTGATTGCATAAAAGAACATGTCTCCTGATGAAGTAAGTTTGAGATGAAACCCAAATGAAGTTTGTATCATTGAGTTGGGAGTTAATAAAGGTGGTGATTATGTGAAACAAATTTATTTCAACATAAATAAAATTCTAAATAAACATAAATCAATAAAAATTAAATTAACATTTAATTCTAGAAAAATGAAATCAAATAATAATTTATATAATCCAATGAATGGAAATTGAGTTAAGAAATATCTTACCTCACGCTTCCCTTTAGTTGAGCACTATATAACCGACTATATAGTGGTTTTAAACAGGTTATTTACTTAAAAAATAGAATATTTATTTATTATATCATATTTTATACTTTTATAAAAATTTATTACCCATTCACGAATAATATGACATTATAACTATTGTTTTTAGCATTAATTGCCTTGTTTTCTCTTGTACATTTCATTGAGAAAGTTCCAAATATTGATCATAAGTTATAGTTAAATGATGAACAGAATTATTTTAATTATAAAAATATAATTTCATTAATTTGATACCTCATTATAATCATGATTTAATTTTTAACACTTAGAATAAAATACATCACTCCATGGAGATGATAGGCCATATTTTTGCATGATCGATGTTATCATTTTCTTAACAGGTGAAAGGGTAAGGAATTGGGTTTTTTAATAATTTTTATGAGTCATTATTATTTTACATATATTACATGTATTCATTAAATTTAACCTTAATTCCATCCCATTTAAGTAGAATGTTAAAAATTAATCACATCATTTCATGAGTTTTTAGTCAGCTATACCCATGAGAAACGTTATCGTATTTTATACGAAATGGAATGTAAGAGGGGATATGTGATATTATAATTACATGAATATAATTATATTATAAATTTAATTTATATATTAAATTCTTAATAATATCTAACCTTGATAATAGGTTATGGAAAATTAGTTATGTTTGTTTGCGAGGCGGTAGTCCATCGTATAGAAGATAAATAGTTTTGTTTCCCATTTGAAAGTGGATAATATGTTTATTGGTCATGATATTAAAATAACAACATATTATTATTTTGAATATATTAAGGCTATTATATCATCATTTTCTAATAATATTTTGAGGATTTATTAGAATAAAAAAAATAAACTCTCTCTTAAAGACATTACCTCTTCATAAAATAACTTCTGTTAGTTTGTAGAAAAAACCTTCCTAGGGTAGATTTCTGAAAAAAAAAATACTTTTAGGATGAGGTTAGTGATGTAGGAAGTGATTTGGTAATATAATATCTTAAACAATAGGTATGGGAATTTTAGAAAAGAGAGGGTATGGGGTGTCCATTTATAATTGGGGGAGAGGACACACACGGTATTTTTGAAAAGAAAAAATTACAGTCATATTTTTCTCATAAAAAAGGATAAAAATGACTTTTTGTAAAAATTATAAGTTTAAATATCAAAATATTAATATAAATTAGAAATTAGAAAATTTTTATGTCATTTTTAACCTCTATAATTAAATTTTGACACCTGGTAATCCTGTTTATACATTAACCATGAAAAATAATTTTTATTGTTTTCACTTTTCATTATGATAAAAAATTATTTAAACCTTATTATATAATATAGATTATTCGAATATAAAATATGGTATCCATTTTTTTTAAATTCAAATCACATAAGTTGAATAATTTAATTTAAAAATAAACTTGCAGTCATATAAGAAAATGGTCTTCGAATTTTTTTTAAAAGATTAAAAATATTTTATAAAAATATTCAATATAATATTTACTCTAATTACCATATTTTAATTAATAAAAATATAATTAAACTAATTTTACATTTACAGACAAATTAAAATAAAATTAGGCTTGAAAATTCTATAAACAAAAACGAATTTTTTAATAAAAATCTGTATTTTTTACTATTCATCAAGAAATTAATCTTTTAAAAAAAATCAAAAAATTCACTTGAAGATAATTTTTATACAATCATTTTAAAAATGAAGTTAATTTTTAAAAATAAATTTTATACAATATGTAAAAATTAATTATAAATTATTTGTGTAATGCATGACTAAATTGCCTTAAAAATACAATTTCTCAAAAAACATTTCTTTTTCATTTAATTGATTATTTTTTAATTTTCTATCAATAAAAAATTAATGATTTTATTTTATAAATTTTTAAACAATATAATTTTCATAATTTATTTGGCCCTATTCATAAACACAAAATTAATTTTTTGGTTATTATGGTTCATTTTTATTCAGGAATATGTATTTCATAAGTTATTGAAGAGATGGAATTTGTTTAAAAATAAATATATCGTAAAGTTTTAAGGTGTGAAATTATCTTCTTATATTGGTGTTTTATTTCATATATTCCATCTAACATGATTTTACTCTTTTAAAATCTTGGGGTGTCATATTCTACCCTCTTAAATAAATTGAATCCTCATAATAAAATATTAATCACAAAAATCAAGTGTTTCAAAATTTCATTGTAGAAAAAACAAAATCATAAAAAAGGGTTAAAAAAATATTCTACTAAAAAGAGAGGTAAATATTAAATGAATCACACGAATAGGTTTTTAAATATATAAATGTTTTAACAAGTTAACATATGGATATGGTAGAAATGTGTAAATAATTATATATTCTGATAAATATCAGTGATAACAAGAAATTTAATGTTCAATAGAATGTTAAACACATCATAACCATAAATCAATGTTTATTTAATATAATATTGTATTCATCATATACGAAGGAAATGTTATTAAATCTTTGTTACAATATCCATTTCTTAAATTGTAGGAGTTATTTTACTATCAAATAATATAATGAAATATAATTGAAATATTTCTACTTTATAAGAATAAAATAAATATTTCATTGTGCTTTGATCAATTTACACTTCATATTTTAATCCATGAAATTAATACCCCAAAAATTAATATATGATACATCATTCAATAAAATTACCATTTAACAGATCACATATCTATAAAAAAAGTTACAATATTTCCCTAGTATATTTATTAAAACCACAATGACTATCAAAAAGTATGATATTATAAAAAATGTATATTAATATATTAATATCAAAAATTGAAAAATGAATCCAAAAGTTTTTCATAGATCATACCTCAAATAAATGACCCTATATCCGAAATAACAACAAAAACATCAATTTGAAATCTTTTTTTATCCTCAAAGGTTATATCATATCCCTTTCAACTTACCTCTCAGAAACATAATATCATTCTTCGCAAATAACACTTTACATCAAAAAAATGTTAATATATACCTCAAATCAATAAAACATATCCTAAAATTTCACTAGTCACACAAAAATCATATAACATGATCCAATAAAATGATTCACAAAATCAACTTCATATTTAACCCTCAAACTATGTATGTAAAAACAATGGTATACTAATCAATAAATTATATAGGATATTTGTAGGAATTCCACCCTAATCACCCTTAGGTTGTGGGTTCAAGCCTCATGGCCTTGCTATATGTGATGGGTTATCACCCATCATACGAGTTATCCATTTTCAAAAACTATGGAAAATCTTATGTGATGATCATATTCATAATTCCCCATGGCCCAATAATGTTCCCATTGATATGATGATCATATTTAAAAAAATAGTCATCAATTTTTTTTAATAACTACAGTTTTCTATATGGCTTATTATTTTTAAAAAATCAACTAATTACATCATCATGAATAACAACTGCATTATTATCTTTTCCCTTATTTTTCCCCCACATAGTATCACATTACCATTAAATGAACTTTCTAGGTCAGCTATAACATTAAACAGTTTTTTAAAAATCATTAATTAAAATATTCTTTAGAACCGTACTCATATATATATATATATATAATTATTCAAATAATTCATTACTTATTGTAAATAAACATTTCAATAATTACACATCATTATTAAACCACAAATTCAAGTTTATCATCTTATTAATTAATACCTTCTTACATTAATATTCCATTTGTTTTATCCTCATCATCAATAGATATACCTTTACATATATAACATTGTTGATCATCTTCATGATATTTCCCCCTAGGACATGGATATTCATAATTCCCATTATTTACACATTTAAAACATTCTACTATTGATGATGCCTTAGGAAAATCATTATTCACATCCATTCCATTATCTAAAATTTTCATTTTTCTTAAAAAATTACATACTTTTTATAATTATTATTCATAAATATAATATTTTCATAATCATTTGAGACATTACCTTGGGTGTTTCTTCCCATATTAATGATATATAAGAAATTTAATCTTCAATCCTCTATGGTCTTCACCACTAGGACTCTCATTAAACTCTATCTTTGTCTTCTGTAGTGATTCTAATAGTTTTTATGGTGTATTTTGTTAATCATATAATGTGATAATAGATAAAGAATAATCAAAATATCCATTACTCCAATCAATGTCTCCTTTTGTTGATCATTTACTCATTTTGTATACCATTCAACAATAACCTAGCTCCTTTTCAATTTCTACCATCAAATAAAACCTCAAACCATCTTATGAGAAATAATAAAAATTGTGGTAAACCACATAATAAGTAAGAATAATGTATATGATATCCAAATTAGGGGACCTTCTTTTCAATTTATGACACCTTATGTTTATCCTAGGACATTCTTGGTGGTCATCTATTAAAAATAATTCATGATTGCTTATAAGGAGCCTGCTAATTTCCAAAGCATATCCCAAAGGACTATCAAACCATGTGAATAGTAATTCTTGTTTTCACGTACCAGGTAAATCTCAAGATAAGACTCACACACCTTTTCTGAAGTTATTATCCCTAGGTACATCACTTCTAGAACAATGACAACATGTATTATCCATAAATGGGGTGTAATTTATTAGAAACCACTCACTCTAAACATCACCAAAATTCTGGTATATTTTCCAATACATAGGCATAACCATATAATTATCCTTAGAATTATCTTTCGACGTATCCCTAAAGATCTCATTAACGTTTTCTTATCCATTTTTAAAAATATTAACTATACCTATGTTTTAATACTAACTATGAAGACCCAATACTTTTACACATACTATTAGATGACTTATAGTCATAAATATTTATTAATAAAATTTAATGATCTTAAATTCCCAATTACATTAGAATAATATGTTCATAATACATCAATGTGAGACTAAAAATAATTCTTTTTATTTTATTCTCAATAAAAAGTTATTAAATCCTTTTGAGGTCGTAAACTACATTTGATAACCTGGTAAATAAATAGACAAAATGGGTGAGATAAAAATCTCAATAAGGAAATAAACATGATAATGAAACATAACATGTTAGTTAAAATCACATCAATATATCAAAAAGAGAATGCTCATGAGTAATTTCATGGAATAATAACAAAAATAACTCAATATCATATGATTATGGCTTCATAAAAAATGTGGTAGCAACACAAAAACCTGGTATAAACATGTGTCATGGCTAACATCCTAGATAATATGACATAGTGGAAATTTTTCCATTAAATATTAGGTTTTTTCTCTAAATCCCATGCATTATGTCTCATGAGACTATAATATTACCCAATGCATTGGAGTGATATATGGGTACACCGATCATAACATTATAATGATCTATTTGTTAAATATAAAAAAAATCAATCATAAGGAACAACATAATAATTTCTATTGTAAATAAAATGGGTTTCATACTCTTTCTTCACATCATAATCAAATTAAATTTAATAATGATGAAATTTTATAAATGATCATCAGGAATGTATTGCACTATTAAGGAAAAAATGGAATAGGTATATATGTGAGAGAAATATATTCATAATTTAGAAGAAATAAATAAATTAAAAGGATTTTGGTGGTGATAAAAACATTAAAAACATTCTTGATGAAAATAACCTTTTCACTTTGAGTAACATAAAAGGATTTCAACATAGATGGTATATTATTTTAAACGATCACATTGAACATTTATTGATGAAAATTTTGTTCCCTTTTTGAAATCACTTATGTGAAATCTATATGTCTCTCAAACATTGAAGAATATTTTTTTTGAAAATAACTTTTGAAACATAAAAATTGAATCCTTAAAACATTTAACAGTCATGATGAACGAAATGTTTAATTCATGGTGAATACATTAAAAAACAAATATTCTGTTAATATTTTTGTATAGAAATTAAAAAGGTAACTTATTTGGAAAATTAATAGAAAATTAATTTAAAAAATAATAATAAAAATCCAATTAATGTTAAAAATAACTATAGAAAATTATTTTAAAACATTTAAAAAATAGAAAACATTTATTTGGAAGAAGAAGAATTTTCAACCGAAGAGAGAAAAAAAGTCATATTTTCTTTGAAAACCCTCAATAATTTTATCTAATAATGTGGGTAAAATTTCAATATTAATATAAAACATAACAAATAACCAAGGGATTAGAAAATTAAAGGGTTTTATTAGACAATGATCAAATAATTTACTTAAATGAAAATTCATGGATAAGAAAATCTGATTAAAATGAGATTGAAACACAAACATGTATAAATTTGGAAAAATTATAATCATTACTTACCATGAATGAAGTAGATGAATTGTTACATAAAATATCATGATTTAATAAGGGTTCAATATATATTATATAAAGGGGAAGTGTATTCTTCATTAAAAAAAATAGGTGCATAAAAGAACATGTGTCTCAAAAAAATAAGTTTGAGATGAAATCATTATAAAATTCATATCATTTGGGTGAGAGTTAATCAATGTGGTACTTTTGTGTAACAAATATCAACCCTCAGAAATAAAATATTAAATAGAGTATAAATCAATCAAAATACATTTCACACATAATTTTCCCTTAATATAATCAATGAAGTAGTCGTATAAACCATTGAAATGAAATTGATTTAAGCAACCCCTTAACCTAGAGTTTTCCTTTAGTTGAGAGCTCATTAACCTCATATATAGTGGTTTTAAACATTTTAGTAACTTTTAAAAAATAATAATATTATTTTTAATATCATATATTATCCTTTTTTAACATCTTAATAAATTTTCATTAGTAATCATACATTATAACAATTGTGTCTAGTGTTAATTGCCTAGTTTTATTCAGCATGTTTCATAGTGAATGTTATAAATATTGAACATAGGTTATAGTAACATAATATATAGTATGATATTAATTATATATATATATCATTTTTTTCATTAGATGCATGTTTATAATCAATATTAAATTTTGAACATTGAGAATGAATCACATCGATTCATAGAGGCAGTAGGTTGTACGTACGCATGAGTTATGTTATCATATCATTAATAGGTAAAAGGGTAAAGAATCTTATTATGTATTAATTTAATAGAATAAATATAATTTCAGATATATCAAATATATTAATACAGTTTATCCTTTATTACCTTCTAATTAAAGCATATGTGAAAAATTAATCACATCACTTCGTGTGGCAGTAGTCTGTTGTACACACGGGCGACATTATCATATTTTCTATGAAATGATATGTAAGAAGGTGTATGATATATTATAATTCAGGGAGTATTATTATATTATAAATATTATATACATAAAATAAATAAATCAATATATCCAGCCATGTGAGGCTGTTATAGAAAACATTATGTCGGTTCGTGAGGTGGTAGACCACCGTACACATGATCAATGGATTCATTTTCCATTATAGAGAGGAGGATGTGGTTTTAGGTCATGATCATAACATAAAAATAGATCATTGTATGGAATATAATGTGGTTATTATAACATCATTTTTTAATAAAATTTAGAGGCAGAGGAATAAAAAAAATTGATCGGTTATGGATGTTACATACTCTAAGGAGAACTTGTTTTTGTTTTCAAAAAAATTCATAATAGGTTGGATTTATATCCCATGACCCAACCCAAGTTTTGTCTTAAGAATCAACTACCCCAAGACCGCCTTCATATGCCAGGGGGTGGTGACATGTACTGAAGGCACACCCAACATAGGGAGGCCATTTCCTAAGTACGTGTACACACTCACACAACCAACTCAATTTAAAAGTGTAGTGGGAAAAGAAACAAAAGATGTAAACCTCCTATAAGTAAACTAAGAATGTATAGACCTCTAAATGATACAATTATAGTAAAGAAAACTAAAAGGAAAAAAGTGAAGAAATACACACCCAACTAAAGATATTCCATATCCTAGAAGTAACTAAAAAAGTAAAACAACTGAGAGATCCCTACTCCTAGATCCCAATCTACGCCAACCATATGTTGTCCAAGAACCCCATATTCCTAAGATCCTTTGAAGTCACAATCAACATGTCTATCATCTTTATAATACATAACACATTCGAGCAAATCCCATGTAGGGGTGAGAATAAAAATACTCAGTAGGATGCCACAAAAAGGTGAAGGTGGAGAAGTAAGAGATATAATAAAGAAAAAAGAAGTATAGAGATCAAGGTTTGATAATAGAGTATGGCTCAACCAAATAGAGAGTGAAGTAAACTCATCCAAATTCAATTATATTTAAATGGTGAGAATATGATCTTCTAGAAGATTATTTTCCACTTATTTTAGGAGAGTATACTATTCCATCCATGAGAAGATAGAAATAGAAACATATGGCATACCCCACATGCCTTTGCCTCTATTATAAAGAGAGTAAAAAAATACAAGGAGTGGGTATTGAAATATGATATATATATACACACACACACTATGTAAAATAATCCAAATTGATAAGGTAATAGGATCTCCATATCATAACTCTTCCCAAGAAGATGTGTCGCGAATAGTTCTAAGAGTATCCCTTAAGGATGCCCAGTATCCCACACATCTTCCCCAAACATGTAAGTCAAAGGTGATAAATCACCACACCATGATAATATCCACTTCGGATTGAACTGAATCACCCTCATGGGTTCAGTTCATGTCATAAGGATGTGTCTCAATAGGGAAATCATCCCTCTTTTCCATGAATCCAATGGTATGTCAAACAACATCTCCTCGCTATTTCATGCAGTCGAGGGATCACAAACATATAGTAGAGGACAATCACCAATACTGATGGGGGATCCTCAATTATGTCACAATTGAGGACATGTGACCATTCTAATGGGGATTTCCACTCTAAAGTCGGGAACCCATGCCTTGGTATCACAATGGGGTGCCACTCTCAGTCATCGAGGACCCACACCTTACTCGGTAGGGGGTCCACTTGGGATTATCTATATAGGACCGACTCCCAGGGTAATGGGGGGTACCACTCTGATGTCAAGGACCCACAACTTGGAATCACAAGGGGGTGACACTCTCAGTCATCAAGAACATGCAACTTAACTTGTAGGTGGTTCTACTCTGAATTAACAATAGAGGACCTACTCTATGGTTCCAAAAAAGGGTTCCTCTATAATATAAGTAGTTGAGGACACGTTCCCTAGTGCATTAGGTGGTACTATTATACATGAAGTCTCTGGTGATTCTAATTTATCGTAGTCGTCATCGAGCATCGCTTAGATATGAATTATGCCTAAAACATCTCAAATCATTTCTCGAAATCCAATACAGAGGACTTCATCATTTACTAAATGAATAAACACTCATGATAGTTTATTTTTGGAAAAAATAAGAGTCCAAAACATAGTGATGTGAGATGTAAAAGATTCATAATGTGGTACACGATGTGTGTGGGTCCCATATGATGTGTGACCTCACCTCATCACATAGATGTGTGCCTATCCATTCTCAGGTACTAAACAATGCACAAGTACCCCAAAAAATGAAAGTATACTCCTATAGTGCACGTCACATCTATCCCAAAAGTCCGAAGAGTGCACGATGCTTGTTGTTTTTCTGAAAAATATAAAAAAAATTCTACTGGTAGGCCTCCTAAAATTTCCCCAAATAACCAAACAGATAACACCATTGTGATCTTCATGTATAAGTTCACATGGTCCACTATTCATTTACCTAAATTAGACACCTGGTGAAGAAAATGGATTTCACCATGTTGTGCACAAATAGTGCATCATGGGGGCCACATATCGATCCTGAAATAAAATATACGGATCGCACCATTGAGATTCTTATGAAAAAATTTATGGGATGAAATATATCTTTTCCCAAAACAGAATCTCGATGAAAAATTCACATTTCATAGCAACATGCTTGAACTGTGATTCATGAGACCCATTCCCCGATTTTCATTTAAATAACTAAAATTTTTCATGAAACGTCTATCTAAATTTCAGGGTTTTGAAGCCGTTGACGGTGTCTCAACTGAACGTCTCACAGAGAATCTATGTCTGATACAATATGTATTAACAATAATAATAATAATATTATTATTATTATACTTAGGCATTTCATGAAACTATGCTCCGATCCGGAATTATGTATCCAAGATTGGCCTCAAAATGACTGTCTCAAGTACATGGCCACATTGCTATAGATGGCACAATAATTGGATGTAAAAATTAGTAGTTATGTATGATATAAGATTCCGCAATAATAATAACTATATTATTATTATTATAATTGAGAATTTTGTTCGACCAATCCATGATCATGAATCATAAAATTCCCAAACTATCCCCAAAAGTCTTCTCTTGATTGTAGGATCACATCACCAAAGACAACACATTAAATAGACACTATTGAGGAGTTATAGAGGTTTGAAGTCACTACCCAGAGAACCGCCATAGTCTGACCCACTCTAGCTCGTCCTTCTCCTGCTATCCCACTCCGGCTACCTTTGTATTGTTTTTCTCCGTTGTTCCCAAACCATGATGCATTACTCCCCCATCCTCCATAGATCTTCCTCCCTACTCATCAGCCACCTAGAACACCGCAATCGCCACTTCTAGAACCTGTGGCTCCACCGCCGTCTGTCACCACACACCAGTTTTCCCTTCTATGTACCACCGAAACTCATTTGGTGCTCAAAAATTGTAAATGAGAATATATTTTGAAACCTTGGATCCAAATCTACAAATATTCACAATTTTCTCAATGTTTTGTTAATTTTTCTACATATCAAAAAGTAGGTAGATGCTTCCACGGACCATCGAAACTCCTTCGAAGCTTGAAACATGAAACAGTCATAGATATGTAATCCTTGGATCATTATCTACCTAGATCCATGCTTCACTAAACATTTGGATATCATTTCAACATGTCAAAAAGTTTAACAATGAGGAACATGAAGAACGAGCAAAGAACACAGAGAATTAACGAAGAAGGTGAAGAACAAGGGATCCTAAAATATCTGTCGATGGACGTTTTAGTATGGCCATTAACATGACATTACATAGAATCAGAGACGATAATGAAAAAATTTGGGAAACTCATAACATAAATTGGGGATTCTAAATCTGAAAGATGAATCCTGCCTGGATTTTTGGATCAATTACATTTGTTTCCCTATAATCTGGTCTGATCTAAAGTTCAATATGATCGATTAAAGATCCAACATAGATTTCCCAAACGTACGAGAGGATGAGGGTTTCCACTGGTCATGATAGAAATGACCCATCTTCTATCTCATAACCTTAATATTATATTTATATATTTTAGTTGGTCTCCCACAAATAGTTATGAAATATGATCTTCCTACACCCTATAACCTGAGGTGATTTCTAGGGTAAACACAGTACTGCAAACTCAACAAAGGTCTCAGATTTCCAATCCATGTACCCATTTATTAGTCAGTTGATGTAGCATCAATATAAAATAAATTTATTTAATTATTTGGTGTACGGTTAGGTTATCAACAAATTTTCTAATAGAAGGCATGTGATTATAAAAATTAAGCCTCTCTTAGGGTAAATGTCATGCTCTAGACTCAAATGTGGCTTTAGATTATTTTTCCAATCATTTTTTGAGAGTTATTCTATTTCCTTTGAATTAATAGTATACAATATACTTAATATTTTTATAAAATTAATTTTTGGCACACCAGGCCTCAGAATCACATGTCGTCTCAGCACCTAGATCTAGAAACATATATAGAAATATTCCAAATTATTAAAAGGTAAAAACTTGTCTCTACATCATTCCCTCCTTTAATATTTTCATCCCTGAAAACAAAACTTGGGAAACAACTCCATATACAATGTTTTCACCTGGATCTCCCGCTCCTAGGGAAACTCCTACACATTTCCATTCTACAATAACATGTGATCACAAGGGATGGTCTGTTCACATATGGTCTTCTCCTAGCGTTGAAGTGTGTAGGATCATGCACATATCCCCCAACTGCTACATATGAAAGAAATCACTCACCCACTCCAACTATGGAGTTAGGTAAAGGTGGTAGGAAACATCACCAACCCTCTACATGAATTGGAAAGGCAGATGAATCCCAGGGATATCTTTCCTCACTAACCAAACCTTCATACCCCCCCATCAAGATTGGAACCACTGATTTCCCAAGAACAAGATGTCGTGATTCCTCCTTCATAATATCCATATAGTAAATCTCTTAATGATATATATTCATGCAAGATCTCACAGTCAATGTCTGACAACTTAGACTCTCTCACATGCTCGATAATTGAAGGAGTCGAAACTATCAACTAAATAAAAAATTATTCCCTTCTATTCCACTGGGGTCAGCTACAGGGAAGAAAACTGCTCTGAAACTTCCTGCACTAGGTGAGCCTGAGGCATCCTCCTAAGGGAATCTTCTACAATGTTTCCATTTCTCGTAGTATAGACTATCTATATGTCATAGTCCTGTAGAAAATCCAACCAGCATCACAAACTCATCTTCATGTATCTCTAGGTGGAGACAAACCTTCAAATTCAGTGGTCTGAGCAAACAACAATGTTCCCTATCAAAAGGAAGGATCTCCATATCCTCAGGGTAAAGACTAATACTACTTGAACTAGGTAGTGATTCACATAGTTATATTCATGGGGTATCCATCACCTTTACCAGTACATGATAACTATAGTAATAAGGTTGACATTGACCAAGAAAAGGTAACAATGAATAGTGTGGGTGAGAAAAATCATACAACCCTGGGAATCTAGACACAAAACGCACGTGGAATAACTCGTGGGTCTAAACCTCTCTTGGAAGAAGAGTAACCCCAAACCTGGTACTTTACATACCCACTATCAACATCCCATGAAAAGTTCCAAGAAAGGAAACTCCACTAGAAAATCAAGGACCTTCATTGACGCTCCACTGCACATCCCCACCATGAATGCACATGTCATATATAAGCATCCACCATACCATGATACTATCCCATTTTGTTGGCACTTTCTCAGCTTCATTGTTTTTCTCATGTCACAAAAATGTGTCTCAGTTACATTTAACTACATTGGAACAAGGTTACACCGATGACCCACATCACCCTAGTAAAAGATCAAGCATGAATGAGGGAGGAAAGAGTACCTTACACAGTGTCTCAGAATTACTACTGCTAAATTAGAGAGACACAAAGCATACCTCTTATCATCCCAGGTTCTGTAGAATTGTAAAAATACAACACATGTGGCTACCTATGGACCCAACCATCATATGTCTGAGCCTAATGTGTACAACTTGGTGGTGGTGGTGAAAGGATCTCATAGAATAATACAACACCAACAACTGATCATGTTCTTATAGCATCTCCTACTTAGGGACCACTCTGCCCCCTCCTAGGAGATCCCCATTCAGGGTATGGTCTCTTACGTGGTTTCTCATCGGTTATCTGACCGAGATGCTAAGAATTTCTAGTAAGGATGTCTAGTACCAAGTTACCTCACCCATAACAAGCATAAAACTAGCCATCCTTAGGATGTCCGAGTGCTCCATGATGTCCCTGACCATGTGCCCAAGCTAGATCGTGGGGATTCCTTCTTCACTGAGGTCCTATCAACTGAGTTATGCTAGCTATCGCAGATGTCTCAGCTCTATAGAATCCATTTACATACCTAACTATCTACAATACCATTAAAAGAAATCCCTCTACCACCAGTGATAATAACATCACCCTAGCATAGTTTTGTATGCACAACGGTACTATGCTGGAATAGATCTCTCAGTGCGGTATCTGCTCAAACATTCATTCATGGAAGTAGCCATCACAGACCATGTTTAGAGAGTAAGAGTCATGTCTGTGAACCTAACCGAGTACTATGTAACAATAATCCCTCCCTAATTAATCTCTTGAATAAAATATGGATTGTAATTAGGAGGGGTAATACTTCTCATGGAATAACTATTGGAAGTCATTCCACAAAATTATTGACTCATCATGCTTCTGAGTAACTAGGATCCGCAAATGGTTATCTGTTCGATGGAAAATACTATATAGTAAATCATCATCAAAACCATTAGTGTTTGAAAAAAACTGAAGAGGTGGACCACCGAATCTTGGAAATATTCTCCTAACTAAGGATCATGCTCACCATATAACCTCAGGGGTCTCTGGTTCTAGAAGTTACGGAGTGTGCCTAGCCAGTGCACATCCTTATCCTACTTTGATTGGACTATTTTCTACTAAATAGGTTGCGTTTCTACCTTCCCACTTGGAGGAAGGGGATTTCATTTTTTACCCTGAACTGAGGCCACATCGCTCAGAGGATCATCATCATGATCTCGAGCTAGTATCCTGGCTAGCTATTATTGCTGTTGTATCTCGAAAGTGTCTAAGATATACCACAATCATTTGATCATATATATATATATAAATAAACTATGGGGATTTTACACAATCTGGATGGTCAAATACTAAATTCAATATGATTCTTGTACCGCCGATCCTTGCAATAAATGCCTTACTTTGCTAAGATGAAAAGAAGGTACTCAGGGTCCTGGTGAATAGCCACATCAGCTACTGCACCGTCGATAGATTCCTTGGCCTAAGAGCCCCACTCAATATACATTGACATTGTTTCCCTAAACCCCAAAAAGGCAATTTTAGGAAATGTTAAAAAAATCTCAATGGACAAACTACTTTTTATACTAATTATTCATGACCTAAACCATGCCGGGGCTCAAGCCACAACTACCCCAAGTCCGCCTCCATAAGCCAGGGGTGGCGACAATAATCGAAGACACAAAAAACATAGAGAGGCCTTTTCTTATGTACTTATACACACGCACATAAAAAACATAATAAGAATGTTCATAAGTAAAAGGAACAAAATATGTAAGAATTTTATAACTAAACTAATCATGTATGGACCTCTAAAGGATATGAGTAAAAAAAAGTAAACTAAAAGGAAAAAGTGAAAAAAACACACCCAACAAAAATTGTGTCATAACCTAGAAGTAACGAAAAAATTTAAAATAGCTGAGAGAGCCCCTCTACTATATACCAAGCTACAACCATTATACATGGTCTAAGCACCATATATCCCTATGATCCTCTGAATTCATGACCAACATGTCTAAACTTTTCATATGGAATCACATATGCTAGAAAATACCATGCAGGGGTGAGTTTAAAAAAACTATGTAGAATGCCTCTAAAAGGAAAAAGGGAGTAGTAAGAGATACATTAAAGAAGAATTTAGTCGAGAGTACAAGGTATGGTAAATGTTTACAACTCAACATAACCAGAGAGTAAATTGTAATCATCCAAATATAAGGAGGAAGAAATGCTGAGAATATTAAATTCTTATTTAGACTACACTACCTATAGAAGGATAGTAGACTCATCCAACCATGAGAAGCTATATACGGAAACAATGTTTCAAACCTTGCATGTCTTCACCGTTTGTATAAGGAGAGTAACCAAAACCCAAGGAGTGGGTAGTAAAACAAGAAATATATAAATATATACGTATATATATATAAATCTCTCTCTGTGTGTGTGTGTGTGTGTCAAATAATCCAAAACTAAAGAGTAAGGGGATCTCCATATCACATCTCATTCTAAGAATATGAGTCACCAACAGTTCCAAGAGTATCCCTTAATGATTCCCAACATCTCATATGCCTACCCCAAACATTAAATTCAAAGGGTCTTAATCACCATGCATTGATACTATCCACTTTGGGTGGCACTGATTCACCCTCATGGTTTTAAGTTGCATCACATAGATATATCGTGGTGGGGAAAGCATCCCTCTTTATCAAGAGACTAAACGTACATCAAACCACATATTTTAATTATGCCATATAGTCAAGGGATCAAAAACTCATGGTAGAGGACTTTCCCCCCAAGCTGATTAGGGTTCTACTCTAATGTCGATGTAGGGGAATTATGCCCATGCTGATTTGGGGGGGGGGGGGGGTTCCACTCCAGTGTCACTATAGAGGACATGATACCATGAAGATGGAGGTTTCCACTCTGATGTCAAAGATCCACACCATTTTATCGCAACAGGTGCCACTCTTAGTATTTAAGGACCCACACCCTACCCATAGGGGGTTACAACCAGAAGTAACTGTAGAGGACCTGCACACATGCTAATTTGGGGTTCCACTCTAATGTTGAGGACATATGCCTTGGTATCATAATGGATTACACCCTCATTAATCGAGTCCCTCGCCCTTCCTAATAGGGTGTTTCACTCTAAATTAACAAATAGAGGACCTATACCTTGGTTCCACAAGGGGGTTCTACTTTAATGAGAGTCATAGAGGACCCTACCCCTAGTGCATCGGGGGGGTTCTACTCTAGATGAAGTGTCTAGTGATTATTCCTTATCACTTCCATCATTGATTGTCTCTTGGATAAGAATCTTTCTCATAACATCTCACATCGCATATAAAACACCACTATAGAAGGAACAACTGCATTTTATGTGAAAAAACTCAGGACATGCTACTCACATGTAAACAATATGAGTTCCAAATCCGAAGATATGATAGATAGAAGATTCATAATGTGGTACACAGTGCATGTGGGGATCACATAGCCAGTGGCCCCACCACAATACATGGCCATGTACTTAGCCATAATTAGGTACTAAACAATGAACACATACCCCTAGATATTCTAGTGTGCTCCTAGATTACATGTCAAATATAGACCAAAAGGATAAAAAATGCATGATTCTCTTTGTTTGTATAAATTAAGAAAATTTAATTCCACCAATATACCTTCTCAATCAACCCCATAAAACTAAATAGACCACACCATTGCGATTCTTACAGAAAATTGAACATGATTGACTATTCATTCACCCGAATTGGATACCTAGTAAAGAAACATCATTTCACCACATTTTTCACGAATAGTGCCTTGTGGGGGCCATGTCTCAATCCTAAAATAAAATATATAGATATCATCATTGTGATCCTCATAGAAAAATATACACGATCGACTATTCTTTTTTCCAAAATGGACACTTGGTGAAAAAGTCCTATTTCACCGCCACACCCCCAAACTGGACATTGTGGGTGTCGCACCTCAATTTTTATTGAAATACCAAAAACTGGTCTTGAAATTTCACCCCTAATTTCATGGTCATGATTCCACTTACGATGTTTAAATTGGATGTCACATCGCGAAGCTATGTTTGATACAATATTTCTCAACAATAACAACAATAATAATAATAATAATATTATTATTATTAGTCTTTTAGTGCATCTGATCCATGATAACAAATAAAGTAACCAATATATTCAATTAAATGACCATATGAAATTTATGGTCACACTAACGTAGACGTCATGTTCATTGGACGTCATAAAAAGGAGTTATATGTGATACAAAATTCCCCAAAAATAATAATTATATTATTATTATTATACTTATTAAGTTTAAAAAACTAAGCCATGAAACGAAATTTTAAATTTCCTAAATTTTCATAAAATATTCCACATTGATTGTCGTATCATTTCACAATTGTCATCACGTGAAACAGATAATTCTTTTAGGAGTTAATGAGGATTAAAGTCCCTACCCGAAGACACGCATCGGTTAGGCCCACTCCAGTTCGACCCACTCCATCCAAGCCTACTCTGCTCTGGCCTTCTCCCTCATTCCCAATATGGATGCCTCTATAAGACACATCTCTATTGCACTCCACCCACATCCATCACCTCTGCCACACTTCGTGGCTCTATCACCCTGCTCGTCGTCCGCCTAGCACACCACGACTCTACCACTATCAGTCACTGCCAGTCACCACACACAAGTGGTCCCTTCCATGTAACGGAAGCACTCCGTTGATTCTTGAAAACTGTAAAAGAGAACAGGTTGGAAATCCTCAGGTCAAAATTTACACAGACTGATTCTTCACTCAATGATTCATCGATGTTTCAACATATCATAATGTTGGACTCTTCTATGGACAATTGTGCCTCCTCTGGAACGTGAAACATAGAACATTCATAGATCCATAATACTTGGATCATGGTCTACCCATATTCATGATTCACTTGATGCTTTAATGTCATATTAATTTTTAAAAAAGTTTATCGAGGAAGAAAATGAAGAATGGGTGAAGAACACAAAGGACGAGAGATCCCAAATTAGATCAGTCGATGAAAGTGTTTGTAGGGCCATCGAGATGACATTAAAAAGAAGAAAAAATGATAAAGAAGCAATTTTGGAAACTCATAACTTCAATTGGGGATGTAGAATCTCAAAGAAGAATCATTCCCAGATTCTTGTATCCATTGCATTTTCCACACTCTAATCTGGTCGGATCTATAGCTCCATCGCGATCCGTCGAAGATTCAACATTGATTTTCTAATAGAAGGTGAGGAGGAGGGTTTCCGCATGCCTTGGGAGAAATCATCCAAACCCTAACCCAAAACCATAATTTCATATTTATATATTTTAGAACGTCACCCACCCACAGTCGTGGAATGCTAATTTCTTACACCCTCTCATATGAGGTCACGCCTAGCAGAAACACATTGTTACGAACTCGACAGTGGTCTCAAATTTCAAATATGAGTTCCAATTCATATGTTTTTCAAAGATGCATCCCAAATAATAAATTTATTTAAAAAATTTATTTATTGTTATTTCCTCAATAACTTTTTATACAGAAAGCCCATGCTGAAAAAAGTTATGTCTCACCTGTGTTAAATGCCACACTTTGGACACAACCATGACCTCATATTTCTGATCCAATAAACTATTTGGATGTTATCCCATTTAATTCATGTGAATAGCATAAAATATAAATAATTTTTTTATAAAATTCATTCCAGGCACACTAGGACTTGGAATCGCATGTTTTCTCAACGCCTAACTCTAAAAATATATATGGATATATATTAAAGTATTACAAGGAAACAACTAGGTCTATATATTATAACAAAAAATATATATTATTGGATTAGATTAGGGATTTTGGGAAGTGATTTTATTAGGTATTTTACTAACCCAATGGGTTTTAGAAGTGTGGAATGGAGAGGAGAGGGGGTGACATTTCATAATTGGGAGAGACGACACACTTGATAATTTTTTTAAGAAATAATTACACCCACATTTTTCTCAAGAATAAGGGATAAAAAATGAACCATTTTATAACCAAATTATATATTGGGTATAAATATGACTAGTATATAGGAATTGGTCGATTTTAGGGAAATTTTTAACCATTATCTTTTATGTTTAACACCATGGTAAAACCATTTTTACCTTAACCGTGTAAGTAATTTTTACTATTTTCACTAATAATTATAGAAATTATGTTGAACTTTTTTGATAATATACATTATTATGATTATAAATATGGGATCCATTTTTTCAAATTAAACTCAGAGAATAATAAAAATTTAATTTAATATAAAACTAGAAATTATGTCGAAAAAAGGTTTTCTAATAAAAAAACCTTAAACAAAAGTATAAAATATTTATATCAATATTCAATATGAAATTGATTCCAATGACGTAATTTTCATTAATAAAAAAATAATTTAAATAATTTTACTTTTAAAACCACATTAAAATAAAAATTTTCTTATAAATTCATTAAATGAGAATGTTTTTTTAATGAAATTCATTATTTTTCACTATTCATTAAAAAATAATGTTTTCCAGAAAATTCAAAAAATTCAACCTAATATAATTTTGATACGTGGATTTCCTAAATATATTAAATTTTTTTCAATTAATTTTCAATAAAAAGAATAAAATATTTTTAAATTATATATGTAATGCGTAACTAAGCCTCCTTTTAGAAAAATATTGTTTTTTACATGTATTTTCATTCAAATAGTACTTATTTTATTTATAGTAAATAAATAATAATTCAATTTATTTTATATATTTTTAAAACATATAGTTTTAAAAAATTATTTTTTATATTTAATATTCTTTAATTTAATGGTTAGGTTATTATAGTTCATTTAGATTTTAGGTTTCATGTTTCATAAGATATCGAAGAGATTGAATATATTTAAAAAGTAATATATCTTAAAGTCTCGGGATGTTACATTATCTCTTAATATTAGTGTTTCATATCATATATTCTACAGAAAAAGACTTTAATCTTTTAAAATATCATGTATTTATAGTGAAACATTCATTCCATAATTAATAGACTATTCATATTCCATCATGAAAGCTTCAACCCTCTCCGCCCTTATTTGGGTCTCACTATAATGGATTTTAATGCTTTCAAACCACATCACACATAAAACACACTAAGAACAGTGGAATAATTTAGGGAAAAATTACGATGGACCAATATGATTTAAATTCTTCAATATTTCACTTTAATGTTTTCTCAATAGATTAATAATGTCAATTTTTCAAAAATACAAATATAGGGAATGTGAATGAAACACTATTAAATAACAATGAATTGAAGTAATGAATGTATGAATTGGGTTATAAATAACTATAATATCCCAAAAAAATAATAAATCATAGATCAATCATTTAATGAGATGTTACGAGCGAAAATAATGATAGAATTCTAAGGGCAGATGATGTTGTTCATCATTGCATGGAAGAAAATGGGTAATTTAAATGAAACTACCTCAAAATTATTAAAATTTCATTATTCATATTTTGACACCATAGACCAAAGGATACAAAATGGCCAAATATCCATATAATGGTTTTTCCAAACCCACTAGGAACAAACTAGGTTCTTGGGGCCTCACACTAGGTACTCGGTTGTGTCCCATGCACTATTATAATAAAATCACCATATTTCCAACCCAAAAATCAATAATATTTCTCTAAAATTTATATTATCCACTATAATATTTCATGATTGAATACTCAAGTGAAAAAATTTGTATTTCCCAATTAAAAATTCCACCATCTCTAGTTCCAATAGATTCTGGTCTTTATCCAATTACATTAACATGCCTTAATAGTGGTTGTTACACTATACCAAGATATAAACAAAACTAAAAATAAGTCAGAAATTTATAGTTATATTTTTATCCTATCTCTAGGCCTAATATAATAACCCAAACGTTATAAATATATCTTTAATAATCATATATTTTATATGAATTTAAATAAAATTTTTCTTTAACTAAAAATTAAACGACTCAATAATAATGGATTTTTTTAAAAAAAAATTTGTACACACCTGACCTTTCATTATTATGATAAATAAATTAAAAATAGTATTTTTTAATATTATAAAAATAAAAACCATGATGAATTCCACATCCATAACAAATTATATTTGTGAATATATATATTCTTATGAAAACATTAGTTAAATATCTTAGATTAAATACTCAGTAATAAAGGGAAATCATATTTGAAATGTTTCAAACCACAACAAAAGAACATACCATTTATTAAAAACTACTAAAAAACTAAACCTTAATATGTTATTTATTATAAAATTGAATATTAAATTTATTAATTCAATACCTCTATCTTGTTTTCTAATTTTTTTCAATCCTTTAGGGATTTATGAACTATGCCCACTAAAACAAATTATGCACAATCTGATAATAATTTTTTCAATAATAACAATTTTCTCAACCATTTCTCCAAAATAAATTTATTAATGATAGAAATATTCATTTTTTATATTTGTTTAAAATTAAGCCTTGAATAGTCCCATCATTTCCTTAACATTAATCAATACTCAAGGATAAGCATATACTAACATATAAAATAGAGTAGAAAACTCATGCATTCTATATTCATCTTATTATGGATCTAGTAACATAATTTTTTTATGTTAATATATTTTATATGAAAAAATTATTTATCAAATATTTATAAATAACTTTTTCAATATACATATTGAATATCCAATTTTTTAAATGATCAATATTTACCAATGATAAGACATTAATTGAAACAAATAATCCACTAAATCCACTTCAAAATATAATTAAATACATTCAAAATGAAGATTATTACCAACCAATTTATTAAACTAAATTTCCACTAAAGTATAAATACATACTTAAATCCTTTTTAGATTACTTTATATTAAAGAAGAAAGTGAAATATTCCATGTGTTTTCAAATTTTGAAACATTCAAGTTAACCTACTAATAAATATTCTATTGTGTTTGTTATAAAACATTCCCAATACCATTTTCATAGAAATATTTTGATTTCAAATAAACGATCAAGAAGAATAATTCATATTCATTAGGATATAGATATTTTTTTTATTTACAACTAAATCCTCTCTTTATGATAATTATATAAAATCAGCATATGCAACCATCATGACACATTACAACATGATGCATAAATCCTATAACATTAAAGATACCCTATAATAAATGAATTTTTTCTAGTAAGGATTTATAGGTGATAAAAGTAGTAACTTGAAATTAGACGGGGACACTATATTAATTGAAAGTTTCCATGACCTACCTCACATGGTATGTTTAAATAATACTATTGTTTACTAAACAAATAAAATTCTCCTAAGTTCCCAATAAAAATATATTATAAAACTCTATATGATACCATTGTTTTTTGACCATAACCACCAAGGAATCCTCATGTATTGGAGTTAAGATTGAGACTATTCCTAGAAAACCACATTTAATAAGTCGCAATGGGATTACTAGCTGAAATGTCATAAAAATCACTTAATGGGATTATTACCATTTTTAATCCAAACATCATAGATGATCAATAAACCAAAAATTTCAAACACCGTTAGATGAGTTTATAAAAACTTCACCAACCATTAAATACATGATATAAAATACATCCAAAACCAAATGAAATTACCTTGAGAAATTAAAATACTCCATATTAATAAATCTTAACAATAAAATATTAAAACCAAAAAAATATAAGCTCATTTGATTCAAATTAATTTCAATATAATTCAAAATAGTAAGATCCAAAACCAAATATAATATAATCATAAAGATATTAAAAGGATAAATAAAATTAGGGTGATTATATATTATAATTTATAATTTCTCTTCTAGAAAACCTATGTTCCAATAAAGATAAATTAAATTATTACATCAATGAATAAAATACGTTTATAACATAATTAGGTACTTTTAAAAATTAATATCACATACCTCAATGATTTAAAATATTAACACTCACTAGATTAATAATATATATATATTAAATATAATAAATATGTTAAAATATTATAAAGTCCTCCCAAAATACACTCCCCAGTGAATTAACTACCACTAGTCCATTGTATATCAAAATAAAGGAATACAGGATCTCTTACGGAATAAAGGTTAGTATGAATAGAAAAATAAAATCCTTGATAAGGGAAATTATTTTCCATACACAATAACATAAATTTTGGATTTCATGTTGAATCCAATATAATATTGATTATAAATGCTCGATAAAACTCTTATTATGGTTATGTGAAAAACGATCATACTACAACATACATTTATCAAAAAAATATTAAATGATATACAAGTATCTCTAAAATAAAATTGGTAACATAACTCAAAAGATACACTAAATTATAAAATATACTTAACCAAATAAATATTTCTACCCAATCCAACTCATGAAAAGATCATATAACTTAACTATATCATAGATAAATTTTTCATATCCTAGTTATTTAACAAATTTGAATATATTATAAAAGAATACTATTCTCTATTAAAAAATTTTGGATGACAAAATATAGACTGCCCTATTAACATATTTAATCTTATTTTGGAAATAAAACACTCTACCATCATCCTAAAAATATATAATTTGAATGTATCTTATATTATATCATTTTCTATATGTCTAGAACAAAATATTCATTCACCCATTCAATTAAAATTCATCTTACATAAAAATAATAAATTAATAGAATAATTCATATTATTTATTGGTAAATTCATTTTCACTTTGATCATCTAATTCTTAAATTACATTTGTTTATGTAAATAATAAACCAATGAAATATGGCCTTCTCTCAGATCAATCACGTAATCCATCTATATGTTTTTCCAAATAAAACAATCACTGAAATAGACTTTATAAGAAAACTGTACCTATAAAATAATCATATTTAATAAAATCATGATAAATTTAAATAAAAATGTATGATAATAATTTCTATTTAACTACCTTAATTTTTTCCTTATATATTTATAAATCGAGATTCTATAATCTAAACCCCTAGAAATAAATATCCACAGATCTTTCCCTTAATCCCTCAAAAATTATCCAGAATACCCCATATAAATATTAATCTAAACTCAAATATAATTACCTGATCAATTTATTGACCCACACTAGTTTGCGTTTTTTGAGTTAGAGAATTTCAAGTTCTAATGATAATGAATCTAGGACCTTTTTCAATTTTTGAATTAAGAATGGGAATTTAATCTTCTTAGAAATTTCAAAATTATTAATAAATTTTTTCAAAAGATAAAATTCATGTATACTATTATAAAATGAAAATTTCATTCATTGTTTAATCAAGGTATTTGTGGTGGGTGAATGTAGTAATCCACTAGAACCACCGTTGTAGACAATCTGAGTTATATTGGTCTAGGCAACGGTCCTACACCACTTCTTTTGCCACTATATGTTTTATATAATCCCATGAAACATATAATTATGCTTCTAGAACCTTGATTAAAATAGGGGTATGATAGTTAATTTGGGGTTTTATTTTTAAATCTTCTCTTCTAAATTTGGGTTCTCTTTCAACCTTGATTGGGGGAGAAATTCTTATTTTCTCATTATTCTTCTCCCTTTAACTCCCCTGATCTTTGTAGGTTAGATATAAGTGTTTTGTCAATTTATGTGTTATTTCTCTCATATTTGTGGATATTTTTTCTCCATTAGTATTCCTCTAGTTTTAGTGACTTAAGATTGGTATTTTTTGTTTGATTCCACAAAATAATGGTGTATTTTCATAAAAATGATATGGATTTGATGTGGCTTGTATATAGTAGACTTTTGGAATATGAACATTCATTGTTTCATCTATTTTCATGATAGTAAATCCACTACCTTAAATTATTCATGTATTTAAATAAAATAATAAATTTACTGTATAATGAAATGGTTTTTGTTGTTAGATATTTTTTACTAGTGGCATTAAGGATGCTTTGGGAGAGGTTTATACACCATTTCCCATGATTTTGGAATTAGTACACCACTCGGTAGGTTATCCCCTATTATAAAAAACATTTGTTAACTATATGAGTTAAGATAAATTGTTTACCATTTATTAATGTGGTGATTTTATTGATTTCTTTCCTCATAAATGATAATGAAGATTGATAGAACTTGGATAAACTGGGTTTTGTTGATTTGAAATCTTAAAAAAGGAATGAATATATCATTTAGGGATATATTCCCTATGTTTTCTCATAAGTTCATATGAGTTAATGTCCTATTTGAAACATGATTTTTTCATATGTGTTAATATGCTTATAATAAAATCTAGATGCATTACATGGTTTTTTATAGTCAAGTGAGGAATTATAGAATAATTTCATGTGAAAAAATAGATAATTATTATAACAACAAAATTTTATATATTATTCAACATCATAAATATATTTTATGGATTCAAATTTAATATGATAATTTTTTAGGATTTTTATGGAAAAATATTGTTTTATTCGGGCTAAAATGTTTTCCATGAAATATATGGTTTTACTTAAATATTATCTTTTTATATTTAAATGTTTTAAATTTATTAAATGAACATCACTTTTGAATTCATCACATCTAAATTTTTATGGGGTGATTTGTTTTTCTAAAAAGAATTATTTTTTGACTGAATTGTGTAAAATGATGATTTTTTTAAAAACAATATTTTTTTTCATGTAATTACAAAGTATCATTTGATTTTGGTTTGGTTTTAAATTTAAATAAATAAGTTTAAATGAAAATTAATCAAAATAATTTCATAGTAATCATTATTAATTTTTTTACAAAATTATTTTTATGTTTAAAATAGAATCTTTTTTAAAACTTTTTTCTATTGGTTGTTGTGATCATATATTGATATTAATATATTTTACTCCTTAAAATTTAATATTTAAAAATTTATATTTATATTTGGAACCAATGGGTTCAAAATTTTCAATGTTGAGAATTTAATTTTTGGTCATAATGAATTTTTATCATGGTAAATCTTTTTAACTCATTTAAATATTAAAAGCTTTAACATTATATTAACTAAGATATTAAGAATCAATTTCCCTAAAACATGGATAAATGTTATTCATTGAGTGGATTTTGGAGATACCCTATCTTGTATTTTAAATTTGACTAAATTTGGTCCCAATTCCTTTAGGAAGACATTTATTTTAATTTAATGTCTTATGCATTTATAAGAGATCCACTACCCTCAACTATAAAAAATGCCTCCACTTCTCACTCTATTTAAATTTTTAAACACTTATATCATCAAATAACTTTCTTAAACCATTAACAATTGTTGTCCTCATGTCATAGAGTTCTTAGTCATCTCAAAACACCAATCCTATAAGGATTAATGTGTAAGCTAAAAGGGGTATATATGAGGAAGATGTGTAATTCGTAACTGACATATTTCATGCTTATTTCTTCTTCTAACTCTATAAAATTTTCTCTAACCACTATAAAATAATGATATAATTATATTATACATAATTAAATGTTATTATTTTTAGGTAAAAACTCTTTAATATCAATTTTATATCATATGAGAAATAAAAACATTGATTATGTGTATGTTGGGATTTCCCCCTCCACAAAGTGTGGTGATCAATTTTCCTTCAACACGAAAAAATATGTTTAAAAGGTCGAAAAAATGAATATATAATATTTTTATAAAATTTTTATTATTCTAATAAGAAAATATACTACTTACCTTCTTAATCATTTAATATGTTGGGAATTGATATCCTAGCTCATGTGGACATGTGGAATACCACCTCGATGAAAATATGTAATTTTTTCAATACCAACTCACATCGTTAGTAATAAGGATTGAAATAAAAAATAAATATTAAAATATTAAAATATTTACTATTCTATGAAATTGAAATATTATATTCATTATTTCTTTTATATTTAATTGAAAATTGGAAATATCGTACGTGTCTAATTATGGAATACTACAACCATGATATGCATTATTTCATTCTTCAGGTCCACCTTCCATGGACAGCTCTAAAAAAATTTAATAGATAAAAAATATTTTAATCCTGATTAATATTCTATATATTATGGAATTAGGATCCGTTTGACCATAACTAACCTACAGACGTCTAGAGTCCAATGTGAACATAACCATTTTCTTAACTAAATAAAACCTGGAAAATAAAATATATTGAATAATTAAAATTTAATGAACATGAAAAAGTTTATTGATAATGTATAAAAATAATATAATTTTTTTTCATAGTAGGTTAAACATAAAAATGGCACAAGTCGGGACTCAAGTTTGGGTACTTTCTTCTCAACATCTTATTTTAATTTTTTCCGTCCAACTGTATTTTCATTGTCTAGGTTCTTTTAAATGATTCAATAATGTTTTTATTTATCCTTTAAAGGTTTATAAATGTAATTTAAATTTATATTAGAATTTATTTATAAATTATTAAAAAATAATCATTTAATCATTTTCTCTATGTGTTATTTTCAACTTTTTGAAAAAGTGAAAAAAAGAATCTTTTCTAACATATACGGATTGACCACCCTTTGCGATCATCATGTTCATTATTTATTATCAAAAATAAATTATAAGTATCAATGATTACCATCAAATAAAATTGTTTTATCAATATTTTATAAAATAATATTTTTTAAAACAGTTTTTAGGAAATGGAAATTTATTCTAAATTTTTTGATATAACTAGAAGTGTTATTTCTTAGGGGATTAAATGATAATTAAAATCATTTTTATGGTTATAGTGAATTATATTTGTTTTTTATTTGTTCTATGTTTATTATTCATTTTATATTAATGAAATATGATCATGATATATCTCTAAGAATTCCCAGTCATGGTATATCTCTCAAATGCATTGGGTAAAGTGATGGATTTTACTGGTGATAGGTTACCCCTATATGATATGGCAATTATCCAATTGCGTGATTCAATTATAAGGGATATTGTAAGGATTATTGTATAAATAATTTCCAAAGGTACATATATAATATGATTTCATTGGTTTTTAAATTAAATATTTTGATATAAAAGGTAAGAAAATGAAATCATGATTTTAAATAAAGTTTATGACCTTTAAAAAATGGGTGAAAGGATTAATTTTTAAAATAAATGTATTAATGATTTATCATGTTTTTTTAGAAACCCTTATAATTATGATTTTGAATTTATGATTTCATATGAAATTTTTTATGAAATATATTAATTGATTTATTTTGTTTTCATGGAAATTTAAATTGATGTTTGAACTCAAATTTTTTATGAAAAGTAAACTTTTCATATATATTTTTCATGTTTACAACTGTAATAATATGTTTATTTTCCTTTTTGTCATTTATTGTGATTTTTTTTCTCGTCCCCCATTTTCAAATATTTTTAAAAGGGTATTATGATGAGTATAAATGTTAATAATTTTTTAGTTCGAGTTATGGGAATCACCTTAACTAATCAAGTGTGTAATTATAATGAACTTTTTTATGGAAAAAAATGTACACTATGTGAATGTGTCAGATTTATTATATAATGTTTTACCTAATCATCTAAAAATTAAAACTAAAAATATATTTAAAATGTAATAAAGAGAAAAAAATTTATAAATCCTCAAATTATGGATTTATTATGGTATTTCTTGTTATAATTTATGTGAGAGGATAATTTTAGGAAACATTAGTTTATAAGATGATGTTAAAAGAAAATCTTTAGAGATTCATGTTTATGCTTATATTATCAAGAAATGTTTTTTAAGATTTCAATCTTTCTTCATGTAATTGAGGTTTTTTAGAATTTTTTTAGGATAACTAATGTAGAAAGGTACCTTGGTGACAATATCCTTATAAACCAGCAATTGAGAATGGTTGGAATTTGAATTGAGAAATTTTTAGCTATGTTAACTAAGATCATATTGGTTATTAATTTAGGTTCTAATGCAAGGAAGTGACCATATTTTCTATAAAAAAAATATGTTTATAATAGATTATTTCATGAAATAGAACCCTCCACCTTTTGGTAGAACCTAAGACCTAGTGAAATTTGAAGGATATATTAACACTTTAGATAAGATATTGGATGTTTTGTGTTGTTCTCAAAATAATAATATAACCCTTAATATTTATTATTTCTATGTTGAAGTAAATAAATGGTATAATTTTATTAATAGTTTTTAGGAAAAGGAAGAAATTCATTCCATTGAATGGGAAATATTTAAAATATATTCTTAAAAAGTATTTTCTAAATGTTACTTAACATAGAAAGGAAAATATATTCGTAGTGTTAAAGAAAAATAAGGTTGATTGTGTTTCCACTGTTGAAGATAATTTTACTATATTGTCTAACTATGCACAATTTTTTTTACGGCGCATGGTATTAAACTGTTTAATTATAATTAGGATTTAAGTAATGTTTATGAAGGTATTTGGATACTCATGAGTTTAGAAGTTACGAGAAAATTATCCGATGTTCTAAAAATATTGAGATGAAATTTGTGGACATTTAAATCAATAATCCTAAGAAGTAATCCATGTGGAAAAGAACTATAAAAAATTCCTATAAGAAACCTAGTGTTAATAAAATACAATTCCCTTCTAAATATAATTATAGAAAGACGCTTTATGTATAATTCCTTATGATATATAGGAATTGTTACTAATTTGGAAAGCAGATACACATGCATCATAACTATAGAGAAAATAGTATTGTTAATGTTATGACTAGTAATGAAGAATAGATAGGAAAATATTTTAATTGTAATGATATGGTTTATTAGGTGAATGTGAGTCAAAATAATGGTATGAAGGATAATGATCATTAGAACCATAATAAAAATGAGTGGAAAAGTCATTTGTTATTTCTGGGCTATAAAATGAAGTAGTGATATATACATTACTTGTTTATTCATATTAATTTACAGTATTATTTGATTTGGGTTCCACATATTATTTTATATCTTTTAAATTTTCATGTAAAATAGAAATACCATCTCATGAAATAAATTCAAAACTCTCTTTAAAAACTCTTTGGGTAATATACATGAAAAAAATAATTTATAAAAAAATATATTATCATATGTGGAATGGTTTTCACTACAATCCTTATTATCATTACCAATGTAGAGTTTGATGTTATTTTGAGTATGAATTGCATTTAAATTTACCATGATAAGATATATTATAGGTCCAAAGAAATTATTTTTCAGAATTTGATTCCATTTTTATATAAGAATGATTCTATAACATTGATATGATATCAAGAAATGGATAAACCAATTAAATATGGGCGTGAATGTTTTCTTGCACATGTTATTGAAAAGAAAGAAAACATCTAAATTAGTGATGTTATTAATTGGAAATGAATATATGGATGTATTTCATAATGATTTTTCTCATGATGTTCATAAATGAGGGGTGGACTCTTTTATTTATTTAGTTCCTAATGTAATTCTATTTTCCAAATATCCCTATTGAATGGCATTAGTTGAGTTATTTAAATTGAAAAAGTGGTCACAGTGATTGCATGATAAGAGTTTTATTCTCCCTATCACTTTACATTAGAGTTCTTAGTTCTATTTATTAATAATATGTATAGTTCCAAGAGACTCTTCATTTATTATAGATCACTCCAAAAAGTAACATTTAAGAACAAGTATTCTTTACAACATATCGATGACTTGTTTGATCTACTCCAAGGAATGCAATATTTTTTGATGATTGATCATAGGTGTAGTTATCATCATATAAATGTGAAAAAATAGTAAATATTGTTTATTAAATTTAGGGATATGATTTTTCATTAATTGTTTTTTGTAATTAGTTTTTCTTAACAAACACACCTATTATATTTATGGTTCTAATGAGTTGAGTTTTCTATGATTATTTGGATAATTTTTTGGTTCTGTTTATCAATGAAATTATAGTTTACTCTAAAATCTATGATGGTCATAAGATACATATCAGTATCATTCATTCAAACTTTACAAAAAATTATTTTTCTTGTAAATTTTAATAAGAATTAATTTTGGTTCCAATATATTTCATTCTATGGGTATATTATTTCTAAAGATGTCCTAATTATTGATCTTGATAAAACTAAATTGGTGTAAGAGTTTCTAAGGATGAAAATTTTCATTTATATTCAATGTTTTCTTGTATTAGTGGATTACTAAAAATTGTTTTTTTGAACAATTTCTTGATTATCTATCCTAAAAACTAGGTTCACATGAATACAAGTAAAATTCATCTCATACAATGAATGTGATAACTCTTTACAATAATTGAAAAGAATTGGTTAATGATTCTAGGTTAGCATTTCCATTTCATAATGGGGTGTTTTTATCTACTATGAGTCTTATTTAAATTTAATTGGCTGTTTCTTGGTACATAATGATCAATTTATCGTGTATAAATTTTGTAAATTGAAACCCCATGATCAGAATTATCATACACTTGACTTTGAGGCATCTACCATGGTTTTTATTTAAAAATCTATAAGCATCATCTATATGGTGAGAGATTTGAAATATATACCAACAATATATTCTTAAATTCTATATTCAATCAAAATTAGTTTAACATTTGGTAAAGAATATAACATTAAATGGTTAAGGATTAAGATTTAAAAATTTACAATAATCCAGGTAATGAAAACTAGATAATAAATGCATTATATAAAAATTATAATGCATCATAACCTATGATATTTATGTAACATGATCCTTTAGTTAATTATTTAACATATGTTGACCACGACATTTTTTATAAAAAAACACCTTCAGTTTTGGATCAAGTATCAGTGTGGTCAACTTTGTCAGAAATAATTAATAAGGATCAAATAAAAGATCATGAATTTCAAGAAAGAGTAAAATTAGTCAAAATGGTATACTCTATTATTTTAATGTTGATGAATAAAGTTCTATTAGGTTTATAATGATTTTATGTGTTCTAATAGGTTCCTAGTTGAAGAATTAATGTTTATGTGAAGCTTATAACTATTTGTTTTTTGTTTATCCTTACAACACTATGATGCATAGAGACCTTAAGGGTTACTTTTTGTGGGAAGGTATAAAGAATTATATAGCTTATTTTACAATTAAATGTTTCGTTAACCAGTATGTTAAAATTAATGATAACTACCAAAGGGTATGATTTAGTTTTTTTCATTTCCAATATGAAAATGGGAGAACATATGCATGGATTTTAGAGTGGTATCACCAAATATATATTATGGTAATAAATCTATTTGGGATTTATCATTTGACATAATTTTTTCATTTTCTGCCTATTCTATATATTATATATTTTTATTATCTTTACATACATTTCCTTATTATTATAATCATGTTTTCTAAATTTTAACAATTTATTGTATCTAATTGTGATCTCAGATTAACATCAATGTTTTTAAGGACATTATATGTGAATGGGTACTAGATTAATTTCAATATAACTTCTCAACCTCAATCTGATTGATAGTTGATAATTATAAATGAAAATTTAAAATATATGATTTATTATGTCTTCTTATATTATTAGGGAATTTGGTATCAACATCTATATTTAATTGAATTTTCTTATAATAACAGTTTTCATTCTCAAATTCAAATGGAACCTTTTGATGGATTATATGAAAAACCATGTTAAACTCCAGAATGTTGGGGAGAACTGAGTGAGAGGAAATTTTTAGGACAATTATTAGTAGAATAGATATTTGATATGGACAAAATAATTCAATAACATATCATATTAACTCAAATATGAAAAAATACCTATATAGATAACTAGAGGAAAAACCATTCAATGGAGGTAGGTGAAATGTCTCTTAAAATATCTCCTTCAAAAGGTGTTATGTATTCTGGTAAATAATGGATGTTGAGACCACTACTCATTGTAGCCAATGAAATTTTAGATAATTTGGGATCCATTTATTACCAGGTATCATTTCCTACGATTTTATCTCTAGTACATGGCGTGTTTCGTGTTTTTTTACAAATATAGTATGTACCAAATGCATCTAATGTTAAGAGCCTAGAAGTGGGACAATAAGTGGATAAAATCTTCTATAATGAAAATATAGTTCATATTTTGGATCATATAGACAAGGTACTATGAAATACGGTGATTCACTAGGGTATGGTTTTATGGAAGAATCACATGTTTGAGGAAACAATATGAGAATCATAAATGGCTATATACGAAAAATATAATCACTGGCTAAAGTAATGAATAAAATTATGTGGTTATAAATTCTAAAATGGGGGAAGAATGTGAAAATAAAAGTTAATTTTAATAATAAATAATTTTCATTTCCTAATAATGTTCATAATAATGTTTTATGTATTCATATATAATAATATAATTTTATAGGATTTTTTAGTCAGAAAAGAAACAGTTTCATTCTAGATATTAAATTTTCCATGAGGGATATTTCTTTATTTAATTTTTTTAAATTTTAGAGTTTTAAATTGATAGATATAACATCTTTTTTGAATTTATAATTTTTAAAATACCCTAGTGTGAATTTTTTGATTTTTATAAAAATATTTATTTTTTATTTAATTGTGTAAAATTATTATATTTATAAATTAAATAATTGCTTTCATGTAATTATAAACTAACATTTGATTAATATTTGGTATTAATGATAAATAAGGACCCTTTGGTTATAAATAATCAAAATAATTCCATATGAGTCATTATTTTATTTTATTTTGGTATAAAATCATTCTTAATATAAAATTGATATTTTTCAAAAAACTATTTTTCATTTTGTTTTTTGTACATATATTGAAATAAATCCACATATAAAAAATGATTCTTGAAAAGTTTATTTTATATATGAAATCAATATGTTCAAAATTGATAATGTGATCAATCTCCATTTTTGTCGTAACAAATAGTTACCATTGTATTCATTTTCCCCTAGTAATGGTTAAAAGGGTTAATTGGAGAAAACTAAGAGATAAGGAATCAAATATCTATAATACTTTGAGAAATGTTATTTTTTTAGAGTACGACATCTATACGTAATCATGGATTAAAAATTTTACTAAAGTATATCTACTTTTGAGAAAGATATTTATATTTATTTAATGTTTAAAGTATTTACAAAATAGTCACTCCCTTATTTATAAAAGTGTACCTCATATCCTACCTTTGTCAGGCCTTTTGTTACACGTGTCTTAGTTACAACATTTCTAAAGAACTTCCAAATTATCCTCCCTATTTACTATATTTCATAGTCCTATAATAATACAAATCCTTGAAAGATTATGGATTAAGATAAAGGAAGATATTTGAGGAGGAGATATAAGTCCTAACCAACCTATATCAAGTTTATTTATACTTATAATTACTTAAAATAAGTTTTAACCTCTATAAAATAATTACATCAGTGTATTATATACACTAAAATTTTGTTAAATTTATGTAATGACATTTTTATATCTCTTTTCCATCCTATGAGAAATAAAAACATCACTCATGTGTAGGTGTGGACTACCACCTTCATTAAGTGATGCGTTTTGTTTCCATCACCACCTCATATAGATGGTTATGAAAATGGAAAAAATATAAAATTTTATAAAATTATTATAATTTTTGGAAAGATAATATATTATTTATCTTCTTACCCTTTCAATCTATTGGAAATTGATAACTTAACTCCTAAATATGTGTGGAATACCACCTCCATGAATCGATGTGATTCATTATTCTTTACTCCCTCACATGGTTGGTATTAATGATGGAAATAGTGAATAAGTATAACATTTATAACATAATTATGATTCTAGAAAAGTAAAATACTACATATCTTATTTCTTATCCATCCTATAGGAAATTGGAAATGTTTCTCAATTTTATATGTATAATATCACCATAGGCTGTTGGATGGAGAATATAACTTCCATGATATGATTTATTTAGTTATTCAAATCCACCAATAATGTATTGTTATAAAATAGTATTAATTTAAAAATATAAATTTTCCATGATTTATATTTTTGATTTTATATAATGGTGATCCCGTTTAACTTAGTCAGCCTTCAACTGATATTTTAGACTTAAAACCAAACATCCTCAAAACATCCATCATGGACATAAAAGTTTTAGTAACTAATAAAAAAAATAAAAAAATTAAGTAATAGGATTACCATAATGGATTTAATATTTAAAAATTTCTTCAGAAAGTCTAAAACAAATATAATTTTATTACTTAAAAGGGTATACATATGAATGTTACAAGTCAGGGACTCGTGGTAAGGGACTTTATTTTAAAAAAATTATTTTCATGTATTCCTTCAATATTTTGTCGATATTTTGCTTTTTAAAATGTTTCAAATATCTTCTTAATTATTATTAAAATTTTAAAAAAGTTTATTTTCATTTTTTTTATATTACAAGCAATTATAAATGAATATTTTCAATATTTTATATGTGGATTATTTTCAATGTTTTATAAATTCGGAAAAATAATGTTTTTAACATATACAAATTAGCCACCATTTCCTACCTTCATATACATTATTAATTATCATGATTAATTTAAAATATTATACGGTTATTTTCAAAGAAAATCAGTTCCCAGATATTTAGGAAATTATTTTATTTTAAAAAAAATTCCTATGGAATAGAAATTTCTCCAAATTTTATGAGATAACTAAAATTGTCATTTTTATGTGATTTAATTTCAATTCAATTTATTTTTTAACATAATTTCAAATATATATTTCTTTAATTCTTGTTATGGTTCTTGGACAATATATACGTATTATGGGTGAGCCCGGTTTACATTTGATGATAGGTGAGCTTGATATAGAACACCAATACATCCGGAAAAGTAAAAAATCTTACCAGTGAAAGGTTTATCATAAGGTATATGGTAATTATCCTATTATTTGATTCTATTATATAGGTTATTGTAAGGATACATGTAATTATAATGTCCCAAGGTACCATTATTATATACTTGTAATAGTTTTAAGGTAAATAGTTTGATATCCAAATATATGAACATTAGTTTATGATTTTAAATAAGGTTTATAAAATTCTAAAAAATGGTAAAAGTATTATCATATGAAATGTTTTATTAAATCTATTAAGTAATTAGGTTGTTTTCAAATAAAATTAAATATATATTTGAGATCAAATGTTCATTATGAAAAAGAAATCATTATTATGGATTTATGAAATTTATAAATGGAATAGTGGGTTTGTTTTCCATTATGGCCCTTATTGAGATTTTTTTTACATCTCACATTTTCAAATATGTTTATAGGGATTAACGATTATTATAGATTTTAATACTGTAAAATTTAGAATTATGAGAGTTACCGTATATAGAGAAAGTGTTCTTTATAATGTTCCTTTTGTGGAAAAATTTAAAATGTGTGAATTTTCCCCCATTGTTAGTAAATATTTTACATAATTATATAAAACTCCAAACCAAAATGATCCAACTAATTTAATAAAGTTCATATATTTTTATAATTCATATAATTATTTGTAGATTAAGGTATGAGTTGTTATGTGTGAGGTCCCTTGGGTGTAATTTTCTTCTTCCATCCTCACTAATATAGATGTTTAAAATAGAATTTTCTTACAATTAAGAAATTATTACTGAAGAGGGTTTCTATAATTAAATGTAGACGTACTACACATTTATTTGTTCCTATATATTCCACTTTATAATATAAATCTCTTATATATTGAATTCTAGCATAGTATTCTCCTCATTATGAAACATTGGGATTGTTATTGGGTCATTTGGATTGTTTTCTCATAATATGGGTGACAGGATGTTCACCCAAGATTAAAATGGTTCTATTGGGGTAAATATATAGATATTAGTGAGGTAGAAAATCCAATATTTTATTTGTTATGGAATTTTACACTATAAAAATTCACACATGGATTTGGGAAATGAAAATAAAAGTTATATAATTTCATCATTTTAATATATTATATAGTTTATTTTGATATGATATTATAGTAAATGTTTTAATGTTTAAATATAGTGTACTTATGATACGATATTTCATTACATGATTTTGATTTGTTATATGGTAAGATTTGATATGATATGAAAATTTTCATTGTTATATTAGATATGGGATTAAATGTTGTGTCAATACCCTTACACATGTAAGGGGTAGGATGCTATAATGGTTTATTCCATGCCATGGTTATGGGATTGGATGTTATGAAAATGTAATCTTTAATATGGGATATGGGATTTTATGCTATGTTAATCAACTAGTAAATGTAAGTGGGGTAACCCACCATGTTGATCCTTTCTTTTTCTAGGTTATGAGATAGAGTGATATGTTTATCTATTTATTGGATGAAGTTTCAAGTTATATGTTATTACAATTGATATTAGGGGAATCTATGGTTATATGTGATTAAACCTAATCGTAACTAAATTTATATAATTGATGGCTATTGGAGGGTTATAAACAACGTTAAAATACCTATATGTATTACTTAACTATGGACTTATGGGTGGAAAATATATTAGTCCATCATATAATAGTGATATGTTTAGTCTCAATACTAGAATTGGTCAAATCCAATATGGCCACTCATTAGTTTTATATTTTATATCCTGCTATAACGATAAGTAGTTATAATTATTGATCATTGGCATATCACATTGTACATGTGTTGATATGTTATGGATTTATTTATGAACATTTTTTGTGGATTATTACTGATATTTTTACTCACACTCATCACATGAACCCTGGAAGATGTGAAAATATTATGGATGGATTTCAAGATATAGCTTCGAACCTATTATATGTGAGTTGGTTGGTGTGGATCAAAGAGGGTATTAATATGAGTCTAAGGTGATGATGAGGACTAGTGGTTGGGTCACCTTGTTGTTTTATTTTCTATAATATCTTTTATAACTTATTATTGGACCATTGGGATAAATTTAATAGATATATTATTTTATCTTGAAATAATTTAATCCAATATATCACGGTGATGCTATTTATTAATGGTACGATTTTCACTATAATTATATATGTGTTCTATGATGTGGTTATCAATTTTTTATGATTTATTTATTTAACAAAATTATATAAATTGATTCTAAGGGTATAGCATTCCTACATGTTTTTACCAAATCCTAGCTTCCAGTTGGGAGCCTCTAGAATACAATGAGGCACACATGGAGTATGAAATTGCTAAATATTCATGGGAAAAAAATAATTGGGTCAGACCCTTTCCCATAGATTTTATAAGTTTCTTTAGATAAATATATAGTGACATATAATTTCATATATAGATATTATATATTATTATATGAACATTTAATACATTACACAAGCACATTCCTATGTACCATAATAGTTTAGTGACCATAGAGACTGTGTAAACAATCATCTAATTTGGTTAATGAACTTCAAAAACTCCCATAATGATCTTTCCCTTTAGTAATCATCCAAAACATATCCTTCATAAAACCATTTTTCATATCCTGGGGAAATAAAACATAAGAAAGTGTGATAAAAAATGATTAGTAAGGGTAATAAAAGGATATATGAAGGAATGATATGAACATAAGCACATGAGAACATGAGTATAACATTTTAAAACCAAACCTGGCATATCAAATATCATAATCTTAAGTCATGGAATAAATATTGGTAGTTAATAAGACATTTATCATAAGTAAATTGAAAAAAAATTATCTATGATAGTATAGCATTGGCATAAAATTTAAAAATGTGGTAAACATATAATCATAAAAAAGCATATGCTAAGGCTACTACCCAAGACATTCATAACTTATTAGTCATGGGATAACCACCCAATTAGTTGCTTGAGTCTTGGGATAAACACCAATATACCCTACTTTTTGGTCTTATTCTAACCACCTTTCCCCCTCCATTTAGTATTGGGATAACCACCCACGAACCATTCTTTTTCTTCGATTCTAATCATCCTTATACTCTCTAAGATAATAATACATTTATCATCAACTTTTTCATTTGAGGGAGATATAGTTCCCACAAATCACACAATGAAGATCATAAATATGTATGCCACAAGATCATAAAACATTTATCATATTATAATCCATAAAAATAAATGTTGTTCATAAACATTTCATCATAACCTATTGAAAACAAATAGGTTTTATAATTATTTCATCATAGCTTACCCCATGGAAAAAAATCTGTTTCATAATATGTTCTTCATTTCATCATATTATAACACATGGAAAAGGAATGAGTTATATAAATAACTCTTCAACAAAACATAAACCACTCATATAAAGGATAATAATGGTTTCATTGTGTCATGTACCTTGTAAATAATAAGTAACATCAGAGATTTTCATTTTGGATGTAAAATGGTTTTTAAATATCTCTTATATTATTTCTTGTGGAAAATAAACATTCCACTAGGAAAAAATATTAAAACATAAAAAATTGTTAAAATAATTTTAGTTTTAAAATAAACTTATAATTTTGTAAATGAATCATGGAACCATTGATTTGTGATGCTGGTGAGAAATATTATTCAATCCCAGAACATTAAAATAAAGATCTCTTTCACATATTTGTTAAATGAAAACAAGAATTTTTGGAAATATACAAGATTAATCCTTTAATTTTTTTTCAAAAAAGAAAAACATTGGTGAAAATTTATTCTAAATATATTAGGTTAACAGTAATACATTTTTCAACACATTTTCAAAAAACATTATTTTGGAAGAAAATAGATTTCCGACCAAAGAGGGAAACAAAGTCTTATTTAAAAAACCTCCATTATATTTAGTACCAACGAGTGGAAAATGATACTATTAATATAATTAATAACCAAAAGAGAATAAAATTAATTATTTTCTAGAGATATGGATCATAATATTTTATCAACAAAAATATGCGATAAAAAATCCCAATAAATGATGAGATTGTAAAAACAAATCATTAACACTTTGGTAACATAGAATCATAAGCCTCATGAAGGAATAACCTAAAATGGAACCTAAAATATCATAAGGACATATAAAGTCATGATATTATATGTCAAATATTTTATATATACACATTATTAAAGAATATATGTATATAACATATCGTACATCACAATGAATGAAAACTGAGATATAAATCGTTACCTATTTAGTGATATTTTGAATCATAATCCATAATAAATAGTAACATCAAATTAAAAATTAAATATCAGGAGAATAATGGTATTTATTATATAACATTTCAAGGGTTTATTATATACACCACACAAAATAAATTAGATGTGATGTTTCATATGTATCCCTAAAATAAAAGAACTATAAATCCTTAACCTTAAGTCTTGACATCCTTCATACACATTTGAACCTCCTGCATAAAAAATATAAGTTTATTATAAAACTATTATAGAACAATATTTATATATATCATATCCTATATTATTTATTTATTACCTTTTATTACCCAATTATTAACATTTTCTTGTTTAAATCACATTTCAAATAATAAATGCTCTCTTGTTCAGGTATGTTTTTGATTTTCTTATTGTCAGTCCTCTTACTTTAATAACTGTAAAATTATATCTAGAATAATAATAATTGAATAATTATCATATTTATATATCAATTATAATGTTAATACATATCAGGAAATATGGTACTGAAATGATTTATGCTGCGAGCATTGAGATGGTAGGTCATATGTATGCATGAGTAAGGTTTCCATTTTTCAAAAATCATTATGTAAAGTATTTAAGTAATATTTTATATCTATAAAATTATAATAATATCATAAATAAATTATTATTTCTGAAAATATACTTATACTTATCATCCATGTGGTGTGGTAATAAAAAGAGAATCACACCGCTTCTTGAAGGCTGTAGTTTACACACACCTGAATGATGGTATCATCTTTCATTGAGTGAAAAGGTAAGAAATAAAATGATATATTATTTTTTTCATTTTTATAAATATGTAATTAATATCATAATTATTTCATTTATGTCACATGTATTTATCCTCATAATATTCTATGTAAAGCCTTAGTGAAAATTAATCACATCACTTCATAGGGTAACAGTCAAACGTACACAAGAGATATGTTAGCATATCACCTATGATATGGAAATTAAAATATTCATATATGATATAATTAATAAGTATGTATAATTATGTTATAAATATCATAGATATACTTTATATCCATCATCATACTAGATCATGATTGTTGATAATATAAAAATGAACGACATTGGTTTTCAAGGTGGTAGTTCGCCTAACATAAAAAAATGATTTCATAACCAATTTTATGGATGTGGGGATGGTTATAGGTCATTACATTAAGATAAAACAAATAATTAAATTTAATATCTTTATTTTATTATATCACCTTTTTCTAAAACTATTTTTAGTAGGCGGAGGAAGAAATAAAATAAAAACGCTTATTGAAGAACGTGACATCTTCGTTAGGTAACCTCCTTAGGTTTGCACCATAAGCCTTATTAAGCCATATTTATTTACAAAATAATTATTCTAGTAAGATAGAATGGGGTTTGGGATGTTATATTGGAATTTATTTTTTGAAATATTAGGATTTTAGATGTAAAATGTAGAGGAGACTAGGTTTCCTTTTATTGTGGGGTGAGTGGAACACTAGTAATGTTTTGAAAAAAAATACATTTAGCCAAATTTGGATCATGATTAAGGGATCCAAAATTGAGTATTGTCAAGGATCCATTATTATATTTCTAAAATATGTACATAAAATCTATTTTATACATGTTTTTAGGTCATTTTAACCCTTATCTTTTTAGTTTAACCCCCTATAAAATCATTTTTACCTTAACCGCGATAATTAATTTTTACTATTTTCATAATTCATTATGGTAAAAAATTATGTTAATATTATTAGATTATATAAATTATTAAGATTAAAAATATGGAAAATATTTTCCAAATTCCATTCAAAAATGGGAAAATTTTATTAAAAAATTATTCCCACATACGGGACGAAAATGTGGGTTATCAAAGTGAAAGTGCTCAAAAGGTTACAAAGTTTTCATATCAAAATTTAATATGAAACTATTTAAAATTAAATAAATTTCATTAATAGATATATAATTGAAATATGTTTACTTAAAAAACATTTATAATATAATTTGGATTTATAACTATTTTAAATGAAAATGTAGTTTTCAATTAAAATTCAGTATTCATTAGTATTCACCAAATAACTAATCTTTTTAGAAAATTATAATAAATTCACCCAAATATCATTTTTATATTATTATTTAAAAATTGAAGATTATTTTCTAAATATAAATTTTCTAAAAGTTTCAATTATTATTTTTAAAATAAGTCTGTAAAAAGGAGACAAAACAACTTTTCAGAACAAGATTGTTTTAAGCATAAAATTGGTTTTATCATTGTATATTGTCTAGAAAAAAATTAAGATGAATGTTAAATAGATTATTGAATTTATAAAATATATATTTCATCAAAATTGGTCAAAAAATTGGGTTTTTAATTTATTTATTTAAAACTCTCTTTTTGTATAAAATATTTTTTTAGAACAAGATTTCATTTATTTTCAAATGGTTCTTCTTTCCATTAATAAGTTATTTCTCACTAATAAATTAATTTTATATACATGTGTAGATCAAATATTTTCATAATTTAGTTAATATTATTCATACCTTCCATTTAAATGTCTATCTGATAACAATCATATTAAATATTAATATTTTAATAGTATGTAACATTTTATTTAAACTTGGTGTTTTGTCCAATGTAAGCTAAACTCAGTGCTAAATGTAATGATAAATATAAAAAATATTATGTTTTTGTGAAAACAAATCACAAAATATAAGGGTGTTACATTATACACCCCTTAAAATTAATTTCTACCTAAAATTTTATCTCAACCATCAAAGGTTTACAATTTGAAAATTCCTTCATAGAAACCCTTCTCAGGTATATGAATAATTAAAATTCCCTTAAATTGGAAATTTTGAATCATAAATGATACCTAAATAAATCAGTACTGGGTTTCCACATAGGAGAACATAAGGGGGAATATAATATTTGGACGTGGAAGAAAATCATGAATAACTATAGAGAGTCCTAGAGATCACAGACCACATGAAAGTGGGTGATCCATATAGGGTTAAAAGATACAAACCAATAAACCAATGTGTTGTGAAAAAGGTCATTAATATCATAAAAATTTATGATAATAAGAAAAAAAAAGTATTTCAATATCATTCTATTTTTTTTAAATAATTTTCATGAGAAGATATATCCCATTCCCTTTCATAATCACAATCACATCATTTGGTTATGATTTGGTCAATTTCCAATTAATCTCTTACTCTATCAAATAACGTTGAATTTTTTATGACTGAAGCACTAATGGATCATAAGATTAATAATATAATGATAATTCATTTTTTCAATATTTATTTATCATTACAACAAAATTGTTATAAGAGGTTATCCAATATGCATAAATATTTATATGGTGAAGCAATATGTTAATATCTAAAACTGCATAAAAAGTTAATCTTAAAACATTTCATAAATGGTTAACCATATAACCCTTATAAAATTCAAAATTTATAAATAAGGTAACAAAATTTATCAAAAAGAACACAAAATTAGTCCCCCATATATCATAATGTTCCTCTTCATTGTCATATACCAAATATGTGAATACCTTCATCATGTATTCCCTTGAAACATGGTAATAACTTGAATTACCATAAAAAATTATTGATAACATACATTATTCCTCATTCTATACATAAAAAATAGATTATTAAACATATTATATAGATCTAATAATGTTTTAAACTTCATCAATGATAATATAAACCACTTTATCAACAAATCATTTATCTATTCTGAGGTAATCAATACTATAAAATTTAATTTATCTATATATATCATTAATTTATCCAAAAAACCCATTTTATCAACATTAGGAACATATTATGGGTTATCATTCCTTAATCAGACATTTTACAAAAAATATTACTTTTCCACTAAATCACTTATCTATTCCATAAATGGTATTTAAAATATTTTTTAAAATACTTAAGGAAAACCTTATAGGAAAAAATACTTATATATTTTATAATTAATTTAAATTAATAATTTAAATATAATAATTAAATAATTCAATCATCAAACTTCCTCCTAGAACCATTAACTGGGATTCTTCATCTTATCCCTTAAAACATCTTCTCTTTAATATGTCATTTGTATTCTATTTAGCATTGGAAATATAAACATTACCCATACAACCTTTCAGATTCTATTCATGATCTTTAACATTAAATAATTTCTTTTCATAATTCCCATACAATCCACATTTGAAACATTCAAACATTGATGATATCTTTTGTAGACCATTTTTATCATCCATTATGTTAACCAAACGTTCCATATTTCCTTTGAATTTACTTTATTTATGTCCATAATTTATACACTAAAAACAACATCTCCTCACTCAAAGATAGTCCCTTGAATACTTCTTCCCACATTCTCAACATATAAGAAACAGAATCTTCTTTCTTCTATGGTATCCACTACCAAAACTCTCAGTAAACTCTATCCTTCTCATATTTGGTGATTCTGAGTGTTTTTTTAAAGTGTATGTATCAGGAAAACTAATTATAAATAATAATAAAAATACTTTAATGTAGTTATAATCCAATTTTGATACCCATAATAATGATTTATATCACATTTCATGTTAATCTAGTTACTTCTATTTCCCACCATTGAATAAAACCAAAAAGCATCATGGGATAAACATTGATCATGCTGGGAAACCATATAATCTTAAAATTCACTTAAAGGAAATCAAAATCATGACATGTTCTTTTTAATCTATGACAGCTTAGGTTTCTCATAAGTAATTCATATTCATTATATCTTTAAATCCTTCATAATGGTTCATAAGGATTTTTTTAATTTCCAATGCAGATTGTTCAGGAATGTTATACCATGTGTGCAACATAGCCCAATGTCATGCACTAAGTGATGGTCGATTGTATCTGAATGTTTCTTTTCAATTGTTATTACCCCTAGGTACCTCTATGCTAGAGAAACATCCATATGTAGTATCTAGATAAGGATTTAATTTCTTATAAACCCCTTACTCAATCCATTACCTAAATTCCAAGAAATTTTCCTATACATTCAATCATACATTGACTTATCTTTAGAGACACCCCAAGACATATCCATAGAAATATCCTTAGAGATCTCAGTAATGTTTTCTCATCCAAGATTCCAATGCGTAACTAAGCATGTCCTCTGAAGTCAATTATAGAGATCTAGGGTTTCATATATAGATATATAGTCTTTTAAATTTAATATTTTATAAATTACACAATCATATGTCATAGGAACATAATAGTTTATTTTATTTAGAGGATAGGTACAAAATCATTTAATTTGGTGAAAGATATTCAACATCTCAAATAATGATCATCCCCTTTAGTACTCTTCAGAAACATACCCTATTTAAAAATTTTATTCATAACCTAGGAAAAAGAAACATACGAAAGGGTGATCTTAGAGGTTGAGTAGGGATATAAAAATAGAGATATGTAAGTATGACCCTGTCATAAGTCTATTATAACATGATAAAAAAAATTAAAACCATATCTTTCATATACAAAATCATAGTATTGAGCTATGGAATACATATTGGAACTTAATAAGACATGAATCATAAAGAAATAAAATAACATGATATATATTATCATAAAATTGGAATAAGAAATATATATGTGGAAAAAAAAATAATATAAAACCTTATTTTAAGGATATTGACCAAGACATACATAACAAATTAGTCTTGGGATAACCATCCAAGAACATGATTCGAGCTTGGGTTAACCACTTGTGTACACTATATTTCAGGCTTGGTCCAACCACCTATGTACCCTCCTATTTAGGATTGGGCTAACCACTTATGTTACCTCTTTTTCGAGCTTCACCTAACCTCCCATGTACCCTCTAATCTCATAGAACATTTATAAATACCCAATTCATTAGAAGTAGATATAGGTCCTACACATATCATAATTAAAATCATACATATTTGTGCCATAAAATCATAAACCAGTCAGCATATCATACTCCATGAAAAGAAATGGGTTTCATAAACACTTAATCATAAACTATAGAAAAAAATAGGTTTTATCATAATTAATCATATCTTAACCCAAGGAAAATAAATGTGTTTCATAATCTATTCATTATTTCATCATATCATAACTTGTGGAAAAATAATGGATTCTATAAACATATTTTGATCAAAACATAAAACATTCCAAAAAATGATAAGAATAGTTTACCTGGATTATATCCCTAGTGAATTATAAGTATCATTAAAGGATTTAATATTAGATGGAATATTATTTTGAATGATCACTTGGAATTTTTCTTTAGCTAAATATCCATTCCACGTGCAAAAACACATTTTAATATATAAAAATTTATAGTACTTTTCATTTGAAAATATCATTTAAAATTTTTAAGAGTGTCACAAATTGAACCTGGTAACCAAAAAAACCTAACACCTGACACGGTCCATGATAAGGTCCAAAGGTCATTCCTGATCACCACATTCTAGCACAAGTTCCCAGGTATCATAAAAAAAATATCATAATGATTTACCCAAGTCTATACACATAAAATAACAAATGATTCCAATGTTACAAATCTGGATTTTTCAAGAAAATCATATTTTACAAAAAATTTGAATTGAATTATATAATTTAAAACAATTCTCAAAGGCTATAACAAATGAAGAAACCCAAATATCTCCACAAGAGTTACACATTGAAAACATCCAATTTAAATAAAAAATGAAACTATAAAATTAAATTCTTAACAACATCAATAAAAACTTGGTTTTCACCAAAACAAACATATGAGGAACATGAAAATTAGTAAATCAAGAATTCTATGTCATCAATAAATTCTATCACACAGAATCACCTACTTTTTGTGTCAAAAAAACACCAAATATTTTTGCAAAACATCAACTCCACCACTGCCACACCACAAGGAAGAGAAATCGAGCCCTATACCATAAGAATTGACCAAAAATGTTGGTCAGAATAGAGTACTCAAATGGGGGGGGGGGTGAATTGAGTATCTATTCCAAATTTATAATTAAAAGGTATTCTTAAAAAGGTTTCCCAATAGTTAAATACATCCCAGTTAATCAATGCAATACTGTTATGAAAGATTGATTGTTTAAATATATTCTCAAAAGATTGATTAATTATTAGTCATCTTAATATTGGTTATTAACATATCGTTTGAAGCTATTCTAATAAGGCAATACAATTATAACATCTTTTCAATATTAACTATCAATGTAAATTTAGTGAATTCTGAATTAAATAGTAAAACAGAGAATACTAAATTAAACAGCAAAACAGATATAAAACTAGTGGTTCAGTCTCAATATGAGACCATATACACTCAACATAGTGTTCACCTACCACCATGTAGTTTATATAAATAAACATGATACATAGCTTGTATCAGGTTTTACAAGAATACACAAGACTATCTAGGTCACACAACCTCTTCCACAGTTCTTCGTTGGTAAACACTAACATGTCACATAGGGACATCTTCCACAGTTATACATGGGGATACATAGGTGTAAAAGGTTTTAAGAGATATGATATCTTATATCCATCAGTTTAATGCAAGATAATGTTTGTGTTTTCATATAGACAAACATACATTGCTCAAAAGCTAAAAAGATAGTACACAACAGAGAAGAAGTAGAGAGATAAGGTTATAACTGCTTTGAGTGTTAGTCTATGCCGCTATGGACTTGTGATATGAAATTGATGCAGAAATCAAGTCCTCTTGTGAAAAACAAAGTATCGTAAGTTAGCCAGATGGGATCATGTTCTTCATGGTATTGACCATGAAAAGTGGTTCCCAATAATTCTGATCTATGGTGTCTTCCTTGTTGATTCAATAATCCTTTACGTGTTCTTCAGGAATGTTGATTTTCATGTGTCAGTTCTTTTCTCAAGAAAGCTCATGTGTTCTTCATTGTTATTCTCTCTGTGTATCACACTATATTATTTCTAGGCTGCAAATTTTCTTTTAATTATGGATTTCATGTGTTGGAGTTGACAGATTGCATGTATTCTACACCCTGTACCTCGTACTGTTAGATGATATGTCTACAAAAAAACATTAATTATGTCATCCCATTTAAAAGCTTCAAATATGACCGTTATAAATTTAAATGAAAAAACAAAAAAATAAATTCAGAAATGGTGCCACAGTTTTTATGTAAACGAGGCCTCCATGAAATAGTTCCTCCTTGAAACGGTGTCTAAATAGTCACGGTGGATGGATAGTTACATTGTATAAATAGTCCCGATGTTAGGATGGTCATGGTGTCTGGATAGTCATGATGTTTGGATAGTCACGATGTCAGGTCATGATGTCTGGTCATGGTGTCTTGTCCTAGGGTCTGGTCACGATGTCTGGGCCCTTTTCGGAAAAACGATAACCAGTGGCAGACTCAAGGTGTCTCAAACCTTTCGAAATATCTGTATTCAGACTTATGAAGTGATATTTATAGAATGGATTAGAATTATTCATTAATCAATGAAATAATTAAAAATTAAATCAAATATAGTCTACAGTAATCAGAAATAATGTATAGCAATTATGATCTTGGACAGCATTAAATAAAGTATAACAATATTAAACATTTGTACATGAGTTAAGAAGGATTACATAGGATTACTAGGATTTACAGAATATATATGATTTTTTATCATTAAAACATGATTAATGCATGAGGATTCCAAAAATTTCCCCCTTTTTTATGATCACAAATCATGTGAGTGAGAGAATACATATGTCTCTAATGTACATATAAAATACATTTGCCTATTTCATTCTTTAGTGGTCATATTTTCTCCACTATATATAAAATACATATTTCTCTATTCTTTCTTTAGTTGTATTATTCCCACCCCCCTTTGGGATTATCAAAAAGTGGGAATAATAAATGGTCAAGAAAACATCACAATTCATTAGATAAAAAAAGTGTCATTACGTATAGTAGAAATCACAAGAAATGCATCAATATCCCTATCAAAAGATAGTAGTCACTGTTCTTCATCACTGGCTGGTCTTCTGTTTGCCTTTGGTAGCAGCATCTAATGAAAAAACCATAGGAGCAGAGGTTGAAGTAGAATAATAAAGGGAATTGTTTGATAGAGAATGTAAAGGAAGACCTTCAATGATATAAGGGGCCAAGGTAGTAGTAGTAGAAGACCGAGGAAACTATTTATCATGGATTACAGGACTGATCTATCTTAAATCATGACTGAAAGACATTGATGTGGAGGCTAGGGTATAGGTGAAGGTAGAAAAACCAGATCTCAGAGGTGCGGCTACAGGAGTAATAATGATAGTACTCTAAACATGAAGATAAGGCCTTAAAATCATGATATTATCAGAAATGATCTCTCCATCATATTGCATGGATTTTTCAATGTTATCCTGGTTCTACATAAACTATTCCATCAAATGAGTGAAATATGTGATCTTTTGGACTCGAGTTTTGAAATCCTGAGTAATAGGAGGAATCCTCAGATTTTACACAAGGAACTTGACGTGATAGGTCATGTCATTATTTGAGAAGATCTAATGGAAGTATAAGTCCACCTTCTTGGAAATTTCTTGTCGATAATCTTTTGGAATCTTGGAATGTATTCTCACCAAATCATGAAATTTGTCTCTGTTCTTGATAACTTCAGATATAGATTCTTTATTAAAACCCCTAAGTACAGCTTGAAGTGCCATTTTGAAAATTTTTCTAAACAGATCACTATCTAAAGTAGGTTAAGAAGATTATATAGAGGAATTATAAGTAGTTACAGTCGAGGTAAGAGATTTCATTTGATTTATCACTTTCTGAAGGCACCCATTATACTCATCAGTTAACTTGTTATGCCCAATAACAAGTTCATGCATCTCATGAACAATCGTCTTGTTTCTTTCAGCTACATTGTCTTCTTAAGAGGTTAGATGAGGTTTAATTACTGAGGATACTTCATGTGGGCTCTGAGTAACAATATTCTCAACAGGATGATAAGTAGGTTTTGGTGTTGAGTTCATCACTCCCTGCACATCTTCAACCATTCCTCTTAGAGTCATTACTTCATCACTAAAAATTATATTCTCAATTCTATCTTCTTGAATATTTGGAATCATTTTGGTTTGAATATGGCATATGACTTTTTCAAATAATAGTTAAGCATCTCTCTCACTCAGATTGGTTGTAAGATCTGGTTGATTATTCATAATCATTTCGTCCCCAGCCAAAATGGTAGCTCAAAATTCTTTCAGATCATCCTTATTCACTAAGTGTGAAGGTTATTTTTAAGGCTCAGAGATAGAATGTTGAGACAGTCTCAGGTTCTTTGGCAGAGATATCCTAAGGAGCAGATGTCATTTTCAACCGAAACACAATCGACATATCAAAACCATTTACTGTGACTTCTATTTAATCATTCAGATAGAATTAAAAGGGAACATTATACCATGTATCCCGTAAAATATGATTAAGAGGATTAGTCACTTCAACAGATTCCAGACTAGGGGGCTTCTCCCCCTTAGTAGGTTCATCCTTCTCAGGACTGAGAGATTTAGATCTATGATCTATTTCCACTATTTCGTCCCTGATTTCCTCAACCATTTCATGTCTAAAAAACTGAAAGGATATCTTCATTATTTCTTCAGCAGAAAGAATAACTTTAGGAGTACTTTGATCCTATACATTTTCCTTTATAGTAGCTTCTTGTACAAGAGAACAATATACTTCTATATGAAATTATATAACTTATATTTCTATTTCAACATCAACATTATCTTCTTTTGAGGAAGTTTGTTCTTCTAAATCAACAATATTTTCAGGAAGATTCACTTCTTTCTCATCTTAGTTTTAAAGAACATGTTCACTATCCTCCTCATTTAGAACTATTTCTATTGTAGGTGAAACTTCTTATTCTTCTTCTTTATTAGGATACACAAAAAATTCACCTGGTTTTGAACTATGATCAAAAACATATTTAGGTATTTAATTTTGTTTCACTGGATTGAACTTTTCATAGATCCTATCATTGTCTTTCAACCATGATTTTCTCTAAGTATTCAAATTTATTTTCGTTCTCTATACTGTATCATTTGAGAGAAAAAAATTACAACCCTTGATAACTTCTTCATTTGGTCTAACTAATCCTTTGGCATGAAGCATGGCTGAGATAAGCCTATAATAAAACAGAGTGGCTAGCTTGGAGGTTATTTTGATCAACTCACACATATGGTGTATAATATACTTGAAAGGGTTGATCTTTTGTCCATTTTTCATGAGATTTATTAAGAATACATCTTGATACTTGATTATAGAGAAATAACCTTTTCTGGGGATAATCTTATTGTGAATAAATTTAAACAATAGTCTAGTTTCTCTATCCAACTCTATAGCTATTACTCTCCTCTTGGTTCCATTTCCAGTTAAACATCCCAAAGCTTACTTTAAAAAAAATCTCACTTGGAGGTAGAGGACCTATCTGATAGTCCTAAGAAATACCATCATGAGGTATCCTAAGGCACCCAACCCATAACCTCATCTAAAATGTGCATCTCTGTCCATTTATCCAGCTTTTCACAATTGATCCATCTTCCTTATAAAGATAAGATTGAACGTACTGGTAATATTTTGCAACTAACATCAGGTAAATAGACCTATCTTCTTTTGGAAACCAATCTCACCATACTTTCTCTTTGAATACTTTCAAAAACATAGAATTACTCGACATAAGACACTTAGGGAAAATCTACATTTCTGGTACCACTACTCTGTTCACTAGGTTCGGATTCATAGGTCCCTCGGGTGCTTTCTTCGGTGCGATTTTCCTCTTCTTCTTTAAACTTTGTTTCTTAGGAGTTGACGACAAAGGGAATTTCATCCTGGAAATTCACTCATGGTTCGAGATAGGGAAGGTTTGAAGAAGGGTTACGTTTTGAGAGAAGAGAAGAGAGGTCGATTGAATAATGAGTGAAACTTCTTTTATTATATTATTTAGGAATACCCATCATTACAAAAAACAAAAGCATGATAAAGTGAAAGGGTAAAATAATTAATTATAGTGATATGCGATATAATGTATAAATAAAACAATAAGGCATCATTACAGTGAGACAGTAACTGACTCTAATAGTGAGATAGTAATAGGCATTCACAGTGAGATCGCAACATGCATTCACGGTGAGACCGTAACTATGTGATTTCTAATCTGTGTGACTATATTTTTTGAGTATGTAAGTGTCAGACAGTAAACATGAAATAGTAACTGTGAGACCATAAACAAGAAATAGTATTTTTTAAGACAGTAAGACTACAGCACTGTTAGAGTTAAACAGTAATCTCAATATAGTGATTTGTGAAACCATAAAATGTGAGATTGTAAGATATGATACAATAAGATAACTACTTAAGATTTATCATACCATGTTCATGCATGATATAATATATTTTTCAGAATTTAGTGGTTTGGTGAATATATCATCAAGCTGATATTCAGTTCCAATGAATTACAAAGTGATGTCACCTTTCTTATAATGATCCCTCAAAAGTGATGTCTTACGTCAATATGTTTTTTCATAGATTGTGAAATCGGATTTTTCAAGATGTTAATAGCACTTATTTTGTCACAATTTATAGGTACATGAATGAATTGATATTCATAATCTAGTAATGTGTGTTTCATCTAAAAGAATTATGCACAACAACAACCAGTAGCTATATATTAAGCTTTTGCAATAGATAATACAACAGAATTTTGTATCATAATAAACCATGATACTAGTGACATGTTTATAAAGTGATATGTTCTATAGGTGCCTTCTCTATTTAAACATAAACCACCGAAGTCAACATCAGAATAACTAAGTAATTCAAATGATTGTCATCTGGGATAAAGTAGTCCTAGATTGGGTGTATGCTTGAGGTATTTAAAAATTCTCTTAACATAATTTAAATGAGATTCCATAGTATTTTCTTTAAAATGAGCACACATACACACACTAAAAATAATGTAAGGTCAGCTAACAGTTATGTCGAGTAAACTTACAATCATTCCTCTATAAGTGGTTTGATCAACAGATTTTCCATCTACATCAAGATCCAACTTACATGTGGTACTCATTGGAGTGTCATTATTTTTAGTGTTATCCAATCCAAAAATGTTTTAGACAATATATAGTATATTTACATTAATTTAAAATAATACCATCAATATATTGAAATATTTGAAATACAAGAAAGAATTTTAGTTCATCCATTAAACTCATTTAAAATTCATCTTGCATCATTTTATAAAAATAAATACATAATGAATTTATTGAAGATACAAAGATAATATCATCCACATAGATTTGAACAACTAAAACATCCTTGGAAATTATTTTTATAAAAAATAATGGATCAACTATTCCTTTTTTAAAACCATTGGAAATAAGAAAAGTAATTAATCTTTCATACCAATCTATTGGAGCTTGTTTTAAAACATTCAATGATTTTGATAACTTAACAATATGATTTGTAAAAGGAGGGTTTTTTAATCCAAGGTGTTTCTCAACAAAAAAATCATCAGATATATAACCATTTTGAAATTCACTTTTGACATCCATTTGAAATATTTTGAAATTCCGATGTGTAGCATAAGAAAGAAGAATTATGATGGATTCGTGTCAGGCTACTGGTTCAATGGTCTCTTCATTGTCAATTCCTTCTATTTGGTTGTAGCCTTGTGCAACCAATCTAGCCTTGTTTCTAACTATATTACCAGCTTCATCTACCTTATTTATAAACACCCACTTAGTTCCTATGGTAAAAGTTTCATTGTTTTTTTCAACAAGTCTCCAATTTTTTTTCCTTACAAACTGATTATGTTCTTATTACATAACCATCACCCAAAAATCATCATTAATAGTATCATTAATGTCTTTTGGTTCATGTTGTGACAATAAGACTTGATGTTCAACCTGATTCGTAAGATAATCTCTAGTTTGAGTTCCTTTGTCAAAGTCTCCTATATCAACATCTAAGGGATGGTTCTTAAGAGTTCTAAAACCTCCAGAAAAAGTAGGACTAGTGATTTCAGGTTCATTATCAGGTTCAGGATCATTGTGACATGAGTCTATGGAATTTTCGAAAATATAATTTTTCATAGATTCTTTCATAGGATGGTTAATAGATTTTAAATTAATGTATATATTTGATACATTATCCTCCAGGTTCTCTAGAAAGGTCTTAGGATCATGTGAATCTATTTAATAAAATTTGACATGGACAAATTATTCCACACAATTTGTTCTTTTATTAATCACTCTCTAAGAATTACTTGAAAGTGAATATCCTAAAAATATTCCTTCATCAATAATTGACTAAAATTTGTCAATATTGTCCATAGTATTATGGATATAGTCTTTGAAACCAAAAACTTTGAAGTAGCTAAATTTGGGTTTTCTATTGTTCCATAACTCATAAGGAGTCCTTTTAAGAATAGGTCTAATCAAAACTCCATTGAATATGTAGCATGTTGTATTTATAGCTTCATCCCAAAAATAAATTGGTAGATCATATTCACTATGTATTGTTCTAGAAATTTCTTACATGGTTATATTTCATCATTCTACAACTCCATTCTATTGAGGTGCTCTTGGGGTAGAAAAATTATGACTATAGCCATTTTGTGATCAAAATGATTCAAAATTTTTATTTTCAAACTCATGACCATGATCACTTCATAAGGATTTAATTTTATGTCCACTATGATTTTCTATTTTTTCGCATACATGGTAAAATGAGAGCAGGCTTCACTTTTGTGAGCCCAAAATAAAGTCCAAGTATATTTAGAAAATTCATCTACAAAAACATAAACATAGTTATTTCCATTTAATATAGAAACTCTAGAGGGTCCAAACAAATCCATGTGAACTAATTCAAGAGGTTGAAAAGTTGACACTTCTTTATTTAGTTTGAAGAAAATGTTGTGTTGCTTTCTGTTTTGACAAGGATTACACACTTTGTTAATTGGAATCTCGAACTTGGGTAGGTCATAGACTAAGCTTTTTCTAGATAACATTCTAAGGGAGTGACTATTATAGTGTTTTAGTCCGTTATGCCGAATCCAAGACTCTTTTTGAAACACACTTAAACATGAATCATTTTGAGTAGCTAAAGGATATAAGTTAAGAGAATAAATATTGTCATTTATTAATGCAGAAAACATAAATTCATCTTTAGAATTAAAAACATTGCACGAATTATATTCAAATTTAACATGAAATCCGTCATCACATAACTGTGAGATACTAATTAGATTATATTTCCACCCATCAACAAAATGTACTTTAGAAATCAAAACTGAGTTAGAGTTACTGATTTGGCCAAGGCCAATAATCTTTCATTTGGCATTGTCACCAAAGGTGACATGTCCTCCACAAATTTTTATTAAATTCTTAAAGTATGAGTAGTCTCATTTCACGTGTCATGAACACCCATGGTCCAAGTACCATATGCTCTTACATGAACTCTTTAAGAATCATTCCTATAAAATGGTCAAATAAAAATAGATTTTTTTACCCACACTTGTTTGGGTCCATTAATATTAGTGATAAGTGCTTTAGGAAACCATATATACCTCATAGGTTTTATATAAGCATTATGTAAAGTATTTGAAAAATAAACACTATTTGGTCTGAAAAATCTTGAAACTGTAGAAAGTGTATCCTAACTTGAAATAGTTGAATATTTTCCAAAATTGGGAGTAAATTTGTATGTCCATGATTTGGAATCAAAATTATTTCTTCCAAAATTTCTTTTACTAGGTTGATAGCCAATGTCAGTAGTGTATTTAGAAGCAATCTATTTACCTAGTATTTGAGTATGGGTATTTTTCGCATTGGTAAAATTGTATAAGTCTTTCTTTAAATTTATCATTAGATAGTTTTAGTTCATTGTTCTCTTTGAGTATTTGAGATTTTTTCTCCCTTTATATAGTGAGTTAAGTTTTAACAGTTGAGGTAAGAGCGTGATGTTTCTTCAAAGATTTGTATTTATCATATTGTTCATTTCTTGTATCTTCAATCATATTACAATATTCAAAAATTTAATCATTAGACTTATTTTCAGAGTCACTCTCATATCCATAATAGTATAAATTGTATATAAGAGATTATAGTGTCACTTTATATGTTTTTTTTCATAAAACACATATTGGATTTATTTCTCTGTTCATCATGTAAGGATTCTTAGTCACTTGAAATATACTTAGAAGCACTCCATGTTTCTTTCATTTCCTTTTTATAATTTCGATCCTTGTCCTCATATTTCTTTTTGTACATGTTCTTTGGATAGTCAGCCTTGAAATTCCCTTTTCACTTATATTCAAATCAGAAACTATTATCATACTTCTCAATTCTTATCCTATCTTTCTTCCAACTTCCATTGAGATCATATTTTTCATTGAAGTTAGGCTTTCTAAAAAAGTTATTTTTCATATAAAATATCTTTAACCATATGGATAATTGATCCATCTCTTCATCATAGTTAGGTGCTGATTATTCACTGTTGGAACTTTATATAGACATTTCTAATTTTCCTTTGTCTTTCTGTTTAGAGGTGGTGGTCTTGAACACAATAGATTTTCTTTTTAGTTCATCCTCCTCTTCCTTGTTGACTTTCAACTCCTATTCATACATCATTAGATTCCCAATGAGTTATTTTACATGTATCTTAAAAATATGACATGATTATATAATATAGACCAAGGTTCCTCTCCATTTATCAGTTAGGAATCTGATAATTCTCATGATATGTTCCTTAGCAGTGACTTCTCTTCCATGAGAAATCATTGTGTTGATAATTTTGTTGAAATTTAGAAACATTTCTAAAATAGGCTCATCTGGTTTCATTTTAAATTTATAATATTTAACAAAATAGGTATTAAGTATCATATCTTTTACACTAGATGTTCCTTTATGTAAAATAGATAAGGTGTCCCAAATTTCATGGGCATTTTTACAAGTAGAGATTCTATTAAATTCCCCATCTTCTAAAGAGAAGTATGAAGAATTCATAGCTCTACAATTATTATTATAGACGGTTATAGTAGGTTCATCCCAAGTTATTCTATCAGTAGAGGGAATATTATTCTCATTTATAATTTAATACAAGATTTCAATGCTCAAACATTCTAAATGCATTTTCATATTAATTTTCCATTCAGCGTAATTGGTTCCTTTAAAGAATGGTGGTCTGTTTATTGGAGTACAATCCAATAAATTATTCTTGAAAAAGAAATAACATAAAAGATCTTGAAATTTATAATTTATAGAAATTTACAGATCATTAAAGTACAACTAAAATCACAGTTGAATAAGGTTAAAAAAGAGTCTAAATAAGATTAACAACACTCCTTTGATACCAAATGATGGTCAGAGTATAGTACTCAAGAGGGGGTTAATTGAGTATCTATTTAAAATTTCTGATTAAAAATTATTCCTAAAAATGTTCCCCAAAAGTTAAATACTTCCTAGTTAATCAAGGTTATACTGTTATTAATGTTTGGAAATTTAAATAACTGCATAGAAGATTAATTAATTCTTAGTAATCTTAATATTTGTTTTTAACAATATATTTGAAGCTATTATAATAAGTAAATACAATTATAATTTCATTCCATGATTAACTATCAAAGTAAATTTAGTGAATTCTAATTTAAATAGTAAAATAGATATCACTAAAGTATACAGAACAATAGATATAAAACAAGTGCTTCAGTCTCAACCTAAGACCTCATCCACTCCACTTGGTGATCACCTTCCACCAAGAATTTTATGTTAAGAAACTTGATACATATCTTGTATTGAGCTTTACAATAGTACACAAGACTGTCCAAGTCACATAACCTCTTCCAGAGTTCTTCATGGGTAAACACTAACAAGTAACACAAGGACTTATTCCACACTTATCTATGGAAATACACAATTGTGAAAGGATGTAAGATAAAGGATATCTTGTATCCTTCAGTTTATTGCAGGAGATAGTTTGTGTTTCTATACAGGTAAACAAACACTGCTCGAAAGCTAAAAAAATTGTACACAATAGAGAAGAAGTAGAGAGATAAGGTAAGAAGTGATCTTTGTGTTAGTCTATGTAGCTCTAGACTTGTGAGATTAAACAGATGCAGTAATAAAGTCCTCTCATGGAAAAAAGAGCATTGTAATTCATCTAGATCTGGTTCGTGTTCTTTGTGGTTTTGAAAATGCGAATATGTGCTTAACAATTCTGATCCTCGGTGTCCAGCTTGTAGATTCAAGAATAATTCATGTGTTATTCAGGAATTTTGAGTTGCATGTGTCAGTTATTTTCTTAAGAAAGCTCATCTTTTCTTCATTGTTATGCACTTTTTGTATCATGATATATTCTTTCTCGACCACACTTTTTCTTTAATTCTTGGAGTGCATGTGTTGGAGCCGAGAGATTACATATATTATGAATAGTGTACCTCGTACTGTTAGATGATATGTTTGCGAAGAAACATTAATTATGTCATTGCATATTAAAGCTTCAAATATGACCATTAAAAATTTAAATGAAAAAAGGACAAAACAGATTTAGAAATGGTGTCACAGTTTTTCTATAAACGTTGTCTCCATGAAACATTGTCTCCTTGAAATAGTGTCTGAATCGTCATGGTGCCTAGATGGTCACAGTGTCTGGATAGTCATGGTGTCTGGATGTTCACAGTGTCTAGATGGTCACGGTCTCTTGATAGTCACAATGTCTTCTCATGGTGTCTGGTCACTGTGTCTGGTCACGGTGTCTAGTCACGGTGTCTTGGCCCTTTTCTAGAAAAACATAATCAGTGGTAGACTCATGGTGTCTCAGACTTATCCAAATATCTGTATTCAGAATTAAGTGGTGATATTCATAGAATGGATTAGACTTCATCATTCCTAAATGAAATCATTTTAAAGTAAATCAAATATATTATAATGTAATCATACATAATGTATATCAACTATAATCTTGGATAGCATTATATAAAGCATAAGGATACTAAACATATATACATGAGTTAAGACAGATTAGAGAGGATTTCCAGGATTTAAAGAATATATAGGATTTGTGATCATTAAAAAATGATTAATACATGAGTAGTCCAACAAAATATACACCAAATAAAACCATAGGTATGAAGCCAAACTTCTATACATTTAATAACTTCATGAAAGAGGGAGAAACCCCTAAAAATAATGAAAAAAAATGAAGAGAAAATCACTTACTTGAAGAAATTTTGATGTTTCTCAACACAAAAACCCATCAAAGACGGGTTCCATGGGAGCTTGAGAGAGCATGGAGGCCTCCCATGACTTATAGGGTAGAATTGGGGAAGAATGGGTCAGATTATTTTAATTTCCGAGATTGAAAAATTGGAATTACAGAAACATTTTTATTGAGCTGGACACCTTTCATGGTTTGGATCCATGGTTTACTAAAATATTCAACCTATTCTAGACACCGAAAAATATTTCATTAGTTTCCAATTTTAGGGGGGGTAAAAGGGGGAAACCAAGGGGGAATGATAAGACAAGTGTATGAGAGAACAATTCCCAAAACAAAGGACTCTCTTTACCCAAAAACACATCCAACTCATAGATACAAACCACCTCAACCACTTACCCACTAGTGGTACCACTAGAATTATCACAAATCCAACTCCAAAAAACCACAACCTCACACCATACCACTGACAAAATAGGAGGCCAATTACCATCCAATACCCCCAAGACCAAGATCATAGATCAGGAATACTAGAGACACTAGAATTTCAAGCCTTGATCTACTAAAAACCAAAAGAAAGCTAAGAACCAAAAATGGATCTTCAAATAAAGAATGGAATAGATATCATGGTGTAAAAATGGGGATCTTGAAATCAATGAGAGATCATTAAAATTGGAAATAATTTTCATTACATGAATGTTAAAATAATCATTCCCTTCATATTTGTTTGGTAAAATCCAAATGGGAATTGTTTGTAAAATTACATGAATATTACTTTAAAAAAAACTAAAAACTAAAAAATAAGTAAAAATTTATTAAAAATATTATTATAATAGTAAAAGAATTGAATGCATTTTTAGAAAACATGGTTTTGGAAGAGAATCGATTTTGGACTGAAGAGGTAAACAATGTCATATTTTTTTAATGACAGTTTCTCAATTATTTTAACTAAAAAAGAAATGAAAACTGGTACTATTAATATCTTTAATAACCATAGGAGAATAAAATTCATGATTTTATTTAGATATGGATCATAATATTTTATCATCAGAAACATATCCTAAAAATACTAATAAATGAATTGATTGTTATATACAATCTTTACCAATTTAGTAAATTTGATTCAAAAGAACCATAAACAGAATAACATAGAATAGAACTTAAAATATCATTATTATAAATAAATTCCTGATATTACATGTCAAAGTGGCTTTATATACTCCTCGTGAAATAATATAGGTGCATAACATAACATACGTCTCCAAGAAATAAAATTGAGACAAAAAGATCTTACCACTTTAGTAATATTCTGAATAGTAATCCTAAATAAATAATAACATCACATGAAACTTAAAATATCCTAATAATTATGGTATTCATGATATAACATATCAATTTTTAAGTATATACACCACAAAAAATGAATGAGTGGTGAAATTTAATATGTATGCTAGAAATAAAAGAGACACTTGAAATCCCCTACCATAAGTCTCAAATTTCATTATACACATTAAAAACACCTATATAATAAATATGAGTTTATTATTAATATATTAAAGAACCATAATTTTGAATATCATACCATATATTATTTACTTATGACCTTTTATTACCTATTTGTTAAAAATTTCTTGTTAAAATCACATTTTGGGTAATAACTAATTTGTTTTTCGAGTATGTTTTGATTTATTATTTTTTGTACTCTTACTTGGTCATAGTTACATAATATACATAATAATAATAATTAAATAATTATCAAATTTATAATTAAATTATACTTTTACGACCAATAATGAAATATGGATTAGTAAAATGAAGTATGTTACGATCATGCAGACCATATGACGTACGTACGCATGAGTAACATTTCTATTTTTTAATGATTATTATAGAAAAGAGTTACGTAATATATTATATTTTTAGAATGAAAATAATATCATAAATAACATACTATTTCTGTAACATATACTTATACATATCATCAATGTGTTGTGGTGATGAGAAGAGAGTCACACCGCTTCAAGAAGGCGGTAGTCCACACATACATGAACTATGGTATCATATTTTAATGGGTGAAATAGTAAGAAATAAAATAATATACAGTTTCCTAAAAATTATAATTATGACATTAATATTATAATTATTTAATTAATATAAAATATATTAATGCTATTATCTTTTATGTAATGAGTTAGTGAAAATTAATAACATCGCTTTGTGAGGTTGTATCCCGCCGTACACATGAGCGATGTTATCATATCCTATATGAAATGAAAAGTAAAAAATGTATATATGATATAATGACTCAATAGGTACAATAATTTTATAAATAATACATATTTACATTATATTCATCTATGTAGCCAATCATGAAAAGTGTTAATGGTAAAACAAATGACTTCGGTTGATGAGTTGATAGTCTTCTATAAACATGAATGATGTTTTCGTAACACATTTGATGGTATTGGAGATGGTGTAGATCAAGATCTTAACAGAATAACATATAAGTATATGTAATATATTGAGGTTATTATATTACCATGGATTAAAAATAATTGAAGGAGCTAGTGGAAGAAATAATATAAAAACATAGATTGATGAATGTTAACTCTTCTTCCGGTAACCTCATTAGGTTTTCACCAAATTCCTTACAAGGATGGACTTTTATCTGAACTATGGATTCTAGGATGATGGGATGTAATTTGGGAAGTGTTTTGGGTAGGTATTTTCTAAACAAAAAGGTTTTGAAGGAGTGAAGAGTAAATGAGAGGGGTGGACTTTTATATGTGTGGTGCATGGAACACATGTACTTTTTTTAGAAGAAAAATGTATACCCATGCTTTTCTCACGAAACAAGGAATTAAAATGGATTATTATAGAGACTTAGAAACTATAGTAACAAAATATATCCAAAAAAATAGATTTCAGACATGTTTTTAGGTCATCTTAATCCTTATAATTTTAGTTTAACCCCAAGTAAAACCATTCTTACTTTAATCATGATAGTTAATTTTTATTATTTTCACTATTCATTTTTGTCAAAAAATTTGTTTGTAAAACCATGAGGTTTTATGATTTTTTTTAAAATAAATTAAAATTATTTGATGGCTTGCGTCACATACTACACTAATTTCATCTCTCTATAAGAGATGCCAATTTAATCTTGTGCTACAAAAAACACTAATTTGTATTTTGTTACTCATAATACAAATTTTAGATTATGTTACATGAAACATTGATCTTAGATTACATACCACGAAACACTATGTTTAATGAAAATGTGACATATTATTAAAATATAATTATAGTAATCACCTAGATATTAGAATGGAAGTTATGAAAAATATTGACCAAATTATTATGGTTTCATCATGTTATAAAATTAATTATTTGGTAACATATTAATTATAAATGAAATCAATAACTATTGGAAAATAATGAAATTCATTTTCTGGAAAACTAATTTTTTAGGCGCAAAAACATTTAATATCAATAAATTAAATAAACCAATTTTTATTAATTATTTTAAAGAAATTTTTATTTTATATATTCAATCAAATATTTAACATTCATCTTCTGTGTTTTCCAGATAAGAGATAAGAATCAATCCAATTTTACCCATAAAAGATGTATTTTTTAAAGTTAGTTTTACCACCTTTTAATCGAGAGATTCTTTTAAAAATAATATTTTAAACATTTATTAATTATATTTGAAAATATAATTTTTTTTTAATTTTATAATCAAAATTATCTTAAAGTGATTTGTTTTGGATTTTTTTTTTGAAATGATTTATTTCTTCATGAATAGTAAAAATACAGAATTTTAATTGAAACTGGCTTATTATTCTGATTATTTTTGTAGTAAAATTATTTTATAAATTAGTTTCAATGTATAATTATATGAGTAATATAACTAGTAATGAACTTTAGTTAACTGCAATCAATTTCATATTGTAATTGAATTTAAAATCTTTAGAAGCTTTTTGACTTTTTCACTTAAAAATCTCTATTTTGCCGCATCTGTTAGATTATTTTTAAATTAAATTATACAAATTATGGGAATTAAATATGGAAAAATGGACTCAATATATGTAATTATAATATTTTATATTATATAATAAGTTAAACACAATTGTTTTCCATAATTATTAGTGAAAACAAATGAAATTAATTAATATAGTTAGCATTAAAATAAGGTTTTGTGCCTTACATGTGTTTATATTAAATTTAATAATACAAAACATATATATTTTATTTAATGAACTTGAATTAATATTTAGAATCATTTTTTATAAATTTTCTAGTGAATCTTTTTTTTATTATAACCTTAATTGATAAAATACCTGGTAAAACACAGATGCAAATTATCTTTGTAAAAACTATGAAGACAGAATTTAGTGAACTTAATGAATAAGGAATAACATGATAAAAATGTATTTATATTGTTTGGTAGATGTATTTATAGATAAATTAACACCTACCCTTATTTATTGTTCTATTTTGGACACACATTATATATGTGAGACCACAAAATAGTTAATACTTTTGGGTATTTACAATAATGTCACTCCACCGCCATTATAAAAAAGCATTCACTCTCCCCACTTATTCACATCTCGAAACACATTTTTATCAATAAAAACCTTCAAATATAGCATCCAAAAAATCCATCATATAATCCTAGAATATTTAATTTGAAAAAAATCTAACCAATGAAGTCCTTTGGTGCAATTTATAAGGAAATACTCGAATAATAGTTAATATTCATCAATGAATGTTTTTGTTTTATTTCTTCTTCAAACCCCTAAATTTATTTTTATAATACTGTTATATAAAAACATAAATATCTTTAATATACATATATTTTTATATTTTAATTTTTCTAATTAAAATCACACACACTTCCATTAAAACTATCTATGAAATCATTATTCATGGGTACAACGGACTACAGCCTCATGAACTATGTCTTTCATTTTCCATTACCACCTATTAAGTTTGGAAATAATGATGAAAATGCTATTTAATATGATATATATTATATATTATTATTTATTTCAGATTCTGTAATTACCATATAACACATTCCTTTATGCTTTGCATTTTGTGAGAATACAATAACATCTTTCATCTCTATGGAGGACTACTGCCTTACGAAGCGATGTGATTCATTCTTTCTTTACATGGAATGTAATATGGACGGGTGTAATAGAAATATGTGATATATATGAAATAATAATTCATATTTAACGATAGTATATATATATATATCATTTTCTTTTATTTTTTCAATGTGATAATAAAATGGAAACAACGTTCATGAATACGTACGACCTACTGTCTCCATGAATGGTGTATTTTATTTCATTTTTCTATATTTTATATATTATTACAAATATATAAATATATATACTGAGTAAATATAAAAATTATTTCATGGTTTAAATTATGGAAATTATTAAATAATGATCAACTTAAGAGGACTAGAAATAACAAATCAAAACATATACCAAAAACAATGCAGTTATTACCCAAAACATATCTTTAACATGGAATTGTAAATAAAAAGATAATATAAATTCACAATAAAATAATATATGTTATTATATATATTAATATGGTATTTTCTAAGATTTATAAAAAACTTATGTGTATTATAAATGAGGATTTAATGTGTACAAAGGAATTCAGGACTTAAGGTAAGGAATTTTTTTCTCACTTTTTACTTATATGTGACCCATCTCATATTCACCCCCTATTTATTTTATGTTGTTTATATAATTACTAGGACTGTATTTTATGATTATTATATAGAAAATTATTGGTATTTATATATCATTTTAAGTATCGATGTTTAATGCATCTTATGATTCAAAAGTTTCAGAATCTATAAATAAATTTTGTCTAAATTTTCCTTCTCTTAGACGTATGTTGTGGTATGTACCTATATTATTTAACTAAATGTATATACAAACCCTTTGACATATAATATCATTAATTTATCTATCCTCAAGATATTTCATGTTTCATTTTATGTTATTCATTCTTGATTCTTCTGGGTCTTGGTTACTAAAGTTGTAAAGATTATATGTTAAAATCCCATTGTTTATTAGGATTATTTATGAGCATGATTCCAATGATGAAATATCATGATCTACCTCTCAATAATTCTATGGAATTTTTTTATTCCAAGTTTATTTATAATATCTTCATGAAATGGTACCATTTTTCTATTCTTTTTTACTTAGGATACATAATAAATGTTTTTAATAAAATCATACTTTATTTCTCTCTTCGGTTAGAAATTCAAGTTCTTTCAAAATAATGTTATATATATATGTTTTCAAAATGTTTTTAAATGATTTCTGAGATTATTTTAATTGAAATATAATAATAAGGTGTTTTATTATATAATTTTTTTTAAAATGATCTTCAAAACTCCATTTATATGATTTTAAGCTAATTTTCAATGATGATGGTTTTAAAAAAAATCATTTTGAATTTAGTTTTTCAATAATGAAATTATATTTTCTTAAATAAATTTTTTAAATAAATTTTCAAATATTTATTTATAATATTCCAATGTGATTTTCAATAAAAATTATTTTTAAAAGTATTTTGGATTGTAATTTTCAATTAATGTTTTTTTTCATAAGAAATCCTTCATGTGATCTTTCAAAATCCTTCTTCATATAAGATTACATAATTTGATATAGTTTATGATTTAATGGGGATATGGTTCGATGAAACCAATCATATTATTTATATGAATGTTTTATGTTTATGATTATTTGTTTTTTATGAAACCCATTTATCTTCCATGGGTTATAGCATGATAAAATTCTTTTGAGACCTACTTTTTTTCATAGGTTATTCTATGATGAAATGAATATAAAACCTATATATTTTTCACATGTTATGATATAATTAATGTTTTTATGATTCATATTTAATTTCATTGGTAACATATGATCTATTTTTATGATCTTATGGAACTCAAATTTATGATTATTATGTGACAGGTGGGACATATATCTCCCTCTAACTCATTGGTTAATGATTTATATATGAGTAGATATACATGGATGGAATGGGGAGTCAACCTGATTTAGTAAGGGAATATTTCCACTACGATGGTCTTAGGAGTGAACCTTGACAAAAAAGAAGGTTCGATGAGTGAACCCATTCCATTATTATATTCTCGGTAGAGATCCTTGAATACTATGATGTTATGTGTTGACCTTTCTTTCTTGTTCATAATGTAATGTGTGAATCTGATTACATATTCACAATGTTACGTGTGAACCTGATTATATGTTCACAATTTTATATGTGGACCTATCTTTCATGTCTATTATGTTATGAGTGGACCTAGTTTCATGTCCATAAATTCATGAGAGGGTCTTATTTCAGGTCATCAAAAAAATAAGTGAAACTGTTTTCTATTTATACATGTCCCAAATGTTATAATTTTATGTGTATTCCAAAAATCTGTGTCTTATTCCAATGTTATTCATTCAGGGCTTATGATCTGGATACCAATATGATTTATGTATTATGTTCTTCCAATATTTAGGCCATGAATCATGTATATGATCTTTAATATAGAGGGTATGATCTTCAAATGTTATGATCATACTAGCATACCCTTATAATTATTTCATGATTATGTATCTTTCATGTTTACACTTGTTGGGTATTTGAGGTGACCCTTTATTATGTTTACATTCCCTGGGTTATAAAGAAAGGTTTTAAGCAGGGTAGGATTGTGAAGAGCACTAAAGGAGAATATCATCATGTGAGATGCTAAAGATCTTTTAACAATTTAGAATATTATGTTTCCATGTTTCCATAGGTACTAAACTATTACAGTCCTTAGGCAAGTATATCTCTCATATTTGGAATATTCATCTAAAAAGATGTAATGTCCATGTTTGAAATTCCTAGGACATTATAGAGTTTATCATACTATATAATATAAACTATGATGATTCTAAATATGGAATATATTTTTCTATATTCCATTTAGATAAGTGGAAATATTTAATTTAAAATAAATCCCACATATGGGATGAGGATGCGAGGTTTCAAAGAGAAATTTTTTTAATGTTTATAATGTTTTTATATCAAATTTCAATATAAAAATAATTTCAATGACAAAAACATGATTAAGTGATATATTATTGAAATAATTTAACTTTAAAACAAATTTAAAATATAATATAACATTACAAATAATTTAAAATTGTGTTATGGATGTACATGAGGCAAGGGAAACGTCCCAAAAGTTAATACTTTTGGGAATTTACATGAATACCACTCCACCTCCCTTACAAAAGAGAATTTAATATCCACACTTATTTATACATCTCAGCCCATTTGGATCAACCAAACCCTAAAAAAATATATTTACAACATCGATAATATAATATTATATGCCTTACTTTGAGAATAAATCTGTCCAATTAATTCCTTTGGTGCAAACCAAAAAGAGATACCAGAAGAAGAGGAAATGTTTATCAATGAACATTTTTTATTTTTTTATTCTGAAAACCCATTAAATTAATATTATAAAATGATAATATTATTAAATAAGTACCTTAAATATAATTATATTTAGTAATGTTATGGTTAATACCTATAACTACACACAATTTCATCAGATGGGCTGCGGAATCATCATTCGTGTGTACGGTGGACAACTGCCTTGGGAAATGATGTCATTAGTTTATTCATTACCACCTCTTATGTTTAAGAATAATGGTGGACATGATATTTATATAAGACAAATATGATATATAATTTTTTATTTATGCTTCAATAATTATTATATAACACATACCTTCATGCCATACATTTTTTGAGAATATGATATTGTCATTCATGTGTACGGTGGACTACTGCCTCATGAAGCAATGTGATTCATTCACGCATTACATGGAATGTATTACGGATGAGTGTACTATAAATATTTTATATATATGAAATAATAATACTATTTTAAAGATTATATATATTTATATATATCATTTATGTTTCTTTCTTTCAATATGATAAAAAAATTTAAACAACGTTCATACATACGTATGACATGTCATCTCTATTAACAGTTTATTTCGTTTCCTATTTATATATTTTATATATTATAATAAATATATATATAATAAATATATATTTTATTTATATAATTATTTAAATTATCTAAATGATTAAATTATGATCTAATTAATTGAAATAAAAATAACCAGTAAAAATATATATGAAAAACAGTGCTGTTATTACCTGAAAAATAACATTAACATGAAATTTTTAAAAAATGGGTAATATAAAGTCATAAAAAATTAATATATTGTATTATACATATGAATATGGTTATATGGTAAGTTTATAATAATATTATATTTGTTAAATAGGAGGTTTTAATGTTTATGATGGAAGTCATGACTTAAAGTAAGGGATTTCCATCTCACTTTTTTCTTACGTGAGACACATGTCATATTCACCACCTATTTCATTTATGTGGTGTTTATAATGATCGGGAATTTATTTTATTAATGTTATAATTAAAATTATGGGTTTTTATATATCCATTTTAGGATCTCTATTTCATGGGGTTTATGGTTCAAAAGTTACCAAGTTGATAAATATGTTTAGTCTCAATTTTCCCTCTTTGAGTCGTCTGTTATGATATGCACCTATATTCATTCCTGAGGTGTATATATGACCCTTTTTAAATATAATATCATGATTTTATCTATACTTGTGATATTTTATGTTTCATTTTATGTTATTCCTTTGTGGGGCTTTTGATTCCATGTTACTAAAGTAAAATATGATTTTATCTTACAATCACATTGTTTATTGAGATTATTTATGATTATACTTCTAATGATGAATTATCAGGATATACCTCTCAATAATTTACAAGAATTTTATTATCATATGGTTGTTCATGATATCTTTATGTAATGGTACTATTTTTCCATTCATTGTTTCTTATGATTCATAATAATTTTTTTAAGAATACACTACTTCATTTATTTCCTAGGTTAGAAATATGCGTTCTTTCAAAAAAATGTTTTAAAAAATATTTTTAAATGATATTTTATTTTATTTTTTATAGAAAATGATTTATAATTTTCCCTTAATTTTTTTTCAATTATTTTCAAATCGTACATTATATTTTTTAAGGTTATTTTCAAAGACAAAATGATTCTAAAATGTTTTTCATTTAAAAAAGTGTTTTCAAAGAAGTGGGTATATTTTCATCAAGAAATGATTGAAATAAATTTTCAACGATTTATAAATAATTTCAAAATTTTATTTTCAATAAAAATGATTTTGGAAATGTTTTATGAAATTTATTTTCAATGAAATGTATTTTCCTTATGAAATGTTCCACGTGATCTTTCCAAATGCTTACCCATATAATATGTCATCCTTTGATATAGTTTTTTCTTTACTGAGGATATGATCCACGTACATCATCATTATTATATCCCTAAATGGTTTATATTAAATGTGGAAATTTGTTCATGAACTTGTTTATCTTCCATGGGTTATAGATTGATAAAATTCTTTTGAAACTCACTTCTTTCCATGGGTTATGCTATGATGAAATGATTATGAAACATATCATTCTTTCACATGTTATGATATAATGAAATGTTTATGATACCTATTTAATTTTATGGTTTAAGATATGATCAATTTTTATGATCTTTTGGAACAAATATGTATAATTATTATTTGATGGGTGGGTCCTATATATCCCTCCAATGTATTAGGAAAGGATTTATATCTCATGAGATAAATATGGATAAAATAGAGAGTGAACCTATTTCAATAGGGGATATTTTCTACTAGGATGATCATGGGAGTGAACCTTGACTACTAATATGGTTTGGGGAGTGAACCCATTTTTCTAGGATAGCATTGGTAGTGACCCTTGTCTAATATGATGTTATATGTGGACCTATATTTCATTTCCACAATGGTATGTGTGAAAATGATCACATGTTCAATATTTTATGAATAGACTTATCTTTCATGTCCATTATGTTATGTTTTCACCTTGTTTCCCATCCATATGTTTATATGAAGAACTTATTTCAATTCCTTAATTTATTGAGTGAACAGTTTTCTATTTATACATGTTCACAATGTTATAATATGATTTGTATTCACTAAATCTATGTCTTCTGCCAATGTTATTCTCTCATGGATTTTCATCTTTATTCCCTTAGGAATAATGTCTTATATTCAACCAATATTTAATCCATGATTCGTGTATAAAAAATTTTATTAGAAAGGTATGATATTAAAATTTTATCCTCATGTTCTTATACCATTATGATTATGTCATGCTTATGTATCATCCATGTTTACCCTAACAGGGCATTTGAGCCCACCCTTTCTTATATTTCCTTTCCCCATGATATGAACAAATGTTTTAATTACTGTATACTTGTGTATATTACAAAAGTAAATTTTATTTATGGGATATGTTTAAGACCATTAACCAAGTTAAAAGATTATGTTTCCATGTTTCTTAAGGTAGTACACTAATATAGTCATTAGGCATGTACTTTTTTAATGTCTTCAATATTCATCTAAAAAGATGTAATATCTATGAATGAAAATCCTGAGACATTATAATGTTGAACATATTATATAATATAAATTCAAATGATTCAAAATATGTAATAAATTATTTTATATTCCCTTCATATTAGTGGAAATAATAAATTTAAAATTAATCCCATATATAGAATGAAAAAGCATGGTTTTAAAATGAAAATGTTCAAAAGTTTACAATGTTTTTATATAAAAATAAAATATAAAAATGACCTCAATACCCTAAAAAATATATATATATATGTATATATATATATTTAAATAATTTAAATTTAAAAAAAAATAAAATTTAACATTACATATACTTTAAAAAAATGTATATTTCAATTAAAATTTTGTATTTTTCATTATTCATCAAAAAATTATTCTATTAAGAAAATTCTAAAAATCTAGAGTAATATAAATTTGATCTTATGATTTAAAAATGCTTTTTGTTTTTCAATATATATTTTATTAAATTATCCATAAATATTTTTAAAATAATTCCACAAAAATTCCACTAAACATTTTTTTAGAAAAATAATTTGTTTAATCGTAAAATTGGTTTTCTCGTTATCTATCACCTAGAAAAAACATAAAATGAATTTTAAATAATCTATTCGATAAAAAATTTATAAATTTATTTGAAATAGTTCACCGAAAGTGTTTTTAAATTTATTATGGTAAAAAAATTACATATTTTTTTCATATAAATATTTCTATTATTTTCAAATGGTTCTTATTTCCTTTTATATATAATAGGTCACCATAGAATTCATTTTAAGTACATATTTGGAACATATTTTTTCATTATTTAGTTAATAGTATTCATATCTTCAATTATAATTCCAAGGTTATTACTATCATGTTAAATAATAATATTTTAATAGTATGTCCTGTTTCATTTTAAAACATTTTTGAGTGTAACGCAAGCTAAAATCAGTGTTTCATGTAATTAAAAATATTGAAAACATTAAATTTAATTCAAAAAAGTATATTCACAAGATTTTGAAGTGTTATAAAATTCATATAACCGGATAATAGAAACCTCAAAATATTCAATGAGAGGGTATTTTTACATATAATTGACCCTTAATTTATATTAAAAAGAATTACCGTTGCTTCATGTTGTTTATTATTTTTCAAATCAACTTACCAAACTTTTTTTTGTCATTTCAATGTAGGATCCAAGGGTAAAATCCCTCTATCGATATCAACACATGCTCCATGAACCTTGAAATTAAATTATACTATATTGGGGAGCTAGTGTATATGATTCTAACCACTTGAATAATTCATTGTTAATCATAAAAAGAATGCCTTCCATATGGTATTTTTTTTCTCTAGTTATCTTCATCTTGAGTGGGAGGAGGGGGATTTTCACACTCCATTCATGAGATAAATCATGAATAATTTCTCGATAGGTATATAGAGAATTATATACAAAATTAATTGTGCACATAGACTTATGAATCCTCTAAAATTATATTGTTTGGTTTATAAATATATGTAAGAGAATTAGTGATTACACATAGGACCTTAACCAATCTATTAATCCAAAATGATCCCTTACTTCAGTTATTATTATTATTATTATTATATCCTTGATGTGAAATGGACTGATATATATATAAATATCATTCATCTACAACATTAACTTGGCATGTATACCCTCCTCAACATTCATCAAAAATTAAATAATAATAATTTATTTAAATAAATAAATTCCACTATGTTATTAATTAATTAAATAAATATCATTTTTATAAACTCTTGAATAAATATTTTTTTATTATTTAATTCAAATATATTTTGTAAAATAACTAGTGACAGAACATTTATGATAAATATAAAATAAATAATTAGTATTCCATGGAACATGAAAATAATATTTATTCTAAAATTATAATGAAATATAATTTAAATAAGGTTCTCGATATTCATAGTGTGTGACCCAATGGGTGTTATGAACCATCCAATTGGGGCCTGCATAACTTACGATAAGTTAATTATGACACTACAATCTAGCCTCTAGAAATATATAGTATAATGAATAGAATAGAGTAGGTATATCATACATATGGTAGGAATGAGCCTAAAGCACATGTACACACGCACACATATCTATACACTAGTATTATGTGGTAATGTTAAATAACTAATACTATAAATGAATGTATAACATATATCCCACAACATATTACAATAAAGGTAACAAAAAATAAATATGGGAAAATAAAATCCCACCAAAATTGAAAAATACTCAAACATTCTAATAGAGGTTATTGTTATCAAGAAAAAAACTCCTAGATATATATTTGGTCTATCTTGCACAACTATCCTCTATATACTCCTAGTACCCCTAGGACTCATCGAAAGTCATGTTGTATATATAAGATAGGACATGTATTGTCATATCTCATACAGGGGTGAGTATATTTATACCATGTAGGACACTCTAAAATAACTAATCACAAAGCATCAAAGAGGGATCCAACCTTAAACCAAAAATCCAAGGGAATAACTTCGGTCACCAAGATAATCTCAAAGGAAGATACAAAGTATAAATTTGAGGTAATGTCTTAGCTACAATCATAGGATTATACTAGAGGCTCAAAGGTAACATCTTTATAAGAGAACTCACTCATCAGGTCCCACTATATTGATTGTAATCATTTGAGAGACCATGCATATTGTCTATTTCCATGAAGAAGCACTAAGGAAAACGAGAGTGATAATTCGAGATACTCACTAAATCTGACAAAAAATTACCAGAAGACAAAAAATGTTGATACAGAGATATGGGATCATTGCCAAGGATAATGGGGCACACCAGAACCTAACTGGATTACCCCATTGGGTAAGGGATTGAACACTCGAGTATATAGGTTGTGTGATACTTGAACCTTCCTGTCGAAGAGATTGGGAATAATGATACAACCTCAGGCCTCACCACATGATACCTTCTGTAATCTATCAAGTTGATCTTACATCCAATGTTAAAAACTAAAACCCACCCTAAACCCTTCTTTATGTGGAATGATATAAATCACTTTTGAATAAAAGAAGAGTATAACACACCCAAATTAATATGGTTTGAGGTAACTCACCCCATATCACTCCAAAGATAGCTTTAGAAGAGTAGGGTCTTCATCATTCCATTGAATAATTACACAATGTGTCCCAAAGGGTACACATTATGTCTCACTAAGTCTACAAAAACCTATGTCTAGATGTCTTACATGGAATGTATTCATAAATATACATGACATGTTGTTATATCGCACAATTTATAGATGTTAGGCCGGTACATGGTATGTTCCATCTTCTCAAGACCATTCATTTTTCAATGTACAAGTTGTATACTCTACAACTCACTAGGCATGTAGTGGCCAGACTGAAACTAAGCATGTGTCATCTTTCTAATCTCTTATACCTTCTAAAGTAACTCGAGTGTGACCCCATCATATATAGTATGTGTGGGAACTTAGATTCTTGAGCATGTACTACCTATACATGTTAATCAAATAACCCCAAAGTCACATGGTCTGTTTGATTCCCACATGGTGAGTCATATTTAAAAAAATTGTAAACCCTAGGATTGGTAAATAGGGAACTACATGGCATGTTTTCTTATGAACTATATTCCATGATCATCGTAATGTAAAAGAAATTGTATATTGTTCCCATGTCTTCACCCACCAACACTACATTTACAACTGCTGAAAATTTAAAAACAATTATTATATTATAGTTGATTGGTCCTTGAATGTAACTGGAGGATTGATTTTGGACACCTGTTGATCAATAAATGATAAATGATATCTTCTTGAAGCCTATGTATGGTCCAAATCATTGGAACACCACTATCCACACAGATATTGAATCACCATCTTTATCGGTTTCTAGATTCTAGGAACATTTTACATATAATCACCCATTATTTCTCCTCTAAATATGTCTTCTCAGTCTACATCATATATCCATCATCACTTGAACCATAATCATATTCCCATAATCTCTTTTGGGCCTCCATCATGTCTCTAAAACCCAAAAATGAACCAATGACCACAATTTTTTTGACAATGATAAAATGAAAAAATTATTGTCCCTCCCAAGTATCATCAAATCATCAACCAACTAAAATTGCATTAGTGAAGATCAAATAATTGAGGGGGAAAGACAAAGAACATAATGTGATCATCAATCAATTTTTGTGTCTAATTGGCCATCATATTTAGAATATAAAGAATAGGGTGGATTATAAAATCCAAAAACTGAAGATGAATAAACCTCTAATTCCGAAATATTGGAATTGGAAATTAACTATTAGATAAACAAAAAAAGAATGATATGTGATTTAAATTAGAAGAAATTAATGCATGTTCATCTCAATCTATAAATAGAGATTAAAAAAATAAAACACCTTACCTTGGGTTGGATCGAACACTGATGAAGAATGTTTCTTCAATGATGATATTTGAAAGGTACTATAAATCCATCAATGAAGGTGATCCTCATGGTACTTCAATCCTCAATACATGATCTTGTGACCATACTCCAATGTGTTCCCCATCCGAGTTACCTCTTTTTACCCTCTCCACACTCTAGGGTTATACATCTATCCTAGCATAATTATCTTTATAACAGGATAAATATAGTAGTTATTAGGGTTTGGAAAATAATTGATAATTAAATTAATAAATTAATTTCATCTAACCAAAAGATCTCTCAATAGAAGCATTTGATGCCAACATGAATTATATCATTCGTGTAGTAAAACATGCACTCCAAATTTTAGGGATGTCTTGGTTTATCTATCTGAGACATTATTAAAGAGATATTCCTCTATTTCTAAAAAACATCACATGTGTGGTATATTATATTTAATATTTTTATTATATCACACCATGTCTCCCTAATCCTAGGAATCCCACGTCGACCCCATGAATTACTCTTAAATTATTATTTTAAATATTTCAATGTTTCAAAAATAAATTTTGGAGTCATTTCATTAATACCACATTAGATAATTTTCATCCATAAATGTCAAGATTGACTCATATAGTGTATTATATTGATCTTGAATTCATATCTACTACTCCCATGTGATCTCATGGGGGTCTTGAACAACCAAAAACATTACCCCATGAAAAAAACATTTCCATGAAGGGTATTCTACTACTAATTCTTAAATTCCACTAGAAACCTCAAAAAATAACTCCACCCTCAATGTCTATCTCACCCTGATCGATAAAATGTAATGTTTCATGAACATATCTTATTAGAATCCACACATAGAATTCATAATGCAGCTAGTATAATAGTGGTGGAATGGATAAGAGGTATAACACCTCACAAACTCTATACAGAAATAATAAAAAGTTATTATGAACTTTAGATATGGAATATTTACTGATCCTAACCTCTCTAACCCTCATTAAGGAGAGACTCACATGTGCATGTGGTCTCCATCGTTGAATTAATAAGGCCTATGTAATCTGTCGATATGGGACTCTTAGCATCCTTGGGAATTCCTTATCCTCCCATAGAGGAATTTCATCTTCACTATTATCACTCGCATCAACCTTGAGATTATATAAAATGTTCCCCTAGCTCTAACCAGTACAACAACTTCTTGCAAGGTCTTCTAAACATGGCCTTGAATGTTAATACATTTATGGTAGAGTGGTAACAATTATTACACTCAAACTCCACCAATTTTAGAAGATCATCCCATACACTACCACAACAAACATGAAAACCTGAAGCAAGTTATCTGGAACCTGGATGATTTCGTTGCATATACATCTTTTTGGTTGTAGAAACATTGTTCTCAACCACAACTGAGTCCAAAATACACCCATAAAATTCTCCATAATCATGACATGAATGGAGAATAATATAATAAAACGATCATCAAGGAAAAACCATGAATTCAGACTACCTCATGCATTCATAAAAATCCCACACTCTCTATTATGCTCTTCTCTAATATGGCTTATATGTGAGATGTCTTGGTGAGTCAGTATATGTTCACATAGATAGTGTTGTGGACTCTCAAAGATCATGGAATCCCGCTCTTGAAATCCATAATGATAAAATACCCTTCTCACTCCAATCCAATCACCTCAGGCATGAACTTCTAGATGGTGAGGCATCAAGGGACAAACTCTGAAGCATGCTACTATATTCTTGTCTAGCCAAATTGATACCAAAGGATCATGGTACGTACTCTCCTCTCTTGGATGAACTGGTAAGGGAAATTATAAAACCTAATTTATGCCTCCTACCATAGTGTGACTGGTGTAATTAACCTTCCTTCAATAAGGATGAGATGCTCCAAACCATCATAAAATCAATCAAGAACATGTCCCATGGGAATTTAGTTATACAATATCTTGCAATCGATATCCCCATGTTGTTCCTTCATGACATGTTTTAGAATTATATGGGGGGACAACCATCAACTGGAGGTATGTTATATCTTCATGGTCTTTAAGGGTTAATTGAAAAGATGTAAACTACTCTGTCACCTCACTTAAATACAATGAATGGAAAACCCTAATTTTAGAATATGCTACCACAACAATGCACTTGGGTGGATGCAAAGATAGTACTTCCTAAACATATACTAAGTCTACTATTACTCCCATGTCTAAGAAGACATATCCAAAAAAGTGGACCACCGAATTTCAGAATTTTCACTATAAGATTTTCTCATAAATCGTGTTCTCTCAAAGCATGTCCAAAACTATCCTTATGTGTATCACGCGCTCCACTTATGACACCAGGTACAAAATGATGTCATGGATGATGTATATCATGAACTGGTCTAATAAGTGTTGAAATGTACGGTTCATAAGTCCCATATACACTATTGGATTATCCAAAATTTTGAAGGGAGTCACCAAGAACTCAAAAATCCATAGAAAGCCTAGAAAGTCACCCATGTTATAACCTCCCCTCAAACCTGATGCTGGTGATAACCCAAACTGAGCCAAAATGCTGAGATTTACTTCACCCAAAACCAATGGTCAATGGAGTCATCAATTGTCAAAGTGGGTACTCCTTCCTAATGGTCACCTAGTTCAAGCGACCTCAATCCACACATAACATAAATATCCCTTCTTCCTTCTTAGAAAAATACAGTGGGGATTTCTAGGAGAAAACACTGGGTCTAACAAATTCATTCTTATGTAGATCTTATGACTACGCCTCCATCCCCCATAGATCTAAGGAGTAATCTAATATACTAGTGTAGACATTGTGCCATCCCTGGGAAAGGTATTTGTAGAAGTTTATATTTTAGTTAGAGAATAAATCATGAAATATCCTTAGGAATGAAAACCTCATATTCCTCCAACATTTTAGGAAATTATAAGGTCATAACATCCACTACTCCAAGGATTATATAGGAAAACTAATAATAAATTGGTTGTATCCTCCTACATAGATGATTATCCAACTCTTCTAGGGATTCATACTCACCAAATGAGGAAAATTATGTCCCACCAAATTAGATAAACTGAAACACTAAATGGTACTAGTCAAAATGGTTATGGATATTAGAAAATAATTCTATATAAAAAAGAATGTTATAGGGCCTCACCACTTTTAAGAATGATCCCAAATAAGTATATCTTTCCTCCCAATATCAGGTAACAATGTCTAAATAATTTTGTGATCACTTAATCTTCTTTACTAGAGCATCCAAACATAAGGGTCAAACAATAATGATCTACATGAATTGTTGGGTCTTAAATATTGTTTGAAATATGGGAAATTTTCGTTCTTCTATACATAAAAAAATAATATTTGTGTAGAGGATATGTTGTTCAAACCTCAAAAAACACCTGAAGCAATCAGGTCAAATACCCATACTTCCTGCGGACATCCTCCCCCTTTCCAGTTTATTCTTCAAAATCCGGGATCTCTCCAACACATTAACACATTAAAATGGACTCAAATATAAAAATATATGGAACTCATCCACCATTCCTTGACACAGCCTTATTTGGATGGCACTGACTTGCTTGCGGGTGATAAATCATGTCAAAAGTGTAAATGTCTCAGTGGGGGAAGTGTCCTTTTTCATTTCATTCCAAATTCAACAGAAAACATCACTAGAAAAGTGATACAATGACACCCAATCCTAAATTAGAGAAGTCTCGCTTCTATGAACACCATCTAGAGGGGTCCAAACCGGGCGGAACACTCACACCACTAGCTCAAGAAAGTCCTCTACCGCATGAGTATGTGGTTCTATCTCACCATGAATCATGGGTGGTATATACCTTTGAAACTCACAAACCACACTTAGTGCATATTTTTATTCTATTGATTCTACTAGAACAAACTATTTCCTATCCTAATGGGGAGCATCCACCAGAATCCTTGGAATTAGGTCAGTATGCTGCTCAACGAGAAAAGGAACTTCTCTTTGTCTACCCAGAGAAACCACCTCTTACAAAGGTATCTATACTGATACCTCATCGCAAATTAGATCATAATCATAATCCTACTATGTAATATTAGATATCTGTCATTGTGGATGTATCCAACAATATCCTATATGCACCACAGTTAGAAGTGTGTATCTAGTGATATGACTAAATATGGACATGGTAACCACAATCTATTATTACATGATTTATGGGTTTATGTTTTCCCTACAACTAGTTACTACATGTTCCATGTCAACAAGAATGTTGTCAGAGACCTAGTGAAGGGATATGTCATCCACCACACTGTCACTTGGTTCCCTGGAGAAAGATCCAAACTTGATAAACATAAATATTATTTCCCAAGTTTCCAAAAGAATCATTATAGTTAAAATATTTCAAAAATATTTTCCAAAGATGAACCTTCCTTTGAACACAAACTATTAAACACCGATTTATTAGGGATTTCATGTATAGCGGTAAACTAAATATAACACCCCATAACCACATCTAATAGTCCAAGGGTAGGCGACTAGCATTTAGTAGGCATATCATACACATGGGAGGACTTAGCCTAAAGTACCTATACACATGCACACATCGACAAACACCAATGTAATGTGGTAAGGTTAAATAAAATGGTACTATAAATTAATTTATAACATTTATCCCATAATATAGTTTAATAGAGGGAAAAATAATGCGGGTGAAAAGAAACCCCACCAAAACAGTAAAAGAGTCTAACCTATAAAAAGGGTAATTATATAAAGATGTAAAATCATGGAACCAAGTCTATTATTTTTAGAAAAACTATGCTCGACCTACTATTGGTCCACCCATAACTCCATCAAAAGTAATTTCATATATATAATAAATGACTTTTACAGGTAAATCCCTTGGGGGTATTAACATAAATTGTAGGACACCCTGAAATTAACAAATAGAAACCAAAAAAGTAGATGTAATCTATAAAACATAAATCCAAGTAAATAAATATGATAACACATATAATCCCAAAGGTAGATACCAATTCTCAAGGTGAGGAAATATCCTCACTAATAGCATAAGATTACACTAGAGGCTCAAAGGTAACATATTTCTAAGATAACTCACTCATCGTGTAATGACCCAAACTTTTGAATAATATGTTTTTTTCTAAAAATGTATGTTTTACTATTCCATAGTAAATAAAAAGTATACATGAAATGTGACCATCATGTTTTGACCGTTATATGATCAGTGGTTAATATGACCATTGGAAACAATAATAATTTTTAAATTTTATAATTATTTTTCATAAATAGAAATAATAATGGATAATTAAGGTAAAAAAGAAGAGTTTATGGCCTCATCCAGTAGACTTGGGTCGTACAAAACTTATTTTTCAGAGAAGGGGTAGGAGGTTGTGTCCCTAGACTTCTCTATACACTAAAATCAAGCCTAACTTCAACATGTTAGGCATGAATGAAATCACATATTGGTGAAGTTCCAGTTACTGGAGATTACCACTCGGGCAATGTTATCTAAGCCTCCCCAAGTTTCCATCACCATTGCACACCATACCCTTAAGTTATATTCAGGTTTTTAAGGGTTTATTTTTTAGGCCTTATATACTTAAAATGCAATCCCTTTGTTTTAATAAATTTTTTCTTTCATCATTTTAATTTTAATAATATCTTTTTTTAATAGAATATATGTTTTATTTAGATAAATTTGATATATTTATTTTTAGAAGTGAAAAAATAGCACTTTTAAGAGATTTCTCATGCATAGAGAATTATTATAGTAAAATAACCATAATGTTTGAATTTCTAATGTCAAATAAATCTAGGATAATTTTTTTTCAAAAAAATATCATTTTTTTATGAATAATATTTTTATGAATATTTTGTTAGGAATAATATTTTTTTGATGAAGAGTGATTTATTAATAGTATTATTTTTTAGAAATATTAAAAAAATGTCTTTTTTAATAATTTTTAAATAATTGATTTTGTGAAAAGATTTTTGAGAAATGAGCATACAAGGTTGCGAACAGTAATATTTTTAGAGTCAAATAAGATTGAGATAGTTTTATTTTTGAAAAGTGAATTGACTCTTTAGAATAGTAATGATTCCCTAATAAGACTTATGGAATAGTAACCTCACCTATGTATGTATAACTAAATTTTAGTCATCATTTATGGTAATGTAATATAATTATATCATAATATAAGTAAATAAATGTTTTAGAAATTATTAGAGAAGTATTATAATTTTACTTATTTAATTTAATTTAAAATGAAATGATTTTTTATAAAATAGAGTTCATATTTTTATAAATATCTAAAAATGGTTAGGGATGTTTTTTGGTATTTTTATGAAATAGTTGAATTTCTGATTAATAGTAAAAATATAGTTTTTAGTTTTCAGTATGTTTAATGACAACATAACTATGTCATAATGATATAATAAGAATGATAATATTTTTAGAGACTATTCTGGATTAAAATATCATATGAGGCATCCCAAGTGGGAAATACCATGGTAAAATAGCATTGGAAAGCCCATGGTTTTGAAAATATAACTAACGAGGTGCCCTTTAAAATTAATAAAAAAATCCCTCTATTTTAATATAAATACCTAAACATTAATTCATTCATATTCATTTCAAATTCATAATAGATGAATTTATTCTATTTATAACTACCATGGAGTCCTCTCATGGTTTCCTAAAACCATCATGGTCTCCAGAGCTGATTTCATGATGAAGATGATGGGGAGGAGTAGTTCCAAGTAGTTGGTATGGGTTGTATATAATGTTTGAAGCCTATGGGAAAATGAATTCCTCTAAGGCCTATGGGACATGTAATACTTATTCCTACGGGCCATGTAATGGTTCCAACTAACCTCTTGAAAGGTGGATTATCAAAAGTCAATAAAAATTTGAAGGCCTTAGGGCCATTGGATGATTGTAATGGAATTTCAATCATCTCTTTTCCTTTCAAGTTTTATTTTATGTGGTATGTCTTAAAAAAATTCCATATAATGTTCTTATTTTAATTTTATTCTATCCCAATACTTTTTTATGAGTCTTTTACAAATCTGTGACCCATGTCCCCTATTTTTTAATGTTTTATAAAACCATGTTTTATACCCATTAGGCTGTATAATTCTTGCCTCAAAATCTCACTATTTTTCTCATGAAATTATTTCATTTTCATTATGTGAATACCCAAACATATTTAATTTTTATATGTATTCATCAATACATATATAGTATTTAATTTATTCATTAATTGACATATAAAAAACCCTCATTCCCTTTTCTTGGGTTATAAATGACATAATGAACATGTTTTTAAGCAGTTTTCTTTTTAAAATGTGATTGTAATACAAAAACCATTTCATATATTATCTACGGGTTATTTATGAAATGTTTTATTATGATATTTGTAGAAAAAATGAAAAAAATACATATTATGGGTTCAATATCATAGATCTCCAATTCTTTGGATAAAGAAATTAATCTCTATAGATGACAAGTTTTACGATACCTTCTTAATTTTTATAACACCTTGGGGATGGACCATGGTGACATTCTTATGAATGTGTATATTAAATTTTGTACATAAATTTTCAAGTTATGATTAAATATATTATTATTATATTCCTCTTTATGAAGCCATAAGGATATTTCTCTTGTTCTTATTGATATTTCTCAATTTCACATGTAAACTATTTCACTTGTTATCCCTTATTGGGCCTTCTGCACACCCTTTCCTTTGATGTATATGCCCAGGTTATGAGATGCAAAAAGTGTACTTAGGATGAACCTTAAATAATACATTCTTTTGGAAAAGAATAATGTTTTATGTTTTCATGTATTATGTGGCTTCTTTTCCAGACACTAAACTTTAAAAGATACTTTATTTGTTAAATGTCATGTAAAATAATGTAATAAAAAGGCGTGATTTCATACTTGTTATCAAAGCATAGTTTAGTTATTTATAGAAATTAGGATATTAAAACTTTAGGAATAACTCTATATAAAATTTTATGTATAGGAAAACTTCATGGTATTTTGTTGAAATATTATGTAAGTGGTATCTACAAAAAAATCCCTACCTAGATTTGAACAGTGTGGATGTGTAACTGGTGTAGATATATCTATAGGTAAAACCTGAAACACCGCATTAAGATAGGCTCGAATGGGAACTAGTACATTAAAACAAGCCTCAATGAACACCTATTTTGTCACTCCCAGGGAACATTTTTTTTAATCACATGATTTTTATGAACCATTAAGAAATATTTATAGAAAATGTAATTTTTGATAATGAATAACTTGTTTATGCATGATGTTTTAAAAAATAAAAATCCATTAGAGTTATAATATTATTAAATGAAACAAGTTTTACACTAAGGACTTCTTCTTTTATAAAATGTTGAATATGGGAGGAACAGTGAAAAGGGTGACCATAATGGACCATGCGCTAATGACCCTCCAATGGAAGCAATAATGGATGATTTCATGAGAAACATAAATCAAATGACTTAAGTAATGTAAATATCTTGAACCAAGATAAAAGACCAATTTCACAAATAAGGGTACAATATTTCATTAAGTCCTTTATGTGTTATTGACAAAAAACATTAAATGGATCTATCAACCCATTGATTGAGGAACCATGGATAATCTATGTATAAAAGATATTTTTTTGTACTGCATAGTTCTGAATAAGAGAAAGTAACCTTGGATGTATATTGCTTAGAGGGAGAAGCTAATAAGTGGTGGGTGCTTATTAAAAACGTGGGGACAAGAAGGGATATTGAATGTATGGAGTGGGAAGAGTTTAGGGAGATATTATTTAATAAATATTTCCCTCGTTCGATGAGAATGAAAATAGATAATGAATTTTGTAAGCTGAAGCAGAAGTAGAATGAATCTGTGGGAATCTATGAGAGGAGCTTCACAATTCCTTCATGTTACACCTCTAGATTTTTCGTGGATCCAAATGTTAAGTTTGACGTATTATTTAGTGGACTAATACCTCATATACGGAAGAATCTAGCCAATAGAGACTATGAAATCTATGAAAAAATCGTAAAATGTGTTGTGAAAGTCAAACTGGAGTTCAGTGAGACACAATGGTCCCATAAATCCATGGAAAGGGATATATCAATAGATCCAAGATTGGGGAGGATCATTGATCATTGAAGAGGTGGAATGAAATTTTAACTTCCCATGATTAATAAATGTGGGAAGAAGAATTTGGGGAACCTCCTACTTAGGAGAGGGATGTGTTACAAGTGTTGAAGAGATGACCATATCACTCGGAATTATCATAGTGAGGTGAAACCTCAAAATCCAGACACTAATGAAAAAGGGAATATGGTGTAGGTCTTAACTGAAGTACAATTCTTCAAGTGTGGATAACATGGTCTCTTTTTCAATATTTTTCTAAATCTGGGAGTAGTGGAGGGGAATCACCATCTGCCCTGGAATAGGCTAACAGAGCATGGTCGTGATTTTTCTATCACGATAGCTGAAGTTGAATTTCAAAATGACATGGTGGTAGGTACTCTTATTTTTCTCTCAAAGCTATAAAGTAAATTGTTTGATTCTGGTTCTATTATTTCCATTATTTCCTACATTTTTACAATGAATATAGAATCAATTACTGAGCTATTAAAGGTGGATTTATCGGTCTAGACTCCTAGAGGGATTAACCGACATCAATATTATTTAGAAACTCTACTATTTACTTTCACTAGCACAATATTATTGCATATATAGTAGTCATTCCTAGTTCGAATTTGACATTATTCTAGGGATATAGTGGAACTCACATTATAATGCTAAGGTAAAATGAAAAAGTAAGGAAATATCAGTAGTATTGAATGGAAAACCTAGAGGTATCTTCCAAAGAGATATATCTTAACATGATATTTTCCTAGAATCACCTCATATAGCCTTCTTTGTGGATTTGATCAGAGAATATAAAGAAGGAAATAAGAGTATAAGGATATAGAATGTCCCCATAATTCAAGAATGCATTGATGTATTTCTCGGGGAGTTACCTGGACCCCCAATAAATAGAGAGGTAATGTTCTCTATTGAATAATGTTTGGTTCCATGCCGATTTCAAAAACCTTATATTGAATGGTGAATGTGGAGAAGGATGAATTAAAAATGAAACTCCAAGATCTTTGGGGTAAGGGGTTTATCTAGCTAAGTGTGTCTCCATGGAGAGAACCTATTCTCTTTGTGAAGAAGAAGGATGGATCGATGTGTTTATGCATTGATTATAGATAACTGAATGGGATCATATTAATGAATAGGAACCATTTTTCAAGAGTTGATGATTTATTAGACCAACTTAATGGGGATTAGTTCTTCTCCAATATTTATCTTCGATTGGTTTTCATCAATTTTGGGTGAAGAAATAAGATATTCTGAAAAGCACCTACCAATCCAGATATAGGCATTATGAGTTTTATTTATTCCCTTTGGATTGACTAATTCATACACAATTTTTATATATTTGATGAATAGATTAATTAAATACTACCTTGATAACATTGCAGTAGTTTTTATTAATGATATTCTAATATATTCCAAAATTAGGGAGGACTATAAAGAACATCTATGTAATATTGCAAACTGTAGGGAAGGATGGATTGTTTGGAAAGTTTAGAAAGTGTGCGTTTTGGTTACATTATGTTTATTTCTTGGCAAACATTGTAACCAGTGAACGAAACTCTGTTGACCCAAAAAGACAATGGTTGTATGGAGTGACCTCATCCTACAAAAGAAATTGAGATTCAGAGTGTCCTTGATTTAGTAAGATATTATAGGAGGATTGTGAAAAAAATTATGACATTTTACTCCATTAACCAAGTTAACTCAAAATATTGATCAACTTCATCTATAAAAAGGTGTGTGAAGAAAGTTTTGAAGTGTTGAAGAAGATATTGGTTATTGCACCCCTATTAAATATACCTTCATTCTTATAAGGATTTGTTATTTATAGGTATGCATCTCTAAAAGGGCTTGGGTGAATCCTCGTGAAAAATGAAAAGTTGATTTCTTATACATCTCGACAGTTGAATCATCACGAGTTAAATTATCCTATTCATGATCTTGAGCTAGATGCTGTTTTTTTTCTCTGATGATATGTACGCTTTATCTTTATGGGATGAAATGTTATATATACATATACCATAAATGTTTGAATTATATTTTCACATAGATTTAACTCAACATGAGATAGAGGATATTTTTGTAAATTCTTATAGACTATGATTTTTCAATTTGTTATCATCCTGGAAGAAAAAAAATGTTGATGCATTAAGTACGAATGACCCTCTTGTACTAGAAATTATGAGGATTCCATGAGGTCCCTTGATCAAAGACCTAGTGGAACTAGACATGGAAATAATAAGTGATGCGACATCATCAACCCTATCCCATATTATTTCTCAACTATCATTACTAGAGAATATCATGAAATATCTAAAATAGGATCCTCTATTACATAATAATTTTGAGGCTGTGAAGGATGAGAAGTTTTCTAAGTTCAATATTGATCAAGAAGGTGTAGTAAAATTTCTTACAAGACTGTGTGTTCCATATATTTAGAAAATAAAGAAGGATATGATAGATGCAGATCATAAATCTACATTCTCTATAAATCTTATAAAAATGAAAATGTATAGGGACCTTCGTGATCACTATTGATTGGATAACATGATAAGATATATTGCTGACTACACTACAGGGTTCCTAGTGCATCAATAAGTGAAAGAATAGCAACAAATTATTAAAGGGGTATTACAACCACTACCCATACCAGCATAGAAGTGGTAAATTATAACTATGGGCTTTTTCACTGGTCTCTTAAGAACATCCAAAGGAAACAATGCGATATGGGGTAGAGAGGACCATCTCTCCAAGACATCCAAAATTATCTCTATTTAGGAAGATTTTTCTCTTGATCAACTTTCTAGGATATATGTGAATCAAGTGGTAAGGCTACATGGATTTCGACTAACTATCATATTTGACCATCACCCAAGGTTCACATCATAATCTTGGAGAAGTATTCAACATGCAATGTGTATTGAATGGAATTTCAGTACGGCTTATCACCCTCAAACTAAAGCCCAATATGAAAGGACTATTCATACACTCAAGGACATGTTGAGAACATGATCAATGGAATTTAAAGGTGGATGAGATCAACATCTCCCATTAGATGAGTTCTCTTATAATAACAACTTACATTGAAGCATTCAAATGGAACTCTATAAAGATATGTATGGGATGTGATTTAGAACTCCATCTTTTTGGGATGAAACTAGTGAGAGAAATATTTTTAGGACTAATATTGTTTAAGAGATGATATAAAAGGTTCACGCCATAAAATAACACATTACGATTGCTCAGAGTCCGCAGAATAGCTATGTTGAAAACCATTGAAGGGACTTGTAGTTTGATTTTGGTGATAAGGTCATCATTCAAATTTCTACATGGAAGAAATTCATGAAGTTTTGGAAGAAATGAAAGCTCATTCCTACATATATTGGCCCCTATGAAATCCTTGATCTCATAGGTGCAATGTCCTATCGACTTTAACTTCTCCAAATATATCTCAATCTCATGATGAGTAGATAGTGGAGATCTTGGATCGTAAAGACAAGGTAATAATGATCTTTTGAAGATTTATTATATCTAACCTTTATTTTATTCCATCCTTCGAATAATAAAAATATATTTCAAGTTTATGTATGACCTACCGTCTCCATGTACAGTGTAATTCATTATCATTATCTCTAAATATCATGGATGAATATATATATATATATATATATTTATTTATTTATAAAATAAAGATATATTGTATTCATATAATTATTAATATTTTGGAGGTGATTGAACCAAGATAAATGTACAAGGACTGGAACAACTGAACTAAAACACTCTTGAAAATTGAAATAATTAACACTTATAAATGACAATTTTAAAAAGGGATTATTGAAAGAAGTTTGTGTTAAATTATTATAAAGGGATCATATATGATATTATAAGAGTGAAAATTAATATTTTATTGAATTATAATAAATTAAAATTTAGTATATAAGAGGTTATAGTGCTTTCGAATCAAGGAGAACTTGAGGTAAGGGTTTTATGTTATAATGTCATTGTTTAACCAGATTATTTATTATTAACTTTTAAATAATGGAATATTATGATATATCTTTCAAGAAACTCATGAATTTTATTCTATACTATTTATTTCATGAAATTTTATTTTTTATATTCATTTACCTTATATTAAGTATAGAAGATTTTGAAAAATATTTTTTTATGGAAAATTTACTTCATTTCCCTCTTCAGTCGAAAATACTTTTTCTTCCATATCTATTTTTTCTAAAAATGTTTTAAAGAATGATTTTACTATTAACAAATAGTTTTTTAAATTTATTTTTACCCATGTTTTACTTTTTTACAAATGGATTGAATGTAATATTCTTAACATTTTACAAATGAGGTACTTTGTGACTTTTCTGATAAAAGAATGGAAGGAATATATTTTAAAATAATACAACATGAATGTATTTTCCCAATTTCATGAATAATTGTTTCTTTGAATATTACTTTATAAGTATACATGGTCATTTTTAAATAAAATTTTTCCTTTATATTTTCACAATTTTTTAAATAAATTTTTTCAAAATGGAATGGTTATTTTCCTCAAGAATTTTTTAATGATATTTTAATAGTATTTTTATTCATCAAAGAAAGAAATGATTTATTTCACATATGATTTACCATGTATATGATCCAAGTATACCATCCTTATTCTATATATATATGGTTTATTAATATAACGTCAAAAATTTTATGAAACCAATTTATTTTCTATGGGTTGTGATCCAAGTATATTGTTTATTTTATATAAAATTATGAAATGTTTATTAAAACATTTTCTTTTAAATAGGTACCATCTGATGAAATATTTATAAAACCAATTTATTTTCAAGGTTTATGATATGATGAATGATTTGTGAACTTTTTCCACACATAGGTATAATTTTCATTATGTGATGGTTGGGACCTATATCTCCCTCAAATGCATTGAATAAATATTGATATCTCATGAGATAAATTGGACAGGAGTAGGGAGTGAACCCTGTTTGGTAAGAGACCTCATCTACTATGATTATATTGGAAGTGAACCTTGACTACTATTATTTTTTGGGGAGTAAACCAATAAAAATAAGATATTACATTCAGTGAGACTTTTCTACTGAGAAAATTATTTTATATACTTATGTGTATGCCACAATTCTATGTCTAATGCCAATGATATTCTCACGTGGCTCATGTTATTTGATTCCTTTATGATTCATTTCTTATAAACAATCACAATTTATTCCATGAATCAATATTATTATCTATGATATGAATGGTTTATTAATCAAATGTTATGCTCAAGTTCTTATTCCATTTTTCTCTTGTTATGATTATATGACCATTGATATCTCTCTTGTTTAGACTTACTGAGTATCTGAGATCACCCTTTTCTTATGTTTGATTTCCCTAGGTTATTAATAAAGTTATTAATTATGATATTACTCAGAAGGATTCAATTTTTGAAGATATAATTATTAGAAAATTTATAACTATTATGAACAAAAATTTTATGTTTTAATTTTTATTAAGATACTAGACCTGAACCATTAAGACATTGATTGTTATGTTATGTAAATAATATTCATCTATATAGATGAAATATATTTGTATTAAAAGTATGGATCAATGAAGTTGGTATTATAGAAAATATTAGTTAATATTCGGTAACTAAAATGAGAAAATATTTGTAATAACCCTTAGGATATGTCTATGTATAGGATAAAATATGAATGTTTTGGTAATTACCATGAATGAACTTGCTTAAACCTAAAGTTTTGTAGAATAAGGTGTCATGATTTAGACATCCTATAAATTATATTTTTCATGATTATATGGTTTCCCACTATGCATATTATTTCTGACACTATGATTTTTGGTTTAGTAAATGGATAGAACCTGAAAGGATCATTTTAACATTGATTGAAATGGAAAAGAAAATGATTTTAATCAAGTTTAACCAAATGTTTATGGGATAAAAAATTCATAATCTTTTTTATATGATCACAAAAAAAATTCAATCTATGAATCATATAGATATTCTAAACAAGAAATGGAGTGAATAACATTCGATCGATTCCTTCAAGAGGAAATATTCAACTTCTTTTAGTGGTCCTACTAATACACTATTTAGTGAGAAATATATCAGTACCACTGAAAGGATATTTTTGTTCTTCAATTTTCATAACATGAGAATGTTATTTTAGTTTTTTATAATTTATAATGACAAGTAGATCGACAGAAGACTCTTATCAAGAGCATGATAGAAAAATAAAAAATTGAATCTATGTAGTAGGAAAAATTTAAAATGTTTTTTTGACAAGTACATTCCTCATTTTATTTAATGACAATGGAGAAATAACTCATTCAGTTAAAGTAGAAGGATAATGGGTATATTTTAAAATATTATGAAAATTTGAAAAGACTTGTGAGGTATGTTTCAGGTATTAGCATCCAATATGGATATAAATTTGACGGATTCTTTAGTGGTATAAAAACAAGTCTCCAAAGGGTGTTATCCATAATTTACATTAGTCTCTATGAAGATATTAGTAAATTTTCTATAAAGGATTATATGGATATTTTATTTAACCATCGATCTCAGGCTTTTATTAAGAAAAGAATAATAAAATTAAAAGGAAATTCTAAAAACCATAGAGAGTAGAAGATGAACCCTAATTTATGATAGAATTCTTGAAGGAATAATGGTGGAAAATTTATTAAGGGAACTAGAAAGTGTTCCAATTGATGAAATTAAGTTCATCAGAAAATTGAATACTGATGTGATTGTAATAATTTAGCTAATTATGAAAATAGATAAAAAAACACCACAGAATACACCACCAACCATCCATTTTCTTAAATTAAAGGAGTATGGTAATTGTACTAACCAGTTCCAAAATATGAAGGTTAATGATGAAGATTGATGAAAATAACCTCTTAATCCTTGGGACAAAGGGAAATCACATGCAATCACTATTCTTGATGAGGGATATGATAATGAAATGGTGAAAGGTAAAATTATTGTCCACTCTATTACTTCTAATGTATTATTTTATTCCTGATTTACCAACTATTTTATATCTAAATAATTTAATTATGGTATCATAATACCGTCTCGAACATTAGATGTTGAGTTACTAATAAAAATCCCTTATAGTAAGAAGATTACATATCAAGTTTATGATTCTTCTCTTGCAAAATTTTATGGTAATTTGTTTCCTGAAAATATATTTATTCTACCTCTAGTTCAATTCAATGTTGTTTTGGGCATGTATTGTCTTTATTTTTATAAATACAACATCAATTTTTAATTAAGGTATGATACTATTGATATTATGAACCAAAATTTGATCTCTTATCAATGTAATAACAAAAATGAACATTTGATGGAAATTACATCCATCATATGAGTTCTAATTTATTTTAAAAATGGAAAGTTATCTTAGATTGTTGGGGGAATATAAAATTATAAGATATTCCAATTGTTTGTGAGTTTATTTCTGTATTTACAAAATAGATTTTTGGTCTTCCAATAAATCCTGAAATTCATTTTTAAATAGAACTCATACCTTGTGATTGTAACACCCGAGACTTTTATGTTATATAAATCATCAAAGGAATCTTTTTCTACACAACACTTGCTTGGCTTGCTTTACACGCAATCGCGACCTTCCTCGATAGCTTGCGTCGTACGCAATACCGAGTTTCACTAAAAAACAATATGCTATTAAAACTAGTCGTTATGAATAGTAATAACCACTTTTTGAAATGTTATAAATTTTATTTTTCAAAATGGACTTCATTTTTGGACTCAGAATATCGAAATTAGCCTAGGGTGAAATTTTGGTATTTTTCTGAAAACTTTCAATTTTTGATGAATAGTGAAACCACTAAGTGGTAGGTTAAAAAACAGAATTTTGCATAAAACTTAATTTTACCACTTCTGTGAATGGAATTTCAAAAATCCGAGAGACACGGTTAATATCAAGGACTAAAATGTGGTTCAATGAGATGAAAATAATTTTTTTGGTGAATAGTAACTTTTTACTTTTTTTACCGCGGTTAATAGTAAATAGGGTAACTAAGGGTAAATATGATATTAATATTACCCTAACACATGTCCTAATTCTATTGGACAAGTGTAATTCGACCAAAAACAAACTTAGGAATAAAATATGACCATTTAGGCCCACTTGGATTAGATTAGGACATTTATTATTAATTTATTTAAAGAAGGGTTAAAATAGTTAAAATCAAAGTTTAATAAGTAAATCATTTTTAATATGGGTTTATACATAAGATAAATTCGATTGTAAATATTCATTAGAAAGCTAACAAGATTTCCTACATGATGGTATTTTATTTGTAATTTTTAGACATCAAATAATTTAATTTATTTATGACACAAAGATGATGCAGTAATTATCTTATTAGTGAAATATTGACAAAATTGATGTTATAAACACCAAAATAAATATAATTTGAGACTTTTTATGAATTCCACTAATTTTCTAGGTTACTATGATATATTATTGTTGATTTAATCAACTTTTTTCGAACATATAATTCTGTTATGACTTTTACAAAAATCATATATCAAATAGTGTCAAAATTGACACAAAATAGTTTTTAAATCAAATATTATATTATTAATTGTTATTTTATTCCTAAAAATCTAAGGTTCGGCCAAATGAATTAGATAAGGATATATATATTAATAATAAACAATTTCTGGTTATTTTGGCATGTTATAGTAAGTGTATTAATCATATAGTGAAAGAAAACAAAAACACATGGTAAAAGTTAAATTATTTAACTTAGAGTTAAATCTAATTGATAAGGTTAAAATAATACCCTAAACTTGTCTAAATCCTATTGGTTGATAGGATTTAGACCCTTCCCCACTTTATCTTCGAAATAAGACCCTTTGGAACCATTATAAACCGATTTTAACTTTAATATAAAATAATATTTTGAGATATTCCTAAGGTGCCCCTCTCCTCCCTTATAAAAGGGCACCTCCTCCCCCTCCCCCTCAGACCAAATTGAGCACTCAAGCTCGGCCAACCCCTGCCATTTTCTCCTCTCCACTTCCCTAGAATAATCCTAGAGGTCCTGGTCTTCTCCAAAGACCAATCTTAGTTCCTTAAGTGGAGGATTCAAAGAGGCGTTCCAAAGAAGAGGTAATATTCATTACCGATCTTTTCAATTTCTTTCTTCTTCAAGTTCTTCTTCTTTAGTTGTTTCATGATGAAGTAATAACATCAGTATTACTTACATACTGATATGTTATTATAAATATGAAACAACCCTAATTCACCTCCTATCCATCCTACGGAAAAATGAAATCACCGCGCGTGCGTACGTACGGAATACCGTCTCCACGCCGTGGTGTAATCTATTTTCCACCATCACCTTACAAGGATGGGTATAATGGTGTAATGAGTAACTACATATGATTATTATGAAGTAATATTGATACTGAAATAATATATATATACTCCAATACAATTCCACGATCATAGTAACGATATCATCACTCGTGCGTACGTACGGAATACCGTCTCCACGATGTGATGCGACTCGTTCTACATGATCTTCATTTCATAATGATTATATAAGTGAATTGAATGAATGAATATGGTATATACTACACTAATACCATTCTGGAAATGAATTATCTATAACCTAAATATAAGAATAATAATTTATTCGACAAAACACGCATAAGAACAAAAAGTTATAAAGACCCGAGTAACAAGTAACAATGAAATATTACTAACAAGAATCTAATAATATGACCATATATGATATCATATAAATATGTATGATTCTGGAATAAGTCAATAACATTATTTAAACCATTATACAGGAGCTTCGGACACGAACGAAGCAAATCGGACCTAAGGTAAGGGAAAATACCACAATCTCATTTTTATCCGAGATTGTTTATTCGTAAGTATTTACTGGGGTGTATTTTATCATCCACATCCATGTTCCCTCAATATGTAATATTGTTTCCATCCACTTACAATAGTTTAAATCCAATTTTACCCTTCGGTGAGTTTTTAGTAAAGAATAAGAAAGGAATCTTTTGCCGTTTTTTCGTACGAGGTACTTTTTGACTTTTCCGACAAAAGTACGAAGAATGTTTTTTTAACTTATACGGCATGAATGGATTTTTAAAACATTATTTCCAAGAAGCTTCCTTTAAAAATTTTCAAGTTTATTTTTAATCAAATTCTTTATTTTAAAGTTGTATGACATGTTATGAAAAGAAAAATGTTTTTGAAGAAGAAAGGATATTTTCCTCAAGAATGGAGTTCAAGTGTTTTATCAAAATTATTTTCCATCTAAGATAATAAAGGGATCTGATTTTATCCCTATTATTACATTGATTTGATCATGTTGTGATGGAATTATTTTTATGAATTCCTTTATGTTATATGAATTTATTTATGATGTCATGATGTTTCAAGAATCCCATTTTTGTTACATGTGTTATGTGATGATGTATGTTTTATGATTATGTGGCACACATAAGAAAGGATTCATTATAAGATGGGTGGGACCTATATCTCCCTCCAATGCATTGGGTAAAGATTTTATATCTCATGAGATAGACATGGCTGGAACGGAAGGTTATTTCGGTTCAGTGATACAGGACTGAAACGAGGAGTGAACTCAGTTCAGAAAGGGACTTTGTCCACTAAGATAGTCTTGGCAATGAGTCATGACTAACAAGAAATGATTTTCCATGATTATGTGTGCATGCCACAAAGTTTCAAGTTTTATGTTATGATTATGGGGATCTCATTTTCACTTCTATGATTTATTCCATGTTAAGATATTATGATCTCTTTTGCAGGTTTTGATTTTCAAAAAGATATGATATGATTTTTATTTCCTTTATTTGCCCTTGCTGAGCATTTGAGCTCACCCTTTTATGTTTTCTTTTCCCCAGGTCAGGAAGATGGATATTAAGTAGAATATGCTAAAAGGGACCCTAGATATGATGAAATAAATGGGAGACACTGTAGAAGATTTATGAACCAGTTGTTTATGTTTCCCTGTTTCTAAAGACACTATACCTATACGGTCCTTTGTGGTTTTGTCATATGTTGTAATAAGTGTGCTTCAATTTTGAAGTATTAACAATGTATGTAATGTATGGGTCGTTATAGTTGGTATCAGAGGAAAGGTATAGTCATCCTTTGGAAACTAGGATGTGAAAGCCTTAGTAAGAACCCTAAGGATAAGTCTAAGCATAGAACACAATCTTAGTGTTTTAGAAATGTCCTTGAATAACCTAGGATAAGACCTTAAGCATGAAAATTTTATTCTTGAATTATGTGGTTTTCCTATTATAATTAGTGTTGCTCACACTATTCTTCTTGGTTTTAGTCAATGGCTGGAACCCGAAGGAACCGTGTTAATGCGGAATGTGATGGGAAATGCAATGATTGTCCCCCTGAGCAACCAAACGATATGGGAGCTGGAATGCAAAATCTTGTAGCCATGCTCACACAACTTTCTCAAGCTATGAATCATGCAGGATTTCCAAACGAGCAAAGGAGGGAACAACATTCTGTTGAATCCTTCATGAGGCAGCGTCCACCTTCTTTCAGCGGGTCTACTGATCCATTAGTTGCTGAACAATGGATTAGTACTACTGAAAAGATATTTTCAGTTCTTCAATGTTCTGAACATGATAAAGTCATCCTAGCAGTGTATCGTTTGGAAGGAGATGCTGATCAATGGTGGAATCTTGTTAAGAATACGAGGCAAAGGGATGAAATTGAGTCTATGGAATGGGATGAGTTCAAGAACTTATTTTTCAATAAGTACTTCCCTCGTATTCTCCGAACAAAGATGGAGAAAGAGTTCCTTGAACTGAAGCAAAGGGATGATGAATCTGTTAGTACCTATGAAGCAAATATTACAAGACTTGCAAGGTACGCTTCTGGTATTATTATCCAACCTGAGAGTAAGATCGATCGATTCTTTAGTGGCTTAAAACCAAGTCTTCGAAGGGCGTTAGCCATAAGGGACTTCAATAGCTACGAGGAAATCGTTCGATGTGCTCTCAAAGTCGAGATGGAGATTGGAGTAACCCATCAGTCACATGGGTTTGATAAGAAGAGGAAGATGGAATTCAAAGGAAACTCTAAAGAGCACACTGAAAAGAAGATGAACTTTCCCTTATGCTCAAAGTGTGGAAAGAAACATGGAGGAAGTTGTCTTAAAGGGACAAGTAAATGTTTTAAATGTGGAAAGGAAGGTCATCGGGCATTTGAATTCCGTGATAATGGGAAGAAGATGTCTAATGATGCAAACAAAGGAAGGGATACACAGGATGAACCTACTACACTTCAATGTTTCAAGTGCAAGGAGTTGGGGCATTATGCCAATCAATGCCCAAATCCAAGGGTTGATGATGATGGTCGACGTCAACAAACTCTTAAGGATAAAGACAAAGGAAAGTCACATGCAATTTCTATCAGCGATGTGGAGTACGATAACGATGTGGTGAAAGGTACACTTACCATCCACTCTAAAGTAGCAAATGTTTTATTTGATTCTGGATCCACCCACTCTTTTATTTCTGAAGACTTTTCTAAGGGTATCACCGTATTACCTCAACAATTAGATGTTGAGTTAGTTGTGACAACACCTAATGGCACATCAATCGCATCAAAAGTTTATAATTCTTCTCCGATCGAAGTTTATGGGAAAGTGCTTCATGCAAATCTTGTGATCCTTCCTTTAGTGGAATTTGATGTGATTATTGGCATGGATTGGATTTCTCTACATGGAGCTCATATCAATTGCCAAAGAAGGGAAGTCACATTTCATATTCCAGATCAATCTACGATCGTCTATCAATGCAAAGATGAACATAACCTTCCAGTGGAAATTCCTTCCATCTTATGGGTCATGATTCCACTAAATGAAGGTTATTTATCTCAAATGGTTGGAGAGAAACTTACGATTAAGAATATGCCCATTGTACGAGAGTTTTATGATGTCTTTCCGGAGGAATTACCAGGTCTTCCACCAAATCGTGAAGTTGAGTTTTCAATAGAACTCGTACCGGGTGCTTTGCCTATTTCAAAGACACCTTATAGAATGGCCCCAATTGAGTTGCAGGAATTGAAGAAGCAACTCCAAGAGAATCTTGATAAGGGATTCATACGCCCTAGTGCGTCACCTTGGGGAGCACCTGTTCTATTTGTTAAGAAGAAAGATGGATCAATGAGACTCTGCATTGATTATCGAGAACTTAACAAGATCAATATCAAGAACAAATATCCTCTCCCACGCATTGATGACTTGTTTGACAAACTACGCGGAGCTCAATACTTTTCCAAGATTGATCTTCGTTCAGGGTATCATCAATTAAGGGTCAAAAGGGAGGATATACCAAAGACGGCTTTCCGTACAAGGTATGGACACTATGAATTTATAGTGATGCCATTTGGTCTTACTAATGCCCCTGCTATCTTCATGGATCTAATGAATAGAGTCTTTAGAGACTATCTTGATCAATTTGTGGTAGTCTTTATAGACGATATTCTTGTCTATTCAAAGAGCAAGGAAGAGCATGAAGATCACTTGAGAATTATATTGAAGACCCTGAGAAAGGAGAAGCTTTATGCCAAATTTACCAAGTGTGAATTTTGGCTTCAAAAAGTTGCATTTTTGGGTCACATAATCTCAAAAGAGGGGATATCTGTGGATCCAGCAAAAACAGAGGTTATCGAAAGATGGTCGAGACCAACCACAGTAACTGAGATCCGAAGTTTTCTTGGTTTGGCTGGATATTATCGACGTTTTGTAAAAGATTTTTCACGATTATCTAATCCACTCACCAAGTTGACTCGGAAAGGAGTTAAGTTTGTCTGGACAGAGGAATGTGAAGAGAATTTCAAGGAGTTGAAAAGAAGGTTATCCAGTGCACCTGTGCTCACACTGCCTTTTAGTGGAGAAAAGTTTGTGATCTACAGTGATGCATCCAAGAAGGGATTGGGGTGTGTTCTTATGCAAAATGATATGGTGATAGCTTATGCCTCACGACAGTTGAAAATCCATGAGCAAAATTACCCAACACATGATTTGGAGTTGGCTGCGGTAATCTTTGCATTAAAGATTTGGAGGCATTACCTTTATGGTGAAAGGTGTGATATTTATACTGATCATAAAAGTTTAAAGTATATTTTCACACAAAAGGAGTTGAATATGCGTCAAAGAAGATGGTTGGAGCTGATTAAGGATTATGACTGCTCAATCCATTACCACCCTGGGAAAGAAAACAAGGTGGCAGATGCATTAAGTCGACAAGACCATGCTAGTTTATCCATGATAAGGATCACAAAAGATCCAATATTTATGGATTTACAAAGGATGGATCTTGGAATTATAATGGGAGGGGAAAAATCTTATCTTTCTCAAATGAATGTTCAACCATCTATACATGTGAAGATTAAAGAGGCACAGAAAGAAGATGTCGAGTTACAAAAGAAGGTGAGAAATGTTCCTGAATTCAACCTTGATTGTGATGGGATAATAAAGTTCAGGAATCGGGTTTGTGTTCCTCCCATCCCCGAATTAAAGAAGGAGCTGCTGGATGAGGCTCATAGTTCTTCATTCTCTATTCATCCTGGAAGCACGAAGATGTATAGGGACCTGAAAGAGTACTTCTGGTGGGATGGCATGAAAAGAGATGTTGCTGAATATGTCTCTCGATGCTTGGTTTGTCAACAAGTTAAAGCTGAGAGACAGAAGTCTAAGGGGATGTTACAACCATTACCCATACCCGAATGGAAATGGGAAAACATCACTATGGACTTTGTCACAGGACTTCCTAAAACATCCAAAGGCAATAATGCTATCTGGGTCATAGTTGATCATCTTACAAAGTCTGCACACTTCATTCCTATTAGAGAGGATTTCTCTCTAGATCAGCTTGCTAGGATATATGTAAAGGAAGTGGTAAGATTGCATGGAGTACCACTTTCTATTATATCTGATCGGGATCCGAGATTTACCTCGAAGTTCTGGCGAAGTCTTCAGCATACTCTGGATACAGAGTTGAGTTTCAGCACTGCTTATCATCCCCAGACAGATGGTCAGTCTGAGAGAACAATTCAAACCCTAGAAGATATGTTGAGAGCTTGCTCTATGGATTTCAAAGGAGGTTGGGATCAACACCTACCTTTGGTGGAATTTTCTTATAATAATATTTTTCACTCCAGTATTCAGATGGCTCCTTATGAAGCTCTCTGTGGAAAGAAATGCAGGACTCCAACTTGCTGGGATGAAGTTGGGGAACGAGAGCTATTAGGACCTGATCTTGTTGATGAAATGGCAGAAAAGGTCAGATCTATTCAACAACACATAAGAGCAGCTCAGAGTCGACAGAAAATTTATGCCGACAACCGAAGAAAAGACCTAGAGTTTGAAGTGGGTGATAAAGTGTTCTTACGAATATCTCCCTGGAAGAGGGTTATGAGATTTGGAAAGAAGGGGAAGTTGAGCCCTAGATATATCGGTCCTTTTGAAATACTGGATCGTGTTGGAAAGGTAGCTTACCGATTAGCGCTTCCACCGAATCTCTCTCAAGTTCACGATGTGTTCCATGTATCTCTCCGGAGAAAGTACATACCTGATCCTTCACATGTACTCAGCTCAGAAGTTGTACCACTGGAGCAAGATCTTTCTTATGAAGAACAACCGATAGAGATTCTGGATCGTAGAGAAAAAGTCCTACGAAACAAGACCACTCGCTTGGTTAAAGTTTTATGGAGGAACCACCAACTTGAAGAAGCTATATGGGAGCTTGAGGATATGATGAGGGAGAAGTATCCTCATCTGTTTGTTACAAAGTGACGAATTTCGAGGGAGAAATTCTTTTTAAGGGGGGTAGAATGTAACACCCAAGACTTTTATGTTATATAAATCATCAAAGGAATCTTTTTCTACACAACACTTGCTTGGCTTGCTTTACACGCAATCGCGACCTTCCTCGATAGCTTCCGTCGTACGCAATACCGAGTTTCACTAAACAACAATATGCTATTAAAACTAGTCGTTATGAATAGTAATAACCACTTTTTGAAATGTTATAAATTTTATTTTTCAAAATGGACTTCATTTTTGGACTCAGAATATCGAAATTAGCCTAGGGTGAAATTTTGGTATTTTTCTGAAAACTTTCAATTTTTGATGAATAGTGAAACCACTAAGTGGTAGGTTAAAAAACAGAATTTTGCATAAAACTTAATTTTACCACTTCTGTGAATGGAATTTCGAAAATCCGAGAGACACGGTTAATATCAAGGACTAAAATGTGGTTCAATGAGATGAAAATAATTTTTTTGGTGAATAGTAACTTTTTACTTTTTTTACCGCGGTTAATAGTAAATTGGGTAACTAAGGGTAAATATGATATTAATATTACCCTAACACATGTCCTAATTCTATTGGACAAGTGTAATTCGACCAAAAACAAACTTAGGAATAAAATATGACCATTTAGGCCCACTTGGATTAGATTAGGACATTTATTATTAATTTATTTAAAGAAGGGTTAAAATAGTTAAAATCAAAGTTTAATAAGTAAATCATTTTTAATATGGGGTTATACATAAGATAAATTCGATTGTAAATATTCATTAGAAATCTAAAAAGATTTCCTACATGATGGTATTTTATTTGTAATTTTTAGACATCAAATAATTTAATTTATTTATGACACAAAGATGATGCAGTAATTATCTTATTAATGAAATATTGACAAAATTGATGTTATAAACACCAAAATAAATATATTTTGAGACTTTTTATGAATTCCACTAATTTTCTAGGTTACTATGATATATTATTGTTGATTTAATCAACGTTTTTCGAACATATAATTCTGTTATGACTTTTACAAAAATCATATATCAAATAGTGTCAAAATTGACACAAAATAGTTTTTAAATCAAATATTATATTATTAATTGTTATTTTATTCCTAAAAATCTAAGGTTCGGCCAAATGACTTAGATAAGGATATATATATTAATAATAAACAATTTCTGGTTAGTTTGGCATGTTATAGTAAGTGTATTAATCATATAGTGAAAGAAAACAAAAACACATGGTAAAAGTTAAATTATTTAACTTAGAGTTAAATCTAATTGATAAGGTTAAAATAATACCCTAAACTTGTCTAAATCCTATTGGTTGATAGATTTCGACCCTTCCCCAATTTATCTTCGAAATAAGTCCCTTTGGAACCATTATAAACCGATTTTGACTTTAATATAAAATAATATTTTGAGATATTCCTAAGGTGCCCCTCTCCTCCCTTATAAAAGGGCACCTCCTCCCCCTCCTCCTCACACCAAATTGAGCACTCAAGCTCGGCCAACCCCTGCCATTTTCTCCTCTCCACTTCCCTAGAATAATCCTAGAGGTCCTGGTCTTCTCCAAAGACCAATCTTAGTTCCTTAAGTGGAGGATTCAAAGAGGCGTTCCAAAGAAGAGGTAATATCCATTACCGATCTTTTCAATTTCTTTCTTCTTCAAATTCTTCTTCTTTAGTTGTTTCATGATGAATTAATAACATCAGCATTACTTACATACTGATATGTTATTATAAATATGAAACAACCCTAATTCACCTCCTATCCATCCTACGGAAAAATGAAATCATCGCGCGTGCGTACGTACGGAATACCGTCTCCACGCCGTGGTGTAATCTATTTTCCACCATCACCTTACAAGGATGGGTATAATGGTGTAATGAGTAACTACATATGATTATTATGAAGTAATATTGATACTGAAATAATATATATATACTCCAATACAATTCCACGATCATAGTAACGATATCATAACTCGTGCGTACGTACGGAATACCGTCTCCACGATGTGATGCGACTCGTTCTACATGATCTTCATTTCATAATGATTATATAAATGAATTGAATGAATGAATATGGTATATACTACACTAATACCATTCTGGAAATGAATTATCTATAACCTAAAGATAAGAATAAGAATTTATTCGACAAAACACGCATAAGAACAAAAAGTTATAAAGACCCGAGTAACAAGTAACAATGAAATATTACTAACAAGAATCTAATAATATGACCATATATGATATCATATAAATATGTATGATTCTGGAATAAGTCAATAACATTATTTAAACCATTATACAGGAGCTTCGGACACGAACAAAGCAAATCGGACCTAAGGTAAGGGAAAATACCACAATCTCATTTTTATCCGAGATTGTTTATTCGTAAGTATTTACTAGGGTGTATTTTATCATCCACATCCATGTTCCCTCAATATGTAATATTGTTTCCATCCACTTACAATAGTTTAAATCCAATTTTACCCTTCGGTGAGTTTTTAGTAAAGAATAAGAAAGGAATCTTTTGCCGTTTTTTCGTACGAGGTACTTTTTGACTTTTCCGACAAAAGTACGAAGAATGTTTTTTTTAACTTATACGGCATGAATGGATTTTTAAAACGTAATTTCCAAGAAGCTTCCTTTAAAAATTTTCAAGTTTATTTTTAATCAAATTCTTTATTTTAAAGTTGTATGACATGTTATGAAAAGAAAAATGTTCTTGAAGAAGAAAGGATATTTTCCTCAAGAATGGAGTTCAAGTGTTTTATCAAAATTATTTTCCATCTAAGATAATAAAGGGTTCTGATTTTATCCCTATTATTACATTGATTTGATCATGTTGTGATGGAATTATTTTTATGAATTCCTTTATGTTATATGAATTTATTTATGATGTCATGATGTTTCAAGAATCCCATTTTTGTTACATGTTGAATGTGATGATGTATGTTTTATGATTATGTGGCACACATAAGAAAGGATTCATTATAAGATGGGTGGGACCTATATCTCCCTCAAATGCATTGGGTAAAGATTTTATATCTCATGAGATAGACATGGCTGGAACGGAAGGTTATTTCGGTTCAGTGATACAGGACTGAAACGAGGAGTGAACTCGGTTCAGAAAGGGACTTTGTCCACTAAGATAGTCTTGGCAATGAGTCATGACTAACAAGAAATGATTTTCCATGATTATGTGTGCATGCCACAAAGTTTCAAGTTTTATGTTATGATTATGGGGATCTCATTTTCACTTCTATGATTTATTCCATGTTAAGATATTATGATCTCTTTTGCAGGTTTTGATTTTCAAAAAGATATGATATGATTTTTATTTCCTTTATTTGCCCTTGCTGAGCATTTGAGCTCACCCTTTTATGTTTTCTTTTCCCCAGGTCAGGAAGATGGATATTAAGTAGAATATACTAAAAGGGACCCTAGATATGATGAAATAAATGGGAGACACTGTAGAAGATTTATGAACCAGTTGTTTATGTTTCCCAGTTTCTAAAGACACTATACCTATACGGTCCTTTGTGGTTTTGTCATATGTTGTAATAAGTGTGCTTCAATTTTGAAGTATTAACAATGTATGTAATGTATGGGTCGTTATAGTGATACACCTATTTCAAACAATATAAATATAATATAATTGACTGAGTTATTAAAATTGAAGAAACAATTGAAGGATAATAATTAGAATGAATTCAACGATCCATATCCATTATCGTGGGGTGCACCAGTTTTTTATCAAGAATAATGACAGATTAATGTGAAAATGCATTTATTATAAAAAATTTAACAGTATCATTATCAATAAAACGTATCATATTCCATGTATTGATGACTTATTTGATCAAATGCATGGAGACCAACATATTCTTATGATTTATCTCTATTTAGAATATCATCTATTGACAATCTAGAAGTATGATATACCCAAGATATAATTCTATACAAAGTATGGAAAATATGAATTTATAATGATGTCATTTGGTTTTACTAATTCTTTTCTTATCATCATGTATCAAATGAATATTTTTTTTGTAGATTACCTTGATTATATTTTTTAGTCTTTATAGATGATATTCTTATTTTTTAAATGACAAATGAAGAGAATGAAGATCAATTGATAATTGTGACTAAGACCACAAGGAAATATAAACTTTTTGAAATATTTATCATGTTTGAATTTTTCTTCAAAAAAATTCTTTCTTGGGTTATATAATCTCAAGTTATGGTATATCAGGAAACCCATAAAAAATAGAAGTTATTGAACACTGGTATAGACTAACCACTATGAATGAGATCTATAGTTTCTAGGTTTGGCATGATATTATCGACACTTTGTAGAGAATTTTTCACATAAAAGAAATCCACTCACCCAGTTATCTCAAAAGGAAGGGAAGTTCATTGGATGGATTAATGTGAGGAATGGTGTAAGGAACTAAAGAGAAGGCTAGTAAGAAAACTTATTATTAAACTGCCTAATAATATAGAAGGGATTGTAATATATAGTGATGTATCCAAGAAATGACTAGGTTGATTTCCTAAATAGAATGATATGATTATTGATTATGCCACATCACAATCAAGGGTCCATGAGAAAAATTACATCAACTCGTGATTTCTATTTAGCTATAGTAATTTTCATTAATGATATGGAAGAATTATCTCTATGGAGGAAAGTGAGAAATATAGACTGATAAAAAAAATTAAATTATGTTTTCACCCAAAAATAGTTGTACATGCACCAAAGAAGATGGTTAGATCTGATTAAATATTATGACTAATAAATACATTACCACCCAAGGAAAGTGACCACGGTGGAAGATTATTTGAGTTTAAATGATCATGCAAGATTTTTTATAATGTGGATCTGAGAAAAATATTATATTTATGGACAAATAGATAATGGATAATCAAATCTTAATAGAAGTGAATAAATCATAACATTCTCAAATGAGTGTTCAACCATTTATCCGTGTGAAGATTAAATAGGTATAGATGAAAGATGTAAAGGTATAAAAGAGGGTAAGAAATGTTCCTGATTTAAACCTTGATTGTGACATAATACTAAGGTTCATGAACCATGTATGTTTCCCTTTGGTACCATATTTGAAGATGGTTCTGATGGGTGAATCTCATAGTTATTCATTCTATATTAACCCTAGAATAATGGAGATTTATTGATATTTTAGACGTTATTTTTAGTGGGTTGACATGATGAGATGTATTTCATAGTATGTTTCTCAATTCGAGGAATGTTATAAAGTTAAGACTGAGAGATAGAATTATAAATTAATCATACAAAAATTACACATACTATATTTGAAATAGGAATGAATCACCATTGATTTTGTCATTAGAGTGCCCAAAAATGCTAAATCCCATAATGTTATTTTGGTTATAGTTGATATCTTTATAAATTTAGAACACTTAATTTTCATTATAAGGTGTTTCTATCTTGATAAACTTACTCTGTGATACATTAATTAAGTGGTAAGATTTGATGTTGTACCACTATCAGTTGTATCAAATTTGGATCTGAGGTTTTCCTTGATGTTTTAAAGAAGTCTACATCATGCTCTGGATATAACGATAAGTTTTAGAACTAATTATCATCCTTAGAAAGATAGTTAGTCTAAGAGGTACATTCAAAATCTATAAGCCATGTTGAGAGTTTCCTCTATGAATTTCATAGGTGGTTGATATTAACATCTTCCTGTGGAGGTATTTTCTTATAATAATAGCTTTCAATACAACATTTATATGGATCTTTAAGAATCCCTTTATGGTAGGTATTGATGAACTCAAAAAATATGGAATGAAGTTAGAGAAACTAAGCTATTGGGACCTAATATAGGAAATTAAATTGGAGAGATGTTTAGAGTCATTCAATGTCACTTAAAACATATCATAGCCAATAAAAAAGCTATGTGGACAATCATCAAGAAAAATATAGAGTTTGAAGTTGGTGAAAATGTATTTCAATAAATATCTCCCTAGAATAGGGTGCTAAGATTTGAATGTAAGGGAATGTTACGAACTAGATATATCAATCCTTTTAAAATTATTTAATGTATTGGGATAGTTTATTATCTTTTGGTCCACCCATTGAATCACTCTCAAATTCATGATGTATTCTATGTATCTCTCCCGAGGAAGTATATACTTGATAAATTACATGTAATAAACTTAGAGGTCATACAACTAGAGAAATATATTTCTTATGAATAAAAATTGGTGTAGATTTTGGATTTCAGAAATAATGTTCTCTGAAACAATACCGCTCACTCTGTCAATGACTTGTGGTGAAACCACTAGTTTGAAGAATCTATGTGGGAACCTACTGATATGATGAGACATAAGTACATTCATCTATTTTTATCGGAGTGATGAATTTTGAGGGAATATTTTATTTTAACAGGGGTAGAATGTAATACCTTGATATTTTTAGGAGATAATTCTCTTTAAATAATTCGATATCTTTCGTTACACACAACACCATGTTTAAACAAATTGAATAACATTATTAAAATATTATATATATGTTATTTCCTACTAATTGTATTGGAATGTATTAATAGTAATAAATAAATTTTTTAAAATATATTTCATACATATTTATAAAATTAATTTATTAGTTATCAAATTATTAGAAATTAAAAATATATATATTCGATAATAAAAGTGATGTTTTTATGAAAATAAAATTATCCACACAATGTATTATTTTATTAATAAATTAAATTAATCACTTTTGGTGTATAATTTTAATGAAATTTATATACTAATTACTTGATAAATTTTAAAAATATTCAACAAATATTTTTTCATTCATAGGATATGAATAAATTCAGTTTTATGTTTAAAAATGTATTTTTTCTAAAATGAATTTTTTATCGCATTTTGTGAACTTAATTTAAAAATTATTTATTCAATTTATAAATATATAATTAGAAAAAATTATTTATTTATTTATATTTAATAGATTTTAATTTGGTATATAGGACTATTATATTTTTTTCAGTATGAATAGTAACTATGGTAAAAATTATCACCTATATAAAGGGTAAATTGGGTTAATCTGAATTAAAAATAAGTGTTAAGACCATATGTTTTCAAAAAAATTATTATTATATTAATTTAATTCAACCATTATAACCTTATGATATAATATTATTAATTTAATGTAAACATACCCATGAAAATGACTTAAATATTATTTAAATCAAATAATGTTTAAAAATGTCACTATCTTTGTTTCAAATATCCATTATGTGTTATCATAAGAAAAAAACTATTTATGAATGAATATTAGTTTTAATTTGGTGAATAATAAAATTATAATCATGATTGTAATTTATTTATAATTTTTATGTTTTATATAATTAACTTAAATGCATTCAAAATCCCAATACAATATTTATTCAATTAGCGGAAAAATAAAATTGATGATTTTTTAAATATTAAAAGTGTTGTAATTGAGTAAGTTATCTTGTTACATGAGGTTTATTGGGTAAATTATATTGTAGTTTATTTTAAAAATTATATTCATTTTTAAAATTTTTATTTATGAATTTTATATCAAATTAAATTAATAGTTCCAATATTGATAATAATCAAATTTCATAAATAAAATATTTTATTAAATTATTAAAATATAGAAAAATTATTTAAATAATAAAATTTGGATATTATATGGTCGTAAATATCCAAAAATGTCCATTTTTGTTCCAATTTTCACCTTATTAGGAAAAATTACAACCCTTAAAAATTGATAATTTTGTTTCTGCATTTAAAAATTAAAATTCATTAACCAAGGGTTAAACAAAATAGTATGGTTTAAAATGACACAAAAACTTGTGTAAATTCTATTATTTAATGTGATTAAAACCCTATACTACCTTTTCTTCAAATAACATTCCATTTGGAGTAATTTTTTTAGATAATTATTTTAATAAAATTTATTAATTTTAGAAATTCCAAAATTTCTCATGACCTCAATTATAAAAGGGTGGATCTTACCTCACTTATTGACACAAATTAAGGAATTTTATCTCAAAAAAATATACATAGTTATCTAATTAACTTCCATATACACATTTTATTGGTTTTATTAATCTGAAAACACAAATTCTATATCCTTTTATATGAGATATAAAGGAATATTTTCAAAGAATATGTAATCACCTTAACAGGTCACTTTTTTCTCCTCTTCATTAACTTCTATAAATATATGGTCTTTATAATAAAATAATTAATTCATTATCCTAAATATTTTTGGAAAAAATTATGATTATTAAAATACCATTATATACCCTCTCTCCCATCAAACTAGGAGTGAAAGTATCTGTCATGTGTATGTATGGCCTAACATCTCCATGTAGTGATACAATTCATTTTTAATCACAATATTATATGGATGGGTATTGTGATGGTTTTAATGTTTATATATTAAATATATAACATAACTATACTTATTTAATGATAATATCCTGTCAAAATACATACCATCTAATATTTTATGAAATGATAATGTTGTGCATGTGTACGTGTGGACTACCACCTCCATAAAGCGATGTGATTCATTTTTATTTTATGTTTATTAAATGAATGGTAATGAGAATGAGTATTATGAATATATATGATATATATGATATAATAATAATGTTTTAATGTTGATTTAATATTTAAATTTCTTTATTCTATCTTATGAAAATTTATAACCACATTCATGCAAACGTATTGTCTAACATCTCCATAAACGGTTAAATACATTTTTTATCTCTAAATTTATAGATGGACCTAATTGTGTATATAATGAATATATATTATTTTTCTTTCATGATTAATATTATTTAGTTTAATTAAACAATAAAAATTTACAAGTACCATAACTGCCAAACAATGATTCTTATGAAAAACGAAACAGCTAACACCCAGAAATGATGGTTTTAATAAAGAATTATTAATAAAAGGTGGTTATTAATTGTTAAAAAGGGATAATATATTATATTATAACTATTAAAATGGATATATTAGAGAATTAAAAAAATTTAAAAAAATTTATATAGGAGGTTAGAGTTCTTTCAAAGTAAGGAATACTTGAGGTAAGGGTTTTATGTTATAATCTATTTGTTTGTCAGGAATTTTTATGATTAAGTTTACTGTGATAAAATATTACTATCTGTCGATAAAAAATTAATTAATTTTATTATATAATATTTATTTATTAAATATACATTTTCTCCTTTCATTTTCCTAACCTTATATACTCAAGATATTGAAAATATTTTTTAAGTAAAATCAACATCATTTATCTCTTCTATTGAAAAAATATTTTACTTCCATATCCATGATTTACAAAAAATTAATGAAGGTTTTTAATATTTAACTATTATTTTTAAAGAAATTTTTACCCATTTATGAATTTTTTTAAAATGGATTGAAAGAAATATTCTTGTCATTTTTTAAAGGAGTAACTTTGTGACTTTTCCAAAAAAGAGTATAGAAGGAATGTTTTTTATCTTATATGTCATGAATATATTTTCCCTCAATAATGACTATTTTCTTCTTTAAAAATTCTATTACATGATTACATGGTTCTTTTTCAAAAAATCCTTATTATTTTCATAGTTTTATTAAACTAATTATTTCAAAATGAAGAGTTTGTTTTCCTCAAGAATTTAGTAATGGTATTTTAATAGTATTTATACTCATCAAAGAAAAAAACCATTAATATCACTTATTATTTATTACGCGTATAATACAAAGTTACCATAATTATTCTTTCTCTTGATGTTTGATGAATATATATGACAGAATTTTTATGAAACCCATTTTCTTTCCATGGGTATTGTTTTCATGAAATGATGAAATATTTATGAAACTTATTTTATTTCCATGGATTATACTATAATGAGATGTTTATGAAACCCATTTCTTTTAATGGGATTTTATATAATTAATTCCTTTTTATATTTTGTCATACATATTAATGATTTCCATTATGTGATAGGTTGGACCTATATCTCCATCTAATGCATTGGGTAATAATTGATGTCTCGTTTGATAAATAGGACTAGAATGTGGTGTGAACCTAATTCTGTAAGATACCTTGTCCACTAAGACTATCTTAGGAGTGAAACATGATAACTAAGATGGTTTGTGGAGTGAACTAATTCCAAAATTATAGTCTTGTAAGTGATCCCAGACTACTAAGGAAATGATTTTATATTATTATGTGTATTTATTGATTTGATGTCATATTACAATGTTATGATCTCATGCAAAAAGTTCTCCAATTACTTTATGATTCATATCTTATAATATACCAATATTGATTATGTAACTTAGGATTTTGATCTATAATATGTAGGGTGTGGTTTTCAAATGATTATATCATATACTCCTACAGTTTTTCTCATGTTATTCTTATATGATCATTGATATATCTTTTTTCCCTTTATTGAGCATTTAGTCTCACCCTTCTCTAATGTTTCCTCCCCCAAGGTTATGAGGAAATAAATTATGTATGATATATCTAAAAAGGGTTCTATTTATGAACATCTAACTGTGAGATAATGTATAACTATTATAAACTAATTTTTTATATTTCCAAGTTTATAAAGATACTAGACCTATAAAATTATGGTATGGATGGTTATATTAAGTATATATTGCTATTCTATTCAGATTTAATATCTATATGTGAAACATATGGCTCGCTATACTCAACGGTTCTTTATATAAATAATCACTTTGTAAACAACGAGTTTTCATCTGAGATACCCACTCAATCAGACAAAAAATTACCAACAGATAATAAATGTTGATTGTAACACCCAGAGATTTTATGAAAAATATTCTTTTTAATTTCATTAATGTCTTGTGTTGTACGCTACACCAAAAGGAGATTTCACAACACGCATCCTTGACTTGCCTTGCATTACACGCAATCACGGCCTTCCTCGATAGCTTGCGTCGTACGTAATACCGAGTTTCACTAAACAATGATATGCTATTAAAATATTATTAAAACTAGCCGTTATGAATAGTAATAACCACTTTTTGAAATTTTGTAAATTTTATTTTTTTAAATGGACATCATTTTTGGATTCGGAATATCGAAATTATCTTAGGGTGAAATTTTGGTACGTTTTAGATAACTTTCATATTCTGATGAATAGTGAAAATTACTAAATTTTAATTAAAAACAACTTTTTTAATCAAAATAATTAATAGTGATAAATTATTAATTTGAGTGGTTTTAAAGTATATTTAGAATATATTTTTATAATTTAAAACAATGTTGGTCATTGGATGTAATTTCACATTTAAACCAGATATAAACAAGTGTCAATCTTTTGATAGTTATTATCTCTTAAAAACACGCTATTTGTTTTGACGACGGGAATTAATTTTTAAATTAGTTAATGTAACTTATTTATTTTGAATTTGATAAAATAGACACCATTTTTGAATTCATAATATCAAATATACCTTAGGCCTAATTTTTGGTATTTTTCTGGAAACGTTCATTTTTTGATGAATAGTGAAACCACTAAGTGGTAGTTAAAAAACTGAATTTTTCATAAAACTTAATTTTACTGCTTCTATGAGTGGAATTTCGAAAATCCGAGAGACACAGTTAATATCAAGGACTAAAATGGGGTTCAATGATATGAAAATAATTTTCGGTGAATAGTAACTTTTTACTTTTTTTTACCACGGTTAAAAGTAAATAGGGTAATTAGGGGTAAAAATGATCTTATTATTACCCTAACACATGTACTAATTCTATTGGATAAGTGTAATTCTACCAATAACAACCTTAGGAATATAATATGACCATTTAAGCCCACTTGGATTAGATTGGGACATTTATTATTAATTTATTTAAAGAAGGGTTAAAATAGTTAAAATCAATGATTAATAAGTAAATCATTTTTTATATAGGGTTATACATAAGATAAATTCGACTATAAATATTAATTAGAAAGATAAAACGATTTCCTATATAATGATATTTTATTTGTAATTTTTAGACTTTATATAATTTAATTTATTTATGACACAATGATGATGCAGTAAATATCTTATTAATGAAATACTGACATAATTGATGTTATAAATACCCAAATAAATGTAATTTGAGACTTTTTATGAATTCCAAAAAATTTATATGTTAATATGACTTGTTATTGTTGATTTAATTAACTTTGTTTGAACTAATCATTCTTTTATGATTTTTAAAAAAATCAATTACCAAATAGTGTCAAAATTGATATAAAATAGTCTTTAAAACAAATATTATATTATTAATTGTTATTATATTCCCAAAAATCTAAGGTTCGGAAAAATGACTTAGATAAGTTTATATATATTAATAATAAACCACTTGGGGTTCGTTTGGCTCTTTATAGTAAGTTTATTAACCTTATAGTGTAAGAACAAAAAAAGACACGGTAAAAGTAAAATTATCTAACTTAAAGTTAAAACTAAATGATACGGTTAAAATAATAAACTAAACTTGTCCAAATTTTATTGGATGATAGTATTTAGACCCATACCTACGTTAGCTTCTAAATAACTCAATTTGGAGCTATTAAAAACCGAATTTGACTTTATAATAAAATAATATTTTTAGTTATTCCAAAGGTGCCCCTCTCCTCCCTTATAAAAGGGCACTTCCTCCCTCTCTTCCTCACGCCACTTTGAGCCTTCAGGCTCGGAAAACCCCTGAAAATATATTCTCTCCACTTCCCTAGATAAATCCAAGTGGTCCTGGTCTTTTTCAAAGACCAATTTTAGTGCCCTAAAAGGAGGTCTCAAAGAAGCGCTTCAAAGAAGAGGTATTGTCCGTTACCGATTCTTTCATCTTTATTTATTCTTCCACTTCTTCTTATTTATTTGTTTCATTATGAAGTAATAACATCAGTATCACTCATATACTGATATGTTATTATAATTAAGAAACAACCCTATTTCACCATCTATCCATCCTACGGAAAACGAAATCACCGCGCGTGCGTACGTACAGAATATCGTCTCCACGCCATGGTGTAATCTATTTTCCACCACCACCTCACTTGGATGGGTATAATTCTGTAAATATTGACTATATATGATTATTGTAAAGTGATATTGATTCTAAAATAATATATATATACTCCAATACAATTCCACAATTATGGGAATGATATCATCGCTCGTGCGTACATACGGAATACCGTCTCCACGATGTGATGCGACTCGTTCTACATGATCTTCATTGCATAATGATTATATAAATGAATTGAATGAATTAATATGATATATATTACACTAATACCATTATATAAATGAGGTATCTATAACCTAAAAAGAAAAATAAGAATTTATTCGACAAAACACGCATAAGAACAAAGAGTAATAAACACCCGAATAACAAGTAGTAATGAAATATTACTAATAAGAAGCTAAGAATATGACCATATATGATATCATAAAAATACGTATGATTCTGAAATAAGTCAATAACATTATTTAAATCATTATACAGGAGGTTTGGACACTTACGAAGCAAATTGGACCTAAGGTAAGGGAAATATCACAATCTCATTTTTATCTGAGATTGTTTATACTTTGGTATTTAATGAGGTGTATTTTATCATCCACATCCATGTTTCCTCAATATGTAATATTATTTCCATCCACCTACTATTTTTTAAATCCAATTTTACCCTTAGGTGAGTTTTTAGTAAAAGATGTGAAAGAAATCCTTTGTCATTTTTCTTACCAGGTACTTTTTGACTTTTCCGACAAAAGGACGAGAAGAATGTTTTTTTAACTTATACGACATGAATGGATTTTTTAAACAATATTTCCAAGAATCTTCCTTTACATTTTTTCAAGTTTATTTTTAATCAACTTATTTTAGTTTAAAATTTTAATACATGTTAAGAAAGGAAAAAAAAATTTTGAAGTAGAAAGGATATTTTCCTCAAGAATGGAGTTCAAGAGTTTTATCAAAATTATTTTCCATCTATGATAATATATGGTTCTGTTTCTATCCCTATTAATACATTTATTTGATTATGTTGTGATGAAATTATTGTTATGAATTCCTTTATCTTATATGAATTGTTTTATGATGTCACGATGTTTAAGAATCCCATTTTTATTACACGGGTTATGCTATGATGTATGGTTTATGATTTTGTGGCACACATAAGAATGGTATCATTATGAGATGGGTGGGACCTATATCTCCCTCCAATTCATTGGGTAACGATTTTATATCTCATGAGATAGTCATGGCTGGAACAGTAGGTTTTACAGGTTCAGTGAAACAGGACTGAAACGAGGAGTGAACTCGGTTCAGAAAGGGACTTTGACCACTAATATAGTCTTGGCAATGAGTCTTTACTAATAAGAAATGATTCTATATGATTCTGTGTGTATGCCACAAAGTTTCATGTTTTATGTTATGATTTTTGGGATTACATTTCACTACTATGATTTATCCCATGTAATGAAATTATGATCTCTTTTGCAGGTTAAGATTTCCAAAAGATATTTTCTTATGAATATGATGTGATTGATATTTCTTTTTTTACCCTTACTGAGCATTTGAGCTCACACTTTTATGTTTTCTTTTCCCCAGTATATAAATAAAGGATTTAGGTTTAAAAAAAGAAGATCTTTATGTGAGATGTTGAAGATCTTTCACCACGATTAGAAGATTATATTCTGAGTTTCCAAAGACACTAAACTATTACGGTCCTTGTGTGTGTGTTTTTGATATGTACTAAGTATTCCGCAAAAGTAATGTAATGTCTATGTACATTAAGCTTCGGGTTGTTACATTGATACACAAATTAGGAATCCAACCGGAGGATAATGGGGGACACCTGAACCTACTGGATTATCCCACTAGTTAGGGGTTAAAATTCCTCCATAAATATGTCACATGATACCTAAACCTACATTGGGTGGAGGATAAGAATGATTATACAAAAATCATGCTTTATCGAGGGGTACGTAATCTAATCTACCAGTGGGATCTTATATATGATATTTAGGACTAGAAACTGCACTGATCCCCCATGCATGTGGACTATGAAAACTCACTCTGTAACAATAGAAGAAGAAAATAAAATCACAATATACAATTATTGGGATCTAAAATAATATCATACCATAGTTTTTCTGAGAGCATCAAGATAATTAAATTCCCCTTGATTAATTATAAAACATGTCTCTTGGGGTAAGATGTGTGTCTCACTATGTCCGGCATTTCCCATGTACAGCTCTGTCACTAGAAATGTCTTCCTTGAGATATGTATTTTTTGTTAGAACACATGGAATGTAGGGGTTAGGTCAATAATTTATGTGTTCCATCCACTCAAGACCGTGTATTTTCTTGAAGTACATGGGTTATACTCTACAACTCATATAGCTTGTAGGTGCTACATCAAAACATAGCTTGTTTTAACTATACAAGACCACGTGTCTTCTAAAGAACATGGGGTGTTTCCCATCACACACATCAAATGGGGACACATGGATTTCATGGAAAGAACTCCTAATACATGTCAAGATGGTCGACTAAGGGTCACTGGTGTGTGGGATTCCCGCACAGAATGAAATATTTAACTCATTGTGAAACCATATCCACCACATAGAGAAGACTACTCAGCATATATTCTTTATAACTACATGTCATGTACATATAAATTACATATTATCCATGAATCTTCATTCAACATCTTTTCCATCACTATTTCCACAAATTACATCCATTAATCCACGTATCTGATTTGACTAAGCCTTGAATGTTATCAATGGATCGATTCTGGCCACCCGTTGATCAAAAGACATCCACCGGCATCATTATTAATACTAATAACTTTCCAACTCATGGAAACACCATGTTTTGCACTAGATTTGGATCACCTTTTTTTATAGGTGGACTAATTCTAGACATCCATTTCTTGAAATCACACATTTTTGTGCCTCCTGAGAGATCTTCTCAATCCATCTTGTAGATCCATCATTTTCCAAACCATCATGGGATTCCCATCTTCATCACCACTTCTCAGTCACATATCCAAAAACCCTAAACAGAACCCATAACCAAGTTCTATTATTCCATGAATGAATAGACATTTTTCATTCCTCAGTGGTATCATCAAATAATCAGAGAACTAAAATTTAATTGATGATCATATAATAAAAGAGGTAGAAAGTTACATAACACAAAGTGATCTTCGATCAATGGTAATGTTAATTTTTTCAAAATCACCAGAACCCAAAAAATGACGTAGATTATCAAATCAATGAATATTAAGAATAATAAACATAAAATTCCCAAATCTAAGAAGTAGAAATCAACTGTTGTACAAGAAACTATAGAACAATACACTAATTAATTTAAAAGTAATTAATTTATATTCATATAAAATTATAAATGGGAATTGAACAAAAAAATCAAACTCCCTACCTTGCTTTGTATTGATCTCTAATGATGAAGGTTTATGAATCGATGCCTTTGGTTATATCCAAGAACTGCATTGATGATGATGATCCTCATGGTACTCTGAACCTTGATCCATGATATTGTGACCATCTTCCAATGTGTTTTCCATTTGATTTATCTCTCTCTCCATCTCTCAATGTCTATCTAACCTCTCCACCCTCTATGGTTATAATGATAACCCTAATAAATTATCTATATATTTTGTTGAATATAGGATTTATGAAGGTTTGGAAAATAAATGAAAATTAAATTAATTAATTCAATTAATTCATTTAAATAGAAGACATAAAAAATATATTGAAGTGTCTGATGCTAACCTAACTTATATTGTGCCTTTGAGAAAACTCATACTGTATATTTAATGGAGGTTTCAGTTTCCCCATCTAAGACATAATTCCTGGGTTATACCATTATTTCTGAAACAAATGCTTACTAATGAGAAATTATATTTCATATTTTTAATATATCATCATAGAGGGTCCTCAGATTCTAAAATCTGAATCCAACTCCAATCATTTCTCTAAAATATTTATTTGAAATATGATGAAGTAGTAAACATAAATTTTTGTGTCATTAAAATTGACCTCTCAATCTATGTCATTATACTAATAGGACTAAAGTCAATGATATGAATTTAGAAACATGTCAAGGAACCCATAAAGAAAGGCCATAATTTTTGAACAACAGCAAATTCCTTTGAAAACTCAAAATGTAATATAATATCATTATCTCAATATATCATAAAGTGATATGAATTTATAGTTTTATTAAACTCTATGATTAATAATTAATTATTTTATTTTTCAAAAATAAACTTTTAGATAAAACCACGATGGACATTGAATTAATTAGAAAGATTCACTCCAATCAGTGAGCCTATGATATTTCCTTTCAATAAATTTGATGGAAAAAATTATTAGACTATTAATTGATTTAGTATCACTTATGAAAGACACAATATATTCTACCTATCTAAGACCATATATCATCTATATTTTCATCAATAAATGTAAGTCTATGATTCATGATATACATTAGTAATAATCTCAGATATAGAAACTCAGTCTCCATATTGGAATATTCAATATTAAAATATAACGTGTGGAATTGTTTTAGGAGGGTATGATCTAATAACATTACCACTAGGAGATTAACAAGTGAAAATTCATGAGAAGAAGTATTAATGTCTTATAATCCCCCTACACCTAATATCATTCAATATATTTATCCCATAAAATAGATTTAATTCATCCATAAAATGAATTTATTTAAGAATATCTTCATAGAAATTCAATGTTCTCATCATAGTGGGGAACTATTAGGATTATTTGATTTTTCAAATACTATAAGGGCATTATCACATTAATTTCACATATGGTAAAACACATAAAATGATAATGTATTCATTAATATTCAATTATTTGATTATACATGTAATCAAATGTACAAAGTAGTTGGTTCTAAGGAACTAACTCTAAAGACTTCAACTTTCACTAGAGACAACTACTAGCAATATTGACTCCACAAGATTTCATATTATATTCATACTCTTATTGAGATAAGGATATAATAAATAAGTCTTTCATATTCACCTCTATGGAAATAATTCTTACTATACCTTACCCATTAGAGAAAATCACTCAATATATGATACTTTTTAAGAATATTCTTTTTTTTGTTGATATGATCTTAGCTACTTATTGAGGGACACCACTATAATTTTTCCACAATATAATTCTATATGGTCCTTAAAATTATGAACTACATGAAACTTCTATAAAAATTTGTGTATCAACACTTCTTCTTTAGCTACATCATAATCGACAATATACTTGGTATTTGTGGTAATATTGGTGTCCACTAGATTCTTTTATCTCTTTTAGCTCACAAAATCATTCATTAAGATAGGAAACATATCACAATTATTATTTAAAATAATTTAATAAAACTATAAATTATAATATTTATATCCCAAAATGGTTATCTCATCATATACTCTATAAACTAGGAACATATCCCTATTACACCTAAAATACACTATGATAGTCTTCTCAGTGTTCCAATTCTCGTATCTTGGTTCTACTTGATAACTTACACCCATGATCAGTTTGTAGGAAACACTGATCAAGGTACATATCATAGAATATTCTATAGAACATATCATATAATCATAAGATATTATAATCATCCTCTATCTCTATCCCCCCATGTTGTGTTTGAGAACACATTTTATTAGAGAGATATATTCCATGAAACAATGGAAATATTCCCTTTCTTGATTATTATATAATGAATCTCTTCGATATATAGTCAATTTATGCATCCTAACTTAGTCAAATAATCTCTTTAGATCTATAACGAATGATATTTATCCCTAGGATGTAGGCACGTTCAGCTAACTCTTTCATGGATAAACACTTTTTCAACTACTTCTTGACTGACTGTATGACCAATATCTCATTTTCAATTAGTAATATGTCATCAAAATATTGTGCTATGAAAATGAAAATAATCCCATTAAACCTATTATAGGCACAAATAATTATTTATGAATCTAAATTCCCTTATGGATTCATTAAATATAATTTTACATGATCTAAATTCTTACTCTATTCCATAAATGGATCTCTTTAAATTTTATATCCTATAAAAATCCATTAGTTTCATAAACCTTCTTGTTGTTTTATATAGTTTTATTCCATAAGGTTCCCAATAGGAATTTTTTTCACATCCACTTTACAAATCTCAAAATCATGGTAATCCATTAAGGAAAGAAAAATTGTGATATATTTCATCATAGAAACTAGTTAAAATATTTATCCATAATGAATTCTGTAAAATTTATTACACCATTTATCTGTCATCTATGCCGTACTAGTACTAACTATTCCATCCATTTCAAATAAGTCTTAAATCCATTGCAGGATCTACCAAAATCCAAACTTGGTTTTGGTATATAGACTTCATCACAAATTTCATAGTATCTTTCCATATTAAAACATAAAATAATCTTACTACCATATTATAAGATATAAGTTCATCATTATCAACTAATACTAAGTAACCATCATCAATGATGATAAAACCATGTCACTTTGGTTCTCAAAGCTCTTTGGTTTTCCTACATATTATATGTTTCTCTATAATAATCTATGTCATAGGGACTCATATAATTTTTTTCCCATGATTACATTGGAATATCTTAGAATCAAATTTCATCAAATATGATATTTCTACCACTATATCCTTTGAAACAATTATCCCTATCATAGAATATGGAATGTCTTATAACTACTACCTTATATTATGAGGTTTTTTATAGATAATATCCTCGAGTTTCCTTGTGATATCTTATAAATATACACATTTTTCCTCAAGGTTCAAGTTGTTTTCCCAGAGATATCCTTAATAAGTTCGACGAAACCCAATTAACGTATATATGAAGAAACATTTTTCTTCTGATTTATTAAATCGTAGAGAGTTATATTTTCAACTTTAGTTGGAACTCACTTTTGTATGTCTGCCTTTACCTAAAATTCTTATCAACAAAAGGATACTGGATAGTCTGTATGGATTATCATTGACCTCACCAAGTCCAACAAGGTTCATTTTCTCCATTCAAAGACTTTACTCCACTATAGTGAATAATAAGGAGTGAGTATAAATAGAATCTAAAAATCTATTAGATACTTAATTTACTTTTAGTTAATATATTCTATACAATAATTTTAGAGGGTTTTCATTGTCTTATTATGAATATGATTATCTAAATTATTCTTGGACTACTTGAATTTCAAAAATGATTCAGACTTAAACCTCATTATGTAGACACATCCATGTCTACTAAACTTATCTATAAATGTATCTATGTAAGAGTATCCACTATTATATTCAATTGTAAATGGTCCACATATATCTATATGAACTAATTTGAGAATCTATTGGGCCCTTCCACCCTTCCCACCAAATATAGATGTTTTCATATTTCTTTAAAAACAAGCATGAAACTCCCCAAGTGGTTTTAGTTAAAAAGAATCTAAATAACTATATTGATGTAGCTTTGTATAAAGTCCTTTTTTACATGACCAAGTAGATGATTCCACAACTGTGTGTGATATGATTCATGAAATCTTGATTTTTTATCGATTAGTAGTGCTAGGTCATCATATTCTTATATAGAAAGTCTATTATTAAGGTACGTCATATCAATTAAATTGTTATCTATAAAAAAATAATATATTTTATTCCCAAACATGAATAAAAATTAAACCATGTCTAGATTAAACATGAATATAATGTTTTTGGTAAAAATAGGAATTAAAAAAAATTAATCAACTGATGTCATTCTTATTGGAAAAGTAACGTTGTGTTATCCTATATCCTAGGAATCTAATCATTCTCTATTGTAATCTCAAAGATCCACATCACCTCTTAAAAACATTCTAAATAAACATTATTTCTATATTTTGATACAAATTTCAACACCAAAATTTATATCAAATTCTAAACATGAATAATATAAGATTTTATATTTGATAAAAAATATCATTTGAAGATTCCCCTTGTTTCTTCACTATGGAGGAGTTCTTCTCACAATGGCCCTTATTTCTATAAGTAAAAAATTACACATCTTATTTCATATCCTATCATTTTATCTTTGTCCTATTAGTTGGGTAGTGTGAATAATCATTATACTTCTAATGTTTTATAGGGACCTTTCATTCCCCATCCACTTTTTTACCTTAAGGATTGATGGTTTTTCATTCCTCATATCCTTAACTACTTAGTGAATCAATATAAAATGATCTAGGAGTGAATTCAGGATATTTTTTTTATAATCTATTATCTGTACTACATGGTTTTAAATTTCATCCACAAGTCATATCCATATTGATTTGGGTGATGTTTCATCTTCTTTTCACTTCTTGACTCCCTTAAAAACAAAATTCCTCATCTGCTCCATCTCCACAGACTCCACCTCCTCCACCGACTCCACCTCTGACATTGCATCCATATCCTCTATATTAAACTCCTCCATTTTCTTATCCTCATTTGCCTCTTCACCTCTTCTAAACCATTCTCATCCAAACCATTATCCTTCAAATATGCCTCCTTATTTCCATCGCTGCCTCTACCATTTCTCCGTTGCCTCCACATCACCATCTCTGCCTCCTCATTGTCATTATCTTGGCATGTTTATCTCTCATAGATTACCGTCCTCACAAACGAATGGAGATCTAGGACCTCATCTAGCGTGTCCTCCCAAATTCACCCCCACACCCTGGACTCTCCTCCCCCAATCCTATCTTTGCATCCCCTCCCTCATCTCGATATCTTCTTCTTCTCAAAAACTCTCCCATCCTTCCCCTGTCCTATGCTCTTCCTCATCTCTAACCCTCTTCACTATTTCTTTCATCTGTCATGAATTTGTTTCGCCTCATCCTCTAACTTGGTCTCCAACTCTGCCTCTGCCTCTGCATCCCTACATGTACCCCCCCCCCCCCATCCGCCTCTCCATCCTTACATTAGGAACCTATAAATCCATCGAGGTTAGTCACTTCTTACTATTCCAATCAATGCTTTTCTCATCCTTGATTGATTTACATTTTTTTATTTCAAACTAAGAAAGAAACATTTTCTGAATAAACGTGATCAATATTTAAGGGTAGTAGTGAAATTCATGAGAAAAAATGAATATCCATTCGCTCAAATCCCCTTAAATTATATAAGGCAATTCAAATTAATGAATTCATTGTTTCCTGACTGGGGTCATGTAGATGAGGAGGGATTTCATGCTTTCGATTCAGAATTATTTAAGGGGATAGTATGGAATGAGATGGAAGCCTCCCCCATGGTCCGCCCAGGCATATTTTGATGTAGAGCCCCATGGGTATCCTCATGGTTTTGGTAAATAAGGAAATCAATCTCACCATTAGAGATATTCCCACCAAAAATTCTTAAATGGACATCAATATAGTAAAGAAGGTTGGACTTCCTCCTTATCCAATTTTATTTCTTAGATTCTTCTAATGGAATCATAGAACTCGTTCCAGATCAAATGGAGACCAGTGCTTTAATCCATTAGAAATATTTTTAATTTTCTTATCCAATATAAATATTTAATTTCTTTATGAAGAAAATGAAGACTCATTTTATCATTAAGAACATAAATCATGAATTGATCGATGATCTAACTACTTTTGTTTATAAATCTATTTTACTAAAAAAACTGGTAAGTGTTTCATTTCTGGATCATAAACGTCTATTTTTATAGAACTAAATATCTATTTTCGGGGCTATCATGTATCTGGGATTGATTTTAATATTATATTAAAATTTATAAACATTTTTTGTGGAATGTGAATTATTTAATATTCTAGATTCAAACAACTATATCAGATATAGAGAAAGGAAATATATGATCTTTCTCATTTTGTTTCATTGTTAATAAAGTTTCCAATATCATATAGTAGTGATAGATTATACTATTTCATTTCATTTTCGATCAAACTCACAAGGGATGTGAGAGTTGACTATTTTATATTTCAATCAATCTATCTCTCCCAACATTTATCAGAGATACTACTACTAAACTATATCTTTTTCTTCTATTTCGACTCATAGCTATAAAACCCTAAGAGATTTTATTCTTTATGCTTTATTGGATTTTTATTCTCACACATATGATCTCTCATTCGCCGATTTAATTTTTAAAAGAACTATTCCTACATGTCGTCACCTCCAAAACATACCCATTCTTTATTAGTTTCTGTTACTATTTAAATTCTTCCATCTCTACCCATTCCGATCTGAGCTTCACTCGACAAACTCTACAAATTTATTCCCCGTCAAACAATACCCATGAAACTATAGGACATTCTATTCTTTTAGATACAATGAGGTTTTTTTATTGGACATAGAAGCGCTTTATTATAGGGTCAATCTTTTGAAGAAAAAAATTCTTTATGGTCGATTTGTTCTCTATGTTATTGATATTGTACTGTTCACTGTAGGACAGATCTGAATCACAACCTCATAATGAAGGTAATATATTGTATTCATGTTAATTTTACTTCAGATATCCTCATAACATTGAGGTAAATGTACCTTTTTTAAGATAATAGAATTACCTTAATCCATTTTTTGTTATATTTTTATGTTTTTATGCCTATATGAATTATTCCTTTCATCATGGGAGAAATGGTCGAATAATGGAAGTTCATTCTTGTACCTCTTACTTCCATGCTTGTATCACAGATGAAATTCAATGGTTATTGCTACTATATTTCAATTGAAATTATTTTGTGTTTATTAAAACATTTTAGTGATATTGATTGTCATCATGATACTTTATCATTTTTCTAATTTCACTACAAATATTTAATGGTGTTCTAGAATATTAGTGTATGTTATAGAATATTTTTACTATTCTTCCTATGTTAGAAGAATTAATTTTTTTATTTTAAATTATTTAACTCTTTAAGTAGTTGGATGGTTTTAGATTTAGTTTGGGGAGGTTCAAATTGCAATTTAATTTTGGTTTCAAAGATATAGGTTATGGATGTTTTAATTCATATTTTCAGTTTATTTAATTCAAGGTGTGGAAATAATGATCATGAAAGAGCTCTTAGATGGTTCTTGATGAACTAGGGTTATTTAATTCATTGCATTTTCCTATTATCATATTTGATTTAGAGGTATTATTATAGGTTGTAGTGTATAAATTACTAACTTATTGATGCTTGTTTCATTATGATTCCTTCTTTATTAGGTTGGAAACTATGAATCCCATGAAATATTATACGATGTTGGATACCTTTCTCATTAAATGAATAGTTTCTCTAGATACATGGTTTCTTTTCCACCCTGTCTCCTATCCAATAATTATGTTTTAATTCATGTTTAATAAATGTTTATTATTCAAATTGCACTAATCACTTATTCAATATATTTGTATGTTCTCGATCCATAAATTCTTTGGTTTAGTTATTATTGATTTTGAAATTTAATATGTTTATTGGTCTTTGATCACATCACTAGAAAATATGCGGTATATATTTTTTGATCATCAACCCTTTCATATTTTATATGCATATGATCAATTAATATTTGTAATGGGTTTTGTTCTACCTTTTCATTTCTTTTAATCATGTTTCCATATGTATGTTCATAACATCATAGAGCTTTTTTTAATGTAATGTTGAATGAATGCTTTCAAAAAAATGGAATTCCTTAATTTTTTATTGTCAATTTATACTTTTTTAATGATTTTTCAATCAACAATGGTTAAAAAATATAGATTTTAATATCCTTTAATTATCTTGATAGTTATTATTGATAATTTCATCATGATATGATTTTTTAATTTATTTTTTTTTTCATTTGTAGGTTCCTCTAAATAAATAATGTATAAAAAATAGCCAAGGTATAGTTAGGCTCCATTTTTATTTTAACATGTTTGATGTCATTTAAGTTAAATATTCCCTAAATATATTTGTTGTTATTATAACTTCTAATATTTTGGATGACATAATCACACAAAGTCATGTTATTATTGATGTTTACATATCATATTTATATTTAATTTAGATTTTTCTAAATTTTAACAAATTTTCACTTCACGTCATGATATTACATTTTCAATGATGAAACATTATAGATCTAAGCTTGAACACTTGACGTCTTGTAAATGAATTCATCAAAATATTTGAATAATATTTTTGGTTCATTTTATTCAATAAAGGGAATGATTTTATGGTTCTAAAGAAATAGTTATTCCATTTTGTATATGATCCTCTCTATATCTTTGTCTATAACCCACACAAAATTTAAATATTTTTAATCAGCAATTATTCTTTATAATAATATATAGGAATAGATATTTACTTATTTCATTACATTTACCAAGTAATAATCTTTCTATGATAAATACTTTTTAATTTTTCAGAACAACGATGTTTGATAGTGGGCATAGGTTTTTCCTCCATTAAATTCAATAATCATCATCAAATTTCAAGCATCATTATCTTGAAATAGCATTTATCACTGCTCTTCACCATTTGAGATAGTGGGAAATTAGAATTCCTAAATCCAGTTTTTGGTATCAATGATAAATTTTTTAATAGGTGGACCTATTGAGATTGTGAACAATATGCCTTTTCTTGGATATGTATTCTATAATTATTTTGTGGAATTTTTTAATCAGGATTCATTTTTTAAAATTTCTGTAAAAATATGATCACTAATTTATTAATATACATGACCATAACATTTAATTATCTTATTCGTAAATTTAATTATGTTATTATACTAGTTAAATTTTAAATTTTCATCTTTATTATTCAATTTGAATGTAATTAAATGTTCATGTTTTATTTTTTATTTTTTTGGGACTCTATTATTAAATATTTTTTACCTTATTTATAACAACTTTTGTTTCAAAAATCCTTCCAATTTTTCATTGATTGATGATTCTAATGATTTTTAATTCAATAACTTCATTCAAATTCATGGATTTCATAGAATCTATATTTTCTATCATAAACAAACTAGTTCCATCGATTTTATGTTCCATGATTTGTATGAATTGGTTAATTCACATGAATATTATTTTATTGGTGTTTCATGGAAATCCTATGAGAATTTGTATTTTGGGTTCTAAATTCTCAACCCCAATCCAATCTAAACTATATTGTTCTATTACTGTTTATTACATGCAATGTAAAAGAAATAAATGTTGAAACCATAAATTTCCTGGGATTATTCCTCTAACAATTTTCATGAACAATAATAATGTTAGGAACTATAAATGTCTCAAATTATCATCCTTTGACAAATATTTCATTTTTAAAACATTAATTACCAAAGTAGTATACATTTCACAATTACCTATTACACTTTGTTCAATCATATTTTCAGGGTTATGTTAGACATCTTACTATTTGTAAAAATTTTATGTTATATTTATTATATTAATTATTATTGAAATTATATCATATTTGTAATTCAGACATTGGAGAACATTGCGACGGGTGGATGGAAATCATTGTCTAATTTTCAATTGAACACGTGCACAGACAGTTACACAAATTGAGTTTTGAAAATATTTTTTTATATCTATATTGTAGTGGATTAGGGTTTTCATGAAGGATAGTGAGGGGATATTCCATGAATATATTCTCTAGGGAAATGTGTATGATGCTTTATATTAGGGTATACATGGGGAAGATATACTCATGGAAGACAAGAAGAAGCTGTATGGAGATTGGGGCATCACAAGCATAGGATGAAGTTATAATAGACTTTGGATTTTAATAAGTGTTATAAAATGAACCTTAGGACTACATAACAGTGATTCTATTATAGGGGTAAACATTGATATTTCCATAACATTATTTCTAGGTAATGCTTCTATGGAAGAGGGAACCTGAACAGTCTCAAATAAAGGTGGAAAATAGTTCTTTTCCCAAGGGGACCTGGACAAAAAGCTCTAAATACTCCATGGTGGACTTCTGGTTACTAACTTAGGTTATATTGGATGAAGTTATAATAATATCTTTGGATTTTAATAGGTTTTATCAAATGATCATTGTGAAAGACTAAAAGTGATGCTACTATAGGGGGAAAATGATATTTCCATAACAGATTTGATGGAAAATTATTCTATGGAAGAGAGGACCTGACAAGTTCTTAAAGAAAGTTGAAAAATGATTCAATACCAGAGGTTACACGGATAGATCTAACTTCTACTTGGAGGACTTTGGGTTAGTAACATGGGATTTATTGGATAATGTTTTAACAGTATATTTGGATTTTAACAAGTGTTGTTGAATGAATAACATGAATTACTAATAGTGATTCTACTAAAGTTGAAACCATGATATTTATATAACATTTTTGTGGGAATATTTTTCTAGGATATAGGGGACCTAACAAGTCAAAGAAATATGGAAAAGTATTATATGCCAAAGGGGACTTAGACACTCTAACTTCTCAAGATGGGATTTTGGTCAGTAATGTGGGTTATATTAGATGATGTTATAACAGTATCCAAGTATTTTAACAAGTGTTATTAAACTAACATTATGAATGAATAAAATTGATTCTACAATAGTGTATACATTGATATTTCCATAATATTTTTGCCAGAAAATGATTTTATGGCATAGGGGACCTGACTAGTCTAAATGAATGATGGATTATGATTTTATTCAATAAGGGAGTTTTAGATTTGTATCTTCTTTATGGGGTACTTCTGGACATTAATTTGGGTTAGATTGGATGAACTTATAATAGAATCTTAGGCTTTTAAAAAGTGTTTTCTAATGAAAATTATGAATGACGAAGAGTTATCCTACTATATAAGAAACATTGATATTTCTATAACATTTTTATATATATCTATCAATATTACAGTCATTTTTGTCACTATATTATCTATTGATCAATTTTAAGATTCATCTAGGATCCAAGTTAGTTGGGATTATAGTAACACAATCTACTATGAATCAGATTGGTATCATGGTAGAAGTATACTGGGAGAAAGATGATTTTGGTCCCCTCTATATATCTATCCACTTTTAAAAATTCCCAATACATGTTCATGTTAAATTGAGTGAGGCACGATTTTATTTACTAGTGATGTGCGATTATATTTTTTCCCTTTCTTATTTCTATGTCAAGGGATTCCTTCCAATCCTTTATTATATTCATTTATTTTCCACTTGAAATTTCTTGTACAATTTTTTTCCGATCTTAGTGATTCATTTATCATATTTTTAGTTTTATTATATGATAATTTCATATATATATATATATATAAGTAGGTTTTTAATGCATTAGTGTTAATTCACAAAGCTAGATGGTCTTAGAAGGCTAGACACATTGAAGAGAGATGTATCAATTTATGAAATCTCTAGGTGACTATGAAATTCATGTAGTAAAATATATCCTTAAATTCTTTTAGATCAATTCAATTAATGATATTACAGCAAATCTAAATAAAATAATTACACCTCTTTTATTCTTAAAGAGCAATCTTTAACATCTCTCTTGATTAGACTTCAACAGTCCCCATATACACTCAATGACCATTATCACTTGATCATGATACTAGGTGAAATTCTTCATGAACATTAATTTTCTTTTTCTTAATTTAAATCTAGCATTGAGGATGAATTACTTCCTTTCAAAATCATAATTAATTCAATCTGACATTACTGTTTATTTCATTACAAGGTGTTTCTTATGATGCAATATCCCAAAAAAGTAACTAATGTACTACGTTCAAACATACATTGTTTTGTATTTATTTATATTTGAGGAATTAAACACTAAATTTATAAGAAAAAATTAATCTACATATGATCATAAATTGTAGATCAATAAAGATAAACACAAGTTGATAAAAATTGAATAGGCCATCCAAAAACTAATTACTATGTTCGTCTATTTTTTTATGATTTATTTGATGTATCATTTATTATTTAATTAGAATAATATTTATATTATATATTTCATATATCTAATGGTTTAATTAACTCCAAATTATTACCATGTTAATTAAAATTATGTCGTACAATTGCACGAGTTGGGTACTAGTTCACAATAAAACTAAAGAAACTTTATAGTGAGGAAAATATAAGGTTGGTTCCCAAATTAATGGGTAAATTAATACCAATGATTTTAAACACTAAAATTATATAACCATGTTTACTACATGAGGTTTAGCTAGTGAGCCCTATCATTTTATTCATATGAAAAGTTTATTGTATATTTTGTACTTGTCTTGGCTAGATTTCTCCTGGTACAGATCCTAAAGATTGGACAACATCACGAATTAATCCATGTTAACATGAATATTTTGGAGCTTAATAGACATGGATTATAGCGACCCAAGCCTTTTTAATATAACATTACATTATTTTAAGAATAATTATACATCAAATTACAAGCCAATGATCATTAAGTCTAGTGTCTTGGAAGACTAGGTACATAAAACATTGTTCTAAAAAAAATTGTTATTTAATATCAATAAAGAGATCCTAACTTCCTCTGAGACCTTACATCTACATAGGGTACCTTGGGGAACACACGAACAAAGGGGTGATTTAAAAAGCCCAGTAATGGAATGAATATAAGGATACATCTTAAGCACATGAGTTAGGAGGCATGATGTAATGAAAACAAAACATGTAACATATGAAATCATATCATATAAGAATGGGATCATATAAACATGGAATCATATAAATGTGGGATAATCATAAAAAATTATTTAGTATGGGTTAAGGCTAACTGCCAATCTCGTTTCCCATTTTAGTACATGTCAAGGCTAAACGCCAATCCTGTTTCACATCGCATCTCATGAGACCTAAAATTACCTAATGCATTGGAGAGCTATCTGGGTGAACCCATATCAAAATTTTCATTAATATTTATGCCAGATAAATAATATTTCCACACAAATAATCATACATAATCTACCATACATAAACATAATGGTACCCATGGAAAGAATTATGTACCACAACCTTAAAGTAAATCATAACCAGTGGACATATCATGAAAGTGTCCATGAAAGAAAGGGATTCGAACATACATGGAAATTCATAAGGTAAAATAGGAATATAAATTTGTATGTTGTGTCAACAGAAGTTACAACATGTAAGAAAAAGTATTTGAGAAATATTGGTATTAAAAAAATTTGTGCGGTTTAAAGAGATATACAATCGAGCTTTTAAAATAGTAAAGAGGACATTATATAATATAAAACCTGAATTGAACCAAGAAATTTTTCATAATAAAAAATAATTATTTTTTAAAGATAATGGTTTCTTAAAATATAGGGTAGAGTGTATTTGAAATAGGGTACAAATTTGGGAAGTTCCATTAAAACGAGTGTGCTTATTGGGAAGTATCGAGGAACGATTCACTTAAAAGAATGTATATAACCAAAAGGGAATGAGAGATGGATCATGGAACATTATTTTGGAGAATATAAAAGGAATTTATATGTTTTAAAAAAAATAAAAGACAAATATATTTTTGTAAAAAGAAAGATTCAGAAACCCGAAGGAATAAAGGATGTTCTGGTAGAATCCATTACAGTTTATCGGCATGGTAACAGGTGTAACTATGTGGGATGGATTAGAGATATAATGGGTTTCTCATAACTTAGAAATCATTAGGTAAGTATGGTAGAGGTTAGAAAACAAACCCCATTACTTGTCATTACACAAAAAGACATATAATAGAGAACAATCTTGATTAAGAGTGAAAATGAGAGGATCCCTTAACTTAATTCTGATAGTGTCCTCCACTTGTTGATAACCTAAAAACACAGATTAGGTTTATTAATTAACAATTCCATAACTGATCCTATATGTAATTGGGTTAGTAAAATTATATTAAGTTCATTTATAATCATTTTAATTGGTTATGAGGTTCAATTTCACTTTTCGGGTTTGTTTGTTTGCTTGGTTTTAATGATCAGTTCACTTATATTCACGTTTGGATAAACATGTAAGATGAAAGTGGTTTTCTAGAATTGAATTTATATGTTACTAGTGAACATTCAGTAGATTACATATTTTTATATTAAATTTGGTTACATAGAGTGAAGTCAAATTATTGTATAAAACTAAAGTGACAACCTTTTTGGTTAATTGGTGGGTTTGATTACAAAGAACATATTTTGCTTTATAACTTAATACCATATTTCCAAAAAGATCACAGAATAAAATTAAGATATATTACATATACATATTCTGGTTGAATCATAAAAAAATGGTTTCATGACCATATTTGATGATGATAATAAAATTGATAAATTGTTGTCCTCGATTGTGCTAAATTAGCACATCTCAAACAGTGCTTTCATTTATTTCATATAAAAGGTGGGGAAAGGAGGGAAGATAATGAAATATCCCATTATCATAAAAACAATTCTAGTAAAATTATGTTACTGGACTTTTCATACCATTTGGGTGAAAGGGGTGAGTAATGAAACAAAAAGAAAAGAACTTAAAACAAAAGAAGGAATTTGAAAGAGGAATTCACCTCTTGAGACTTCATCCTTTGAGAACCTCTTAAGGGAAGAGGATTTGGTATTTTGAAGAGGATATAAGATTTTGGACGTGGAGGAGGATCTTGGGGAGATATTGGGGCATAATATTGGCAACGCACTAGTCTTGAGAGGAGTGAAGGGAAGAGGGAGTGAAGGGGCTTTTATAGTGGAAGAGAGGAGGGTTTTCATAATTTTTTAATCATTAGATTATTATTTCCTCAACAGAATAGGAACAATATGTATTCCATGACCAAGAATAGTAAAAAATGCATGTGACTCTGATCCAAATGGGATTACATCAGTATATCATCATCAATGACTCAACTAATCCATTATTTAGCATTTATTGTTAATTATCGGATTTTACTATTCATAAAAAATTCAAGTATTTCAGAAAATCTCAAAAATTCACCCTAACCATTTATTGATGTGTAGAATCCAAAAATGAAGTCCATTTTCCAAAAATAATTTTCTATATATGATTAATTTAATATTTAATTAAAATCATAATTTATTATTAAAAACCAGTTTTAAATCAATCATTTACTTATTCTAAAACATAGGCACATCATAATTTTACTTGAATATTATTTTATGACTTACATATGTAAGGTTAATATTCAAAAGGGTAGGTTAATATTCCCTAAAAATTATGTTTTTCTTGTCAGACAGCAAATAACTAATTGATTGCAACCTTATATATCAGATTTTCGAAATTCCGAACACAGAAATGAAAAACTTATGTTTAAAGGCCACTTATCACTTAGTACTTAATTATGTTGTGTTTTCATGTTATTTTATGACATATTTGTAAGAAGATAAATTTCTATTGAAAACATTGGGTCGTTACATTCTTCTTCCCTTATAAAATTTCACCCTCGAAATTTCGTTTTACATTTTAGGCTGTAAGCAGGTGAGGGTACTTCTCCTTCATCACCTCCTCTAGTTCCCAAGTAGCTTCTTCAATATTTTGGTTCCTCCCAAACACATTGAAAAGGTGGGTTTTTGTGTTGATAAAACCGTATCTCTTTAGGTCCAAAATCTTCATTGGTTGTTCCCCATAAGAGATATCATCTTCCAACTGCACCACCTCTGAGTTCAGTATATGTGAGGGATCAGGTATGTACTTCCTCAAGAGTGATACATGAAACACATCATGAAATTGAGTCATATTTGTAGGAAGTGCAAGCTGATTGGCCACAACTCATATGTGGTCAAGGATCTCAAAGGGTCCAATGTACCTTGGGATTAGATTCCCTCTCTTTCCAAACTGCATGACTCTCTTCCATGGTTATAATCGAAGGAAAACTTTATCCCCAACATCGAACACCAAGTTCCTTTAATGGTTGTCAGCATAGCTCTTTTTCTGACTCAAAGAAGATTTGATGTTTTTTTGGATGACTTTAACCTTCTTCATCATCTCTTTCACAAGATCGGGTTCAAGTAGCTTTTGTTCTCCAACTTCAACCCAACAGGTTGGAGTTTTATATCACTTTCCATATAGAGTTTCATACGGTGCCATCTGAATACTTGAGTGGAAGCTATTTATGTATGAGAACTCAACCAATGGGAGATGATGATCCCAGCAACCATTGAATTCAAGAGAGCATGCTCTTAGAATATCTTCAAGAATATGAATAGTCCATTCATATTGGACGTCAGTTTGGGGGTGATAGGTTGTTCTAAAATTTAATTCAATACTCAAAGAGTGTTGAAGACTCCTCCAGAATTTTTATGTGAACTGTCGATCATGATCAGAGACAATTGAGAGTGGAACACCATACAGTCTCACCACATCCTTCGCAGATAATATTTCATGTTGTTCAAGTGAGAGGTCTTCCTGAATAGTTATAAAATTGTTAGTCTCAGTGTGTCGGTCAACCACAACCTATATCACATTATTTCCCTTCGATGTCTTCGAGAGACCTATGCCAAATTCCAATGTGACATTCTCCCATTTTCACATGGGTATAGGAAATGTTTGCATCATCCCTTTGTACTTTTGTCACCCTACTTTAACTTTCTAACATACCAAGCACCTTGATATATATATTCCTCAATCTCCTTATTCATGTGATCCCACCAGAATTTTTTTTGGAGATCACAATACATCTTGGTACTCCTATGATGGATAAATAATGTTGAGCTATGTGCATTATCCAGTAGCTCTTTATTTATCCCGGGTGATGAAGGCACACAAAGCCTCATTACAAAACAAATCACACCATCATCATTGATATGGAACTCTTGTAGCCTTACTTTCTTTACTACATTTACACTCTTTTGTAACCCCACATTATACTTTTGGGCTTCCTTAATCTTCTCTTGAATGGATGGTTTCACAATCATTTGGGCAAGGTAGGATGTATCCCCTTCCCTTATGATTTCTAAATTCATCATTTTCATATACAATAAGATATGGTCTTTCTCAATCTGTAACATTGATATAGTAGGAGGTTATTTTCTTCTTAGAGCATTAACTATTTTGTTTTCCTTTCCTAGATGATAGTGAATAAAGAAATTTTAATCAATGATTAGCTTTAACCATCTCATTTGACACATGAAGATCTCCTTTTCTGTGAATATATACTTTAGGATCTTTTGGTCGGTGTATAGGTCACACTTCTCATCATAAAGCTAGTAACACTAGATTTTCAAGGTAAACATCACAGCTGCCAACTCCCAATCATGTTTCGGGTAGTTCTTCTCATGGATCATCAACTTTCGTGAGGCATAGACTATCAAATTATCATTTTTCATGAGTACACAACCCAAGCCTTTCTTTGAAGAATCACTGAATATCACAATACTTTCTCCAATTTTTTGTAATGTGAGTATAGGTGCAGTGATCAGTCTTCTATTTATCTCCTTGAAGCTTGCCTCACATTCTTCAATATAGAAAATCATTACCACCTTCCGTGTCATCTTGGTCACTGGGTTTGACAATCATGAAAATTTCTTCATGAATCGATGATAATACCTGTCTAGACCAAAAAAACTACGGATCTCTATTACAGAAGTTGGCCTGGTCCACTCTTCAATTCCCTTCACCTTGGAAGAGTCCACAAATATCCCTTTTCTGGGGATAACATGCCCAAATAAAGATAAACCCTCTATATAGTAATCACATTTACTGTACATTACACACAACTACTCCCTTTTCAATATATTTATCATAGTTTTTAAATACTCCTCATGTTACTCCTTACTCATGGATTATATCAGAATATCGTCAATAAAGACTATCGTAAATTTGTCTAGGTAATCTCTAAATACTCTATTCATTAAATCCATGAAAATTGCAGGAGCATTAGTGACTCCAAAGAACATCAATATGAACTCAAAGTGTCAATACCTCATTCGAATGGCAGTCTTGGATATATCTTCTTTCCTCACCTTTAGTTGGTGATATCCTAACCGAAGGTCAACCTTATAGAAATAAATGGCCCACAATACTGATTGAACAGTTCATTTATCCATGGAAGGGGATACTTGTTTTTATTGTGATTTAAGAAAATCAATGTAGAGGCGCATTGATCCATCCATCATCTTGATGAAGATGATTGGCACACCCCATGGTGAAGCACTCGGGGGTATAAAACCCTTCTCCATATTCTCTTGCAACTACTTCTTCAGCTATTCTAGCTCTATGGTGGACATTCTATAGGGTGGGTTTGATATAGACATAGAACCACAGATAAGTTCAATTGAGAACTCAACCTCTCTGTTATTAGGAAGACCATGAAACTCTTCAGGTAATACATTAGTGTAATCCCTCATGATGGGAGTCTTCAAGAATGATTCTCCCCTTTGTCTCAATCATTTGAGCTAGATATACTTACTCATAATGCAACAATATCCACAATTGAGATGAAGATTCTAAAGGAGACTCATGATCCTCCTTACACTTATAATGAATTGAAGGATGCTTCAGGATGTGAAAAGTGATCTTTCTTTCCCGAAATTTGATGTTGGATTTGTACAAAGATAGCCATTCCATTCCCAATATTGTGTCAAACTCTAATAAAGGAATTTTAATGATATTTTCTAGGAGGTTCAGTTCTCAAACATTAACTGGGGAGGAGTTATAAACCATGGATGCAGCGACATACCAATTCGTTGTTCTTTCAGATAACTTTTCCTCCAAATTTTGAGGTGGTGATTGAATAATTTTACTAAACTTGCAAGATATAAATGAATGCATAAAACTAGAATCAAATAGTACATCTGATCTTCATGAATGAATTACCAGTGTACCTGTCACCACATCGTTTATAAGGCCCCAGCCTTAAATCTTACTTAAAATTTAATTAAATGAATAATTCACATTGAGGATCTTTTTAGGTTTAGAGTTTTAGAGAATTAGGACATAACTATTACATCTCAAAAGACTACAAAGTAGTCTCTTCTACTAAATTTCCATAAAATAAAAATTCTTAAAAAGAAACATGTCTAGTTTCATGTTTTAGGTAGCATGACTTTCCCTTGATCCCATCCTTGACCCTATTCCATGCTAAGTCCTGTGAAAAACATTTCAAAAACTTGGGATGAGCATAAAAACTCAGTAAGGGATACACAAAGAATAAAAACTGTTAGTTTATCAAAACAAATAGTAAACCATGTATACTTTATCAAGGTAATGCTTTTCACCTTTATGAAGAAGTAAAAACTATTCATGAATTATATATCATTACTTAACTTTTTGTAACCAAAGTATTACCATAAAACCCATATAAAGAACACATAACATATATAAAGGTAACTTGGGACATAAATATACTTAAGTGGAATAACCATACGGTAGACTCCCACACATATCACTTAATGGAATAGCCATATGGCCAATTTCCATACATACTTAATGGAATAGCCATACGGCCAACTTCGATACCCAATGCATTGGAGGTTATAACGTAACCACCCGTCCTGGTATTCACGGCACCACCCGTCATATGGTTTATAACGTAACCACCCGTTAAAATGTCCCAGTACCAATATAAAATCATAAAACATAAAACCAATATAAAGGAATGATAACATTTCCACATTTCAATCACAATATAATAGAATCCTTTATCAAAACCATTTTCAATACCAAAATACATAAAAGAGTATATGGTATTTATTTCATTTTAAAAAAATATCGGCTTGTTGAGGAAGCCAAAGACCAAATAATACTTGCTGCGGCGGAAAAGGTCGTTGTCACCGCGTATGTTAAAAAAACATTCCTTTTTGTCGTTTAGTAAAATGCTTCATAGAAAAAGATTCCTTTTGTATAAAAGTAAAAGTCAAAGGGGTTTATACACCGTATAAAATAAAGTTGTGTATAAAACGAAAAATGCCTCAATGAAAGGAGATTGCGACGAAGTCCCTTACAAAGACGGTATCCTTGGTTTAAGGATAAATCAATTTACATAATTATGTGTGACAAATGAATACACCAAATATAAGTGGATATTAAGTGTAAAATAATCAAAGTTCATTCACACATATTCAAAGGATTACATATTCAATAACAACATGTTGAACCCAAAGAAATCGAAATTGGGTTAAGAAGTTCCCTTGACAGCCTAATGGCGTCACATCAAAATGAGTTGATGAGAGATAAAAAAAGGTATCTCATCACTTGGACATAAAATTTACATCAATAAAGATATATGAGAACATATCCCAACATAACAATATGTTAATTAAAAGACCCAACAAAAGAAGTATTTTAAAAAAGAGGAGGGTGAAAGGTTCCCTTACCGACTTGGGTAACTTTCGAAAAGTAAACCCCATTGAAGAAGTGTCATAAAATGTATATGTAAATACCCATAAATGGAATTATATTACAAAATGATTATAATAATGGGCAGTACATAAACCACTCAAAGGAAATTGTGTCAAATGTAGCATAAATCTCACAGGAATAAAAGTGAGATGAAAAATCCCTTACGAAAACTCGGCAGCCTAACGGCGCCACTTAAAAACTTATAAAAAGGATTGATGAGAGGAAATAGGGTCTCTCATCATATGAACATAATAAGTAAAGTATGAGTAATATAAAAGAACATCCCAATCATAAGAAAGATGGGCTTAAAAGGAATGACATAAAAGTGTGTACTTAAAAAGAAAGAGAGGAGTAGGATCCCTTACCTCGGGTCTGACTTGACTCGATCGTTCTTTAACGTCCTGAATAATAAACTTGAGTTAATTTATACTTGATTAAGAACCTTTTTATAGTTCATTATTCCTTTTATATCACTTATTTCCATGTTATAAACATTATGTAACCAGTTAAGTTAATAATGTTTGTTTTGTCGATATTTGGTTCTTAAGTCGAAAGTGGACTTCTTACAATTACATGTTGTTCATGTGGTCAAAGGTTATTTATATCCAGAATGACATTCCTGATTTGGATATCATATATATAATATATATCCAGCATATACATGTATTTATAATGTTACATAATCATTTAGAGGTAAGAAATGAAATGCACCGTTCATGGAGACGGTAAGCCATACGTACGCATGAACGCTACTTCCATTTCTTTCTCATATTAATGGAATTAAAATTAAATGAGAGGTATGTATATTTTAATTCCAGAATTATATTCATCATTTAGATATATCATTCATTATATATATCCATTATATACATATACTTTTAATAGTACTTTACATTTGGGGATAAGAAATGAAATGCACCGTTTATGGAGACGGTAAGCCGTACGTACGCATGAATGCCACTTTCATTTCTATCTCATAATTTAATGGAAAGAAATAATAATGATATAGAGGTATATTATAATTCCAGTATAACATCATATATAATATCTTTAAATCCATCCTTTACACGTCCCACATATGGCATTAACGAATCACATCACTTTGAGGGGGCGGTAGTCCGCACTTCCTTAAATGAAGATATCGTGTTTACCCACAATGGAAACCATAAAGGTATGCCCAAAATGAAAAATACATAAGATTAAATAAAAAATAAACATATTATATATCATATATAAAAATAGTGACATCATAATGGCCACTTTTGAAGGTGTTAAATGAGTATTGAACAATCATCGTTTCGGGAGGCAGAATTTCGCCATCCACGGAAACCGTATGTTCTTTAACCATTTTATGTAGTTGTGTGAGATTGTATCTATAATAAATCTTATAACAACATCCTAGTATATTAAAGATACTGGTGTTGTTACAAAATATGTAAATAAAAAGATTTTAGAGGGTTGGAGAAGAAAAATAAAACAAATGAACAAGAGAGAATGAATTACCTTTAAATTTGTAACACCTTTTGATTTGAGACTAAAGGCTTCCTTTAAAAGGATTATACCCAAAGGGAATCCTCTAGGATGAGTAGAGGGATGTGTAGAGAGTAATTGGGTAGGGGTTGGCCAATACAAAGGTTTGAGGAGTGTGTGCAATGAGGTAGAGGTGGGGGCCTTTTATAAGAGGAGCGGAGGGGCACTTTTGGAAAGTAAGGAAATATTACTTTATTTGAAAATGTGTTTCGGTTTTAAAAGGTCCCACATTGATATAATTCGTGGATAAGGTGATAAGGGTTCCAAATACACTCATCCAATTGGTTTTGGACATGTTTAGTTCATAGATGTTACATTATCATTCCATTTTATTTAAATCGTCAAATAATGATGTCATCGCTGCATCATTATTATATCATAAATACTTTAATTTATTTAATGTATAAAAATTATAAAAAAAATACTATGATGTAGGATATCTTTTTATATTTCCAATCAATATTTATAATCAAAAATCTGACTTGTATAACCCCATTTAAAAATTGTTTTAGCTAAACATATCATGTTTGTGTCATTTTTACTTTTACATTAAATAAAAAGTTATTTATGTCATTTCCCAACCAAAGTGTCTCCATGGGGTCCCCAAGATGACCCATGGCTTTTCTTGGTCGGCCATGACACAAAAAATGAGTGTAGGACATGTGTCAAGCTCATTTTATTTTATTAAAGCATTATTTTTACCTTAAACTACCCTAATTACCACTAATCGCGATTAAGAACTTAATAAGTTACTATTCACCAAAAAATTATTTTTATCCCATTGAACCACATTTTCTTTCTTAATGACAACCATGTATGTCGGATTTTTGAAATTCAAAACACAATGATGGCAAAATTTCATTTAAACGGAAAATCAGTCTTTATAAGTACCACTTAGTGGTTTCAGTATTCATCAAAAATTCAAGTTTTTCAGAAAATTACCAAAAATTCTCCCTAAGCTATATTTGATATTCCGAATTCAAAAATGAAGTCTGTTTTACAAAATTCAAAACATATAAGTCAGATTAATTAATTTAATAATTAATTCCCGCTGTCAAAGCAAATAGCGTGTTTTTATGAAACAATAAGTATCAAAAGATTGACACTAGTTTAAGTTCGATTTCAAAGTGAAATTAATTCCAACGACCACTATTGGATTTAATGGTAAAAATATTTTCTAATTTCACTTTAAAACCAATTCAAAAGATAATCTAATCATATATTTAAATTAGATTAAAAAGAGTTTTTGAATTAAAATACAACATTTTACACTATTCATTAAAAAATGAACTTTATCAGAAAGGTACCAAAAATTTACACAAAGTAAATTTTGATGTCCCGATGCTAAAGAAGAGTTATATTGGTCCAATAGAATTTATAAGATCGATCAAAACTATATTTAATGACGGTTCTCCGTCAAAAGGTGATAAGTGGACCTTTCGTGAAAATTAGGGTATAAATGCCTAAAATTGAACTCTTTCCGTATTTTAAGCCTTTATCTTTTATTGGATAAATGTGAAAACATTTAAAAATCATATTTTAGTTATTTCTATCCATTCCCGCCAGTACAACGGCTACTCGTTAACTAACATTTAAAATAATATTATTTTATTACTTGTGTGCAACGTAAGTATTCAAAGAAACTCATCGTTGCGTACCGAGTACGCTATCGAACGTAGAAACCCCTTTTAATAAAAATTAATATTTAATTCGTAAATATTAATATATATGAAAATTATTTATTCTTTAATTACCTGGGATGTTACATCCTTCCCCCTTTTTGGGAATTGCGTCCTCACAATTTTATTCACTTATCAAAATAAGTTGGGGTATTTATCCCTCATAGCACTTTCAGATTCCCACGTTGCCTCTTCAATCACATGGTTTTTTTCACAAAACCTTTACCTGATGAATCACCATATTTCGTAACACCTGCTCCTTGTGGTCAAGAATCTGGACCGGTTGTTCCTCATAAGATAGGTTCTCTTCCAACTGAACTACCTCTGGACTCAAAACATGAGATGGATCTGGCATATACTTTCTCAACATTGAAACATGAAAAACATTGTGTACCTGAGATAAACTCGGAGGTAAAGCCACTCGGTATGCAACTGATCCAACTCTCTCCAGAATTTCGTATGGTCCAACAAACCTTGGACTCAACTTTCCTTTCTTACCAAATCTCATCACACTTTTCCAAGGAGAAACCTTGAGAAAAACATAATCACCTACCTCGAAAGATAGATCCTTCCTCCGGTTATCCGCATAACTCTTCTGCCTGCTCTGAGCTGTTCTCATGTGCTTCTGAATCAACTAAACATTTTCTGTCATCTCTTCTACCAATTCTGGTCCCATCAGCTTCCTTTCACCCACTTCATTCCAAAATGTTGGAGTTCGACACCGCTTCCCATATAATGCCTCAAATGGTGCCATATATATACTGGAATGAAAACTGTTATTATAAGAAAACTCAACCAAAGAAAGATGTTGGTCCCAACTTCCCTGATAATCCATAGAACAAGCTCGTAGCATATCCTCCAATGTCTGGATTGTTCGTTCTGACTGCCCATCTGATTGAGGATGAAAAGTTGTACTAAAATTTAATTCTATACCCAACGACTTCGGAAGGCCTTTCCAAAAGTTAGAAGTAAACCTGGGATCACGATCCGATACAATGGAGAATGGAACTCCATGTAACCTGACTATCTCTTTAAGATACAAACGGGAAAGTTGATCAAGAGAGAAAGTATCTCGTATAGCAAGGAAATGAGCAGATTTGGTCAAGCGATCAACAATAACCCAGATTTCATTATTACCTCGAGATGTCTTCGGTAATCCAACAACAAAGTCCATGGATATGTTCTCCCATTTCCACTCTGGCACTGGTAAAGGCTGAAGCATCCCTTTCGGTAACTGCCGCTCTGCTTTAACCTATTGACATGTCAAACACTTCACAGTAAAATCTGCAATGTCTCTTTTCATTCCATCCTACCAGTAATACTCCCGCAGATCTCTGTACATCTTAGTACTGCCAGGATGAACTGAAAACGGGGAACTATGAGCCTCACATAACAACTCATTCTTCAACTGTGACTCACAAGGCACACATAACCTCTTCCCAAACCACAAAACACAAACTTATCCAAGAACTCATGGAAAATTTTATTCATAAGGTCCATGAATACAGCAGGTGCATTGGTTAACCCAAAATGCATAACTACAAATTCATAATGGCCATATCTAGTACGGAACGCAGTCTTCGGAATGTCTGCTTCTTTTACTTTCAACTGATGGTACCCTAACCACAAGTCAATCTTCGAAAAATACTGAGCTCCCTGGAGCTGATACCACTTCATTCGATGGCCCAACATCTGCTGAAGTTGTTGCAAAGGATTTCACCACCCCTTTCTACTTGTAGTCTGGCTACATTCCCCCTGTTGAGTTCTTCATTGGACACTAGTTTGCATAATGACCCATTTCATTACACTTAAAACATCTTACCGTTGGCTTTTCATTTCCTGCTTGATCATCTTCCTTACAGTTACGAGCAATATGACCAGACTTATCACACCGAAAGCACTTACCAGACTTGGATAAACATTCTCCAGGATGCATTTTACCACACTTCTCATAGGATAGATATTTGGTTTTCTTACCTCCTTGCTTCTTTGATGAATTCTTCCCCTTTTCCTGCCAACTAGACCTCTTATTCTGTTGTTTGTCATAGAACACCTGATCATTGGCAAACTCCATTTCCACCTTCTCCGCACATCGAAAAAGTTTTTCATAACTTTTGAACTCACGAGAAGCTAAAGCCCTTCGATACTTTGGCTTTAACCCTGAGTAAAAACGGTTTATTTTACTATCAAGATCTTGTATGAAGTTTGGAGCATACCTTGCCAATCGAGTGAACTTTTCTTCATAAGCAGCCACTGAATCATCCTCCTGCCTCAATTCTAGGAACTATTTTTCCATCCTAAGACGAACCACCTTAGGAAAATATTTCTCAAGAAACATACCTTTGAATTCATCCCAGTGAAGAGCATCAATCTCATCGGCGTCCCTGATATTTTTAACCATAGACCACCACTGATATGCTTCACCCTCCAAATGGTAAATAGAAAGACTAACCTTTTGATTGTCTGAACACCCCATGACATCAAAAATCTTCTCCAGTGCTTTAATCCACCCTTCAGCTAGCACAGGGTCAAATGATCCTCTGAATGATGGTGGATGTTGCCTCATGAAATGTTCCACCACTGACATGTTCCTCTGCGGTTGATCTGGCTGATCTCGTGCATGGATACCACCACCATTTATCGCTTGAGTCAATTGCGCCATTACTGCAACAAACTGTTCAGTTCCAATTCCGACCATTTCTGGATGCTGATTCGGAAGGTTATTTCCTTCTGTATGCCTTCCTAGCACTGCTTCCCTGTTTCCTCTTCGGAAAACCATTCTGAGCAAACATGTCTTAGATGAAGCAACATGGTAATCTTTAAATGCTATATCATTTCGAAAAAAAAATATTTTTGGATAATCATTTAATAGAATTCTAACTCCTAAAGTTATCTAAAGCGACCTTTGATACCAAATATAAGGCCCCAGCCATAAACCTTACTTAAAATTGAATTAAATGAATAATTCACATTGAGGATCTTTTCAGGTTTGGAGTTTTAGAGAATTAGGACATAACTATTACATCTCAAAAGACTACAAAGTAGTCTCTTCTACAAAATTTCCATAAAATAAAAATTCTTAAAAAGAAACATGTCTAGTTTCATGTTTTAGGTAGCATGACTTTCCCTTGATCCCATCCTTGACCCTATTCCATGCTATGTCCTGTGAAAAACATTTCAAAAACTTGGGATGAGCATAAAAACTCAGTAAGGGATACACAAAGAATAAAAACGGTTAGTTTATCAAAACAAATAGTAAACCATGTATACTTTATCAAGGTAATACTTTTCACCTTTATGAAGTAGTAAAAACTATTCATGAATTATATATCATTAATTACCTTTTTGTAACAAAAGTATTACCATAAAATCCATATAAAGAACACATAACATATATAAAGGTAACTTGGGACATAAACATACTTAAGTGGAATAACCATATGGTTGACTCCCACGCATATCACTTAATGGAATAGCCATATGGCCAATTTCCATACATACTTAATGGAATATCCATACGGCCGACTTCCATACCCAATGCATTGGAGGTTATAATGTAACCACCCGTCCTGGTATTCACGGCACCACCCGTCATATGGTTTATAATGTAACCACCCGTTAAAATGTCCAAGTACCAATATAAAATCATAAAACATAAAACCAATATAAAGGAATGATAACATTTCCACATTTCAATCACAATATAATAGAATCCTTTATCAAAACCATTTTCAATACCAAAATACAAAAAAGAGTATATGGTATTTATTTCATTTTAAAAACATATCGGCTTGTTGAGGAAGCCAAAGACCAAATAATACTTGCGGCGGCGGAAAAGGTCGTTGTCACCGCGTATGTTAAAAAAACATTCCTTTTTGTTGTTTAGTAAAACGCTTCATAGAAAAAGATTCCTTTTGTATAAAAGTAAAAGTCAAAGGGGTTTATACACCGTATAAAAGAAAGTTGTGTATAAAATGAAATATGCCTCAATGAAAGGAGATTGAGACGAAGTCCCTTACAAAGACGGTATCCTTGGTTTAAGGATAAATCAATTTACATAATTATGTGTGACAAATGAATACACCAAATATAAGTGGATATTAATTGTAAAATAATCAAAGGTCATTCACACATATTCAAAGCATTACATATTCAATAACAACAAGTTGAACCCAAAGAAATCGAAATTGGGTTAAGAAGTTCCCTTGACAGCCTAACGGCCTCACATCAAAATGAGTTGATGAGAGATAAAAAAAGGTATATCATCACTTGGACATAAAATTTAAATCAATAAGGATATATGAGAACATATCCAAACATAACAATATGTAAATTAAAATACCCAACAAAAGAAGTCTTTTAAAAAAGAGGAGGGTGAAAGGTTCCCTTACCGACTTGGGTAACTTTCGAAAAGTACACCCCATTGAAGAAGTGTCATAAAATGAATATGTAAATACCCATAAATTAAATTATATTACAAAAGGAGTGTAATAATGGTCAGTACATAAACCACTCAAAGGAAATTGTGTCAAATGTAGCATAAATCTCACAGGAATAAAAGTGAGATGAAAAATCCCTTACGAAAACTCAGCAGCCTAACGACGCCACTGAAAAACTTCCAAAAAGGATTGATGAGATGAAATAGGGTCTCTCATCATATGAACATAATAAGTACAGTATGAGTAATATAAAAGAACATCCCAATCATAAGAAAGATGAGCTTAAAAGGAATTACATAAAGGTGTGTACTTAAAAAGAAAGAGAGGAGTAGGATCCCTTACCTCGGGTCCGACTTGACTCGATCATTCTTTAACGTCCTGAATAATAAACTTGAGTTAATTTATACTTGATGAAGAACCTTTTTAGAGTTCATTATTCCTTTTATATCACTTATTTCCATGTTATAAACATTATGTAACCAGTTATGTTAATAATGTTTGTTTTGTCGATATTTGGTTCTTAAGTCGAAAGTGGACTTCTTACAATTACATGTTGTTCGTGTGGTCAAAGGTTCTTTATATCCAGAATGAAATTCCTGATTTTGATATCATATATATCATATATATCCAGCATATACATGTATTTATAATATTACATAATCATTTAGAGGTAAGAAATGAAATGCACCGTTCATGGAGACGGTAAGCCGTACGTACGCATGAACGCTACTTCCATTTCTTTCTCATATTAATGGAATTAAAATTAAATGAGAGGTATGTATATTTTAATTCCAGAATTATATTCATCATTTAGATGTATCATTCATTATATATATCCATTATATACATATACTTTTAATAGTACTTTACATTTGGGGATAAGAAATGAAATGCACCGTTCATGGAGACAGTAAGCCGTACGTACGCATGAACGCTACTTTCATTTCTTTCTCATACTTTAATGGAAAGAAATAATAATGATATAGAGGTATATTATAATTCCAGTATAACATCATATATAATAACTTTAAATCCATCCTTTACACGTCCCACATATGGCATTTACGAATCACATCACTTTGAGGGGGCGGTAGTCCGCACTTCCTTAAATGAAGATATCGTGTTTACCCACAATGGAAACCATAAAGGTATGCCCAAAATGAAAAATACAGAAGCTTAAATAAAAAATAAACATATTATATATCATATATAAAAATAGTGACATCATAATGGCCACCTTTGAAGGTGTTAAATGAGTATTGAACAATCATCGTTTCAGGAGGCAGAATTTCGCCATCCACGGAAACCGTATGTTCTTTTACCATTTGATGTAGTTGTGTGAGATTTTAGCTCTAATAAATCTTATAACAACATCCTAGTATATTGAATATACTGGTTTTGTTACAAAAGAAGTAAATAAAAAGATTTTAGAGGGTTGGAGAAGCAAAATAAAACAAATGAACAAGAGAGAATGAATTAGCTTTAAAAGTGTAACTCCTTTTGATTTGAGCCTAAAGGCTTCCTTTGAAAGGATTCTGCCCAAAGGGAATCCTCTAGGATGAGGAGAGGGATGTGTACAGAGTAATTGGGAAGGGGTTGGCCGAGCCAAAGGCTTGAGGAGTGTGTGAAATGAGGTAGAGGTGGGGGCCTTTTATAAGAGGAGAGGAGGGGCACTTTTGGAAAGTAAGGAAATATTACTTTATTTGAAAATGTGTTTCGATTTTAAAAGGCCCCAAATTGATATAATTCGTGGATAAGGTGATAATGGTTCGAAATCCACTCATCCAATTGGTTTTGGACGTGTGTAGTTCATAGATTTTACATTATCTTTCCATTTTATTTAAATCGTCAAATAATGATGTCATCGCTGCATCATTATTATGTCATAAATACTTTAATTTATTTAATGTCTAAAAATTATAAAAAAAAATACTATGATGTAGGATATCGTTTTAGATTTCCAATGACTATTTATAATCAAAAATCTGACTTGTATAACCCTATTTAAAAATTGTTTTAGTTAAACATATCATGTTTGTGTAATTTTTACTTTTACATTAAATAAAAATTTATTTATGTCATTTCCCAACCAAAGTGTCTCCATGGGGTCCCCAAGATGACCCATGGCTTTTATTGGTCTTCCATGACACAACCAATGAGGGTAGGACATGTGTCAAGCTCATTTTATTTTATTAAAGCATTATTTTTACCTTAAACTACACTAATTACCACTAATCACGATTAAGAACTTAATAAGTTACTATTCATCAAAAAATTATTTTTATCCCATTGAACCACATTTTACTTCTTAATGAAAACCATGTATGTCGGATTTTTGAAATTCAAAAAAAAAATGATGGCAAAATTTCATTTAAACGGAAAATCAGTCTTTGTAAGTACCACTTAGTGGTTTCACTATTCATCAAAAATTGAAGTTTTTCATAAAATTACCAAAAATTCTCCCTAAGCTATATTTGATATTCCGAATTCAAAAATGAAGTCTGTTTTACAAAATTAAAAACATATAAGTCACATTAATTAATTTAATAATTAATTCCCGCTGTCAGAGCCAATAGCGTGTTTTTATGAAACAATAAGTATCAAAAGATTGACACTAGTTTAAGTCCGATTTCAAAGTGAAATTAATTCCAACGACCACTATTGGATTTAATGGTAAAAATATTTTCTAATTTCACTTTAAAACCAATTCAATAGATAATCTAATCATATAAATAAATTAGATTAAAAAGAGGTTTTGAATTAAAATACAACATTTTACACTATTCATTAAAAAAATGAACTTTATCAGAAAGGTACCAAAAATTTACACAAAGTAAATTTTGATGTCCCGATTCTAAAGAAGAGTTATATTTGGACCAATAGAATTTATAAGATCGATCAAAACTATATTTAGTGACGGTTCTCCGTCAAAAGGTGATAAGTGGACCTTTCGTGAAAATTAGGGTATAAATGCCTAAAATTGAACTCTTTCCGTATTTTAAGCCTTTATCTTTTATTGGATAAATGTGAAAACATTTAAAAATCATATTTTAGTTATTTCTATCCATTCCCACCAGTACAATGACTACTCGTTAACTAACATTTAAAATAATATTATTTTATTACTTGTGTGCAACGTAAGTTTTCAAAGAAACTCATCGTTGCGTACCGAGTACGCTATCAAATGTAGAAACAACTTTTAATTAAAATTAATATTTAATTCGTAAATATTAATATATATGAAAATTATTTATTCTTTAATTACCTGGGATGTTACATCGTTGTCCAGCTCCACCTTTGCAGTAGTGAGATCATAATCCCTTCCTTGTTTCTGTGGAGGTTGTTTTTGATTGCCTCAAACAACCCTTGTCTTAGGGCAATTGTTCACATAATTCCCATGCTTCATGTAGCTGTAACACTGCACTTCAGGCTGAGTGTTGATATGAACCTTCTTTTCTTCTTCAACATTAGTAGGATTTTTCATATCCCTTCGGCAATTCTTGTCCGGATGAACCTACATTCCACATTTGAAGAAATTCCTAGTTCCCTTCAGACAGTTACTAGGATGCTTCTTCCCACAATTTTTTCAAGGGAAAAATTCGTGCTTCTTTCCATCATGGGATTTTTTTGATGAACCACCCATGTTTTTTTCCATTTTCCACTTCTTGTCACTAGGCCCATAAAACCTTCGAGGGTCTCCAATATCCATTTTCACCTTGAGGGAACAACGAACAATATCCTCATAACTGTCAAAGTCTCGAATTTCCAAATATTGTTGTAGACTCGGATTTAGTCTGCTAATGAAGCGATCCATCTTTCTTTCATTGTTCATGACAAAGCCATAGGCATACCTTTAAATCCTTGTAAAGTTTGCTTCATAAACCCTGATGGACTCATCTTCCTTCTATTTGGGTCCTAGGAACTCTCTTTTCATCTTGAGATGGAGGGTTCGAGGATAGTATTTGTTGAAAAACATCCTCATGAATTCCTCATAATCCATGGAATCAATTTCCACATGGGACTTTGTATTCTTGATCGGTGTCCACCACTGATTAGCTTCCCCATCAAAAAGATAGACTGCCAGTACAACCTTCTATTCTTTCGAGCACTAGAGACGAAAAATATCTTTTTAATGGAGTTAATATATTGGTCCTTGAGGTAGGGATCAAAAGATCCACTACACATGGGAGGCCTTTGACACATGAAGAATTATATGGAAAATTTCTCTTTCCTTATATGAGGAGGAGGGAATTATGCATGATTCTAGTTATTATTCATAACTCAAGCTAGCTGACCAAGTACTGTCATGATATTTTGAGCACCCACTCCCATCATATCCAGCATATCGCTAGGGAAATCTTCACATTGCCTATCACATTGGTTATTGGAACGTGTTCTTATATTTCTCTCCATTAACTACAAAAAAAACGTGTAATTAGATGTCTTTAATACTTAGCTATTGAGCATAAAAAGGAAACTTTGAACATAAAATGTTGAACTTATAAAGAAGAAGTACATCATATCTTGTGATTCCTTAGGTTAAACCCTAGGTTACCCTTGATCTATTTCTTGTATTATATTCTTATGGGATATTTTTGTCCCTTAATAATGGTTTGTATTAGTCTTATGGATCTAGCAATGTGTATCTCCTGGGAATTTCATAACCAAGAGTGCAGCACGGCCTGTAGTCGTGTACTAGGATATGCCTAATCAAACCCAAAACTCTTTGTCAGAGTTTTCACTCCTAGGTACATCAGTTCCAGAGTTTCCTCTACCTACTTGTATCTAGACATGGATGTATTTCCTTGATAAACTACTTACTCTATACTTACCATAATTTAGGGATGTTTTATTATACTTCATCTCATCCTTAAGGTTCTCACTAAGGTGCTCTATTCCTAATCTCTAAAAATAACTAGACCATCCCATGATACCAACTATATAATCCCAAGCCTTTTATATATAACATTACATGATTTTAAGCATAATTATACATCAGAGTACAAGTCAAGGATCTTTATGTCTAGTGTTTTGGAAAACAAGGTACATAAAACATAAAAATTGGGGCTAAAAATATTTCTTTATTTATTCTCTATAAAGAGCTCTTAACTTCCTTTGAGCCCTTACATCTGCATAGGGTACCCTGGAGAACACATAAACAAAGGTATGATCTAAAAAATACCAATAAGGGAATGAACATAAGGATACATCTTAAGCACATGAGTTATGAGACATGACGTAAGGAAAAAAACATGGAACATATGAAATCATATCATAAGCTTGGAATCATATAAACATGGAATCATATAAATGTGGTAGAATCATAGAAGATTTATTTAGTATAGGTCAAGGCTAACCGTGAATCTTGTTTCCCATTTTAGTACGGGTCAAGGTTAACCGCCAATCCCGTTTCACATCGCATCTCATGAGACCTAAATTTACCCATTGTATTGGAGTTATATCTAGGCACAACCATATCAACACTTTCATGAATATTTTTCCACATAAATAATATTTCCACACAAATAATCATACATAATAAACCATAAATGAACATAAGGGTACCCATGGAATGAATTTGGTACCACAACCATGACATAAATCCTAAACAATGAACGTATAGTGAATGTGTCACTAAAAAGAGGGGATTGGAACATAAATGGATGTTAATAAGGTAATTTAGGCATATTAAATGGTAATTGGTGTCAACAAAAGTGACAACATATAATAAAAATTATTTGAGAAACATTGGCATTAAAATATTTTGTGCGGTTTAAAGAGAAATATTATATATATCTTAAAATATTAAAGAAGAAATTAGTTTATATAAAACCATAATTGAACCAAAACGGTTTTAATAATAAAAAATAATGATTTTATAAAGGAAATTTTGTCTTAAAATAGAGGATATATTGCACTTGAAATTGGGTAAAAATTTGGGATGTTCCTTTAAAACTAGTGTGCTTATTGGGAAGTATCGAGGAGGAATTCACATAAAAGCGTGTATATCCCCAAAATAGAATGAGAGATGGATCATGGAACATTATTTTGGTGCATATAAACAGAATGTAGATGTTTTAAATAAAAATAAAAGACAAATCTATTTTGGTAAAAATAATGATAGAGCAACTCGATGGAATAATGGAAGTTCGGGTAAAATCCATTACTGTTTATCGACATGGTATCGGGTGTAAAAAAGAGGGATTGATGACAAAGATAAGGGGTTTATCATCAGATATAAAACATTATGTAATTATGGTGGAGGATATAAAACATACCCCATTACTTGGTGTTACACAAAAAGATATAGAATAGAGAACAATCTTGATTAAGAGTGAAATGGAGAGGATCCCTTACCTTAATTCTGATGGTGTCCTCCAATAGTTATTAATGATCAGAATAAACAAATTAGGTTTATTAATTAATAATTAAATTACCAATTATATATTTAATTGATTTATTATAATCATTTTAAGATCATTTATAATCGTTTTGATTGGTTATGAGGTTCAATTTCATTGTTCGGGCTTTTCTGTTTTCTTGGTTTTAATGATCAGTTTTCTTATATTCACGTTTGGATAAACATGTAAGAGGACAGTGGTTTTACATAATTGCAGTTTTATGATATTAGTGAACATATATGAGATTAAATGGTTTTAAATTTAATTTGGTTACTTATATTGAATTATAATTATTTTATAAAACCAAATTGACAACCGTTTTTGTTAATTGGTTGGTTTGATTACGAAGAACATATTTTAGTATTAAACTTAATACCATTTGTCCAAAAAGATTGAAAAATAAAAATAGGATATATTACGTATATATATATATATATTCTAGTTTATTCATATAAAAAATGGTTTCATGACCATATTTTATGATGACAATAGAAATTGATAAAACATTGTCCTCGAATGTGCTAAATTAGCACATCTCAAACGGTGCTTTCAATTCTTTCAAATAAAAGGTGGGGAAAGTAGTTAAGATAATGAAATTTCACATTAGCATAAAAACATTCTAGTGCATGTATGTTACTGGTGTTTTCATACCATTTGGGTGAAATGGGGTGAGGAAAGAAGCAAAAATAAAAGAACATAAAAGAAAATAAGGAATTGGAAAGAGGAATTTACATCTTAAGACTTCATCCTTTGAGAACCTCTTAAGGGGAGATGTTTTGGTATTATTAGGAATTGAGGGGATTTTGGACCTATGGGTGGATCTTGGGTGATATTTGGGAAAAATATTGGGAAGGCACAAGGCTTGAGAGGAGTGAAAAGAAGAGGGAGTGAGGGGGGTTATAGTGGAGGAGAAGAGGGTTTTCTAAATTTTTAATCATTAGTTTGTTATTTCCTCACAAGAAAAGGAATAGTAAGTATTACATGACCAGGAGTAGTAATAAATGCATGTGATGCCATAAAAAGTGGTCTTACATCAGCATATCATCAACAATGACTCTATTAATCCATTGTTTAGCATTTATTGTGAATTATAAGATTCTACTATTCATCCAAAATTCATGTATTTTAGAAAAATATCAAAAATTTACACTAAACATTTTTTGACACGTAGAATCCAAAAAATGAAGTCCATTTTTCAAAAATAATTTTTTTAAATATGATTAATTTAATATTTAATTAAATTCATAATTTATTATTAAAAACCAGTTTTAAAACATTCATTTACATATTCTAAAATATAGGCACATCATAATTTTACATGAATATTATTTTATGACTATAATAGGTAATGTTACTATTAATTAGGGTATTTTACTATTCATTAGGGTATTTTACTATTCATAAGGGTAGGTTACTATTCACTAAAAATTATTTTTTTCTTATTGGACTCCAAATAACTTTTTGATTGAAACCATGTATATCATATTTTCAAAATTCCAAGCATAGAAGTGACAAACTTATATTTAAAGGCCCCTAAGCACTTAGTATTTCATTATATTGCGTTTTCATGTTATTTTACGAAATATTTATAAGAATAGAAATTTCCATTGTAAACATTGGGTCATTACACGGTTAACAATATGAGTAATTGGAAATCCAATGAATTATCCACATGTTAAAAAAATAAAACTTTTTCCTCCTCACTAGTCTCCTTAAAAGTGACTTTTTTAGAAATATGGTACTCTAAAACATATAATTTTTGCTCTTGGCATTGTTTGATCTGTAAGAACCTATAGAACTCCTATAAATTCAATATAATGTGGAGAATTTATTTCATTAATATCAATCATATGGATAATTATGTTGTTATATTACTTTCTATTTTATAAAACAAAAGCAAGTTAGAGTATTTTATCTTCATTACTAAATGTGATGTAAAAAATTTTATTTATTAGCCTCCACCAATTTTATCAAATCTCAATATCCATTACCATTAGATTTATTAAATATAGTCACATGGATATTATAGTTTTAATGATACATAAATGTAACACCCCAATATTTTATGATATATTTCCCTTTATATAAATTTAATTTCAGTGATAGATATCATTTCATGCAATAACAAGTTCAAACAAACCATGATATTTTATTGAATTATTATCATTTAATGTAACATTTATCACCTATTAATTTAATTGGTAGATATTAATAAGACTAAAATATTATGAAAAATCATTTCTATATATGTTTAAAATAAATAAATTGGTTTTCAATTGGTCATAAATTAAAATAAAATCACTTCAATGTAAAAGGATATGTTTTTTTATAAAAAACTATTTGTATACACACAATATGTTTTCATCCTAACTGGAAAAGATTGAGAAGAAAATTCAAGGGTGAACTCCAAAAAAAATTCCAAAGCAGGCGAAGAGATCCTTGTTAAAGTTGTCATCCAATCTATCCCCAACTATTTTATGTCCTTGTTTAAGCTTCTGGTGGACATTTTCAATTAGATCCATTCATGCACACCCAAATTCTGGTGGGGGAAGAAAGATGGAAGAAATAGAACCCAATGGATGGCCTGGGAGAAAATATGCAAACCCAAGCCTGAGGGAGGCATGGGACTCCTTAATCTCTTTCATTTCAATGACGCTCTGCAGGCTAAGCAAGGTTTGCGCCTGGTTAACCGTCCATCATCCATCTACGTGCGTGTTCTTTGAGCCAAATAATTTCCCCACTAGGACTTCCATGTCTCCTTTATTGGCCCCTGTCCAAGCTTTCTCTAGAGAAGAATTTGGGGGGCTCGAAGTCTCCTTGAAAAAGGGCTGGGGATGGAGGATCGGGAATGGACAATCTGTTAATATTTGGACCGATCCCTGGTAGATTGATATGGATGGAACACGGGCCTCATCCCCTGCCCAACTAGGTTTTGAATATTCCACTGTCGCATTCCTCTTTTCGGACTAGGGTCTAGGATGGTGCATTGAGAAGATCCACACATGGTTCAATTAAAGAGATAAATGAATCATCCTGAGTACCCCCTGGGTCCTTGATGCTGGCCTAGACCATCTCATCTGAACACATGACCTTTCGAGAGCCTACACGGTGAAATCCGGATATCGTCTCGCTAGTGGACATCAATTGGTCGACTGGGATGCGGAACCCTGGAAGTTAATTTGGAAACGCAACATTCCTCCAAAAATACGCCACTTTGGGTGGAAGGTGTGCACGAGTACCCTTCCTACCATGAGCCTTCTTGTCATCCAACATATGTCAAGTGAGGAATCTTTCTCTTTCAGCAAGAATGTCCCAGAATCTCCCTTGCATGCCATCATCCAGTGCCCAGGGGCTAAGGAAATTTGGAATTTATGGGGCACTGCTGCTGACACTTCATTGGCCATGGTTGCTAACCTTCTATCCTTCTTGTGGAGATGGTGCTCCTCATTCTCGCCGGCTAAAGCTGGTTCACTTTGCACCTTGGCATATTCATTTGGGTCTGTTGCAATGAGGAAATTTTAAACCACGTTCACAAACCCCCCATTGTTGGGACCGAACGGGCCTCATCGTGGGTTGATAGCTGGAAGCACCACAATGGACACAAAAAGATCGTGGGTCCCCCATCCTTTCCCTCCCACTAGTGTCCGCCAATAGAAGGGATTATTAAGATTAATGTGGATGCGTATCTCCCCAAGTATGGGCATGTCGGCCTTGGAATCCTAGCATGAAATCATCAGGGGTAAATTGTTACACCCAAACATGAAGCACACTACGCTTTCTAGGAACCTGTGGTGGTTGAGGCTACTGCCATTCTTGTAGGTCTGATGCTCTCCTTGGACCGCGGATGGGATAAAATCAACCTCCAATGAGACAATCTCTCCATTATCAATGCTATCAACTCTAACAATGGCGGCCTCCAGTCTTTTGGATCCCTCTTCAGGAAAATCCTGTCTATCCATCAAGGCTTCTCAATATGCACTTTCTCATCTAATAAACGAGAAGGAAACAATGCTGCTCATCATCTTGCGACGTCAAGACCCTATGATGTTGACCATCTCTGGCTGGACCATTTCCCTTCATGGCTTTTCATTTGTACGTCTGCTTATTTTCAACATTAATGAACCTTTTCCTTCAAAAAAAAGGGATTATTGAGGGGTCAAACAAAAGATATAATGGTTATAATGAATTAAAAAACAATATAAAGAAAGTTGGATGAATTAATTTAGATAATATATAATTCGGAATTTAATCATGATCTAATTTGGATCCACATTACCATGAGAGGGACTTTATTATATTTTAATATTATTAATAATTATAAATATGAAACTCCCATCACTTATAAAAGGGAACCCCCTATCCAAACATCTCAAGACCACTTGTTCCCTTTATCTTGACCAATAACAACCAAAATATCTTCTGAAATTACCTATCCATTCATATACGTTCTTCTCTTCTTAAAAAACAAACCCAAGGGTCCTTAACAAGATATTCAAAAGTGATTTCTCAAAGAAGAGATATGTGCTCTCGCCTCTGTGTGTGGTGTGGTGTGTGTGTGTGTGTTTGAATGTAATTGTACCCAAAATCACCTTATATATATATAATAAATATACTAAGATTTTATTTTTGTAATTGTATAACCATTTTTTCCTTCTTTTCACTAATTGGGAAATGAAATTATCATTTGTTTGTACATGTGGACTACTACCTCCATATAGTGATATGATTCATTTTCCATCGCCACAATTCATGGTTAGTTATTATGAAAGATTTAATTTTTATATATAATATTTATAAAATTATTATACTTTTCTAATTATAATAAGTTATCTACCTTCTTACCTTTCCATCCCTTGAAAAATGATAATGTTTCTTGTGCGTATGTGTGGACTACTACTCCCATGAAGAGAAATGATTCATTTCTCATTTCTCATTTACATGGATAATAATAAGGATATATTTAATGAATATATATTATTTTAATGATATAATAATTATTTAATAAATGATAATTTTAATTTACCTTTATCTTTTCATCGATCAAAAAGTAAAAACATCAACCGTGTGTATATACAGACTATTGTCTTAATGAAGTGATGTACTTAGTTTTTTATCACCATAATAAATAAATTTTTATGTAAGTGTATGTAATGAATAAATATTATACTTATTTCATGCTTTATATTGTATAACCACGACCATGGTACAAGTATTGGAACCATCAACCTAAAACATGCAAAAAAAGACCAATATTCGCCTAAATTTTATTTTTAAGGGTTAAATTGTTAACAAAACGATAATTTGAAGTTATAAACAAATTTTTTGTCAATGTAGATAACACAATATGGGTGAATTGAGTTTAGAAATAGAATTGATATTTAAAATTGATTTAAAAACTAAATTCCCCAAATAATAAAATACATCTCAGTTAACTAAACTAGTAGAATTATATAATTTGAATTTTCAAAATGATTATTATATGTTTTATCATAACATATTTAAATTATTTTAAAAACTCTTTAAAACTTTTTAAATGAATTTACAAGAATAAAACATGGAATATAAAACATAAATTAAATTTAACTATTAAATTAAATTTTTTATATATATATTAGAAATATGAAATGTATTTTTTAAAATAACAGAGTGGAACAAGAAAAGAAAAAACACGTTGAAAATAAAAGAGGCTGAGTCACAAACTGAGACATAGTCATATAAAATTTGAAATCATCCTCTATCAAGAAATTTATTAAAAATATAATAATATACAACTTGGAATGGGTTTTATAAATAATAGTGGACACGTCTATTTAGACTATACAGATCCATTTTTATAGTTCAACATTAGAGAATAAAAAGACAACAACTACACATATGAAATCCATGCTACACAGCCACTTACATATTTCTCCATGGGAAAATAGATGAAAAAAATAAGATATAGTGTATCACACTCTAATATAGTATATAATATATTGACAAAAAGTTATACAATGTAAGGCCCATGGAACATGGAAGTAAGAAAATAGAGGAAGAAAATGGAAATAATTTGATATTTTAGTTTATGTATTTCTATTATTATACCATATATTCTTATATTATTATTTTTTATTTCAATTTATAATTGATTATTGAAGATGTTTATAAGTTCTCTAACGTGTCAATGAAGTTTAGGTGAGAACATATTCATTGATGTTTAAATAATAGAGAAAATGATTACAATTTTTATTCATGAAAAATTATGATTTAATGCATCATTTTCATCTATATTATATGTCTTCAATCATCCTTTTAAAAACAATACCTCTCATGAAATACCATTTGAAAAATCATCATTCAAGATCCTTATACATCAGAAGAAAATCCAGGCTCAATAAATTATTATAACTGAAATTTAATTATACAGAGAAAATTGGTTGGATTAATAAGTTTAATAATATAATAACATAATAGATACCTTTTGATATGGTTTCTTTAAATATTACATGTAATTATTCATAGTCACATCTATACATTGAAATAAATATTTTTTGGATTATTTGATATGTTATAAGTTCGATCGTTTGACCTTATGTTCCATCACCTTACTCTTACGGTCATTAAACATTAACTTTTGATTGATCCAATACATTATAAAATTGATAATACTAACCACTATTACATAATTGGGACATTTGGTCCATTTTTTAATTTTTTTAATGTCTATTTTAAAAATGGTTTCTTTGATTTGGCCTTGAAGTTCCACGATTACTTGTGAAGTCGATCCATCTAGCTTTCTAATCGATACATGAATTTGTGCTGAGACAAAAATGGATGATCTATTAATCTTTTGGTCGATCTATGAGTGTTTTATGAGATGCCTATGTTATATTTTTTTAGTTGTGAGGTTGATTACATTCAACATGTGGTTGACTCTAAGATTAAAAAAATTTCCATTATTTTCTAAAAATTATTCAACTATCATAAAACAAAAAATGAATTAAAAATAAAATAGAATTGTTTTTTATTATTAAAATAAAGAATTTTTGGACTAAAACAACAATATCCCCCTTTTGATTGATCACAAATCATAAAAAAAATTATCCCATGGATTAAATATAAGTCATTAAAGATTATAATCTATTGTAACATATAATTGGAAATCATTAATAATCACTATCAGTTTGTTAAAATTACAAATTATATTCATTTTACTCATATGAAAAAAAATTATTCCTCATTTTTGAAAAATATTTTAGTCCCCATTAGGTATTATAAAAAAGAATTCATAAATCGTGAAAGAGATAAAAATAATGTAGAATAAATAACACATAAATAAGAATAAATTGACATTTCATCAGTTATTCAAAAAAATTACATATAACCTATTAGAATATGACCAGATCCATTAAGAATAGATGGGGCATTCCCTTTTCTGATAATAGTAGGAGGAGTATTAGTCTTAAGAATTGCATGAGGGCCTATAATTGAGATTCCTTTGGAAATGGGTCATATTTAACTTGGGTCCTAGGAGATAATAAGACAAAGGGGTAATGTAGGAGGTGTAGGTGATATAGAGTTTGGAATAAATATAGATGTAGTTGAGACTTGGGAAATATAAGTATAGATGTGTTGTAGAGTAAGAGTACGAAATTCTAGAACAAGTGAATTGTCAACATATATATAAGGCTCTAAATATTTGGGATATTGGACATAACCCTTGTCACTTGTTTTGTAACCTAAAGGAACTAGTGTTTCTCTTACAAGAACAGATCAATAAGAGGAGCTAGTACCAATAAATTTTCTACAACAGCATTGAGGGCAGCTATCAAAGGTGGATTATGAAAATCTATTCCCAATGAAAGGAACTAATTCTTGAGATCTTCCTTAATGTAAATCATTCTGAGATAGTACATTATTACACCTTTATCTTTAAAGGTCTTTATTTATTATTAACAAATAAAATCAAAATAATTTTCTCCATGGGTAACAATATCCATTTTAACTTGGTTTTGAACATATAGCATACTATTCGTGATAAGCTAAGTCTCCACATGAATCAACCTTTGAATGAAATCCTCATCAATAAGAACTAAATTAGGAGGTGGTGTTGATGTAGATGTTGATATTATGGATATATTAGTCCTTACTGAGAGACTCCTTTTTTCCATGGTAGAAAATATGTCTTAAAAATATTATTTTAGGGATCCAACATGAATTTTAAAACTTTCCATCACTCCTATGAAGGACCTAATCTCATGGTTCATATGGTCTATTTTTATGAATAACATGGGGTGGATGTGTGTGAAACATTCAATCATGTATGAAATATAATCATATATATCATAATTATTATCTTAGTTTATGCTCAGAAACACTTACTTTAAAACTTCCAATGTTTCATTCATGAATTGAATGAAATATTCTGAAGTTGTCACTAGATGATATACAAAAGATGGACTATATTCCTGAGATGCAACAACTAAATATTGCGAATAGGTATATTTAGAAAAGATATTATCACATAGATTAAAATAATGAACACATAACTCTATGGTATTTCTCTAAGAAACTTATTTAATATATAAAATAGTAGTATGTGTCTCAATCTCTCTCTTGGATACATCATATTCTTCTTTATATTCCTCCATAGCAACCATTTTGGTTCTAGGAGAAGTTTTATAAACTATTTCGTCTTGAAAAATATTTTCAATAACATATTTGGGGTAAGGAGGAGTATCCAATAGCATTAATAGATCCTTATAAGTCTTAGGTTTGACTGGTCATTCTGAAATTGGAGTAGAAATAATCATTGTCACAATAGATTCTTCTTCCCTCCAAAAAAATTAAGAAAAGGTCCATCTGGGTTAAGAAGACTATGATCATCATCACCATCATCATCATCAATTTCATCCTCATCAACCTTATTATTATAATCATCCCTTTTATGTTCTTTTTCAAAGTAATTTGTTGGAGTAAACACACCATTATCATATAATTGATTATTTGGATGGCCTTCTTCACTAGAGGGTGAGGAATCCATGATGGGAGATCCCCCTATATCAAACATAGCTGAACTCCCCACTACTAGATCCATATCCTTATCACTTTTTGAATTAGTGAGAGCTATTCCAAAAAACATAAATCTCATAAATCTCTCCCAATTAGTAGGTACATCTTATTATCAAAAAAAATCAACCCAAAAAATTTATTTCAAACTCCATTACTGCTTCAATTGGAACTCTAGAAAACTACAAAACATCATGAGTTAGAGAAACCTCGTCTCTTATAGGTTTTCCCTCAAATGGATCCTCATTAATAGTACTATCTCCAAATCTCTCCTAACAAAACTATTCTAGCTTCCACAATCATATCCATAGGAGATTAAAATTCATCTTCATCAAAGGAGTAATCAACATCAACAAAGTCAAATGGTTCCAAACAAGGATAAATTATATCACTTGTCCTAGAAGTATGTGTTATTTGATTGAATTTATCTTAAAGACTCTACTCATTATTGATCCACATACTTTTCCTGGGATACCATTTAATCTTCATACTTTCTAGGTGGTATGGTTCAAATAGACAACAGTTGGATACACTATCCTTTCAACTCCCACAAAGACTAAAATTTTTTGTTCTAGTGAAACACATATTAACATTGGTAATGTAAGAGTGTTCAATATAAAATAAGTTATGATTAATTATTTCATACGAACCTTCAAGATTCTAGGTAGGTTTATCTTAAAATGATGAATCATTAGGTACAAAAAAGTCATGATACCTTTTTGAACTAAAATCTCTCTTCCTCAGGCAGATAGTGTGTTGAATGAATTTCAACAAAAACCAACATTCTATACTTAGAAAATTTTCAATAAATATAAGATAATATCTGTCATCATTTAGTTACTAAATTAAATTCCCAATATTAAAATTGGGATGGTATATAGGATACAAGCTTGGATAGTCACCATAATATCCATGAAGTATGACTCTTAGATGATCAATATAATAGTTCAAAGTTAATATTCCTGGCCGTCAATAAGTTTCTTAATCACATCCCCATGATTGTCATCTTAAAAAAATATTCACGTAAAAATATTGTACTTGGTTCAGAAAAAAGGGGCAATTTTAATCTAAGAACCAACTAGTCTAATTTTGATAAAGATCAACTCTCTACCCCAAGGAGTAACTGGTTCTAAACTACCTAACATTGTATTCTCTCTCATACACTAAATTGCATGAAAGGATATGTGCCTTTAAAATAGTTTTATATTTTCTTGAACTGGACATTAGTATTTTGGATGATTATAGTGAATCATCACTGAAAGATATCTTTATTTCAATAAACAAGATTGACCTTTTTGATTTGAGAAGAAAAGGATGTATAAAAAGGTTTGATAAAGAGGGTTATAAAGATGGATAATTTATGTTAGAAAGTAACATGATGATTTCAATTTTTTTGACATTTCAATCATTTAGGTATTTACATGTACAATAGCATTCAGGAAATAATTAGAAGTATTTAATATAATTAAAAATCGATATGATATATTTTAAAATGAAATAACTTAATAGAACACTTGATAAAATAAAATCCAATATATATATAAAAATATTGAAAAGAAGATTAAATAGAATATTGAAATATTTATAAAAACATTTTAAGAAAATTAATCATATATAATTTATGTTATATATAATTCATTCTCTCAATATTAAACTGATTGGTAAATATGTTAGATAGCTGATGTTCGGTACTAATGAATTTATGATTTCCATAACCCTTTTTAAAATCACCTCTCAAAAAAGGATTTCCTATATCAATATGTTTTTTATTAAATGATATAAAATATTTTTAGATATATTTATTGGAATTTTATTGTCAGAATTTATAGTCACATATTTGAATTGAGATCCATAATTCAATAATGTGTTTTTCATCCAAATAATATATGAAAAAAGACAACATGAATTTATATACAAAAGTTTAGCAGTAGATAATAAAAATTTATTATATTTTTACTACACCATGAAACTAAATATTTTCCAAATAGATGACATATTACATAGGTTACATTTCTATCTAACATACAACCACCAAAATTAGTATCTAATAAACTAACTAAATTAAATTCGTGTACTTTAAGATAAAACAATCAGAAATTGGTTGTATTATTTAGGTATTTAAAAATATCTTTAAAATAATTTAAGTGATTTTTTTTGGTTTTATTAGAAATGTGCCCACATGCACATATTGAACAAAATATCAGGTTGTCTAGAAATTAAGTATAATAAGTTTACGAACATACCTATGTAAATAGTTTGATCTACTATATTTCCAATTTTATCAATATCTATCATAAAACATGAATTAAAGGTAGTATCACTACTTTTGGTATTTTCCAAGATAAAAAATATTAAAATACCTTTTATTTGTTTTGTTTTATTTAAAAAAATTCTTTTGTTTTAAAAATTTTTAAATCCAATAAAGTATTTTCCATAAACCAGGTCTGATTTCCATCCAACCTAACACTCAAACCATCCCATAGAAAGGCCCTAAAGAAATTCTGAATCCCAAGAGGCTGGTAACTAGTTCTTGGACATTTATTAACACCTTTTGGAATGGTTCATCCCACAAAATTTATACAGTACACCATAATAAACATTTATTAATAAAAATAATCAATGGAAAACACTAAAAAATTAATTAAGAATTTATCATTTACAACCAAAAATAAAAAAAGAATAATAGGAAGGTAAAAACTAGACCAAAAAACATCAATGTGGTATTTAGGCTGACACTCCATTCCACCTCCACTAAGACCTAGGAAAAAGAAACCACCAATGCATGGAACTACCTTCACCGCCATGGAAAAACATTCCCTTAATTAACTCACACAAAACCAAATATACTTATAACAAAGGGTGTATATGGATTGCGATACAATTTATTATTAGGATACCACCAAAATATTCCATGCATTCAAATTAAAAGATAAATTAATGTGTTAGTTTTTAAACAATTTTATTTAAAAAAAATAGATCAAAACATGTTTTATTTCTAATAGAGGAGAAAAAAGTAAGCTTGGTTTTAAATAATTCAAAAGAAAACCAAGAACCATGGGAGACTCCATAATAAGATAAGTTATTAGGGCCTTAAGATCCATGTATTTTAGTGGCAAAACTGTATAGAACATTCTCATGAATGAGCTACTAGATCGGACACATACAAAGTTCTAGTGGTCCCCAAGTCATCATCATGTGTTTAGTTTGTGTTGAAGCATGTACCTACTAGAAATAATGGGTCATTTCCAAGTGGACCATAAGGGAGTACTAGTCTATGGAAACCCACCTAGAATACCCAGGGTTACCAAGTTCTCAATTCAATTCTATATCAATGAAATCCCGTTTACATAATCACAATTCCAATAATTGAAACCCTTCTTGGAAAACAACCATCTTCAAGGAGAAAATCACCAATTCAACCATGTATACACAACCAAAACCCATAGAAAAAACTTTTTGTACCACCCACACAATATATAAAACCAATTTAGAAACCAAAGATAGAATAATAATGTCATCAATTAATTCCAAGGCATGGAATCACCTACCTATTTGTTGGAAACATCCAGAAACCAGTTGAAAATCAAAAATGCACCAGGTAGAGACCCTATAAAGGTAAGAACAAACCTAAACCATCAGAATTAAATAAAAAGAATCAATATTTACCCAAATTATTTCAACCTAAATTCTGGATAAATAGTACACAATAAATAAATAGGAAGAGACTAAGTATAAGAAAGAAAAGAGAAGAATATTTGATTACTTGATGAGTTCTTATATGATCCATGCCAAATCACCCAAAAAAATATAGTCTAAGGGAGGAGAGTAAGGGAGTGAGGAACACAAAGGGATGGAGGAAAATAATATAGAGTATAACAGTTGATTTGTTGTTAAATTATGGGAGGGTTTGAATAGTAATTTCATTCTGTTTAATAACCTTAGAGACTGCACAGTTTGGCCCAACGGTATGTCAGACTATACGTAAACCAAGTGGTACCTCTATCTAAAGGGAAAAGAGGTTGCATGGTTTTTCTAGAGGATGTGAATTCATGTTCTCCTAGACATTTGACTCTAACAATGCCAATATCATAGGTGCATAGTCATCCCACATGCCTGTGTGCTATGCTATGTAACCTAGATAGTGACATTGTCAAAGGTGCACGGTTTACACTCAACTGGAGCATGGTTTCCATTAACTATGAACCAACCATGCGCCACCTATTTTTTGACCCAAAAATTAAATTTTTTTAGAAATTACCATGAAATATGAGATATAGAGTTAATAACAAAATAAATGGAAAATATACCTGAAAATAAAACCACGGTTGTGACAATTATCCCCACAATTAAAACACTTTAACCCTAGGAAAGTAAAACCAACGTATAATCGAAGAAAATATGTGGATATTACTCTTACTCCCAACAATATTAATCCCATATATTATTCTCATAATTTTCATTATTCTCAAGAACCCATACCATCGGTATTGATTTACACTAAAGTGCTTCCATTTAGGAGTCCATAATCGGCATCGGTCATTCAAACATAGAAAAATCAGATTCGAACTCAAACTCGTTCCAATTCATCACATGAGATGGGTTCATGTTATACTTATTCAATTTCAAGACATGGAACACATCATAGATCAATGCCAACTAAGATGGAAAAGATAAATGATATGCTACCTTACGAACTCTCTCAGTAACATTAAAGGTCTAAAAACCTAGTCAATAGCTTCCCCTAATTACTAAGATGATGCTAACATAACAGAGGTTCTGCTTTTATAAGTACAGTATCACCCACTAAAAACACCAACGCCTGGCACTTCATGTCGGCATAAGACTTTTAATGGATATGTGCTATTAATAATCATTTCCTAGACAAATGGAATTTATCAAATGTCTCATGCACAAGTCTCAGTCACAAAAATGAGGTCTCACCCACCTCTTCCCAACACAATGTCGACCGAAATGACCGAACATAAATAACCTCAAGGGAGCCATTTTAATTGAGGATTGGTAAATATTATTATATAAAAAATACCCCAATCAAAAATGGTTATCCTACAAGCCTCTAAAATCTAATACGCATGCCCAAATTTTGTCTTCAAGAATTTGATTGGCCTGCTCTGTCTGTCTGTTAGCTTAAGGATGGTATGTCATACTAAGTATAACCTGTGACCACATCAACTTTGTAAGTCCTTACGAAAATTGAGAGCAAAAATAGGGGTCCCTATCTAAAACATTTTTTGACAACACACTATGAATCATCACTATCTCCGGAACATTTAACTACACCAACTCATCCACCATAACCATGTCCCTCCTCACTATCTCTTGAACATATAATTGACCCAAATCATCAACCTTAGTCATGTCCCTAACGATAATGAAATGAGATTATTTAGTCATATGATCAATCAAAACCCAAGTGGAATTCCTCCCCCATGGTGTATAAGGAAACCCAATTATAAAATCCCTAGGAACCTCATCCCAATTCCATGTAGGAATGGATAGTGGCTGAAGCAAACTAGAGGGCCTATGGTGCTCATCATTACATTGTTCTCAATTATAACTCTCAGATGCAAATACAACTATATCTTATCTCATAAAAGGCTACCCAAACTAGTGTTTTAAGTCATAAAACATATTCATGTTCCTAGGATGAGTAGCCCATTGAGACTAATTATTATCCTGCATCACTACCTTTTGTAACAATAATGGATCCACAAAGTGACCCTTGATGAAAATAACTACTTTAGGGGAAAATTAACACACTATGGGTACCTCCACATCATTAATAATCTTCCTAGATCACTGGAAAAAACCACCACCTAAAATATCTTCCAAAATCATATCCGAATGAGATGGCACTAATTGATCACTAACCAAGAAAACACCTCCACTATTCCCCTTGGTTCCAGGTGCGTCTAGGAAAAATATTCCATCAAGGTCCACATATAACTAGAATCCTTTAAATATTTAACTTGCACTTTAATACTCACGGTGTCTACTACCACATTTCCTTTTCTCAGGGTTTATATGATATCAAATTTGAACCCCTATAGGTACTCTACCCAACAGAACTAACTCATACTATGGAATTTCAGAGAGAAAATATATTCCAAACACTTATGGTTTGAGTCGACCAAAAACTTCTCCTCGAAAAGATAGTAGTACCCATTCTTCAAAACATGCATCATTATCATCAATTTTATGTCATGGGTTGGCTAATTCTTTTCATGTGGTCATAGTTAGCGAGAGGAAAATGCAACCATATGGTTCTGTTATATCAAAACACACCCAAGACCCATATCTAAGGTATCAAAATAGACTACTTATCCCTTTCTAGAGTTTTGTAGGATAAAAAAAGTTCTATGGTCAACCACTTCTTGAGCTCCTCAATACATGCCCGATATGCTGGTCTCCATTCAAACATTACCCCCTTCTGGGTATGTGAAATCAATGGTGTTGTAAGGTGAGAAAAATATCTAACAAACCAACATTAATACCCTTCCAGGCCAAAAATAATATTTATCTCGAAGATGTTCTGCAGGTTCTCCCATGACATCATTTCCTTAATCTTCTCAGAGTCCACTGAAACTCTGTGATCCGAGATTAGATATCCTTGTAAATTGAATCCACATATCTAAAAAGTGTACTTAGAAATATTCATATAAATATAGTGATTTCAAAGAGTTCCTAACACAATCCTTAAGTGTTGTCCATCCCCTTTCTCGATCTCAGAGTAAACCTAGATTTCATCCAAAAAGAAGGAAAAGAGGAATTAAGGTACTGATAGAACACCCTATTCATAATATCCATAAATATCATTCGATAATTCCTCTACCAATATAAAATTACCAAATAATATAATTGACCATACCTACATTGAAAGGCTATATTAGGAATGTCCAATTCTAAAACCCTGACTTGATGATACCTAGAGCATATGTAATTCTTGGAGAACCACTTTCCCCCTTGAGCTAGTGAATGAGGTCATCAATACTAGAAAAAAGGTATTTACTCTTAACGGTTACCTTATATAAATTCTAATAATCAATGAAATTCTAGATAGATCCAGTGGTCTTACTAGAAAAAAAAGACAGGGGTGACCAAAGGTGTGACACTCGCCCCGAATGAATCAATTTGATTCCAAATTTTCTAGCTATATCTTTAGCACCCTCAAATCATTTTGGACCATATGTTGCGAGGGAATGAATATCGAATATGTTATTGGGGTAAAGTTGATATAAAAATCTACATCCAATTCTGTAGTAAAACCCATGAAATCATCTAGAAACGCCTCTAGAAACTCATCCACAATCGTAGGCTACCCACTCTTGAATCCTATATCATCATTCCCTGACATGAGTGATGAGACCTTGAATTCAAGGTTCCAAACTCCCAAATTGGACGTCCATCTCACCATGATTGAGGATCCCATTCCCCCTGAAAAAATTTGGTACTCATATCAGGTGAAAAAAATGTTACCCAACAGAGATAATAATCGATGTTCACGCTGAAGTGCACAATCAAATCCATGAATAGTATCTATTCAAAAAGATTCATCTCTGAAACCAATAATTGTCATTCCAATTCAACCCTTTTCAATGTAATCATTCTTGATAGACCCTTAAAACCCTTCTCTATATTCTTATAAAGTTTTATAACCAATTCAATGGAATATAGCATCTTCTCAGTTGGAAATTTCAAAAAATTCACAAGATGGGAAGAGATAATGGAGTTAGAAGCACTTATATCAAATAACACAATAGCTTTGGACAATGTAATAAAAACATTACCTCGAATAGTCTCTGGTCTAGAATCTAATTCCACTGTCACTTGATCCATAGAATGTAGGTGATTCATTTATTTCTGGTCCTCGAAATGACTACTGAATTGTGTCTCTACCTTAGTCTGAATCTACATGGTAGTAGATATAACCCTACCACCATGACTACCAAACTGATAAACCACTATAATGAATGGTTCTGATTGGGTTGTGTTCCCCTATACTTTGAGGAACCTTCACTACTCTTAGATGGGATTGAACTTCTACAAAATCGCTACAAGTTCACCATAATCCCTCATTGGTGACATCCTCAGTGGAGCTAAATATTTGGTCCATACATTCCCAAGACGTCAACACAGATGACACACAACAAACACACCACCAATAGTTGTAGAAAAAGGAGTTTGAGATAACTGTCCAGAGTCACAACCTCCCTTATTCTCCTTCTCGTGATGTTTTTTATTCTTATCAAACATGCCATTTCCACCTTGTCCCATAGTTAAAAATTCCATGGAAAATCCATATTAACTAGCAGGTTCAATCTCAACCATCAGGGTGAAATATACCACCTCATCATAAATATTCAACTTAAACAAGATGTCGTTAGACAGAATGCATGATTGCAACATCTTTCCAAAATTATAAACCTTTAACTACACATTATAGACCACCTTGGGTGAAAAAAGAACTAACTGTAAAAAAAGTTGGAATACTCAAACTTAGTACAATCACCATACAGTAGATTTAAGAAATCCCTATCATGGATTAAGCCAAGGTATCTATGAGATACTTTTCAATAAATATTTCCATGAAGTCCTTCAATCTCATGAGTTTATGCATTCCATAATGGTCCACTGATTCCCACCACCTACGATTGGGGTCTTCTAGTAAAAAAGAAGAAAACATTACTTTTCCCACCTCATGAGTATGAAGAAATCCAAAAATCCTCTTCATATTTTTAATTCAATCCTCTACCTCCTGGGGATCAATGCTACCATATAAAGAAAGATTTTTGTTCTTGAGGAACTCATGAGATTTTTCACTTTTTAGATATTGTTCAATTTACCTAACATAAGAAAGACCAAATCCCGCTCCCTGATCTAGTTCATGTATAGCCCGAACCACTAATTCCACTAGTCTATGATCATCCGATGAAGGAGAATTATCTTTTCCCTCTTCCTTTGGATACACAGGATGACTTTGAGGATTCATGTTGATATATCGGTTACCAAACACAAAAAAAAACATCAATGCATCAATCCGAAAAATTTCAGCAGTAACAATTTTTAGAAATTTTGAAAAATCACAATAAAACGATAACAATCATAATAGAATACTAAACTTCTATGCCCCATATCTATGCCCAATCACAGTCATCAACATACAAATCACACCTAGGGGTGAATTATAAGAAGATCATGATCATCCTATAGTGACCAAAGTCCATTCACAAGGTGTGTTGGTCAGACACACCACTATCAACTAGAACCTCAGGCCCTGAAAGTCTTAGCGTCTATCTATCCAGACTCTCCAAAATATAATGTCCCAATGTAAGGAAAAAACCTCACTCTAATACCATTTGTTCATGAACCATCATGGGCTTCCATCCAACCCAACACTCAACCCAGCCTATGGCAATTCCAAAAGGGCGTTCCCAATCCACATGGGCAAGAACCTAGTGTATGCGAATAGATTAAAACCTTTGGGAATGGTTTAACCCCTACATCCAACAAAAAAAATCCCAAAAACATTATACAACAAACCATAACAAATATTTATAATAAAAGTAATCAATCCAGAAAACAATAACCTTAATTAAATATTTATCATTTATAACCAAATACTAAAATACCATAATCGGAAGGGAACAACTAGACCAACAGAACCTCCATGTGGTATGTCGTCTGACACACCATTCCAACTCCACCAACACCTAAGAATAATAAAATACTAGCACATAGAACTACCATCACCACTATGGGAAACGTTTCACTTACCGTAGTCACACAAAACAAAATCTGTATACACTGAACTGTGCATATAGGGTATAAACCAATTTACCAGTAGGATACCACCAAATGATTCCATTCTTTAATATTAAAAGATAAATTAACATGATCATTTTTAAATGTTTTTATTTTAAAAAAATTTTGAAATCAAAATAGGTTTTAATTATAAAATAGGTTGAATAATGTAAGAGTGGTTTAAAATAATTCAAGTCAAACTTAAGCCCCATGGGGAACTCCCAAAGTGGCTCAGTTTTTAGGGACCTATGATCCCTATACCTCAATTATTGAACCATATAGATCAATCTTGTGCATGAGATGCCAGAGAGATCATATCCATATTTATTGCAGTCCCCATGTCATCATAATATGTTTAGTTAGTGTTGTAAAGTGAAACTACTGGAGATCCTGAGTCATTATCCATCTATCCCTAAAAGTGTACTAGTCCATAACAACTCATCAAGAATACTCGGGTTTCCTATGTGCTCTATTTAATTCTATATCAAATAATTCCCTTTTACATGACCACAATTCTATCAATTGAAACCATACTTTATAAAAATCATATTCAAGGATTAATTAACCAATTCAACCATGTATACATAACCAAAACCCACGGAAAAATCTTTTTTCACAAACCAAAAAATTTATAAAACAAATTTAGGAACCAAAGGAAGCATAATAATATCATCAATAAATTCCAAGTCATGGAATCACCTACTTTTCACTTGGAATCTTCTGAAAACCATTTGAAAACTATAACCACACCAAGGAGAGACCCTATAAATGAATAGAAATACAACACACGTCAAGATTAAATATAAATAGTAATGATTTAACCCAAATAATGTCACTATATCCACTAGAGAAATAGGTCCCAAGAAATAAATAGGAGGATACCATGAAGAAGTAAGAAAATTGGAGAGGATAGGCTTCCATGAAGAGTTCATGAAGGATCCACACCAAATCAACCAACAAATAGAAACCAAAGGACGGGATAAAGGGAGTGTTGTGAGGATAGTGAAGGAGGGTTTAAATAGGGTGATAAAGGGTGATTTGGGTTAAATTAGAGGATGATATAATAGTATTTTCAATGTTTTTAATGACCTAGAAGGCTGCATGGTTTAGATTCATGGTTGGCCAGAGAGTGCCCCAACTATACAGAACCTCTACTGAACGTGAAAAGAGGGCACACAAATTTATTGGAGGAGGTATACACCTGTGTGCCTAGTTTTTTCCCTCACATTGATCCACGATCATGGGTGTATAGTCATCTCATACACTCATTCCCTAGGTCAAGAAACTTTGATAGTTCCATTGTCCATGGTGCATGGTTTCCATTGGGTTGGTGCATAGTTTTTTCTAACCATGCGCCAACCATGAACCACCTTCTATATAACCCAAACACTTTCATTTTCCTCAAAAACACCTAGTAAAGCCAATATAAAAATTTAAGACCAAAATAAAAATAAAATATATCTAAAAATAAAACCATATATGTGACAGTATTTTAACTTTCCCATTAAAAACATTTCAAATTTTATTTGAATCATTTTAGAAAATCAAATACTCATGTATTTTTTGGATGATACAAAGATAATATAAACAACATATATTTTAACTAATAAAACATCCTTTGAAATATTGTTTATAAAAAAAGAGGGTCAGTAACAGCTTTTTTAAATCCATTATGAATAAAAAAAATGTGTTAAACCTAACATACAAAGCTCTAAGAGATTATTTAAAACCCTAATTTTTTCGTTAATTTAAAAAAAATATTTGGAAAATGAGGGCTTTGAAATATAGGTGGTATTTCAAAAAAAACATTCTAGATAATAAATCCATTTTGGAATTAACTCTTAACATCCATTTGATATATGTTGAAATTAATATGTGAAACACAAGAATGAAATATTTTGATGGAATCAATCCTAGCTACTGGTGAAAAGGATTTTTTATAGTCAATATCATATTCATGAATATATCATTATGGAAACAATATAGCATTGTTTATAATTATTATTTTAGATTCATCAATCTTGTTTCTATACACCAACATTGTGTCAATAGTTAGGTAGTATTTGGGTTTACCTACCAATTCCCAGACATAAATCTATTCAAACTTATTCAACTATTATTTCATTGTTATGGACCAATTTTAATCATTGGTGTAATATTTTTACAACAAGTTAATTAATGTTATTACATTAAAGATTTGATAATAAAGCTTGATATTCGACCTAGCTTCTAAGTGAGGCTCTATTTTGAGTTCCTCTATCTATAGTTCAATGTATATCATCTAAAGGGGGTTTTTTAAGTGTTCTTATAGTTATAGGGATTGAAGTACTTGGTACTTAATTTTCATCTTCAGTTTGAGAAAAATATTGATGATCTATTCTAGATGATTTATCTTGTAAATTAGGAGAGAAAACAGAAATATTTATAGGTATTATTGATATTTAGATTTGACATATCATCCATCATATTTTGTAAAGAATTTTTGGCTTCATGTGGATATGTAACATCAAAAGTGATATCATTATTTTCTTCCAAAACATTATATTTATTATTAAATACACTATAAGCATTATTAGTGGTTAAATAACCAAATAATAAATCCTACATACATTTTGTTTTCAAAAAAACTAATATTATATATTCTATTAATAATATAAACATTATAACCAAAAACTATAATTTATCTTTCTTTGGTTTTACTACCATTAAATAATTTATATGAATCATTTTTTAAGGAAGGTCTTATAATAACTCTATTAATTAAATAAAATTATGTGCAAGTAGATTCAACCAATAAGTATACAGGGGTGTCATATTCATTGAGAATTAATTTATCATTTTCATGAAGAGTCCTATTTCTCTTTTCAGTAACCCCATTTTTTTGTGGTTTTAGAGGTGTAGAAAAATTTTGAGTATAGTCATATTGTGAGTAGAGACATCATAATTCTTGATTATCAAATTATCATCCATGATAACTTCTCAAGGGATTTACGATAATAACACTAAGTTTTTTATAGATTTAACAAACATAGAAAAAATAAAAGGAGCATATTTTTTGAGAAAGGAAAAAATATAAGGCCCCAGCCTTAAAACATACTTAATCTTGAGTTATTACAAAATTACACATTGAGGATCTTTTCAGGTTTAGAGTTTTAGAGAATTAGATCATGAAACTTGCATTACATTCCACATTTAAACAAAGTGGTTACATAAAAGATAGTATCCATTCTTCCCATCAACGGAAAAATATTGAAAATAAAACATGGAATCTTTCTTAACACATCCTTGACTCTATCACCTTATCATGTACCTTTCCCTTGACCTGAAAAACATTTAAAAAACTTGGGATGAGCATAAAAAGCTCAGTAAGGGTTATAAAAATATGGAAAGGAAACATGAGTTCATGTATACATAAGGATGAAATCATAATTTACCCATAAAACATAGGCACTTTAACCTACCTCATCAAAACATGAATGAATCATAGAAATCATAAGACATAAAGGTAACTTGAGACATTCATAACATTCTTACGTAGGGAGTAACCCTCTTGGTTACGTTTGGAATACCCATCACAGTATATTCCCTAAATCTCTTCGGAGAAACCTTAACGTTTCACTCCTTCGCGTTACCCAATGCATTGGAGAGCTATAACGGGCTCACCCGCCCCTAGTTTATCACGGAACCACCCGTCTTCATAATAATGCCCAAGAACCATAACATAATAATATCACATAAAACATGAATAAAGGAAACATAACATTTCCACATTTCAATCACAATATAACATTTTAGGATATTGAAATAATGAATCCAGTCAAAAAGAAACCATTTCTAAAACCATTTAAAACATTTAATAAAGAGATTTTTGAATCAAAGTGTCCCATACCACCTTGAAGCTTTTAACATTTTAAACCATTAATATCCATATAAATAAATCCTTAAAACTATTTTGAAAACATGGATATTAATAAGAACAAATAATTAAAACATTTAAAACGATATTTTGGTTAAAGGGGTTTTACCAAAATTAGAGACACTTGAATACAATAATCGAGGAATAACATTTAGTCAGAACTTTATAATATCATGAGAATAAAAGGATTCATGATATAATACTCCAAAGGACAGTATATACACCATATAAGAGTGAATTGGTGCATAACAACAATGAACCCTCAATAGAAATGTCAAATGTGACGAAATCCCTTATAAAGAAGGTATCCTTAAATTAAGGACAAATAAATCTCAAAAATATGTGTGAAAAATATATATACACCCAATATAATGGATATTAAGTGTAAAACAATAAAAGGACATTCACACATATTCAATGGATGACATATTCAATGACTACAAGTTGAACCCAAAGAAATCGAAATTGGGTTAAAAAGTTCCCTTAACAGCCTAACGGCATCACATCAAAATGAGTTGATGAGAGATAAAGAGTGTATCTCATCACATGGACATAAAATTTACATCAATAAGGATATATGAGAACGTATCCCAACATAAAAATATGTAAATTTAAAGACCCAACAAAAGAAGTCTTTTAAAATAGAGGAGGGTGAAAGGTTCCCTTACCGACTTGGGTATCTTTCAAAAGATACACCCCATAAAAGAAGGACAATAGATCATTGATGTAAATACTCATAAATGAAAGTATATTACACAAATAGTGGAATAATGGGCAGTACATACACCACACAATGGAATTTGTGGCAAATGTAGCATAAATCTCACGGGAATAAAAGTGAGATGAAAAATCCCTTACGAAAATTCGGCAGCCTAACGGCGCCACTCAAAACATCAAAAATGGATTGATGAGAGAGAATAGGGTCTCTCATCACATGAACATAAAAATTACAGTAGGATTAATATAAAATAACATCCCAATCATAAGAAAGATGAGCTTAAAAGAAATTACATAAAAGAGTGTACTTAAAAAGAAAGAGAGTTGTAGGATCCTTTACCTCGGGTCCGACTTGACTCGATCGTTCTTTAACGTCCTGAATAATAAACTTGAGTTAATTTCTATTTTCTTAAGAACCTTTTCCAAGTTCATTATTCCTTTTATATCAATTATTGACATGTTGTGAACATTATGTAATCATTTAAGTTAATAATGTTCATTTTGTCGGTATTTGGTTCTTAAGTCGAAAGTGGACTTCTTACAATTACATGTTGTTCTTGTGGCCAAATGTTTATTATATCCAGAATTGTATTCATGTTGTAGATATAATATATGTCATATATATCCAGTACATTCATGAATTTATAACATTACATAGTCATTTAGAGGTAAGAAATGAAATGCACCGTTCATGGAGACGGTAAGCCGTACGTACGCATGAATGCTACTTTCATTTCTATTCGTATTTTACAGAATGGAATAATAATGATATAAAGGTATATTATAATTACAGTATAATATCATATTTAATATCATAGTTCCATCCTTTATATGTCCCACATATGGTATTTAACGAATCAAATCACTTTGAGGGGGCGGTAGTCCGCACTTCCTTAAATGAAGATATCGTTTTTACCCATAATGGGAACCATAAAGGTTTGACCAAAATGTAAAAAACAGAATCTTAAGGAAAACATAAACATACTATATATCATATATAAAAATAGTGACATCATAATGGCCACCTTTGAAGGTGTGAAATGAGTATTGAACAATCATCGTTTCGGGAGGCAGAATTTCACCATCCACGGAAACCGTATGTTCTTTAACCATTTGATGTAGTTGTGTGAGAGTGTAGTTCAAATAAATCTTGTAACAACATCCTAGTATATTGAAGATACTGGTGTTGTAACAAAAGAAGTAAATAAAAAGTGATTAGAGGTTTGGGGAAGCAAAATAAAACAAATGAACAAGAGAGAATGAATTACCTTTAAAAGTGTAATCTCCTTTTGATTTGAGCCTAAAGGCTTCCTTTGAAAGGATTCTTCCCAAAGGGGATCCTCTAGGATGAGGAGAGGGATGTGGAGAGAGCAAATGGGTAGGGGTTGGCCGAGCCAAAGGCTTTTGAAGTGTGTGAAATAAGGTGGAGGTGGGGGCCTTTTATAAGAGGAGAGGAGGGGCACTTTTGGAAAGCAAAGAAATATTACTTTATTTGAAAATGTTTTTCGGTTTTAAAGGGTCCCACATTGGTAGAATTCGTGGATAAGGTGATAAGGCATCGAAATACACTCATCCAATTGGTTTTGTCCATGTGTATATTGTAGATTTTTCATTATCTTTCCATTTTAATTAAATTGTCAAATAATGATGTCATCGCTGCATCATTATTATGTCATAAATAATTTAATTTCTTTAATGTCTAAAAATTATAAAAAAAATACTATGATATATGAAATCTTTTTAGCTTTCCAATGACTATTTATAATCAAAATTTGGACTTGTATAACCCCACTTAAAGTTTTTTTTGTAAAACATACTATGTTAGTGTCATTTTCACTTTAACATTAAATAAAACGTATTTTATGTTATTTCCCAACAAAAGTGGATCCATGGGGTCCCCAAGTTAGGCCATGGCTTTTCATGGTCGGCCATGACACAACCAATAGGGTTGGGACATGTGTCTAGGTCATTTCATATTTTTAAAGTATTATTTATACCTTAAACTACACTAATTATCACTAATCGCGATTAAAAACTTAATAAGTTACTATTCACCAAAAAATTATTATAATCTCATTGAACCACATTTTACTTCTTAATGACAACCATGTATGTCGGATTTTCAAAATTCAATACACATTAGTGGTAAACTTTCATTTAACTGAAAAATCAGTTTGCTTGATTATCACTTAGTGGTTTCACTATTCATCAAAAATTGAAGTTTTTCAGAAAATTACCAAAAATTCACCCTAAGCTATATTTGATACTCCGAATTCAAAAATGAAGTCTTTTTTACAAAATTCAAATTATATAAGTCACATTAATTAATTTAATAATTAATTCCCGCTGCCAGAGCAAATAGCGTGTTTTTACAAAACAATAAGTATCAAAAGATTGACACAAGTTTAAGTCTAATTTCAAAGTGAAATTGATTCCAATGACCACCATTGGATAAAATGGTAAAAATATTTTCTAATTTAACTTTAAAACCAATTCAAAATATTATCTAATCATATAAATAAATTAGATTAAAAAGAGGTTTTGAATTAAAACACAACATTCTACACTATTCATTAAAAAAATGAACTTTATCAGAAAGATACCAAAAAATTACACAAAGTAAAATTTGATGTCTCGATTCTTAATAAGAGTTTTATTTGGTCCAAAATAATGTATAAGAGTGGTCAAAACTATATTTAATGACAGTTCTCCATTAAGAGGCGATAAGTGATCCTTTTGTGAAAACTAGGGCATATACACCTAAAATTGAATTCTTTCCATATTTTAAGACATTGTCTTTTATTGGATAAATGTAAAAACATTTATAAAACATATATAATAATATTTTAGTTATTTATATCCATTCCCGCCAATAAAACGGCTACATGTTAACTACCATTTGAAATAATATTATTTTATTATTATAGTGCAACGTAAGATTCCCAAGAAACTCGTTGTTGCGTATTGGGTACGCCATCGAGCATAGCGTCCCCTTTAAAGCCATATTAATATTTTATTCACAAAAATGGATAAATACAAAAATGTCATATTCTTTATTTACCTGGGGTGTTACATCCTTCCCCCCTTTTGGGAATTGCGTCCGCGCAATTTTAAAATTGGACTTGGAAACATCCTTGAAAGTCCCACATCGGAACAAGAGTCGGTAAAACAATCACTTTAAAATAAAGAAAGATAAGCACAGAGGTCACCCGAGATAACCCATACTAGGATTCCAAGTATGAAAATATGGACATGGAGGAGAAAACATAGGGTCGTGTTCTTGAAGGAGAGTGATAGTAAACATGTCTAGGAGAAAGTTAACAATAAGAAAATCACAGACTTGTGATGGGTTAAACGGTGTTGGGTTCCCCAGTAGGAAAAGTTAATAGACAACATTTTTTTTAAGTTACTTTTTATTGAGGAATTTTATTCATAAGGAAACATAATCACTTATCATGTTGACCTTCAACTTTTACTAGATTCCTCACACAAACTCATATTTTCTCCTGAAGGCGAGTATTTAGGAAGACTTGTTCACATTAAGAGTACTATAATAAACTTTTAGAAAATCACCTAATCCACAAAATAGAACTATATACCTCCCATGTCTTTAAACTTTAACCAAAACGAAAACCAAAAAGTTTAGTACAAGGTCAGATAATCCAGAAAAGGATAACCCATTAAAAAGAAAATCTATGCTTAATCTCCAAAATTTGTCCAACAAAACCCAAAGTTCAACGAGGACCATCCGATAAACAATTTACCCATAAAATTCATCAAAGTAAACCAAAATAAGATTGAAACCCAAATATTTGAAGGATTTAGTCACATAGTCTTCCAAGTTAAATCGTAACATTTATCTCCAAACAACATTAGTCACTCCTAAAGTCTCGCATTGAAAAGTAATTATCCTAATCACATATCCTCCATGATAGGTTAATCATTTTCATAAATAACCCAAAATCAACTTACTCTTAATTCATAAAATCATATAACTTGAAAGAATCAATCAAACTAACCAGGGACTTCACGTAGTCCAGTGGTAGGCGATAAATACCAGTCGCACTTTGGTTGTGGGTTCGATTCCCGCAGCTTTGTCCAACGCGACGGGATGTCACACGGTCTGCGTGTTGTCCTTTTTCCAAAACTATATAATTCTCAAAACATTCCCCAAAACGAGATAAAATCTTCAAAAATATTCATAACATATTTTAACCTCAAGTTTATCTCATTCCTTTCCTTTTCCATCATATCATAGAGTAACCCATAATTACCTAAAAAGTAAGGATCATATAAACCCTAATGGTTACCTTAATAATTATTACCTGAATTTCCACATCGAGTTGGCCATCTCGTAAATGATGCATTAGAGAATTCACCAAGGTTGAAGTGATTGATCATGGATCCTTGATAGTTGGTTTAGAACAACTATGAGATTCCTCATTGAATCCCCCATCTCATCTAGTATCATAATCAGAGAACCACCACAGTTTCCTTCAAACCCATTGTCACTTTGGTGCCTGCTAGATCCATCCATTCACTAAAAACATAAATGTCAGTGTGAGTATATCAACAAAAACATCATGTACTAATGAGGAAGGTAGACTCTAAGATATACTTACTCATTCACTTTATCTAAAATTAGGACTCTTTCTGAAATCCTAACCATTATGGTAATGTCACTTGTGCTTAGAGAATACTCTAACCTCTAAAGTTATCTAAACCGACCTTTGATACCAACTATAAGGCCCCAGCCTTAAAACTTACTTAATCTTGAGTTATTACAAGATTACACATTGAGGATCTTTTCAGGTTTAGAGTTTTAGAGAATTAGATCATGAAACTTGCATTACATTCCACATTTAAACAAAGTGGTTACATAAAAGATAGTATCCATTCTTCCCATCAACGGAAAAATATTGAAAATAAAACATGGAATCTTTCTTAACACATCCTTGACTCTATCACCTTATCATGTACCTTTCCCTTGACCTGAAAAACATTTCAAAAACTTGGGATGAGCATAAAAAGCTCAGTAAGGGTTATAAAAATATGGAAAGGAAACATGAGTTCATGTATACATAAGGATGAAATCATAATTTACCCATAAAACATAGGCACTTTAACCTACCTCATCAAAACATGAATGAATCATAGAAATAATAAGACATAAAGGTAACTTGAGGCATTCATAACATTCTTACGTAGGTAGTAACCCTCTTGGTTACGTTTGGAATACCCATCACAGTATATTCCCTAAATCTCTTCGGAGAAACCTTAACGTTTCACTCCTTCGCGTTACCCAATGCATTGGAGAGCTATAACGGGCTCACCCGCCCCTAGTTTATCACGGAACCACCCGTCTTCATAATAATTCCCAAGAACCAAAACATAATAATATCACATAAAACATGAATAAAGGAAACATAACATTTCCACATTTCAATCACAATATAACATTTTAGGATATTGAAATAATGAATCCATTCAAAAAGAAACCATTTCTAAAACCATTTAAAACATTTAATAAAGAGATTTTTGAATCAAAGTGTCCCATACCACCTTGAAGCTTTTAACATTTTAAACCATTAATATCCATATAAATAAATCCTTAAAACTATTTTGAAAACATGGATATTAATAAGAACAAATAATTAAAACATTTAAAACGATATTTTGGTTAAAGGGGTTTTACCAAAATTAGAGACACTTGAATACAATAATCGAGGAATAACATTTAGTCAGAACATTATAATATCATGAGAATAAAAGGATTCATGATATAATACTCCAAAGGACAGTATATACACCATATAAGAGTGAATTGGTGCATAACAACAATGAACCCTCAATAGAAATGTCAAATGTGACGAAATCCCTTATAAAGAAGGTATCCTTAAATTAAGGACAAATAAATCTCAAAAATATGTGTGACAAATATATATACACCCAATATAATGGATATTAAGTGTAAAACAATAAAAGGTCATTCACACATAATCAATGGATGACATATTCAATGACTACAAGTTGAACCCAAAGAAATCGAAATTGGGTTAAAAAGTTCCCTTAACAGCCTAACGGCATCACATCAAAATGAGTTGATGAGAGATAAAAAGTGTATCTCATCACATGGACATAAAATTTACATCAATAAGGATATATGAGAACGCATCCCAACATAAAAATATGTAAATTTAAAGACCCAACAAAAGAAGTCTTTTAAAATAGAGAAGGGTGAAAGGTTCCCTTACCGACTTGGGTATCTTTCAAAAGATACACCCCATAAAAGAAGGACAATAGATCATTGATGTAAATACTCATAATTGAAAGTATATTACACAAAGAGTGGAATAATGGGCAGTACATACACCACACAATGGAATTTGTGGCAAATGTAGCATAAATCTCACGGGAATAAAAGTGAGATGAAAAATCCCTTACGAAAATTCGGCAGCCTAACGGCGCCACTCAAAACTTCAAAAATGGATTGATGAGAGAGAATAGGGTCTCTCATCACATGAACATAAAAATTACAGTAGGATTAATATAAAATAACATCCCAATCATAAGAAAGATGAGCATAAAAGAAATTACATAAAAGAGTGTACTTAAAAAGAAAGAGAGTTGTAGGATCCCTTACCTCGGGTCCGACTTGACTCGATCGTTCTTTAACGTCCTGAATAATAAACTTGAGTTAATTTCTATTTGCTTAAGAACCTTTTCCAAGTTCATTATTCATTTTATATCAATTATTGACATGTTGTGAACATTATGTAATCATTTAAGTTAATAATGTCCATTTTGTCGGTATTTGGTTCTTAAGTCGAAAGTGGACTTCTTACAATTACATGTTGTTCTTGTGGCCAAATGTTTATTATATCCAGAATTGTATTCATGTTGTAGATATAATATATGTCATATATATCCAGTACATTCATGAATTTATAACATTACATAGTCATTTAGAGGTAAGAAATGAAATGCACCGTTCATGGAGACGGTAAGCCGTACGTACGCATGAACGCTACTTTCATTTCTATTCGTATTTTACAGAATGGAATAATAATGATATAAAGGTATATTATAATTACAGTATAATATCATATTTAATATCATAGTTCCATCCTTTATATGTCCCACATATGGTATTTAACGAATCAAATCACTTTGAGGGGGCGGTAGTCCGCACTTCCTTAAATGAAGATATCGTGTTTACCCATAATGGGAACCATAAAGGTTTGGCCAAAATGTAAAAAACAGAATCTTAAGGAAAACATAAACATACTATATATCATATATAAAAATAGTGACATCATAATGGCCACCTTTGAAGTTGTTAAATGAGTATTGAACAATCATCGTTTCGGGAGGCAGAATTTCACCATCCACGGAAACCGTATGTTCTTTAACCATTTGATGTAGTTGTGTGAGAGTGTAGTTCAAATAAATCTTGTAACAACATCCTAGTATATTGAAGATACTGGTGTTGTTACAAAAGAAGTAAATAAAAAGAGATTAGAGGTTTGGAGAAGCAAAATAAAACAAATGAACAAGAGAGAATGAATTACCTTTAAAAGTGTAATCTCCTTTTGATTTGAGCCTAAAGGCTTCCTTTGAAAGGGTTCTGCCCAAAGGGGATCCTCTAGGATGAGGAGGGGGATGTGGAGAGAGCAAATGGGCAGGGGTTGGCCGAGCCAAAGGCTTTTGAAGTGTGTGAAATAAGGTGGAGGTGGGGGCCTTTTATAAGAGGAGAGGAGGGGCACTTTTGGAAAGCAAAGAAATATTACTTTATTTGAAAATGATTTTCGGTTTTAAAGGGTCCCAAATTGGTAGAATTCGTGGATAAGGTGATAATGAATCGAAAGCCACTCATCCAATTGGTTTTGTCCATGTGTATATTGTATATTTTTCATTATCTTTCCATTTTAATTAAATTGTCAAATAATGATGTCATCGCTGCATCATTATTATGTCATAAATAATTTAATTTCTTTAATGTTTAAAAATTATAAAAAAACTACTATGATATAGGAAATCGTTTTAGCTTTCCAATGACTATTTATAATCAAAATTTGGACTTGTATAACCCCACTTAAAAATTGTTTTAGTAAAACATACTATGTTAGTGTCATTTTCACTTTAACATTAAATAAAAAGTATTTTATGTTATTTCCCAACAAAAGTGGATCCATGGGGTCACCAAGTTAGGACATGGCTTGTCTTGGTCGGCCATGACACAACCAATAGGGTTGGGACATGTGTCTAGGTCATTTCATATTTTTAAAGTATTATTTATACCTTAAACTACACTAATTATCACTAATCGCGATTAAAAATTTAATAAGTTACTATTCACCAAAAAATTATTATAATCTCATTGAACCACATTTTACTTCTTAATGACAACCATGTATGTCGGATTTTCAAAATTCAATACACATTAGTGGTAAACTTTCATTTAACTGAAAAATCAGTTTGCTTGATTATCACTTAGTGGTTTCACTATTCATCAAAAATTGAAGTTTTTCAGAAAATTACCAAAAATTCACCCTAAGCTATATTTGATACTCCGAATTCAAAAATGAAGTCTTTTTTACAAAATTCAAATTATATAAGTCACATTAATTAATTTAATAATTAATTCCCGCTGCCAGAGCAAATAGCGTGTTTTTACAAAACAATAAGTATCAAAAGATTGACACAAGTTTAAGTCTAATTTCAAAGTGAAATTGATTCCAATGACCACCATTGGATAAAATGGTAAAAATATTTTCTAATTTAACTTTAAAACCAATTCAAAATATTATCTAATCATATAAATAAATTAGATTAAAAAGAGGTTTTGAATTAAAACACAACATTCTACACTATTCATTAAAAAAAATGAACTTTATCAGAAAGATACCAAAAAATTACACAAAGTAAAATTTGATGTCTCGATTCTTAATAAGAGTTTTATTTGGTCCAAAATAATGTATAGGAGTGGTCAAAACTATATTTAATGACAGTTCTCCATTAAGAGGCGATAAGTGAACCTTTTGTGAAAACTAGGGCATATACACCTAAAATTGAATTCTTTCCATATTTTAAGACATTGTCTTTTATTGGATAAATGTAAAAACATTTATAAAACATATATAATCATATTTTAGTTATTTATATCCATTCCCGCCAATACAACGGCTACATGTTAACTACCATTTGAAATAATATTATTTTATTATTAGAGTGCAACGTAAGATTCCCAAGAAACTCGTTGTTGCGTATTGGGTACGCCATCGAGCATAGCGTCCCCTTTAAAGCCATATTAATATTTTATTCACAAAAATGGATAAATACAAAAATGTAATATTCTTTATTTACCTGGGGTGTTACATCCTTCCCCCCTTTTGGGAATTGCGTCCGCGCAATTTTAAAATTGGACTTAGAAACATCCTTGAAAGTCCCACATCGGAACAAGAGTCGGTAAAACAATCACTTTAAAATAAAGAAAGATAAGCACAGAGGTCACCCGAGATAACCCATACTAGGATTCCAAGTATGAAAATATGGACATGGAGGAGAAAACATAGGGTCGTGTTCTTGAAGGAGAGTGATAGTAAACATGTCTAGGAGAAAGTTAACAATAAGAAAATCACAGACTTGTGATGGGTTAAACGGTGTTGGGTTCCCCAGTAGGAAAAGTTAATAGAAAACATTTTTTTTAAGTTACTTTTTATTGAGGAATTTTATTCAAAAGGAAACATAATCACTTATCATGTTGACCTTCAACTTTTACTAGATTCCTTACACAAACTCATATTTTCTCCTGAAGGCGAGTATTTAGGAAGACTTGTTCACATTAAGAGTACTATAATAAACTTTTAGAAAATCACCTAATCCACAAAATAGAACTATATACCTCCCATGTCTTTAGACTTTAACCAAAACGAAAACCAAAAAGGTTAGTACAAGGTCAGATAATCCAGAAAAGGATGACCCATTAAAAAGAAAATCTATGCTTAATCTCCAAAATTTGTCCAACAAAACCCAAAGTTCAACGAGGACCATCCGATAAACAATTTACCCATAAAATTCTTCAAAGTAAACCAAAATAAGATTGAAACCCAAATATTTGAAGGATTTAGTCACATAGTCTTCCAAGTTAAATCGTAACATTTATCTCCAAACAACATTAGTCACTCCTAAAGTCTCGCATTGAAAAGTAATTATCCTAATCACATATCCTCCATGATAGGTTAATCATTTTCATAAATAACCCAAAATCAACTTACTCTTAATTCATAAAATCATATAACTTGAAAGAATCAATCAAACTAACCAGGGACTTCACGTAGTCCAGTGGTAGGCGATAAATACCAGTCGCACTTTGGTTGTGGGTTCGATTCCCGCAGCTTTGTCCAACGCGACGGGATGTCACACGGTCTGCGTGTTGTCCTTTTTCCAAAACTATATAATTCTCAAAACATTCCCCAAAACGAGATAAAATCTTCAAAAATATTCATAACATATTTTAACCTCAAGTTTATCTCATTCCTTTCCTTTTCCATCATATCATAGAGTAACCCATAATTACCTAAAAAGTAAGGATCATATAAACCCTAATGGTTACCTTAATAATTATTACCTGAATTTCCACATCGAGTTGGCCATCTCGTAAATGATGCATTAGAGAATTCACCAAGGTTGAAGTGATTGATCATGGATCCTTGATAGTTGGTTTAGAACAACTATGAGATTCCTCATTGAATCCCCCATCTCATCTAGTATCATAATCAGAGAACCACCACAGTTTCCTTCAAACCCATTGTCACTTTGGTGCCTGCTAGATCCATCCATTCACTAAAAACATAAATGTCAGTGTGAGTATATCAACAAAAACATCATGTACTAATGAGGAAGGTAGACTCTAAGATATACTTACTCATTCACTTTATCTAAAATTAGGACTCTTTCTGAAATCCTAACCATTATGGTAATGTCACTTGTGCTTAGAGAATACTCTAACCTCTAAAGTTATCTAAACCGACCTTTGATACCAACTATAAGGCCCCAGCCTTAAAACTTACTTAATCTTGAGTTATTACAAGATTACACATTGAGGATCTTTTCAGGTTTAGAGTTTTAGAGAATTAGATCATGAAACTTGCATTACATTCCACATTTAAACAAAGTGGTTACATAAAAGATAGTATCCATTCTTCCCATCAACGGAAAAATATTGAAAATAAAACATGGAATCTTTCTTAACACATCCTTTACTCTATCACCTTATCATGTACCTTTCCCTTGACCTGAAAAACATTTCAAAAACTTGGGATGAGCATAAAAAGCTCAGTAAGGGTTATAAAAATATGGAAAGGAAACATGAGTTCATGTATACATAAGGATGAAATCATAATTTACCCATAAAACATAGGCACTTTAACCTACCTCAACAAAACATGAATGAATCATAGAAATAATAAGACATAAAGGTAACTTGAGGCATTCATAACATTCTTACGTAGGGAGTAACCCTCTTGGTTACGTTTGGAATACCCATCACAGTATATTCCCTAAATCTCTTCGGAGAAACCTTAACGTTTCACTCCTTCGCGTTACCCAATGCATTGGAGAGCTATAACGGGCTCACCCGCCCCTAGTTTATCACGGAACCACCCGTCTTCATAATAATGCCCAAGAACCATAACATAATAATATCACATAAAACATGAATAAAGGAAACATAACATTTCCACATTTCAATCACAATATAACATTTTAGGATATTGAAATAATGAATCCATTCAAAAAGAAACCATTTCTAAAACCATTTAAAACATTTAATAAAGAGATTTTTGAATCAAAGTGTCCCATACCACCTTGAAGCTTTTAACATTTTAAACCATTAATATCCATATAAATAAATCCTTAAAACTATTTTGAAAACATGGATATTAATAAGAACAAATAATTAAAACATTTAAAACGATATTTTGGTTAAAGGGGTTTTACCAAAATTAGAGACACTTGAATACAATAATCGAGGAATAACATTTAGTCAGAACTTTATAATATCATGAGAATAAAAGGATTCATGATATAATACTCCAAAGGACAGTATATACACCATATAAGAGTGAATTGGTGCATAACAACAATGAACCCTCAATAGAAATGTCAAATGTGACGAAATCCCTTATAAAGAAGGTATCCTTAAATTAAGGACAAATAAATCTCAAAAATATGTGTGACAAATATATATACACCCAATATAATGTATATTAAGTGTAAAACAATAAAAGGTCATTCACACATATTCAATGGATGACATATTCAATGACTACAAGTTGAACCCAAAGAAATCGAAATTGGGTTAAAAAGTTCCCTTAACAGCCTAACGGCATCACATCAAAATGAGTTGATGAGAGATAAAAAGTGTATCTCATCACATGGAAATAAAATTTACATCAATAAGGATATATGAGAACGTATCCCAACATAAAAATATGTAAATTTAAAGACCCAACAAAAGAAGTCTTTTAAAATAGAGGAGGGTGAAAGGTTCCCTTACCGACTTGGGTATCTTTCAAAAGATACACCCCATAAAAGAAGGACAATAGATCATTGATGTAAATACTCATAAATGAAAGTATATTACACAAAGAGTGGAATAATGGGCAGTACATACACCACACAATGGAATTTGTGGCAAATGTAGCATAAATCTCACGGGAATAAAAGTGAGATGAAAAATCCCTTACGAAAATTCGGCAGCCTAACGGCGCCACTCAAAACTTCAAAAATGGATTGATGAGAGAGAATAGGGTCTCTCATCACATGAACATAAAAATTACAGTAGGATTAATATAAAATAACATCCCAATCATAAGAAAGATGAGCATAAAAGAAATTACATAAAAGAGTGTACTTAAAAAGAAAGAGAGTTGTAGGATCCCTTACCTCGGGTCCGACTTGACTCGATCGTTCTTTAACGTCCTGAATAATAAACTTGAGTTAATTTCTATTTTCTTAAGAACCTTTTCCAAGTTCATTATTCCTTTTATATCAATTATTGACATGTTGTGAACATTATGTAATCATTTAAGTTAATAATGTTCATTTTGTTGGTATTTGGTTCTTAAGTCGAAAGTGGACTTCTTACAATTACATGTTGTTCTTGTGGCCAAATGTTTATTATATCCAGAATTGTATTCATGTTGTAGATATAATATATGTCATATATATCCAGTACATTCATGAATTTATAACATTACATAGTCATTTAGAGGTAAGAAATGAAATGCACCGTTCATGGAGACGGTAAGCCGTACGTACGCATGAACGCTACTTTCATTTCTATTCGTATTTTACAGAATGGAATAATAATGATATAAAGGTATATTATAATTACAGTATAATATCATATTTAATATCATAGTTCCATCCTTTATATGTCCCACATATGGTATTTAACGAATCAAATCACTTTGAGGGGGCGGTAGTCCGCACTTCCTTAAATGAAGATATCGTGTTTACCCATAATGGGAACCATAAAGGTTTGGCCAAAATGTAAAAAACAGAATCTTAAGGAAAACATAAACATACTATATATCATATATAAAAATAGTGACATCATAATGGCCACCTTTGAAGGTGTTAAATGAGTATTGAACAATCATCGTTTCGGGAGGCAGAATTTCACCATCCACGGAAACCGTATGTTCTTTAACCATTTGATGTAGTTTTGTGAGAGTGTAGTTCAAATAAATCTTGTAACAACATCCTAGTATATTGAATATACTGGTTTTGTTACAAAAGAAGTAAATAAAAAGAGATTAGAGGTTTGGAGAAGCAAAATAAAACAAATGAACAAGAGAGAATGAATTACCTTTAAAAGTGTAATCTCCTTTTGATTTGAGCCTAAAGGCTTCCTTTGAAAGGATTCTGCCCAAAGGGGATCCTCTAGGATGAGGAGAGGGATGTGGAGAGAGCAAATGGGCAGGGGTTGGCCGAGCCAAAGGCTTTTGATGTGTGTGAAATAAGGTGGAGGTGGGGGCCTTTTATAAGAGGAGAGGAGGGGCACTTTTGGAAAGCAAAGAAATATTACTTTATTTGAAAATGATTTTCGGTTTTAAAGGGTCCCACATTGGTAGAATTCGTGGATAAGGTGATAAGGCATCTAAATCCACTCATCCAATTGGTTTTGTCCATGTGTATATTGTAGATTTTTCATTATCTTTCCATTTTAATTAAATTGTCAAATAATGATGTCATCACTGCATCATTATTATGTCATAAATAATTTAATTTCTTTAATGTTTAAAAATTATAAAACAAATACTATGATATAGGAAATCGTTTTAGCTTTCCAATGACTATTTATAATCAAAATTTGGACTTGTATAACCCCACTTAAAAATTGTTTTAGTAAAACATACTATGTTAGTGTCATTTTCACTTTAACATTAAATAAAAAGTATTTTATGTTATTTCCCAACAAAAGTGGATCCATGGGGTCACCAAGTTAGGCCATGGCTTGTCTTGGTCGGCCATGACACAAACAATAGGGTTGGGACATGTGTCTAGGTCATTTCATATTTTTAAAGTATTATTTATACCTTAAACTACACTAATTATCACTAATCGCGATTAAAAACTTAATAAGTTACTATTCACCAAAAAATTATTATAATCTCATTGAACCACATTTTACTTCTTAATGACAACCATGTATGTCGGATTTTCAAAATTCAATACACATTAGTGGTAAACTTTCATTTAACTGAAAAATCAGTTTGCTTGATTATCACTTAGTGGTTTCACTATTCATCAAAAATTGAAGTTTTTCAGAAAATTACCAAACATTCACCCTAAGCTATATTTGATACTCCGAATTCAAAAATGAAGTCTTTTTTACAAAATTCAAATTATATAAGTCACATTAATTAATTTAATAATTAATTCCCGCTGCCAGAGCAAATAGCGTGTTTTTACAAAACAATAAGTATCAAAAGATTGACACCAGTTTAAGTCTAATTTCAAAGTGAAATTGATTCCAATGACCACCATTGGATAAAATGGTAAAAATATTTTCTAATTTAACTTTAAAACCAATTCAAAATATTATCTAATCATATAAATAAATTAGATTAAAAAGAGGTTTTGAATTAAAACACAACATTCTACACTATTCATTAAAAAAATGAACTTTATCAGAAAGATACCAAAAAAATTACACAAAGTAAAATTTGATGTCTCGATTATTAATAAGAGTTTTATTTGGTCCAAAATAATGTATAAGAGTGGTCAAAACTATATTTAATGAAAGTTCTCCATTAAGAGGCGATAAGTGAACCTTTAGTGAAAACTAGGGCATATACACCTAAAATTGAATTCTTTCCATATTTTAAGACATTGTCTTTTATTGGATAAATGTAAAAACATTTATAAAACATATATAATCATATTTTAGTTATTTATATCCATTCCCGCCAATACAACGGCTACATGTTAACTACCATTTGAAATAATATTATTTTATTATTAGAGTGCAACGTAAGATTCCCAAGAAACTCGTTGTTGCGTATTGGGTACGCCATCGAGCATAGCGTCCCCTTTAAATCCATATTAATATTTTATTCACAAAAATGGATAAATACAAAAATGTCATATTCTTTATTTACCTGGGGTGTTAAAAAAACCCATGTATATCATGAATAATCATAAACTATAATATAAGAATAATGTTTTACTGTTAAAATAGAAACACTAAATGTTACAAATAAATCCATATGAACCAATTCTTGTAGTTGATCTGTAGATACCTCTATCTCTGGTTTGAAATATATTTTTTCGTTCCATTTTTACATGGATTACACACTTTGACTTTAAAAACATATAGACTAGGTAGATCATTGAGTAAAACATTAATAATAATATTCCTAAGTGAGTATATATTGTAATGTTATTGTATCTTATTCCATATCCAAGGTTATCTAGAAAAATCTCCCAAACGAGAAACATTTTGAGAAAATAAAGAATATATATTAACAGTATAAAAATTATTATTTCTAAAAGTGGTAAATAGAAAATAATACATATAATCCTAATTTTTGAAGTATTATTTTCAAAATTTACATCTTCACCATCATCACACAATTTTTAGATTCTATGTAAATCATATTTTAACCCATCAAAAAATAAAACATTGGAAATAAGGATAGATACACACTTACAACTTTATCCAAGTTCGATGATTTTTTCTCTTACATTGTCATCGAAAGTCATATTCCCACCATCCAAATTTATAATGTATTCAAAACCATGAAAATTATCCAATCATACATCTGAGGATCCACTATCTAAATACCATATATTCTTATTATAGCTCATTAACCATTTTTACTTCAATAAATTAAATACGCATTGATTTTGTTACCCAAATCTATTTGTTTATATATAGTTTATCAATCAAAGATTTTGTAATCCAAGTTTGTCTATTAAGATAATTAAAAATAGATAAAACATATTTAGAAGTAAAATCATTCTTAGTCCAAAATTATTATAACGAATTCGAAATCTAATATTATTTTTAGAAAAAAAATCTCTTTTTTTGGATCTTCGAATAAAATAGTTTTAGTATAGTATATTTTTCAATCTATATTGATAATCAACTAGTTCTTGGATTAGGTATATATTTACATCCAAAAATTCTGTTTAAGTTTTCTATTCTTCCATCAAAACCTTCAATATACCTTTAAAATTGTTTATTTAATATTATTAAATAATTATAATATTTTAACAAATTATAATTATTTACGTTTTCAATTATAAGATAAAATATTTATACAAAACATAACACATTATCCTCTATTAGTTTTTTATATTTTTCTTTTAGTTCATTGATGGTATCTTCCAACATATAATATTATTCTTCTAATTCCTCTTTAGAAATTCCAGAATCAACTAAAATATGAGAATAAATAAAAGTTACGTCAGAGGTAATATCAATTATTCATAGATTATCTTTTTCATTCAAATCATCCCAACTTGAATCAATGTCACCAGAGTTATCTATTGATATACTCCATGTAGATTTCATTTCTATTCTTATTCTTTTATCCTTATATAAAATTTTATTTTGTATTTAATATTTTTATAGTCATATTTTTGTGTCCTTTTCTTTTTCATTCATAGTAGATTATCTCACCAGAAGATTCACCCTTTTTCAAATATTTCTTTTGATTCACATTCTTTTCATATTTTCCTTTATATTTATACTTTGTAAAAAAATATTACTTCTATAGAACTTTGGGAACCTTCTTCTTGGATGATCCTTTTCAACATCACATTCAGTATCACCTTTTTGTTCCACTCGTACTATCAACTTTAATTACTACTTATACTTTTGACTATGATGATTTAAATAAAATATATTTTCATTTTGGTTCATCATCCTCATTGTTCACCTTCATGTCTTCTAAAAACATCATGTGATTTTAAAAAATCTATTTTACTAATAGTTTAATAATTTCAAATGACTTGTAAATATAGACTCCAATGATTTTCCATCTATCTAGAAGAAACCACAAGATCTTCATTACTTGATCATTATCAATCATTGTTTTACCAAGGGTAATCATAGTGTTTATGATTTCATTAAACCTAGGAACATGTCAGAAATAGATTTTTCAGGTTTCATTTGTGAATGTATTATACATAATAGTATATTTATTTAATTATATTTTGTTCACATTAGAAGTTTCTTCATGAGATATAGGGAGGGTATATCATATCTCATAAGAATTTCTTCATTAACATATTCTATAAAATTTATCTTTTCTTAAAGAATTGAATAAAGCATCCATATATTTTTAGTTCGAATCAAAAGATTCATTAATTGTGGAATTATATTATTTTCAAGCAATATTGGGTTTCTCGTATTAATATTCAATATATCACAAAATATTTAAACTTATTCTCTAAATATGGATTTTCATTTTGATTTTCCATTGATCATAGTTTTTATATTAAAGTATGATGTTTTGATGGTTTCATAACCTTTACACTTATATTCCATAAGAATATATTTAATAATATAAATAATATATTACTAAAAAATTATCAAGTTTAACTATAAGCATAATAAAATTAAAATTTTTCTTACCAAATGATAGTCGGAGTGGAAAACTCAAGAGATGAGTGAGTTGAGTTTCCATTTAAAATTCCAATTTAAAATTGATTATAATACTAAATCACCTAAATTAAAAATATTTACCAGTTAACAAAAATGGTATAATAATATAATTTTATTTTTGAAAAATATTCATAGAAGTCAATCACAAATCAATTAAAATGGTATTAAAAATATTTTAACTTTTGAAACAAATTTACTAGAATAAAATCATGGTATATAAAACACAAATTAAAGCTATTTATAAAAGAAATTTTTTGTTGTATAATTTAGTAAAATGGATTGGATTTTTTAAAAAAAATAAATTAAAACAAAAAACCAAAAATACACGATGAAAATAAAATAGGATGTTTAGTCTCAAGCCAAAACATAGTCTTCTCCACATTGAAATCAACCACTACTAAGTGTTTATTATAAATAAAATTATCCACAACCTAGATAATGTTTTATTGATAATATAAAATGGAGTTCCAGGCTATAAAGAGCCTCTTCCATTGTTCTACATAAGAGAAAAAAATATAACAACTTCACATAGGATATACAGGATACACAACATATTCTATGGTTTATTATGGGATAATATATAGAAAATAATAATAGATAGTTTCTCAAACTCTATAATTTATTATAGTTCTATTTTTCTATCAGATATTTCTTCATTCTCAACATATTCATTCGATTTGTAATTGATTCAAGAATATGTTTATATGTTCCATGATGTTTCACTGAAGTTCAGAAAATATTAGAGTCCTATAATTTCAAATAAGATAGAAAATTATCATCATTTTAGTTCATGGGAAATTTTTATTTAATACATTAGGTTCATCAATTTTCACTATCCTCAATCATCCTTTCAAAAAGAATATCTCTCTGGAAATTGACTTTGAAAATTCATCATTAATGATTCTTGAACTTTGGTTGGAAATTTGGGCACAATAAATTCTTCTTACTATCATTTAATTATACATATAAAAGTAGAGGTATTATTGTATTTAATAATATAATAATAAAATAATATCTTTTAGATAAGGTTTCTTTAAAAGTATCAGGTCAACATTCATGATCCCATCAATACTTTGCAAGAAATATTGATCGATTATTTGATAGGTCATATGGTCGAACATTTGATCTTATGGTCCATGACCTTACATGTACATTTGATCACCTATCACTTGTGGTCGATCCAAAAATTTGTTAAATTGAGACTAATGATCACAGTTTCTTTAATTGGTCTTTTGTTTGATTCTTGACATTGTTGAAAGTCCATTTTACAAATTATTTCTTTCATTTGGCCTTTCATTCACATAATTGATCATGTGGTTAATCTAATTATCCTTGTAGTTGATCCATGTTTTTATTATGATATATATATGAGTGATCTATTAGGAGAGTGGATGATCTAAATATATAAGATGATACAACTAATGTTGATCTATTATGCATGCAGTCGATTGTATATATCATGTTTTAAATTCTAGATTTATTAAAATTTAAATTTTTTTAAAAAGTGATATATAATTTATAAGAAAAAATTGATTAAAAATAACATAAAAATAATTTATGATTATTAAGATAAGGATTTTTTTTGGACAAACCAATATGAATTTTACAAAGTAAGTTATGTATGTATATTTTTATATAATAGATTTATAATAAATCAATATTAATTATTCTAGATTTTTGAACATATCTGATGCAATATGAGACATGATTTATTGGTTTATTCTAAAGTCTCATTGCTTTTCTATATTTTCTATACAAAATTTCCATTGATGGAAATTATATGGATCATATCCATTAACCCTATATATTTTCTACTCATCTAGTTATTCCAGCAATTTTTAAGTCATAGAATTATTTCCCTCTGTTTCATAATTGAAATGGTCATGAATCTTTTTATAAGAAAACCTGACCCTATTTCATCCTTTTTAGATGAAATTTTTCTCGATGAATACCCTTTATTGGAAATGGGGATGGGTATTCACTACACAAATGTTTGGCATGGAAAATCATAGGATAATTTCGACAGGATAAAAAGTGTACATAATGATTCATGGATTTTTTAAAAGATGGTTAATGGAGGTCACTCATTAATTTGACATAATAATATTAATAAAATTTATGTGTAAAACCTTATGCCTTCATGAAAATTTATAAATAAAAATCCATAATACAATGATAATGCTTTAATAAAGAGAAGGAGATGATCTCTTTCCTTGAGAGGGTGATTCTATAATATTGTATGGATGTTCTTGATATATTTGGAATAATATTTAATGGATTTGGAGATGGATATGGATTGTACTTTCATGATAAATGGGTTAAGAGTAAAGAGGAATGGGAGTTTGGGTGCATATTTATTGCTAAATTTAGGGGGATTATTTAATAATTTCTAAACATTGGTTTTGGACTCTCTATGATAAAATTATTAAAACCAAAATCCTTATCAAGGATTTTCCCATGGTTTTATTGAAAATTGATTCGTTTTAAATATTTTTTTTGTTAATAATATATCTCCTTAAATTAATACCATTGGTGATGTAAAAGCGAGTCATGTTCATAAAAATTTGATTTCAAAACCTTAAAATATAATATAAGTTTTAAGGTATTCATTAATGAATTATGAAATTAATAAAATATATTCAAAAAAACCATTTTTAGGGGAAATACATATTTAGTTATTTATTCCTTTTATATAATTTATTACATCACTTTTGGGCTATTATGATGTCATAATACAGTCTATATGTTTATATCGTATTTTATTTTTAACAAAAAATTTCAATGTCTTAGAAAATTATATAAAAATTACATTTGATAGATTTGAAATTATAATTATAAAAATAATATTTATTTTATCCAAATAATTTTATAAATATGATAATTCAAACGCTTAAATAAAATCATTTATTTATTGCAAAATATTAATATTTACAATAATGATAAATTTTAAACCCTTAAAAATTAAATTGGACTTCATTAAACTAAATAATAATTTATTTTTAAATAAATGATATTTAAGAGTAATATTTTATTAAAATACTATTTATTTCCAAAGTAATTAAATATGTCAAAAGAAGTGTCTCAAATGAATTTATATAAATTCTAAAAATACAATTTTTATTTCCCTGTATCAAAATATAAATTTTATTAAACTCAATATTTAATCAATTATAATGTAATAATAAAACGGGTAAATATAATCATTATTTTATTTAAAATAAATTATGATAACTCACAGTATTATGGCCTGGAAACTTGTCCCCTTATTACACCAGTGTATGCCCTATGGGCAAGGTGTGCGATTGTAGTGATTTCATGGGGTCGTTTGGTTAACAAGGTTTGAATTATGACCTAGATTTGCTTAAAACTCTTTTATAAAGAAATTTACTCAAGAATTATTTTCTGAATCTTAGCTCAGTCTTGATCATGGAAAATCCCACTAACACCATCTCCCTTAAAGGGTTGGATAAATGGGCTTCGTAGGTTCTGATCCTACTGGTCGAGGTCATCGCTTCTTTTGTTGGTGTCAATTAGAATTTATCATAACCCTTAATATATACTAATACTTCCAGTTATGGTATAATAACTATATTATCAATAGTTATGATGCTTAATGATATTTTAATATAGATAGTCTAAATTTAATACTTGTCAAAAATAACCAAAGTAGTACATGTGTTTTTAAACTATTTCATTTAAAAAGTGGATTTCATTTTTATATAATAGGGTTATTACATTCTTTATCCCATTCCAAAAAACTACCCTTGAAATTTTATTCCATTCACTAAAACAGGTGAGGTTACTTCTTCTTTATCACCTCCTATGGTTCCCATGTTTTTTCCTCAAACATGTGGCTCCACCACAACACTTTGAAGAAGTGAGTTCTCTGGTTTTGTAGAACATTATCTCTAGGATATAACAACTTTACCATATTCTCCTCATATGAAATATAATTCTCCAAAGGTACAAGCTCTGAATTCATTATATGTTAGGGATTCAGTATATACCTGCATGATAGGTATAAATAATACACATCTTGTACATGAAATAGGTTAGTTGGGAGTACTAGTCAATGTGAAACAACTCATATGTTATAAAGGATCTCAAATGAGCCAACATATCTATGAATAAGCATTCCATTCTTCCCAAACCTCATGAAATTATTCCAGGGTGATATATAAAGGAACACTTTATCATTGATCTCAAACTGCAGGTCTCTTCGATTATTGTTTTCATATAATTTATTTTGAACTTTTTGGATTTCATATGACATTTAATGTTTTGAACCTTCTCAATAATATCTGGGTTAAGATCAAGTCCCATCCGCTTCCACTCTCTAACTTCATACCAGTATCTCAGAGTCCGATGAATCTTCCCATACAGATCCCCATAAGGTTCCATTTGAATTTTATAATGTAAACTATTGTTATATGAGAACTTTTATAGTGAAATACATTGATCCCAAAATCTTTGGAAATCCATTTTTCATGATCTCACCATATCCTCTAGAGTTTTAATAGTTTTCTCGGACTAATAATCCATCTGAAGGAGATAAGAAAAACAGATACTCGTTCTTGTATCCAATTCGTGGTGAAATATTCTCCAGAACCTTGAGGTAAAACTCTAATCTCTAGAAGGTAAAATATATAGTGTAACTCCCTGAAGTTTTACCACATCTATTATGTATATCATTGTGAGTCGGTATAGAGAGAAATCAAATTTGATAATATAGAAATGCACTATCTTTGTAAGGTAGTTTACTACCACCCAAATGGTGTTATTAACTTTAGATGTCATGGGGACTCCTATGATGAAATTCATAGTTATGTTCTCTATTTCTCATTATCGTATGGGAAATGGTTTCCTCATAACATTATACTCCTATCATTTAACCCTGACTTGTTAGCATACCAAGCATAAAGATACAAAGATTACAATTATTTTTCCATGTTATCACACCAAAAAAATTCTCCATATCTCTATAAATATTAGTGATTCTTGAATGAATAGATAATTTTGTTCTTTTCACATCATCTAGAAGTTCCTTCTTCAACACTATTTTCTATGGAACAAATATATGGGTTCCAAATCTTATAGATCTCTCTTTATCCATGTTGAACTCCAAAATATTTTCTACCTTTTCTATATCACCTCATTATATTTGTAGGAGTCCTTAATCCTATCTATAATGTATGATTTATAAGTTATTTTAACATGTTAAAATTACAATACTTATATTATTCCCATGTCCATCCTTTTTATGTCCAAGAAGATTGGATACATTTCAATCCTTATCCTTGATGGAGTTTCATGATCATTTCTACCCAAATCATCTATCACATTCTTCCCCTTCCGAAGATAGTAATGGATTGAAGAATTATAATCCTTGATTAAGTCTAACAAACTTAATTGGTTCATATTGATCAATATTTTTGTAAATATATACATTAGTATTTTATGATCTGTATATCTGTCACACTTCTCCCAATAGATATAATTTCGCAAAATATTTAATGTGAATATAGCTAATTCAAATTCTGGATCATTAGTTTGGTATTTATACTCATGGATCATTAATTTATGGGAGGCACAATCTATCACCTTTTCATATTGCATGATTACACAACCCAAGTCCTTATTTGGTGCATATACGTAGAAAAAAATCATTTCACACTAGTGGTTAATGTAAGAAAATGTGAAATTATTAGCCTCTTATTTAAATATTTAAAGATCACTTCACATTTATCAATCCAAAAAAAATCCACTCCCTTCTAGGTTAACATGTTTAGTTGGATTGAAAATAATGATAATTTTATCACAAATTAAATATTTTACCAAGATAATCCAAGGAAACTAGGCATCTCCATCACAGTTGTTAGTCTAGGCCATCCTTCCATTGCCTCTATTTTTGAAGGATCCAAAAATATCTTCTTTTTAGTGATAACATGCCAATGGAATTGTACATTTTCCATCTAAGAATTTCATTTATTATTATTATAATATTACTTTTTATTTTTTTCAAATTCTTTAGTACAGCATTGAAATTCTCTTCATGTTCCTCCTTACATTAGGAGAATAAAATAATATCATCTATAAATACTAACACAAAATTATTGATGTAATATCTACAGTTTCTATTCTTAATTTTTGTGAAGCTATTTAGATAGTTAGTCAGTAAAAATAGCATCACTATGAACTCATAGTTCTTGTACCTTGTATAAGATATCCTCCTTTATCCTTACTTGATAATATCCTGACAGAAGATCCACCTTAGAGAAGTATTGGGCTCCATTTATCTGATCAAATAAGTCAAGAATATATGGTAGAGTATAATTTTATTTTATCATGATATTGTTGAGCTCATGATATTCAATGCATAGTCGCATTGAACAATCCATACTATTTAAGAATAGGACCAACAAAGCCCATGGGGAAGCACTTGGGTGTATAAAATATTTATCTATATACCCCTATAGTTGCATATTTAGCTCTTAGAATTCAATATTGTCTATTTTTTATGGAGTCATTGATATTGTAAAATCTCTGTGTGTGGTTTATATTAAAAACTCAACCACTCATCTTAGATGAAGAAGAACAAATTGTTCAAAAAAAATTATTAACATATTCACGCATCGTTGTAATGTCTTCAAGGATTATAATCTTAATAGTCTCAATTGTTTGATCAAGATATGATTTCATGTAACGTAATTATATCCACTCTTGAGATGAGGATTCCAAATAAGATTCATCCTCATCCTTTCACTTTTATAGAATCAGAATATGATTTTTGTTATAGAGGGGGTTTTCCTTATCTCAATAATTTATGATATATTTATAAAAGGAAAGTAAATCCATACCGATAATAGAATCATATTCCACTAAAGGGAATATCCAAAATATAATTGTGAAATTTATCCCGCAAATGTTAACCTAAGATGAGTTATATTCTTGGGATTCAATAATTGACCAATTTTCCATATTCTCTAATAAATAAAATTCCATGTTTTATGTGGTTTTTGAAAAATTATACTACTTTTTTTGACATGAATGGATGTTTAGAACTATATCCATATATGATATTTTTTAATCATGAATGGATGATAAGCATGATATTCTCTATTTGATTATGGTTCTAATCATTTACGTCATCTAGAATAGACTTTGGGATGATAATTTTCAAAATATTGAACATATTAAAAGGAAACTATGAATATTGAAGGGGTATCTCATAAATGACATCCATTACTTAACCAATGATTTTCTAATTTTCAATCAAATTTATACATAGTCAATTTCTTAACATAAAATTTTATTTTCATTTTTTCCCTATATAATGGTTTGTAAAGAGCTTGTGAATTTACCAAAGTGTATCCCTTAAGAGATACCCCTAAGTACAACTATACTATAGCCACATCCACATGTAGTTAATAGGTAGGGATTTATTACATGGAAACCTCTAATTATATACTTTACCAAAATTTTGGTGTGTTTTCCTATGTTTAGTCTTATCCCAAAGCATTTCACTATGGTATTCTAATATTAATCCCCAAAAATAACTATAATTCCCTCTAATACTAACAATGAAAACCCATATATCTAAAACACTTTGATTCATGAATTATTACATAAGGACGTATATAATACAAATCTATAAGATCAAGAGGCCTAGTTTCATTGGGAAATTAGATACATAGAACATGAACATGAAATAGGGATCTAACAACATTATTAAAAACTCCTTAACATGCTCTTAAAATTCATTGATTTTCTAATACTGCATGAGATAACGTGGGGATGTAAATAAGAAAGGGTTGAGCTATAAAACCCCATAAGGGAATAATGAAATAATAACTTAGTTAAAGTAATATATTTGATTCAAGATGTGTATAAAGGTGACAAAAAAGGGTTGATAATCATAAACATGAACATTAAATCATGATGTTAGATGGTAGCATTAAGGAAAAATTGGAATGTGGAAACAATATGAAACATAAAATCATAAATATAAGTCTAGGATAAACACATATAAATCATATAATAATGTGGTTAAGATAAACTCCCATCCACTATACATGGTATCTCATGATATAAAAGCATTACACAATGAATTTGAGTACAATATAATTATGGGCTCAGTAGTCACATTCATATCATTTACATGAATTTGTGTGTCACATAGACCATACAAAATAAGAACATATTTCATAAATTTTAAAACAATTATTAAGGAATGTGGGATACATGAATCTAAGGCTACAATCAACTATAGATAGGTACATCTAGTTGAATATCCTAGAGTGGTAATGAAGATCGGGATTCACTACAAAAATGTTTGGCATAGAAAATCACTAAATAATTTCTATAATATAACGGGTGTACATAAGGATTAGTTTAAGGGATTAATGAGATTAAAAGGAAGTATACAATTACTTGAAGATAATAGTTATAGTAAAAGGTATTTTCTTAAATAATGAGTAGATGATCCCTTATATTGAGAAGCTTCTTCTAAAATCTTGTAAGGAGATTCTTAAGAGATTAGGAACACCTTGAGAGGGACTTAGAAAGGTATAGGGAGATGAAATTCATTATCAATTAATTTTTGAGAGAATATAGTCTAGAATTTGGGTGGGTATTTATAGAAAATAATAAGGGAATTAATTATTAATTTAAAAGAAATTGGTTCTAGAATCTACATGTTTAAAAAAATAAAAACCACAAACCTTACATTTTTTTCCCATCTTTTATGAAAATGATAATGGTTTTTCAATGTTTTTTTCTAAGAACTAAAATCATAAAATTAATACCATTATTGATGTGGAAGTGATTCATACTCATAAAGAATTGATTTTAAAACCATAAAATAAAATATTGGTTTTAGAGGATTCATTAAGGATTATAAAAATAAAAAAATAACTTGAAAACAAATTAATAGGAAATTTATATTTGGTTATGGATTCCTTTTATAGAATTTAGTACATTAACATTGTGATATTATGATTTCATAATATAGACTGTATATTTATACCTTATTTTATTTTTACCTAAAAATTATATTATCTCAAAATATTATGAAACATTCAAAATTCATTAACTTCAATGTTATGATTTAAAAAAATATGTTTATTTTATGAGAATAATTTTATAAATATTATAATTTACACTTTTAAATAAAAATATTTTTTCATGGGTAAATAATAATTTTTATGACACTAACAACATTATAATCCCTATAAAAATTACATTTCACTTCATTAAATTATATTTTCATTTATATTCAAATAAATAAGATTTGATAAGAATATTTTAATAAAATTTCATTTATTTCAAAATTTGTTGAATTTATCAAAAAGGGTGTCTTAATTGAATCTATATACTTCCCAAAAATATAATTTTTTTTCCATGTATCAAAATATATTTTTTGTTAAAATATTTATTTAATCATTTATAAATTAATAATAAAAAAGGTAAATATAATAATAATTTTGTTAAAATAAAAGACATAAATTCACACTGTTATGGTTAGGTCATAAAACTCATTGTTACACCAGTGTACTCCTTATGGGTAAGGTGTGCAATGGTTGTTCTTTGTTAGGGTGTTTTGGTGAACATAGTTTTCATCAAGATCTCGAAAAAATTATTCTATAAATGGTTTCATTTGAGCTTTAGTAATTAAATTTAAATTTTGGGTTGATTCAGGGAAAACACATGTGATTTCATCTCCCTTTAAAACTCTGATATATAAGATTCATAAGGTTTTATCCTATCGTTCAAGGTCGTCACATATTTCATTTGTGTAAATTGGACTTTATCATAACCATTAATATATAATAATCTTAATTGTCATGGTATAATAATTATATTATCAATAGTTATGATTTATAGTGTTATTTTAAAATTGATGTGTTATATTTTATAATAGTCCAAAATAACCAAAGTAGTGCATGTGATTTCTATAACTACATTATGTAATAAGAAATTTCTTCATTAAAAAAATGGAATTTAATTTATTAATGTTCAGGTCATTATATGAACTTGATTATGTTTCCATACCCTTAGGATCATCATATGCTCTTATGACTGATATCCCCCTTGTTTACCCATATTGAGAATCTGAGCTCACCGTTTCTTAGTTTTTTCTTTCCCCATGTTTTGATGGATGTCTCAATGTATAATAAGTACATAATTATACAAGTTAGAAGAAATTTATTGGATATGTTAAATATTTTTTAATAAATTGGTTGAAAATATATCCAGTCTCTAAGGAAATAAAAAATTTATTGTCCTTGGGCACATATAATTGTGATATCTATTGGTTTCAACAGAATGGCATGGTGAAAGGTACACTTACCATCCAATCTAGAAATTTAAATGCATTATTTTATTCTATCTCTAGCCAATATTTTATATATAAATAATTATGTTATAGTATCACATCACTAACTCAACAATTAAATTTTGAGGTAGCTATAAAAACCCCTAATAGAATGATAATGAAATCTCAATTCTATATCTCCTATCTAATAGAAATTTTTGGGAATTTGATTCTTTAAAATAATTTTAACTTTTATTTTACTTGGATTTGATGTGATTTTATGAATGGATTGTATTTCCTTATATAAATTCCATATCAATTTCTGTAAAAGAGAAGACATGTTTGATATTCTGAATCGACCTATCATTGTCTATCTGTGATAGGGTGAACATGAACTTACAGTGGGAATTACATCCACTGTATGGTTTTTAATACTAATTCATGAGGTATATTTATCTCAAATGGTTAATTAGAAACTCAATATTGAAGACATACCTATTTTTTTAGAATATGATGATGTATATTCAGAAGAATTTATTATTCTTCACTTGAATCATGAAGTTGTGTTTTAAAAAGAACTCGTACATAGTGATACACCTATTTCAAAGAATATTATAGAATTTCGATAATTGAGCTACTGGAATTGAATAAGAAACAATAAGAGAATTTATAAAAGTGATTAATACACTTGAGTGAATCACCATGGGGCACACCCATTCTTTTCATTAAGAAATTTTTTTGATCATTTCACTTTTTCATTGATTTTTGAGAGTATAACAAGGTAGCTATAAAGAACAAGTATCCTTTTACCCTATATTGAGGAATATTCTAGTCAACTACACTAAAGAAAATAAATTTGAAATATTGACCTTCACTCTGGATATCATCAATTGAGGGTCATGAAGGAGGATATATTGAATAAAGCCTTATATATGGGGTATTGTCATTATGAATTTATAATAATTCTATTTGGACTTACGAATTCCCATAATATATTTTTTGATCTAATGAATAATTTCTTTAGAGATTACCATGATCAGTTTGTTGTAGTCTTTATATATAATATTCTTAAATATTCCATGAATAAGGAAGGGCATGAAGATCATTTTAAAATTCTGTTGAAAACCATGAGTAAAGAGAAGTTGTATTCAAAATTTACCAAGTGTGAATTTTGTATTCAAAAGGTTTCATTCATGGGTCATATAATCTAATTCGAGAGTATATTGATAGATCCTTCAAAGATAGAAGTTATTGACCAATGGACTAGACCAACAATGGTAACTGAGATCCATAGTTATCTTGGGTTGGAAGGATATTATTGATTTTTTTTATGAGTTGTTTTATGACTATCTAATCCACAAACCAAGTAGAGATGGAAGGGAGACTAGTTATTATTAATAGATTATTGTGAGGAAAATTTATATTTGTTGAAAAGAAGACCTATTAATGCACCCATACTCACAATACCCTATAGTAGAGAAGGGTTTCTGATCAATAGTGATTCATGAAATATGAGATCAGGATGCTTCCTCATGTAGAATTATATTTTTTAGATTATGCCTCATTCGAATTGAATATTCATGATACAAATTACCTGAATCAAGATATGGAGATGGAAGTAGTAATTTTTCATTAAAAATATGGAGGTATTATCTTAATGGTGAAATATGTTATATATATACTGCACATTAATGACTTATGTATATATTAACATATGAATAGTTTGAAATTAACAAATATATATTTCTATAATTGATTAATATTATGATTTCTCAATACACTACAACCTAGGAAAGGCGGACAAGGTGGCTAATGCTCTGAGTCAGAATGATTGTTCTATTTTTTCCAAGATTAGCATTGAAGGAGATCCAATATTTATATATTTTCTTAAGATTGACCATGAAATCATAAGGAAGGATGACACATCAAATCTTTATCATATGAATTTTCAACCAATTATACATGTTAGGATTACAAAGGTATATAAGGAGGATCTGGAACTATTGAATAAAGTGAGAAATGTTGTTGATTTCAACCATAATTGTGATGGAATGTTACAGTTCAGTGACTGAGTATGAGTCCAATCAATATCATAAATAAATATGGATATGTTATACAAAGCTCATAGTTCATCATTCTTTATTAATCCTAAAAGTGTGAATATGTATTGTGAAATGAAAGAGTATTTTTGTGGGATAACATGAAAAATTGATATTTCAAATTATGTATTTTGATTTCCAGTATATAATAATGTTAAGGCTAAGAGATTTATGTATAAGGGTGTGTTCAATAATAATTATCCAATCCAAAATAGAAATGAGAAAATATCGCCATTGATTTTATTTTTTGACTCCACAAAATTTCTAAAGGGAACAATTATAATTGATTTTTATTCAACCACCTTATTAAATCAACACATTTAATTATAATAAGATAATATTTCTATCTTGATCAAGTTTTTAATATATAAATCTATGATGTGATAGTATTTTATGGAATACCACATTCTATTTTATTCTATTGTTTTTTGAGGTATACCTTGATTTTTTGGAGAATTCATTAGCTAAAATTGAATACAAAAATGAACGTTGGAACTTTATATCATCCTCAGATATATATTCAGTCTGAGAGGACCATTTAAAACCTTAATTATATTTTGAGATCAAGTTATTATAATTTAAAAGTTGGTTGGGTTCAACACCTTTCGCTCATCATATTTTCATATAATAATAGCTTTTACTAAAGCATTTGGATGCCCCCATATGAAGTAATCTCTAATAGGAAGTGTAAAACTCTAATGTGTTGAGGGGAAGTTATAGAATGAAATATATTGATACTAAACTAGTTGTGGAAATGGAAAATAAGGTTAAAGTCATTTAGCTACACATCAGGGAATCTCATAGTTGACCAAACAATCATGTTTGCAATCATTGGGGAGATATAGAGTTTGAATTTGGTGATAAACAATTCCTAAAGATTCATTATTTGAAGAAGGCTATGAGATTAAGAATGAAAGAAAATATGATCCCTAGATATATCAATACATTTAAAATTCCTCATAATTTCATGAATGTTTTTTATAACTTGGTACTTCCATTAAATCACTCTCAAGTTCACAATGTGTTCCATGTATCTCTCTTACAGAAGTACATACTTGATCCTTCACATGTATTGATCTCAAAGGTTATACCACTGGTGAATAAAATCTCTTGTGATGAAAATCTGATGAAGATTTTTTATCATATAGAGAAAGTGTTGCATAAAATGTCTGCACACATTGTCAAAGTTTTATGGCGAAACTATAATTTTTAAAAAGATATTTGTGAACATGGGGATGTGATGAGGGAAAAGTAACATCATTTATTGGTATCAGAGTGATGAAATTTTGAGTATTAAATTCTTATAATTTGGATATAATATAACACAATGTTATTTTATAATATTTTTCTTTTTATATAAATTTAATTTCTTCGATATCATTCTTTACACAGAACATCGAGTTCAAACAAACATTGACATACAATTAATTATTATTATTTAATTATTTAGTTACCTATGTTCTATTTGATAATTAGGAATGAATTTTACTAAGTATATTATTAGAAATTTATATATACATATAATATGTATTCATTGGGGTTTAATTGGTTATAAATTTAAAAAATCATTTGAATGTAAAAAAGATATTTTTTAAAAAAAATCTATTTTTATACACATAATATATTTGTATCTTAATAAATTAAATGTATCCATATTGTTGAATGATTTTAATTAAATTTTTAGATAATGTATTCATAAAAATATTTTTACATTCATATAATATTTGTTAAATGGAAATTAATTAATAAAAACATAGTTTTATGCTTAAAATTTATTTTTCTAAAAGATTTTTGTTGTGTTTTGTGCACTTATTCTAAAAACAATTATGCCACTTATTGATAATGAATTTTATAAAATGGAATAATATTTGGAATCAACATAATTAACACTAAATAATATGGTAAAATTTATTTTTTGTCATTATGAATGGAAATTGAGGTAAAAATGTGTTACTATGGTAAAAGTTAAAAGGGGTTAACAAGAGGTTAAACTAAAGAGATAAGGTAGAAAATAGCCAAAAAATGTCTAAATACTATTGTATGAATGTATTAAGATCCTATATCATCCTATATTCTAAATTGATCCAATTTGGAGTCACTTCCCCTTGAGAGAGACTTTATTATAATTTAACATTCTTAATAATTACATGCATGGAACTCCCCTCACTTATAAAAGAGCAACCCTCTCCTCACTTATCCACTAAACTATAGACCTTTATCTCAATAAAAACCAACCCAGATATCTTAAAACATTACCTAGACTAATATTAGAGGTACTTATCATTATAAAATCCATATCCAAAGTTTCTTAAGAAGCGATATAAAGGAGGATTCACAAAGAAAAAGAATATGTCCTTACCAATATTTTTAAAGATTCATTATTCTTAAACATAATATAAAATGGTTATATAAGTACTAACATAATGAATCCAATTTAATAAGTATAATTATATGTTATAATTATAATGTTACAACCAATTTCCACATTATTTCTATAAAATGTTAAATGAATGTATTTCCCATGCGTAGGTGTGGACCATAGTGTCCACGTAGCGATGTCATTCATTTTTCACAACCATCATTCATGGTTGGTCATTATGATGGATTTAAACTCTATATGTGATATTTATGACATAATTATGATTATTTAATTATAATAACGTTTCTACATTATTATTTTATGATCTTTGGAAAATGATAATGTCCCTCATGCATACGTGTGGACTACCACCTCCATGAAGCGATGTGATTAATTTTAAATTATGTTTTAAATAGATAGATATAATGATATATTTAATGAATATTTATTATTAAATTTATATAATAATTATTCTATAAAGTTGAATTATAATTTACCTTTCTTTCATTCCTACAATTAAAAAGTGAAAACATCATCTTTGAATATGTACAGACTATCATTTCTATGACGTGATGTAATTAATTTTTAATCACTATGTTATATGAATGGTTATAAAATTTTACATAATGAATAAATATGATACTTATTTTATGATTAATATAATGGTATTGTGACCTGGGATCAAAAACTGATATCATTGAACTGAAACTTACATGGAAAACAGACCAGTTTTCACCTGAATGTCCTTTTTAATGATGAGATTGTTGATAAAATGATAATTGGAAATGATAAAGGAATGATACATAGTAAGTTATTTGTGAATAAGGTTTTTAATAGATTTTTAATGTACCTATATTTATTATATATGATTTTTAATGCATTCAAATCAGGATGAGACTTAAGGTGAAGGTTTATGTCACAATATCATTTTCTTTCAAGATTATCTATATTAAATTTCCATTGAGGGGATGTTTATGGATATTAAAATTAAAACCCCAAAATGTTTCATATCTTATGGTGTTTCCTATAATTTTCATTTAATACTACCATTTTCTTCTATTTGGTACTTAAAATGGTTAAGAAATTATTTTTAAGATTACTTGACATTATTTCCACTTTGGCCAATGAAATTTTTATTCTACATTTATATTTTATTTAATATTATTTAAAGAATATTTTTAATATTATTCGATGAATAATTAACTTCATTTTTACCGATATTTTGATATCTATAAAAATTTCAACAATAATCTTCTTTTCATTTTCTAAAATATGTTCTTTTTAACAAAGGTGTGAATATAATGATTTTTTAAATGTATACTACACTAATTAATTTTCCTTCCATAATAAATAATATTTAATTTGAATATTACTATACAAGTTTTATTTATTATTTTCAAAGAAACGTTTCTCCTAATATTTCATAAATTTTTATATTTTAGATATGTGATTTCAAAAGGAAAATAGTGTTTCTTTTTCAATAAATTTTCTAGTGATCTTTTAAAGTTATTTTCATCTTGGAAAGTATCCATTGATGTTACTTATTCCTTAGGGGGAATATGATCCTATGATACTATCCTTATTTTTCTCTCAATTATTATTAATTATACTAATGAAATCTTGATGAAACCCATTTTATAATCTATGTGTTATGGTATGATAAAATGATAATGTTTTTCTCGATCATATAGATTACATATGAATGAATTATGATCATATGATATTTGGTTCTGTTATAGACCTTCAATGATTTAGCTAATGTAATATAGATATCTCATGGGATGATAATAATAATCATCAAAAATGTTTTGAATAGTTATATTCACATTTTTTTGTGTGTGCATAATTGACTCTAATTGTGCTCAATAGATTATACATGGATGTGATTGTGAATGGTTATATTCGCATTTTGATTCATGAGTATGATTGACTCTAAATATGAACACAAGATAATGCATGGGAATGATTGTGAATGGAAATATTCACATTTTGACACATGAATATGATTTATTCAAGATATTCTCTCAAGATTATGTGTGGACATTTTTGTGAATAGTATTTCTCACAAAATTATGATTTCATATGTTTATGATGTTCTTTCCTGTGTTATGCCTCTTGAATGACAATTACTACTTTGAAACCCTTATTAATCATTCTTCTGAGTATGAACTGATTTTTGAGGTTGTTGTATAAGATTTTATATGTATGAATCTTTATTGTTGAGAACATGCACTTGATTTTGTTATCCAACCCTTATGGTCATATTATGATCTTATGATTGATATCTCTCATGTTTACCCTTATTGAGCATTTGAACTCACATTTTTTATGTTTTCCTTCCAAAGGTTCAAATGGAAGATTCTAAGTACGAAAATTCTAGACTGATTATTGTATGAAGAACTTTATGGGAGATATAGAGGATCTTTTATAAAATAGGTTGATTATGTATCTAGTCTCTAGAAACTAAACCTTTATAGTCCTAAGGCATTAATAATTGTGATATTTATTGAATATTCATTTAATATAATGTAATATTTATGTATATTATTCTTAAGTTTCCTCAAATATCCCTTATCTTTCCCTAGATGGTGGCCTAAAAAGTTATTCAAGGGTTTCTATGTAGTTAGTCTTTCCAGGTACAATAATACATGATTCCTTGATCTGTTGAGTGGACTCCCCTATCCTGAAATCATAGACTGTAATTTCTTTAACACATTCCTCCAAGTTATACAAGTTATTGTAGATACAATATACCCTTAATGATAACTATGTTAATTTTCCCAAAATATTTATTAAAACTCCTTGATAATTGAAAGAAACCTAACAGAGTCTAGACAAGTACTTTAACATATGGTTTCATTTTAACTTAAGTAATATAAGGATTTAATGATTTAATATTTTCCTTCTGGTATATTAATATTATGTATAAATATTATTTTTTATCATTTTATATGTTTGTTAATATTATATGGATTTTTCCTAATTTATTAACCATGTATAGATAGAATAATTTATGTATAATCTATTTAATTTATTACATATAGCATATTTGTTAATTTCTTTATTTCATGTGAATATGTTTAAATATCAAATAATCATAAATAATTAACCATGCACTAGATATAAATAATATATATATATATATATATATATATATATTTGTGTGTGTGTGGAATGATCCTGAGATTCAATACTAGTTAGTTTATTAAGAAGATAATAAACTAACATGTGTCCCTAGAGGAATAAATCCTTAAATCATGCTTTTTTTGAGGTGTAGTATTCCACCTCTAACATGTGTATCTACTCAGTTGGTTTCACCTTGGATTCTTCCTGAACCATCTCCACTTTCCTGTAATCTCCTTCTATAGTATAGGTTTAATTCACATTCAGGTGAGGGGAACCGGGGGTATAGGGTTACATAAAAGAACCCATGGATATGAAAATCCATACAATATAAATTGAAGAGGATGATTCACATATCATCATTTCAATTTAATAATAATTTTAATAAATTAACATGATATAATAATTAAATAAAAAGAAAACCAAAAAATACATAGATTGATCATGATCAGGATAATCTTCAAAACCATTGACTACTTATTTAAAATTAGATAGCATTAAATTCTATTTGTTCATTCTTAAGATAAAATTTCTAAATTAACAAATTATTTAAGTTATTTAATTAATGAATTATTTTATTTAAATTTTCCATCTAATTATTCATTGAGATTCTCATACATTATAATTTAAAATAAATTAACTAAATTAATTTTAATTTGAAATTAATTCATACATTGTGTGTATTGAAAGGGCAGATAGTGTGTATTCATGTAGTTAGTTTAACATTCTATCTGGGATTTAACCCATTTTGTACTAGATGGAACATAATATGTACCATTGTTTTATACATAGTGTGTAATGACACTCACATGGTGTGTGACTATTCTTTATATGGTCTTGGTCATGTACTACATACTAACAGGATGAATAGAATACATGGCATGTCACGATATTACACAGGGTGTAGTTTAGTGATTCAATCCTAAAAGTTGGAATGATGATTGTGAAAAAAAGAATTTTCATTCATATACATAGTGTGTAATTCTATAAATTATTTTAAAGTACACAACATGTACCATGCATGACTTTTAGTTCTAGAATAATGTAAAATATAATTAATTTAAGTATTTAATTCCACACAACCCATTGAAAATCACCTAGACTAAAATTCAAGGGAGAAGCCTAACACATAGTATATACACTAGCTATATTCCAAGTAGTTAATTTTAAATTATATAATATTATCCATTCTATATAAATTATTCATATGGTGTACAACCCATCTTAGTGTGTACTCTGCATGAAAGGGAGTAAGTTACATGATGTGTACAACTTACTACACATCATATACTCTATTCAATATCCATCCAAACAACACACCTAAGGATTTGACATATTGTTTTATATAAATTTATGTGTTACATTACATGTATTCTAACTACATATCATGTAATCACATTTGGCATGTGTCACTCATTTGTCAGTCAATACACAACATGTAATTAAAACATGTTGTGTACTTTAACCACATAACATCCATGTTTCTTATAAGGCCTAATAGTTTGGGGTTACACATATTCCATGATAGCTACACATTGTGTTTATGATGGTATATTTTTCTCGGGGGTGGTCAAACAATGTATTTTATTTAATTAAAATTTGGAATGTTGCATAGGGTTGACTAAGATTGTTTACCAAGGAGTGTGTGTGGGTCAGAATCTCACTATTCTAATCACTTAAGTGCTTTTTCTTTTGTTTTCGTAATTATTAATTCAATATATGAGGTTTGTTTGTTTTTTATGGAATTCATTTGAAAATAATATAAAAGTAGAAAACATGACAAAGGGGTCAGGAAGAAATATAGGAGGTCCTAAGGTAAACTCATGTGGGTAGGATCATTATTAAAATTTGTTCCAAATTTTGTAACTCAATGCACAGGCTTGGTATCATTTTCCTTGAACCCTCCACTACTTTCAATAAGTATTAAACTACTAATTTGTTCAAGTTATCCTCTAAATAGACAATAAATCTCATATTATCTCCTCTATGAATAAAAAAGTACACTTCTTAATTGAGTTAATGGACACACTAACTCATCTAGAAGCAATCACATATCATTATATCATTCAAATCACATTACTTCACTAGTTTAAAGTTTGATCCAAATGGAGGGATAAATTGAGGTGTAACACATATTATGGTATAACAACATTAACAAAATGGAAAGTGATGATTCTATCCTAAACACTCCACTTCCACCATCACACCTGAATCAAAAATATTTGAGTGAAGATCTGAATCAAAAAGATTCCATGTATTCCTCTGTGATTCCCCTCACACCATACATAATGAGATATTTATCCATCATCATAGAGATAAAAATAAATCCAACATCCTATAGGTTAGGAAAAAAAAGAAAACAGGGATAGGATAATGATATAGGTGAGCAGAGAATAAAATTTAATTAGAACTAAAATGCTAAAAGAACTTAATGGAGATTATAAACCTAGTTTCAGTTCGTCCACTGATCTTCAACCACGGGATTCATTCAGAGTGTCTTGGGGAGTTTGGCTTTATTCGTGGTGATATGGGGTGTGGTCATGTAGTCACATCAAGGAGGATATTGTTCTTCTATAGTTTAACAAGTTTTGTTTCTATAGATTAGTCATCCTTGCGGCATTGAGACAGTAGAACATGGTGTCCCTCCTCCATTAATAGCTACCTTTATCTAGATTTGAATGTGATTGAATGTGGTTTAATCTAATCATCTTCTTAGAAGAGGTGGTGGTGTATTGACAATCAGTAGTAATGAGATTTGAGGAGATAAGTGGTGGTGTGGGACATCTTCAATAGTGTGGTTCGAGGCTCCCATCAGTGACATGCACGGTGAAGTGAGACCTTAGTTCTCCTCAAATATAGCATGGTGTGTTGACTGATATAAATAATGCGGTTAAATCACCATTATTTTTTCCTTCATATCATTATTTTTCCATACTTATAGATTGATGTGGTTTTACTTCATTAATGATGTCACGTGGTTTTAAATACAGTGTAAATATGTCTTGTTTTTATGTGTGTATATAAAGAACTGGAAAGAAAAGTGGTAGGGGAATGGTGGTAGAAAGAAAAATGATAGGGGAATGTGGAAATTGGATAGGGTGGTAGTAGAAATTTTCTTGGATCTTAGTGGTGACATTTTCCTATTAAAATAAAAAATAATAAAATAATAAAACTCACAATTGAATAACTTTTCAAAATTAAAATCTAATTTCAAATTCATTTTCTAATTAATAAATTAACATATAATTTTTCAAAACATAATTTCCATGTTTTTTGAAAATCACACCCATTAAATTTTAAATTTTTATTTCACAAATAAAACCACATTATTTTATTTCCAAAACAATTAAAAATGTGTATTTTCAATTAAATCAAAAAAATCATTGAAATAATTAAAACTCAAAAAAATCAATTTTAGAATTTAATTCCAAATTTATTTCCACAAATGAAAAACCCAAACGAGTAATCATAATCACAAATCACAAAGAAAAGACACATCTCAAACTAGATATAACTTATGTACAGATATACAGATGATTATTCGTAAAGCTATATCATCTTATTCTATCAAGGGTTTTATTGTTGATCCACAGAGGATCGCTCCGTATTGATCCACATAGGATCACTAGGTACTAATCCACACAGGATCCCTAGGTGCTAATCCACATAAGATCGCTAGTTGCTGGTACACATAGGATCCCTAGGTGATTATCCATATAGGATCTCTAGGTGATGATCCACACAGGATCGCTAGGTGCAGATCCACATAGGATCTCTATGTGCTAATCCACATAGGATCTCTAGGTTTTGATCCACAGAGGATCTCTATTCATTTTTCACATCTCATCCAACCATTAGCTCCCCATACATAGTACACATTATTTTGGAAGGATTCACACCTCAAGCCATCAATTGTACTTCAACCTGAATGAAGTCCCACGAATAATCTACCTTATGATCCATCATGTCATAAGGGTTCCAATGAAACAGAAAGTACGCTAATCGGATGAGTGTTCTGAGAGCTATAAGAATTTCAGTGCCGAGGCCTCAGTTAGATTCGAGGTTGATCCAACCCGGATGTACACCAACTTTCCAAAAAAATCATGTATATTATATCAAAAGTACCATCTCATTAAAAGGATTCCAGTTCCATATGTGGTTCTCCAAGTGGATGTCTGGATTGCGAGATATAGTCTTTTAAGCGTATCTGGTCCAAAATTGGTCTGGGTCCGGTCTGGGTCTGACCCGGCCTGGCCCAAACCAGCTAGGTCATCAACCGGCGTAGCCCGAGTCGGCTGGGCTGGGTGTGGTGGGCTCGGCCCGCTAAGTAGCATACCAGCCCGACCCGCTAGTGGGTGTGACTCGTGTAAGAACAAGGATCTTTGTTTCAGGTATGTTTTTTCTTTTCTGGTTGTTTTTGAGAAAAAAGAAGAAAATCTAGACATTTTCTAAGTACACGTCGTGTACTTTGATGCAGCACCATGCAATGTGCGGGCCATGTCTGGGCCACACACACGATGTGTAGGGGCAATGTGGAGGCCGCTTAAAGAGGAGTACATAAAGGCCAAGTACATGTCGTGTACCCCAGTAGTACACGCCGTGTAATTTTTTTTTTCATTAAATGGACCGGGGTCGCGCCTGACGGACTTAACTTGATTCTTCTTCAGGTTCTTCACCCGAGAGAACCCGTACGTCCACAGAACTTCTCTGATCCCCCAAGCCTCCATCTATTCCTTGAATCGGCCACCGTCAATTGCATTTGGACTACAGCGGTAATCCCTTCCTTCTCCTAGAGCTTTGTTTTTCAATTCCTCCTCTTTCTCAAGATATCGTGGGTTGATAATTTTGTGGGTTTTCATAGATCTTCGACATTCTAAGGAGAATAAATATTCGTGGTCCATGTATATCGATCTCCTAGCATCAAGGTAGGTGGTTTGTGCCTTTCTGTAAAAATTCTTTGAAAATTTTGTGCAATTCCACAAATTCCCTTGAACGGGGTATTGTGTGTTTCTTATTTTTTTCCATTGTTGTTTGCCTTATTTTCTTGATTGCATGAGTAGATGTCAATTCTCGTGAATAGGGTAACTTTTACTATGCTCTGGATGTTTTCCCATGCATGTTTTGCCAGTTAGGCATTTTTCTAGATGCCATGCCTAGATGTATGATAGTGTAACTATTGTACTGTTATGTTGTTGTACCTTAGAATGATATCTAATTAGTTCTTGAGGTTTACTTGGGGTGATACGCACGCTATGCGTGTTTGTTTTACAGAAGGCTATGAGAACCTAGTGTAGTGGACCATAGAGAGACTGTACTTAAGGGCTTCTCCAGAGTGTCTTATTAATCCGATGTGAGATTAAAGGGGGAATTGACGATGAGTTCTTCCTTAGAGACTCTGTAGTTCCTCGAAGCGGGCTATAGGGGGGATGAGATGTTGAGTGCATCCCCAGAGAGCCTTTAGTTCGATACGAGACTATAGGGGGAATTGACAGTGAGTGCCTCCTTAGAGAGTCTATTCTTTAACTGAACCAGAGGGGTGAGACTGTGTGTGACTCTTAGAGGGTTGCTTGTATTTATAGGTTGAACCATAAGGTTTAGGCTGTGAGAACTACCCAGGGGGTTACATGTTGTTCTACTTGTTTATTAGTTTTTACTTGTGTACTTTATATGCTAGATACTTTGGATTGTAGCTATTGTGTGCTTTCCTGTTTACTGCATCCTGCACTTTTACTTTCCATGTATTCACTGACTGTTAGGCACATATCTTTGGGTATTTTCCTACAGGTACCATGTCTCACACCCTGTTTGGGCCATGCTTTTGGGCCCAAATAGACTATATTGTTGCAGGTATAGATAAGGGTAAGCACCCTTCTACTTTAGGCACTTGACTTGCTGTAGAGCTGGAGAGCATGGGACCAAGCTATGACATGTAATGCTGAGGAGTTTACCTATTTGATTTTTCACTTTTATTTAGTATTGTATTCATCATTGTGACTTCTTTGGATGATTTACTAGACATATGTATCATGCATCATTTTATATACATGTGTGTGTGGTCTAGTTGTTTACTGTTTGTCTTCCATTGTTTATCGTTTACTCTTGTATGGATGGTTACGGTTTCTGTTGTTGTCTATTTTTTTTCTTCCACTGTGTACTCTACCAATGAGGGCATAGTTTCCCCACTATCACACCTACGGCCCTCGCTTCTAGTCAGCAGCCTCTGGTTTTTGGGAAAATGCGCTTGAGGCCATGTGACCAACCGGGTACAGAGCGCCTCTAGGTGGCATCCAGAACCGGGACGTTACAAAGTTGTATCAGAGGGTTTATTTTCTCTTGATTAACTGTTTGGATCCTTTATCTAGGGATATTGTGTATTTGGTACTTGGTATTAAGATGTGCTCGGGAGTAGCTAACCCGTGTACAGGTAAAAGCCAATCTACCTCGCTTATTACAATTTTCTTGTCTTGCTATGTAAAAGTTGATCTGATTTCACCTAGAGTGAGTCACATGCTTTGTGTTGTTATTTTTGTTGATATTTTGGTTCTATTTCTGTTGCAACCCGATGAGATGAGGGTATTCCATCTCAAGCATCATATATGCACTTGTTAGAAATTGCATGCCATGATTTCTTGCCATGCCATCTAGGGTGCATTAGAAATTTCATGTTGTTGTGATATACATTGTGTAGATTATGCATGCTGTTGTGACAGATGTGTTTATATAATCCCTGAAGTTTTTTAGAGAGGTTGTTTTTATTGTACCTTGCTTAAATGAACTCAAAATTTTGGTTCTTAAGGTGTAATGGGCCCTCATGAATCGAAACATGGTGGATCATTGACTTTTTTCCCTCTTATATTATATTTATGATATTCCATGCCTTGATTCACTGGGAGTATGGGCCCTCATGGATCGGAATTTGGCACCTCCATGCTTGTTTTTTAGTGTTTAATGGGCTTCGGTGCAGTTTTAGAGCTACTGCCCGAAAAACCCCAGAATACACGGTGTGTACTTTATATATACATGTCGTGTAGTTTTTAAACCATATCACTGACTGTGTGAGAAGAAAAAAAGGTTGTAAACAATCATCAGGGACACGCCTTGTACGGTAGGTACACGTTGTGTTGTTGTGAGCTGTGTACCCGACCGTGTCACTAACAACACGGGTCGGGTAAGCTCATGTAATACACATCGTGTTCTGTATGAACACGCCATGTAGTCTTGTTCTAGGTACCTAGCCATGTCACAGACAACACAGGGTAGTTTTTTCTCCTCCTATACATGCTGTGTTTGTTCGGAACACACCGTGTAAGGATCAGTCGTGTACCTGACCGTGTCAGCAACAACACGGGTCGGGAAAAATCTTCAAGTACACGATGTGTTTGTTCAAAACACACCCTATAGCCTCAACCGCATAACCGACCGTGTAACTGGGAACACGGTTCATTGAAACCTTGTCTACTACATGTCGTGTCCATAGGGAACACGCCGTGTAGTCTCGGTTTAAGAAAACTGTGTGGGTTAGTCGTGCAAGGAGACTCGGGCAGGAGAATAGAGGTAAGTACATGATGTGTAAAGTTTATACACTCTGTATAGTCATGTTTTGTAAAACATGGATGTTTCCTTCTCTTGGTTCCATATTATACTCCTTTGTTCTATGTCCTTGACATTCCTGATCTAAGGTATGCTTTTGATCTTTTAGAGCTAAGCCTCAGAGACGTCATCTGATTGTGCATCAGTTGCACGATAGTCATTAGACGCCAGATATGGTTGATCAAGGACCTCCTACCGATCCTACAATCGTTCCAGCCATGGCACCGGCTGTCATACCAGTTGCAGGCACTGATGCACAGTTTAGGGAAGGCTTCATGAGGATGATGCAGACCTTTCAGGGAGCACCACCTCCTGCCATTACTATGGCAGACTTGATGCGGGTTTTCCAGCAGCAGCATCCTCCTACTTTCTCAGGGGAAGGAGGACCACAAGCTGTAGAGTCATGGCTAGAATCCATACTGACTATCTTTGAGCATCTGGAAATGCCTCCATAGAGGTGGGTCAGGCTCGGTACCTATATTCTATGAGACTCTGCCATGAGGTGGTGGGACGTGATCTCACAGGCGGGTTATCAGCAGGTTATGGCTTGGGATGAGTTCCAGCGCATGTTTTATGACTACTTCTACCCGAAGACCCTGAGGGCCAATCGATCACGGAAGTTCATGAGTCTAGAGTAGGGTACTCTTTCTGTTATAGAGTATTCCTCTCATTTCACCGAGCTGCAGCATTTCACACCCCTCCATAGTGGAGATGGGATTTCCTTAGCAAGGAAGTTTCAAGATGGTCTCAGGCGGGAGATTCGCTCGCAGGAGAATATCATTCAGTTGACTTCCATCACTTCCATCGTAAACCAGGCACTAATTGCGGAGCGCAATCTGTGAGACTCTAAAGTTGCAAGATAGGACGGTTCTACTTCAAGAGCTAGTATTCCTCCATTTTATAGCAGTAAGTGTTGTAGCTATTCTATGCACTATGATCCGAAGATGTGAGATACATCTTCAGGTATCCGGGTATTATGCTACTAGTGTGGAAGGGAAAGTCACACGGGGCCACAGTGCCAGAGAGACCCAGTGGAGTGTCGATCTTGCGGCAAGATGGATCCCCTTCAGCGTTTCTGCCATGTTTTCTTATCAGTAGCTAGTGACAGGGGTTCTTACAAGACTCCTCATTCATGAGAAGCACCACCAGTTTCTCACCAGTCGGGGAACTAGAGTTCTTCCGGCCGTTCGAGCTGAGGTGAGGGTCAAGGCCGTGGCAGTCATTCACCGGAATTTCAGCATCATCAGGGAGGATCAACTCAAAGTGGTCAGGAAGGGTCACAGGGCCATGGGGAAGGCCAGAATTTTGTGGTAGAGCAGACCTATCAGGAGTAGGATCCCGGACCTTCTACAGTTCGAGGTACGATCTTAGTAGCCTCAGTTTTATCTTCAACTCTTTTTGATACTTGTGCTATGCATAGCATTATCTCTGTTGTTGTTGTGGAGAGCCTTGGGCTCTCTATCTTTTCTTCTGCCAACTTTTTCACACTAGACACACATTTGGGGATGAGGACACCTAGTGTACGTCAGTGCAGAGAGTGCCCTCTCGAGGTTGTAGGGTATTGTTTCTTATGGGATCTCTATGTCCTAAAGATGACAGCTGATGATGTAATTCTCGGGATGGACTAGTTTGTTGACTTCCAAGTATTTTTCAACTGTTATCGCCGCAGGGTGCGTTTCATTTCACCAGAAGGTGAATCTTTTCTTCATAGAGGATAATGGGATGTTCAGGAGTTTCGAGCAAGACTTGAGCATCATGGTCTATGAAGGGTTACGACCCAAATTTCTAGTCTTTATTTGGATGATCAGGGGACTTCACAGTTGGACTTTCCTCTAGTGGTGGATCGATTCAGAGAAGTCTTTCCAACGAATTTTTTAGGTTTTCCTCTAGAGCATGAGGTGGACTTCTCTATTGAGCTCATTCCAGGAGTGGCACCGGTGTCCATTCCTCCCTATAGTATGTCTACACCTGAGTTACAGGATCCCAAGAAGCAGTTTTAGGAGTTGCATGCAAAGGGTTTCATCCGACCCAGTACTTCTTGTTGGGGTTCAGCTATCCTATTTGAGAAGAAGGCTGAGAGTATCCTTAGGCTCTGTGTGGATTATCAAGAGCTGAACCAGTTGACAGTCAAGAACTGATATCCCTTGAAAAGTATTAATGATCTTTTCGATGAGCTTAGAGGAGCCCGGGTGTTCTGGAAGATCGATTTGTGGTCCGGTTATCATTATTTGTTTTTTATACCATTAGATATACCTCTGACGGCCTTCAAAAGTATGTATGGTCTCTACGAGTATATGGTATTGTCATTCGGTCTCATGAATATTCTAGAAGTTTTCGTGGCACAGATGAACTGAGTGTTACATCCTTACTTGGACTCCTTCATCGTGGCCTTCGTGGACGATATCTTGGTGTACTCTTACACCCAACACGACCATGCTACCCATCTTGAGATCATTCTGAGTACACTGAGTGAGAATCATCTTTATTCTAAACTCTCGAGGTGCCACTTTTTTATGGATAAGATTCACTTCTTGGGTCACGTCATCTCAGAGGCAGGAGTATCTGTGGACCCAAAGAAAGTGAGAGCTATAGTTTCCTAGGAGTAGCTGGAGAAAGTTTTTGATGTACGAAGTTTCCTATGGTTATCTGGATACTACAGACACTTCTTTCAAGACTTTTCACACCTAGTAGCACCATTGATAGGTCTGTCCAAGAAAGGGGTGATGTTCTTATGAACAGATTCTTGTGAGTCATCCTTTCAAGATCTAAAGGGAAAGTTGACGTCAGCACTGATACTAGTATTTCCAGATTGAGGAAAGATCTATACTATTTATTGTGATGCTTCATGTATCAGGTAGTGCGTTGTTCTTATTCAGGGAGATGGAGTCATTGCGTTTGGGTCTCGGCAGTTGAGGCCATGCGAGAGAAACTACCTGACACATGATCTGGAGTTGGTTGATGTTGCTCATTCCATGCACTGTTGGAGAAATTACCTTCTGTGAGAGCACATTGTGGTTTTCACTGACCACAAGAGTCTCAAGTACATCTTCACTCAGTGTGATATGAATCTGAGACATCGCATTTGGGTCGAGTATCTTTAGTCTTTTGATTTAGAGCTTGCCTATATGCTGGGAAAGGGCAACGCAGTGGAAGATGCATTGAGCAAGAGAACTCAGATTTAGGAAATTCAGGAGGCCAACAGTGAGTGGAAGCTCATGGCTCTGTTCTCTGAGATGCATCTGGAGGTGCATGACAGACAGGGACAGACATACCTACCTTCTGTAGCTGTTACCTCTACCCTTCTTGATTGGGTGTGGATTAGGCAGCTATCAGACTCAAAGGACTTCGTCCTATGGGAGAGTGTGTCAGGAGAGGACCCTCTTCTTGGATGGACATTGGGAGAGGATGGGATCTTGCATTTCTAGGGACGTGTATGGGTGCCATCAAACATACGTGAGGAGTTGATGTGGGATTTTCATTCCTCAGTGTGGGAAGTTCATCCGGGTGTCTCCAAGATGTATCGGGATCTTAATCGCTAGTACTACTGGCCAGGTATAAAGAGAGATGTTGCTGGTTTCATCCTGAGTTATTCTACTTGTCAGTAGGTGAAGGTGGAGCATCAATGACCAGTAGGCCTTTTACATTAGTTAACCATTACTAAGTGTAAGTGGAACGATGTTGCGATGGACTTCATGACTGGATAACCGAGGTCACCTCAAGGGAATGATGTGGTTTGGGTTGTCATCGACAGGCTTACGAAGGTTGCTCACACATTACCGATCAAGTAAACCTTCAGTGTTGAGGATCTAGGATGACTATACATCCGAGAGATTGTATTTCTTCATGGATTTCCACACTCTATTGTTTTATATAGGGATGTGTGCATTACTTCTTAGTTCTGGCAGGGGATTTAGAGGGATTTGGGTACACAAGTAGTTTTGAGAACAACATTCCATCCCCAGACAGATGGCTAGTCTGAGCGTACAATCTAGGTGCTTGAGGATATGCTCTGAGCATGAATTCTAGACATTGGTGGTTACTGGGAGAACCATATCCCTCTTTTGGATTTCACCTACAACAACAGTTTTCAAGAAACTATTCAGATGGCACCTTATGAGGCATTGTACGGTAGGCCATTCCGACCACCTTTATGCTGGATGGAGGTCGAAGAGGTAGCTTTACTGGGACCTCGTCTTGTTCAGGAGACCTTAGAGCAGATAGTGTTGATTCAGAAGAGGATGCCTACAGCACAGTCTCGTCAGAAGTCGTATGTTGATCAGCGGAGATGACCTATGGGGTTCGAGGTTGGAGATCAGGTTTTCCTACATGTTTCTCCGAGGTTGGGACACAAGGGGATTAAGAGACAGGGTAAGCTTTCACCATGGTATATTGGGCCATTTGAAGTTCTAGAGATAGTTGGGACGGCTGCCTATTGGTTGTAGTTACCTCAGAGGTACTAGGCCATGCATGATGTCTTCCATGTCTCTCAGATCCAATGTTACTTTTTAGACCCATCTCATGTCTTTCAGCCCAAGGAGGTTGAGCTTGAAGTGGATGATCATTTTAGAGCATCCTATCTGTATTGTTGATCGCAGTACAAAGTTTCTATGGGGGCGGTATGTTCCTCTAGTACGGGTGCTATGGTAGCAAGATAGAGTACAGGACGAGACCTGGGAGAGGGAGGCCGATGTACTATCGCAGTGGCTGGAGCTATTTGGGGTTTCATCTTCCACGCCTCGTTAGGAAATTCTGGGATGAATTTCTTTAACGGGGAATTTTGTAAGAACCCAGATCATCGTTCCAGGTATGTTTTTCCTTTTCTGGTCATTTTTGAGAAAAAGAGGAAAATATGGAAATTTTCTAAGTACCCGTCGTGTAATTTATAAGTACACACCTTGTACATTGATGCACCACTAAGTCGTGTGTTGGCCGTGTCCGGGCCACACACACGGTGTGTAGGGGTGATGTGAAGGCCGCTTAAAGTGGAGTACGGAAAGGAAAACTACATGTTGTTTACCCCAGTAGTAAATGTCCTGTAATTTCTTTTTTTCATTAAATGGACTGGGGTTGTGATTGATGGAAAAAACTCACCTCTTCTTCAGGCTCTTTATCCAAAAGAACCCGTACAACAGTAGAAATTCACTGAGCCCCCGATCCTCCGTCCGTTCTCCGAATCGGCCACCGTCAATTGCGTTGGAACCGCGGCGGTAAGAACTTCCTTCTACTAGAGATTTATTTTCCAAGTACTCCTCTTTCTCTTGATATCTTGGGTTGAGAGTATTGTGCTTTTTCATATATCTTCGACATTCTAAGGAGAATCAATCATTGTCATTCAAGTATATCAATCTCCTAGAATTGAGGTAGGTGGTTTGTGCCTTTCTGTATGAAGTATTTGAATATTTTTTGCAATTCCACCAAATCACTTAAACAGGATATTGTGTGTTTCCTATTTTTTCCCTTATTTTTTCCTTATTTTCTTGATTTCTTGAGTAGAGTTCAATGCTTGTGAATAGTGTAATTTTTACTATGCTCTGGATGTTTTTCCATGCATGTTTTTCTTGTTAGGCATTTTTCGAGTTGCCATGCTTAGTTTTAGGATAGTGGAACTATTGTACTGTTATGATGTTGTACCTTATAATGATAGAAAAGTAGTTATTGAGGTTTACTTGGGGCGATACATGCGCTATTCATGTTTTTTACAAAGGGATGTGAGAACTTAGTGTAGTGGACCATAGGGGGAATGGACGCAAGGGCTTCTCCAGATTGTCTTATTAATTTGATGTGAGACCAAAGGGAGAACTGATGATGAGTGCTTCCTCAGAGAGTCTGTAGTTCCTCGACGTGGGCCACAGGGGGAATGAGACCTTGAGTGCTTCTCCAGAGAGCCTTTAGTACGATATGAGACTATAGGGAGAATTGACGGTGAGTGATTCCTCAGAGAGTCTATTCTTCAGCTGAGCCAGAGGGGTGAGACTGTATGTTCTTCCCAGAGGGTTGGTAGTACTTGTAGGTTGAACCATAAGGGTTAGGCTATGAGAACTACCTAGGGGGTTACCCGTTGTTCTACTTGTTGATTGGCTGGTACTTGTGTTCTTTATATGCTATACACTGTGGATTGTAGATGCTATGTGTTTTTCCTGTTTACTGCTTCCTGCACTTTTAATTTCCATGTATTCACTGACTGTTAATCATAGATATTTGGGTGGTTTCTTACAGGGACCTTGTTTCACACCTTGTTTGGGACATGCTTTTGGGCCCAAAGAGACTATATTTTTGTAGTTATAGATAATGGTAAGCTCCCTTCTACTTCCGGTACTTGACTTGCTGTGGAGCTGGAGAGCATGGGACCAAGCTATGGCTTGCGATACTAAGGAGTTTACCTATTTTCTTTTTCACTTTGGTTTAGTATTGTATTCAGAATTGTGACTTGTTTGGCTTCTTTACTAGACACATGTATCATACATAACTTTATATACATGTGTGTGATCCAGTTTTTTACTATTAGCCTTCCGCTGTTTATCATTTACTCTTATATGGATGGTTACGGTTTCTGGTGTTGTTTATTTGTTTTTCTTCTGCTATGCACTCTGCCAATGAGAGAATAGTTTCCCCACTATCATATCCAAGGCCCTTAATGCTAGTCTGTAGCCTCTGGAATTTGGGGAAATGCTCTTGAATCCATGTGACCAACCGGGTACGGAGCGCCTCTGGGTGGCTTCTGGAACCGATACGTTACAACTCGCACGAGGGTCATGCAGTCCTCCTCCTAAACTACTAAATAGTTTGTCTGACTCTTTGTAATGGTGGCACCATGTGGAACTTCATTGGCTAGCATTAGGACCATCTGATGTAGGTCCCCTTAGTCGTCGCTTCAAAGTCACGACCTCCTCACTGTGGCGTGTGATGGTGGGTTGCCTTCCACCAAAGCGGTTGGTTGGGAGCCAGCCACCCCATCGGGTCTACTGCAGTGCCAAGCAGTGCCTCCCTTTCCATAGTCGGTAAGCATCAGCCACCACCATCACCTCCGATGACGGTCACCACTGCCAATCCGGAAGAACCTCTATGGGCCATTGAGTGAGCTCTGGTGGTCTGTTTTCCCTTTTTATCTCACCTATGGGCCTCCCGGGATGCCCCCGTCACGGCGTACCTCCCTGTTTCAAGGTTCTGTTGAGTTGGAAATTCTTCCCCTGAAGAACGTGACAAGAACAAAGTGATGGATGGTCTAGCCCTTGTTCATTTAGCCTGCATCCTCTGTGTTAACATCAAAACAATATTGTAGCAATAAATTCATCATCAACCACTTAAAATTAAATCATGTCAAATCCCATACCTATAGAATTGTTGGAGGTTTCATGGTTGTCGTAGTAGAAGAGTCCACATTGGTTGGATTCGCCGACATTACTCGATCCTAGATTGTTTCCACCCAATATTCTTTCCTCCACTGGTGGAAGTTTCCACAATAATTCACCAAAGGTTTATCTCTTGATAAAGTCATGTAAAAAACCCCAACACGAGCTCCATTTAAATTGACAGAGGATGAGTGTTTTACGCAATGTATATTTAATGAGTTTCATTGATAATTTAATTAATGAACCTCTTATCTCTCAATAGATCGATTACGAAAAAAAGGTTCAATCCATTTAATAGCTTCACAACTCAGTGGTCCATCCACCGCCGCTCAACCATTGGAACAAAATAAAATAACAATTTTTATGTTATTTTATTATTCTTTAAAAATTCTTAAAAACAATAATTTTCTTCTGACCTACTACGGTCAAGGTGATGTCACCCTTAAGATACTCCTAGTGCTTCTGATTCAACTGAGTCCTCATATTTCAACACTGAGAACTGGTTCTAAATATATAAAATGTTGCTCCCACGTTTACTGAATGCACCAGAAAAAAGATCAAAATTCCATTTTGGTCACACCAGGCCTTGGAATCAAGAACCATAAATTTTCTCAGACTCATAGTAATCCCAAATAATTTAAAGAAAAATTTTATGGGATTTCTGGGTCATTGAATCTTTACTCCTAGGGTCTATCTTCTTATCTCAGTCCCTTACCATATTATAGTCACATAATGTCTACACACGTCCCAAAGGGTCTGTGTAGGGTGTGGGAATAAATCTCAGTAAGAAACCACCGACATGTTACTTTCATATAACCCTGTTAATACAGGTGTTCTAAATATAAATGAAAAGGTGGTACAAGAACAATAAATAAAAATTTGCATCCCAAGGAAGACATCACCGGCTTCCTCCATCGTCGATAATGTCTTAACACATGCCCCTAGTTTTATATGTGGAATACAACATTTGTATGCATATATATAACCATAGTTTTGAGGATCCATGACATATTTTTAAGGCATCCCCTAATGAAATTCATCCCAGTTGAGCCCTTAGGTTCCACCACTAATCTAGTCACCTAGATACTCATCCCATCAACAAAGTACCTGGGGTCAAAGCATCATTCCCAAATAATAAGTACCTAGTACCACATACCCCTGCTCAGATGCTCCCTTCATCTTGGAGCCCAAAATCCCCAGTCACAATGATGTATTTCTTCCAAACATAATCACCATTTTCTTAACAATTGATATCACAATTCATGGTGATACTCACCATCCCATGTCATGGTCAACAATTTAAAGTAATACGACGAGCCTCAGCTCCCAACCAACGATCTCATTAATGTTAGTCGATGGTCTATCACCATCCATGTAAGTTTATATGGTGATAAACCCCAAACATATCATTGTTCAACACAATTACTGAATCTACATAGTTTATAGGGCCCTCCAACCACATGAGTGTTCAACACCACCTCCATCTGAGTCTTATATCTTTGCACACGACTCTAACGGTGTGTTGGCCAATCACGATGAGAATAAATCAACAAATAAATTACCTAAGACACATCATCTTTTCACCTCATTCACCTTTGATCATTTCACTGTTCTTGATGGTCAACACCATCTCAAATCCCCTTGGCCACACCCACAGCCAAGTGACATCATCATCTTAATTTGACATCCTTGTCACCCATCCTTGAGATCAATATCACCCATATACCAAGGGCCTCACCCAAATTTATGAATAATGTCACCTAAATCTAGGTTTTCATCAGTTCCTCAATCCTAATTTCAACCATGTTACATTCCTACATAACCAAGAAACATAATATAAATAATTAAATTTAATTAAAACATATGCTCGACCTAAACTACCCAAGATGGTCCAAGCATCTTACTAGGATTGGAAATATGAGGGGTAGAATAAGTATCCCTATAGTCATCTCACATCATCAATTTAATAAATTAAAAAAATATATTGATTAATTTATGTCTCCCTCATACAACCCACATATTACAATAAGAGAGCACCCCCGAAACAACTGCAAAAAACACAGAGAAATCTAGGAACCACCTACCTCATGTTAGAAGGAACTAACTCATTGATATCAGCTCTAACTCAAGATGAATGAGAAAAAATAAGCAATTTAAATAAATGAAATAAATATAGATTAAAAATACTTGAACATATTTTTCACACTGTATGGTGAGATCAAAGAGAAATATAATCTATTGGATCAAAGGCCTTACTGAGATGAATTTATAGCTAGTAAATGATCAAATATCTATGTCTTGGATGATGGATGGGCTCAAAGCCTTTTCAGGAGGAAGAAATGGGAGCTACATTCTACAGACAAGTTAAGAGGAGGAGAAATGGTAGATGAATAGGAATATAGTGGACTGGAAAAAACATAATTTTCCACTTTTAAATGAGGTGCTTGGTTAGCTCACACAGTTTGGATGATTGTGTTCCAATTGTGAACACTCTCTTACCAAAGGTATATAACCCTCACATGTTTAGTAAAACGTCTTTCCAAACTATGCATATCCCTTGAAAATCCACTTTGTATGACTCCCACCTCACATGGTCAGGCGCACAGTTTTCCAAACTGTACCCAAACTATGTGAATCCCCTCTGATAAATGTTTTAGGGATCCCACACAGTTGTGAAAACACTTCTAAATGTTTTGATAATCCATGATAAATATACCTGGAGGGCTATACAGTTACTCTAGGAATGCTGCATGGTTTATCCAAACTATGATCTCTAGTCTTCAATTACCTAAAACTTGTTTTTTGAGCCCTGACACTCTTGAAACCCATCCAAAACATCTATTCCCTTTCTGATTTTTAAAACCTATATAAAAATTAAGTTCTTGGGTCAATAAAATACGCATAATTGATTTCCAAATATCATGAAAATAATTTTCTGGTTTAACAAACTCAAAAAGATCAAATTACCTAGAAAATAGCATGTCCTAAAAAACTGGGACATTACAATCTCCCCACCATAACATAGATTATCCCTAATCTATATATAATGACATAAATATGGTACCATACATACCCATCACATTTTAATCAACCCGGTCTACCCTAGTTATTAATTCATGGGTTAACTCCACTCAAGGAGCACCTCAACTTTAGAGTTACCTAACCGGTCGCATCCTGACCCCCAAAAAAAATTCTGATTGTCCTTTGACCATCCCAAGACTCGAAATTCCTCCAATTATGCATCATCATGCATTCACCTTTTCAGGTATTCAATTCATTACCATGTCAAATATGACACCCAACAAGTCTTACATCACATCAGATTCCCACCTTGTGCATGTGTTTTACATGACACGTCCTAAGGTCCCACATCTGATTAGATCCTAATAATAAGTCATTATTCTAGGAACCATATATATAACATGCATCACATAAATTCCATTATTCCTACACACCTCATATTGATTCTGTATTGTATCTATTCCCATAAATAATCTCAGTTACATGGACCACACACACACACATACTAACACACACACATACACCACACATCTGAGCCAATTCCAACCTACCAATAAACATCTAGTCTATAAAAAAATCATACACATACACTGCATGTATCAAAACTGGATAATGATCATAAAAAGTAAAACCATGGTATTTCACACCATCATGACATACCCCTATTTATAATCAACTCCATGGCTTGCTCTATAGCTAGAAGTTCCACTGTATTCACTTAGCCTGAAGCCCAAATACCTAAGGTATGACCTCCCTTTAGAGCTACACCATCTATTGGCCACTGACCTTATTACTTTTTCCCAATACCTCTTCCACAACCCTCACTTGTAGCTGAATCTCAGCTACCATCTCCTTGTACTACTCTCGGTCCAACCTGTGATGCATGAGTTTTCCTTGGTTTGTGGCTCCTAGATGTATGAGAAGATTTCCAAAAAAAACCTATCTACATACCCAATTTGGACACATTCCGTAAATTCATTTGGAGGGGGATCACAATGAGTTTGAACAAGTCTAGGATGCCCACATTGCAAGAATAATGCAGAAGACCCGCTCCTTGGTGGTCTTCCTGAATCTCTAACCTAACTATCCTACTGTGATTCTTCTCAGTCCCACTTCTTATTACCTGAATCATCACCACTAAAATGACTTGATTCAATTAAATTGATCGATTACGATTGGTAGATCATATCGCCCTCATCTATCAGCACCTGGTTGACTACCTCTGGAAAGGATGTTTACCAAAAAATATTCACTTATACCTTAATGTAATGTCACAATCCATCCTCAAAGTGCCACACCCTAGAGATATCATTTCCCAAATTGTAGGTGAAAACTGTGATAGGTCTATGAAGGTACCTTCATAGTCTGTCAATAGACTATCCCCGTACTGTATATTTATGAACTCTTATGCTCGGTCTTCCCTTAGTGTCTCTAAAAAGAAGTCTTCCAAGCAAGTAAATTGTGTATTTCATTCTATACCTATAAATTCCAATAATGTTTTTCTAGTCCTATAAGACTTTTTGTAGCTAGCTTCACCCTCAATCACGAGGGTGTCTTGATATTGTCAAAGATGGTCTAGACTGACTCAATCTAGTTTCCTGCCACCTATAGTCCACCCTCACCCCAGAATAGTGGTGAGTATTATGACTATAACTCTCGAATAAGGTATTTCATAGATTTATAAGCTCCATGAGATCCCGAATAAATTCCCTGGATAATATGAACCAGAATCTACATAATCAACTAATCAATATATGCACCAAAACCTACCATATTGTGCAGATGTCCTACATGTATGTGAGCTTGTACCTGTGCATGTACTTATGACTCATGATCATCCCAACCCTTCGGGGACTCATCTAAACCCTCAAGGGCCTCATCCTATGCATGATCATATAGAACCAAATCATCACCCTCCTTACACTCCACTAGTGCCAATCTAGGTGGAATCGAACTGAATACCAATACAATGGTCAGATAGTTGTAACCATAAATATAAATATCGCAAATAGGGAAAGCAATAATAGGCATCACATCTCACCACCCTTAAACTCCCCTAATGTCCCATGTCTCATGACTTCTAGCCTCAAAGACCCTTTCCTACCCATATCAAGGTTAGATACCACATATATCTCGACCTCATTCCCCTTACCTACCCAATTAGGTGTTAGGAATCAAGTATCATCCGTAATCATGGCCCATTGCCTACCCATAATAGGGTCAAGTGTAATATATATTCTGAGGTATATTAGTTGAATTCCAATAAAGATACGCTAATTAGGAAAACATTATTCAGCTTCTTTTATTGAGACTTTAAATAACTCGCCCCTATCATCATCCCTACTTACTCATATCAAATTCATGCCCACATATATGTCATATCACATAGAATAACACACAAATTTCATTGGAACTACATCCCTGAGAAGGTTGAGTGGAATGTTACCAAAGAGAGGCTAAGTAGAAAAACATTTTTTACATTCCATTATCGAAACATTAAAAAAACCCATCCCCTCTTATTATAATTTTAGTTCCACTTAAAAATCCCAAGAAACAATACCTCATAAGAGCCTAAATGACTATAATGATGCATAATCACACATCCCTTCCCATATCATCCAAGGGAAAAAATCCATATAGTAGATTATAATTACACCCATGTGTGAAAATCTAGGTGGAAATAAAATCAAACTATAAAAAGAGAAATGAAGAACAACAATTTCCCACAATTGGAAACTTGGTTCATCCATCATGAATTCAACTACAAGCACCCAAACACAAACTCTATAACATATTCTTTCTATATCATAGTATTTGGCCTACCATAACCCAAATAGTCATACCATCTGAAAAGAAAATCATAAGATACCATTAGTATCCGATGGAATGTAGCTACCGAATCCCATAGAAGAAAAAATCTATGATACAATTTATAGTTCCCCGACCTGGATGCCACTATAAATTGTGCTCTGGTTCAATTGAACATTGGGCCTTATGAATTCCTTCACATATTCCAACGGTTTCTAACTAGTATCGAGGTTGTAAATAGGTGATACTAGGGATATTATACCCTCAGTAAGTGATAATAATAATGGTCTATATATATATAACAGCAAAAGAAAGAACCTGAATAAAAGGAAGAAAAAAATTACAAAAACAGAAGTATAAATAGAAAATAGCAATAATAAAAACCATTCATAAACATACCATATGAAGAAAAATACAAAAATCAAGGTAGGTAATACAAATAAATATACCGAAGGGTTTCTCATGGATGACCATATCAGTATATATATAATCATTCTATAATAAAAAAGGAAGCTTATAAATATACTTTATTATATGAAAGAACCCACAAAGTCCCTTTTTATATATCCCATGAAAATGGTCAATCTTGACTACTAGCTTCTATATCCCATGCTTGGTCCCTTACCTGACCACAAAAAAATAAAGTCTACATGCGTCCTAAAGGGCCCGTATAAGGTGTGGGAGTAAATCTCAGTAGGAAACCACCAATGTGTTCTTATCTTAAATCCTTGGAAATGAAAATGTTCTAATTTTATATAAAAAGGTAGAACATTAACAATAAATAAATTCCCACTTCCCTTGTACTCAAAATCCACTAAGAAGCGATCACTTCCTTTGGCCATCACTGGTAATTTTTGAACACATTCCCCCAATTGTATATATGATATACAAAATTTGTCAGTATATATATAACAAGTGTTTGAAGGATCCATGGAATAGTTCCAAGGAATACCCAAATGAATTCATCATAGTTGGAGCCTCAGGATCCACCTCTAATAATGTCACCTAGCACCTCATTCCATCAATTAGAGTACTTTGTGTCCAAGTAAAATGACCAATTAATAAGTACCTGGTCCCACAGACCCCTGCTCAAAATATCTCTTCGACTCAAAACCCAATTCCCTGAAGCACAAATATGTTTATCCTCTAAATATAATCATCATCTTCTCAATGCTCGATGACCTGAGGCATGGAGATACCCATCCTCCGATATCCCAGAACACAACCTCAAGAAATATATCAATCCCCATCCTCCAACCGATGGTCTCATCATGATAAACTTATTTTCCATCACCATCCGTGTTTATTTCTATGGTGATATGAACCAAACATACCGATTTTCGACTCCATCAGCTAAGATACATAGTCTATGGGGGCCTCCACCCACACGAGTGGTCAACAACACCTCAATCTGAATTCAATATGTGTAAACATGACTCCAACGACGCATTAGCTAATCACGGTGAGTGAAAATCACCTAATAAAGTATTTATGTGATATAATCCCAACACCTTATACCCCTATGACCATTTATCTCATCCTAATGGTCCACACCATCTCAAAAAACCTAGGCCATGCCCAAAATCTGATGGCCTTATTACCTCAATCCAATAATCTCATCATCTATCATGGTGGTCAATATCACCCATGTATCTTAACCCTCGTCCAACCACAATGTTGACATCACCTCAATTCAGGTGTTCATCACTACATCAATCTTTAGTCCAAGCCCCTCATATTCCCATCGAACCATAAAGCACAGTATAAATAATTTATTTTATTTAAAACATACCCCTGACCTAAACTACATAAGTCAGTCCAATCCCCTTACCTATCTTAACCATGTGAAGTGTAGGGAGAGCATTCCCATATGCATCTCACATCATCAATTTAATAAATTATATAAAATAGTTAATTAATTTATATCTCCCCAAGACAACCAACATAGTGCAATAAGTGTTCACCCTTAAAAAGACAACAAAAACATGGATAGATCATGGAACCACCTACCTAGGGTTAGTATGAACATTCTCATACGATATCAGCCTTTAACTCGAGCCAATTCTGAATAAATTGGTTCTTTAGATGAACACCCTAAAATAGGGTTAAACGAATCACACAAATTTAGCACACCATATGGAGAGAGAAAATATAAATAGAAGTTAACAAAACAAAGTCCTTATTGAGATGAGTCTATACCCACCAAAAGATCAAATATTGGAATCCAGGTGGAGGGATTGGCTCAAATTATAGGTGGGAGGAAGAATTGGGAGATCCCTATGACCCATGTGAGAATAGGAGGAGAAATAGAAGAAGAGGAAAAATTGGGAGGATGGGAAATTGAGATTTACAACTTTTAAATGAGGCACATGGTTAGCTCACAGAGTTTGGATAACTATGATCCAACTATGAACAATCACTACCAAAAGGCATATCCCCTCTCATGGATAGGTGCATGGTTTTCCAAACTATGCAGAATTTAGAAGCTATTGTACAAGGATCCCACCTCGTAAGATTAGGCGCATAGTTTTCCAAACCATGCATGAAATATATAAATCCCCTATACTAAAAATTGAAGAGTTCTTTCACATCCATTCACCCTATCCTACAAGGTTTGATAAACCATTCTCAGTACATCTGGAGGGATGTAGGATTACTCCAAGGTGGTCACACGGTTTGACCAAACTATACACACCATTTGACACTTTTGAAAAATGGGGTTTTTGAGCCCTAACACTCCCAAAACCCATCTGAAACCCCACTACACATTTTGATACTTAAAACCTAAATAAAAAATCCCGTGAGTAAATCAAACATTTTAAATTTGGATTGTAAGATCAATAAAATAATTGACCCACTCACCAAACTCAAAAAATTCAAATTTACCCGAAATATAACCCATTTAAAAACCAAGACATTACATTTTGACTTATTAATGTCTATAACATTTTAGATGATTATTAATAAAATAATAAATATCATTTTAACCAATATAATACATTATTTTTTTGTAAATTCATTTTTATGAGTAAAAAGGTCATTTTTTCTAAAAACAACTTTTATTACGTTAAGAACGCTTTATTAACATTAATTTTTACCATATAAAATAATTAATCTTTTAAATTAGTTTTAATATTTTAAATCATTATATAAAAATTATCTAATAAGTTTCATTTCATTTTTTTCATAAAAATATGTTTCCTTGAGAAATATTAGTCACCACTGTAATGGTTACAATAAATTAAATTCGTTAAAAAAAGAGATAAGGGTAAAAATATCCCAATGAAAATGATCTCAAAGTGATTTTATAAGGATAATATTTAACCCACATATTATATTTAAATATTTAATAATTTATATCCACATGATTTTTAGAATGACATTTATATTTTTTTGAATTTTATAAAATTCCCACTCCTCTCGATTGTAAGAGGATCCACCCTCCATCCCTCCAAAGTTACACTAAAAATTATAAATATCACATATACACTACCATATTTCATTCCCTAATAATCCTCCCTATAAATCTTGAAATTATAGTCCCAATAATAATCCTTAAACTTGTCATTTCTAAGATTTTATTCAAGATGAGATTCAAGCTCTCAACATAAGAGATGTCTTCCTATTGTTTTTTATTATATTTAATATTCATATAAATCTTAATAAATATAATATATCAGTTTTTTAAAATATTTTTTAAATCAATATTTTTTTAAATGATATTATCATTATGAAATATAACATTCTTACACATCCATTTTTTATAACATACTCTTATAGGGTCGATTTTCACCACCTACATGAATGATGTAATATTTAATATGTCATAAATGATTATGTAATGTTTTATATGGGTAATATTTGGTAATATTAATGAATTTAATATTTTTAATTATTATTTAATTGTTATATACATATTTTTATTCACTAATAAAATTAATTATTTTAGAGGAATCAAAATTTCTAAAAAATTATTTTTTTTATTCTTTCTAAGAAATGTTTCACTATCAGTTCCATGAACTGGACATGAAACTCCAAAATAATTCTAAAAACATACTATAAACCTTCATTAAGATTATATATATGATTAAATAATGAAAAATATCCCAAAATACAAACCATTGTATCAGAACATGAATGGAAATTTGAATAGTTAGCACAAAAATACTGATTTTGAGAATGAATTTTTTCTAAATGAGTAATTATAAGTTATATTTGAGTGGAATAAAGTGAAATAAATATAAATATGGTTATAGTTTGTAATTATAATAAATATTCATTATACTATAAGTTATATCATTTCGGACCAAGGGGAAGTCTCGGGTAAGGGGATTCTTAACACTAATCACATTCATTAAGTTATATGACTTTTAAATTAACAATAATATGTCGATATTATGTGTGTTATGACCTACAATTGTTTTATGTGTTATTTAGACTTATGTTATTTAGATTGTAAATTTTTGATACATAGCCACTACATTTATTAATTCTTAATTTAAATGTTATGATCCTTATAAAAGATTCTTTTCTTAATTTCGCTTCATTGAGATATGCTTTAAATTCATCACATTTTTTCTTTTTTGTGGTGGTTATAATTCATATTAATATTTTTTATAATTTTTTATATGAATTTATAAAATTTTAAAAATCTATAAAACGTTATCTTTAGTTGGTTTTGATTCAAATTTTTCCACAGTTTTAAGGGATTTGTGGTCTTGATTTCTTTTCCTTGGGACATGTTTTATTTTGTGCACCATGTTTCCTTTTATGTGGTTTAATTTTAAATCATGACCCCATAAATGTTTTAAAATATATTTTTTAAGTACTTCACAAAATTTAAAAATACAAATCCTATTTTTCCTTTCCATGTCTTTTGATAAAATTGTTATAAAAACAATTAGGGTTTGTTTGTATCAAATTTCATACCTTGAGACATATTTCATGTTATGAACATATTTACTTTTATATGGGGAATAATATATCTATTTGAAATATTATATCATGATTTAATATATAATAGTGGATTTTAATTTTACATCTAATGTTATTTATTTTAATAGGTTTAGATTAAATGTTATAAATGTAATAAGGGTTTCATGTCTAAATTTTTCTTCTAATTTAGTGTATATACTACCAATTTGTCATGTTATATCATAACTATATTTATACTCGTTTTATTTTAATTTATTTATTATGTTATTTATTTCAAGGTTTTTTTAATTTAAAATTCTTAATTTTTTATATTTTATAATCAATACAATAAATGATTTTATGTCTTTTACACAACTCTTTTTCATCCACATCTATTTTCTTTATTTTATTTAATTAATGTTATTATATATACATAAATTATTTTTATGTTATTTTTTAAATATAATTAAATTTTTATAATGTTTTTATAATTAAATATTTTTAACAATTTACAAATGAGTCATTTTTTACTTTATTTTATAAGGTTCTAAAATATTTTTGTAGTAGTTACCACTTGAACAAATTTTTTCACCATCATGGTTGTTATTAATTATCATGATTCCTTTTCAATTTTATAGGTATTTTAAAATAGAATAAAATACTCATGGTTCTATGAATTGTTTATTTTTAAAAATATTATCAAAATAAAAGGATATTATTTTTCTCAAATGTTTTAAAAATGGATTGAATTTATATTATTATTTTTTTCAAACAGAAAATACTTAAATTTTCATAATTTCTTTTCAATAAAAAATTATTTTAAATTATTCATAAAAAAAAATTAGAAGCATCATTGACACTACACGAGAAGATTTTTTTGGAGTGATTTATAACAAAAGTTTTGAAACAAATCTATCAATATTTTCTGGAAATTATGTTAAAGTTTTTCTTCTATTTTAATAAATATCTATAGTTTCTATATTATAGAAAGTTATTTTCAAATTAAAAATATAATTATCTAAAGATATAAAAGTTTGGATGACTGATTATTTGGTATCAACTAATCAAAATCCTGATTTCATCTTAAGTGATTTTATATGAAAATATTTTGTAACCCATTTTATTTGCATGGATTTCTCATCTATATCAATGAAATTTAATGTTTTGTATGATCAAATAGGCATATGTTCTAATTATACCATCCACATAATTTTTCTGGATACCCTATGATGATTTTTTCTGAAAATATTTATGAAACCCATTTCTATTTTATGGGTTATGTAATATATACAGGAATAATGAATGATATTATTTTATTTTGATATACACATATATGGTTTATCATTTTATGATGGATGGGTCTTTTATATATCTCTAATTCATTGGGTAATTTCTTTTTTCTCATTAGCTCAAAAGGGTATATAGGTGGTTAGCCCAAGTCCAAGTTTGGATAGGTAGTTACCCCAAGCCCAAAAGTTACATGAGTGGTTAAAATAATCATACCATACTTTGGTAGAGTTTATAATAGACCTTTATATAATTAATATCTTTGTAGTTATCCCTGACTTGTTTTATAATTCTTATTCCATACTCTTTGACCACATCTTGATGCCAATGTTATCATGGATCAATATTATTTACTTGTAACTCATGTTTATGTCAAAAAACATTTTTTTGTGATTGGATGATTTATTATCTATTTTTTGTTAGTTATGAATAACTAGGTTATTTATATTCACATTTAGTTTGTTTTTATACCGATATGATCATATTATGTTCCTTTATGATCTTTGATTATTAATTTCTATGTTTACGCACACTGAGCCTATGAGTTTCCCCTTTTTATATTTTCATTTCACCGGGTTATGAATAAGATTATTACAATATGATGTTTCTAGAAGGGTTTTTTGTGTGGATAATTTTATGGTATATATTTAATGATTTATGAAAAATAATGGATTCTGGGTTTAATATGAAAAATATTCATTTGAATGGAAATCCATAGGTTTTATTAAATTAAATATTTTTTCTATTTCAATAAAACATTAAACCTTAAAGGTAATAGATATAAAAGTTCCAAATTTTTGTTATTTATATTATAAATATGGATGGTTAAATTAGTTTGATTAAATTTCTAGAAATTCAATTAGGAAAATAATATGTTTTTATCACTGGATCTGGGTGTACAGTTTTGGGGTGATCTAGTCGGTATCAGACTAGGATTTAGATAACATTATAAGTTGTTCTGTTATTATATGTGGATATTTAATATTTTTTGTTACAATTATGGTTTGACAATTTTAAGTTTGATCATAAGTTTAAAGGCATATATACCCGTTTAGAGATCTAATATTGTAAGATTTTTTGTTGATTAATGACTTTTTGGGAGATGATTATTGTCTTTTAGGAAGAATACCTGATTGAGTTATATATATACATTTGGTTTAACATGTGATTTGATATAGAGGTAATTATATTTAATTAGGATAATGGGGTTATCTTTTTTTTAATTTATTTTGAGCTGTTTAGGTAACCTTCGGGATTGAAATGTGATTTGGTTGTAAGGAAACTCATGTTATTTTAGGAAATGATTAATATATATATTTAGAGGTATACATGATTAAGGAATATGTTGATTGGTATATGATTTATGTTTCTAGGGATATTGTTTGTTTTGAATTTTTAGAGTGTACAATTCCTTGATTTTAGGGGTCAGAATATAGTGGGAAAGGTCATGTTAAATTTTGGGTTAGTTGTTCTTGGGGATTATATTATTAATAGTAAGAATATAAAGCTCAAGAAAATATGAATTAAAATTAAATAGAGTTACATATCCGTAATTTAACCTAATGTACCATTGGTTTAAATGAATTTGTTGTTAGATAAGACAAATTATGGATTATTTTTAATATTAACAAGTTTATCAATTTTTATCATAACCATTTGGTTTTAGTATTTGGTTGGAATAAAATTATGAAAATTATTCTAGGTAATATATCTACATAGAACTATTATTTATTATATCATGATTTGGTATTAATAATACCCTTATATTATTTCAATGATTAGAAAATTAGAATATCAAGGATGAGATTTATCTAAGGGGGTATAATGTAATACTCTAAGATTTTAGTATGTTTTTTCCTTTAAATAAATAAATTTTTGACCTGATTAAATCATATGAAACACCAAACTAAAATGAACCATACTACCTTTTATTGAGATAAAATGATATAATTCATGAAAAAAATTAATACATTATAATAATGTATAATGAATCAACTTTAAAAAAATTACAATAAGAATAAAACCACAAGTAAATAAAAATATATTAAAATGATTTTTAATAAAAATATTTATTATAATTCCTTAAATATTATTATTATTATAATTAAAAATTACACTATATATTATACTATCAAGGAATTGACTAAGTATATTGATAATAAATTATAAATGGTATGTTATTAAAACATTCAATGTAAAAAATTGGATATTTGTTAAAGAAATTTTTAAGGAATTGTTTAGTATTATCTTAAATTTAATTGATCAATTTTATAAAAATATTATAATTAAATGATAAAATAATAAATTTACACTCATTTTCAATTAATATTAAATAAGGTTATGAATTCTGAAAGGTTTTTTAAAATTTATTTTCGTTTAAAAATAAGTTTTCTTTATATTTTTGGTTGTTTGAAAGTTATATTAAAAAATATTATAATTTTTTTATTAATTTAACTTCATTTTTGAATTTGTAAGGTAAAAATTAGCATAGAGTGATTTTTTTTTTATTTTTCTAAAATGGTTTATTTTTAGGTGAATGGGAAAAAATTTCATTTTTCAAATACTATAATCTTTATAAAATCATTATGATATAAGAATGAATTAAAAATATATTAAACCTATGACTCAACCACATATACATTTAAATATTGAAATAAATCATTTAAAAATACTATTTTGAATTTGAAAAATATGGATTAACTTTTTCAAATCTAAGTTATATTCTATTATAATAAAAACTATTTTAGTTTTATTCATTTAATAATGTATTCAAAATGAACCATTTAGTTTTTTATTATTTTTAATGAAAAAACTTATCTTTTTTATTCATAAACCAATAAATATCATGAGAATCAATATTACACAGAAATGGAATTTTTATAAAAACTATTTTTATTATGTTAAGAACAATTTTCCTAAAAATAATATTTAGAACCTTTAAAAATAGAATCTCATAAATTTATTTTCATTTTTTTAATAATAATATTCTAATTATTTAATAAGATCTATTTCATTTTTAGTCATAAAAGTAAGTTATCGGGTTAAAAGTTTGTCACCACCGTTGTAATGTCCCAAACCTAGTTTTCCTTCACATCATCATGATAGGTCACCACACGACTTCAATTGAACATCCATGTAATCCATAGGATTATAACTAGTAGTGAGGGTCTAATAAATATAGTGAGGAGAGTATAACCTCTAATGTCAAGTAAATATCACAGTGGAATCAAAATAAATTAATCAATATAAATCAACTCCAAAAGATAAATAGATAATTTCCAAATCAATCAAATATAATCAAACCATGCAATGTTATACTAAATTTGGTACTAAATTTCATACAAGTGGTCTACTTAAAGAATGTTTACATAAATAATGACTCCAAAAATATTTCATGATCCCATGTATAGTCGCATCTATATGCTCTAGTCCCAAATATATCAAACCAATCAATCGTGTTTGATGACCCTTTACCTTATATAAATCTACATCTGTGAAGTCTGGATGAGTACCAAATAGAATATTCAATAGGGTTTGAGTAAAAATGAGTAGGCTTCCACAACTAGTTTTTTAAAAAAATATAATATGAGTAATAGTGAAATAAATAGTATGATAATAAAAGGAATTAATTATACGTTAAATGAAAAACATCTAAATAATCCCACTAACCCATGAGCTCTTGGTTGACACATGGGGTCACCCTTACCTAATAAAACATGATGCTATATGTCTCTTTAAATAACCTTCTAATAATCCTATCTCAATAAACAATATATCCATATATGGAATCATGATTCACAACATACCCAAGGTGAATTCCCATGCAAGAGGTCAATTACATGATCATTTCATATTAATCCCAATGTGAATTCCCATTGCATGGGTTTATTATATATTCAATTATTATTAAGTTTAAGGATAAATCCCTTTATAATGGGTTATTAAACATTTATTTATAATCGATCCTTAGTGAATTTCCATGCTAGAGATAATTACATATTTAATGTACCATGTGAAATCAAGATAAAATTCATAACATTAACAAAAACATTCCAAATGTGTTAACTATTTGTCACTTTGATTAATTCATTCCAAGTTATAATTGTAAAGAAAATATTATATTATTCCAAGTTCTAAATACATTTCAAGTTACTCATTTACATATCAAATATGCTTAATTACCAATTTACTCACTTTTTTTTCCAAATTACCATCTCACATATCAATAATGCCCAAATATAAATTCACATGCCAGGATAATTCCAAAATCAATTTTTAAACCCATGGGGTGACAAGGTACATAAGGTTTGATCCAAAGATCAACCTATGAATCCATAATTCAGATGAAAGGCACTAGGTTCATATATTTTACAATCTAACCAAGGGTAAAATATAGGCACAACTCACTGTGCTCATAAGTCCAAGGTCTCAATTGTCAATGGACCTAAGGGGGTCTATGGGAACTCTAAGTTAGAGTTTAAGAAATACTCATGGTTTTAAATTATAATTTGACCCATGCATGGAATAAATACATGGTCTCACATGTTTTATATACTAGGAACTGATGCAAAAAAAATAGATATTATTTAGACCACCTGAATAAAAATAAAATAATTCTATTCCATGGATCATACATCTAGATCAATGCACAACTCCAAAATTGGTTAATGATAGTGATATATCTTCCACATTAAGGTTAGAATAAGAATAATCTTGGAGTAAAAGAGACTAATTCATAAATTTGGATAAATACTTACTAAATCTAGATGTCTGGATCAAACCATTGATCAATGGATCAAGGATTGATGTGGGTGATGTTTAGGAATTTATTTAGGGCACTTCAAGATCATCAACACCGATTTAGGGTTGAAAAGGGTTATTAGAAATCATAAATAGGTATTTCACAGGGGAAATACAATTCTACCTCTGACTTTCCCAGCCCAGAATGGTGCCCCCATATATTTGGTGGTGCCATCTAGAATGGATACACCTTTGAAAAAAACCACTAGCTAGCTAGTGGTATTCCTATTAGAATTCTTTTTGACCAGGGTTCCACCAGCTGGCCAATGGGATTCTTGTACCCTTACTCGGATACTACCCCAGACATCAAATATTTGATGGCACTACATTAGCTATTATTTTTAAATTCACCATTATACTTCATCAAAATCACCCCCTCTAAGCCCCCAAGAACCTCCAAGGTGATTTTTAGATTAGGATTTAGGATTATTTTTTTTAATTTAAGAGGACCTATTTGAAAATTAAAGATGAATGTTCTTAGAAAATGGATGGGGTACTACTACCTCACTGGCATATAATAGATCATCTCTGAGTTGTGATCCTATTCATTACAAAGATCTATCAAAAAAATCAGGCCACTACACAAACATATCTGACTCAATGTCCCATGTCTCCTCTAGAAAACGCCCACCTTTTCACCATACTCACAGTAGGGGAATGTTATTTCCTCATATAGTCTTCCCACTATGATCTATGATACATATTAGGTGTTACATAAAGGATAAATTATAATAAACATCAATATAATCAATATCTATCATGGGGTAAGGGTAATGATGATATATCTGTAACTAAAACACATGAAAAACATCAGCCATGGCACTATAGTTATATAAAAGATCCAATTCATTTACCACCATATTGATCCTCTCTCTTATACCAAATATCCAAAAAAACCACTGTGTGATCTTTCTTGGCATTCACATATGTAGTTTCCCCAACCTACCAGATTCTTTCAAGAAGACCTTATAAACAAACTCCAATTCTAGAGGTCATCTTTGATGGACAACATAAGATTTTTTTCTTTCATTTTATAGTTTCCAATAACTTTATGATCAACCAAAATTCCTCAAATGTCTTCTGCATGAAACTATGTAGAATTTGTATTGAATCTCATGCCTCTAACCAACATAGAGTTTAATGAGAAGAACTTTTGTATAAATACTTTAAAATAGTAATCTTAACCAATTTCTATAATTTAATATTAGAAGTAAATTCTTTGAGAGATAGATTCTATTCCCAAAAAGAAAACCAAAGTTCAGAATACAAGCTCGCAAAATTTCCTCATGAATATCAATTGTATGTTTAGATTGTTCATTGGTCTGAGTATGATAGGTTTTTCTTAGAAGAACCATCATACCCAGTGCCTTCTAAAGGACCTTCCAGAAAGGTGATGTAAAATGGAGAAATTTATTAGAAATTATACTCCACAGAATACCATGAAATAAAACAATCTCAAAAACATAGAGGTTACCTAGATCATCGATAATAATGGTCTCTCAAATAAGAAATAAATGGGATATATTCATTAATCAATCAATGGTCACCCACAAAACAGTATTCTTTTGAGGTATACTGGGAAAAAATGTCATGAAATCCATTATAATATCACCCACTTACATTTTGGAATGGGAAAAGGTTGAAAAAACATATCAAACCACTAATTATAATTATTCATATATTGATATGTGTATCATAATGCCATCAAATGTTTTATATCATTCTTAATATCTTACCACAAATACTAACTATGGAGGTCATGGTATAAATTTTTTAAACATGGATGTACCACCCACTTAGAAGTATGGAACGCCCTTATTAACTCATCACAAATGCTCATTGGAAACCAGATACATCGATGGATATGAAAACTCTATCACCATCAAAGGACCAACTTGTTGGTGGATCCCCACCATATATGTTGTCCCTCCTAGATAAACTCTTCAGACCAAGAATCTAACCCCACTTGATCCAATTCAAAATTAATGGAAAATGGTGGTTGATTTCAGAGTTTCTCACCCCTAAGACTCCTAAACATCTAGATACATATCTACAAAAGTATTCATTAGCTTCCACACATCACAATATTCACGCATTTCTTGAGCCTATGTCTTCTTACTCAAGGAATTAGAAATGAAATTTTCCTTTCCATAAGTATATTCCATCACAAAGTCAAAATATTACAAATACTCAACCCACTTCCTATACTGAATTTTTAGGAATTTCTATGAAAATATGTACCTCAATACTTTTGATCTATATAGACAATGAATCTCTTGAGAAATAGATAATACTTCTAGTATCCCAATGTGTTTACCACCACAGCTAACTCCCGGTCATGAGTGGGATAATTTGACACATGCAGCCTCGACCATCTAGACCCATAATATACCACTTGATCCTCATACATAAAGAAAACTATGATACATGCTCATGATGAATCAAAAAACATGATATACTTCTTACATGGCTTAGTTATAGTCATTATTATGGGTGAGGTTAACATTATTTTATATTCTTAGAAAGCCTACCTTTAGGAATCAAACACATCAAACATCACCCATTTAGTAGACATATTGGACATCAGTGATTCCATATGGGATAATTCCTTGATGAATCCCCAATAATAATATTAAAAACTCAAAAGTATCTAAATATAATCGATGATATTGGGTTACTACAAAAATACCACAACTACCACCATCTTCGAGTCCACTAACACTCTAGCCTCTAAGATAACATGTCCTAATAAGTGCACTTGATCAATCCAAAAATGAAATTTAAATAGATTGGAATATAAATGACTCTCTCTTATCATAATAATGAGAATTTCTAGATATTGGGCATGATAATATATAGACTAGGATTATAGATTGATTTTATTGATGAATACTAACACAAACTGATTTAAATACAGATAGATAATTTGTTTCATCAAGGCCATGAATACCATTAATGTGTTCATCTAGACAAATGGAATTAAAATGAACTCATATGTGACACACATGATCCTAAAATTTGTATTGGGTAGATTAACTGGGCTCACCCTCAACAAATGTTACCTTTTACTCAAGTTAATCTTGGGGAAAATCCAAGCACCTCTTAATTTCTGAAAGAGGTCATTAATGCCTGGAACGGGTTAATAGTTCTTAATTTTCATCTAGATCAGTTGCTGGTAATCCAATGATAAATACAATATTCTCTCTACCTTATTGACAAATAATATAGGGGATCCCCATGGTGATGTATTATGTTATCTGAATCTCTTAGCTACTAGATCCAACAACTGTGCATTCAACACGTGAATCATAGCTAATTCCATTCGATAGGGTGGCATAGAATCATGATAGACTACTAGTACCAACTTATAGTGAACATGATATCCATCTCAGATGTTAATCAAAGGAACTCTTTAGGAAAGACATCCTGAAATCATCCCACCACTAGAGTAAATATATCATGCTCTGACTCACCATCACCCAGAATTAGTTTTGTTACATATGGTTTGATCCAATCCTATTTTCATTGATTTAGTCCCACATGACCACCATGGAGATCCCATTTGTCTCAATAGATATAGATTTCCCCTTTTTTAGATAGAAAATTCACTCTCCTATATTAAAATTTAGTATGATCTTGGTATATAATTGACCAATATATACCTATAATAAATTCAAATATATCCATTTTTTTCACAAATTGATCCCATATAAATATATAGCAATCAATTTTAAGAGGTTATCCCATAGAACATATTATACCCTTTGATTCCACCCCTAATGGGCTATAAGTGACAATAATCCCATCCATGATTTCCATATCCAAACCCAATTCAATGAAAAATTGACTGAATATAAAGAATTTGATGCTCTCATATCAAACAAAATAAAACCAAGGGTAGACACCACAAGAATCATACCTCTAATACTGGAAGGGAATAAATCCAAACTAGTAGGAGTATACTACATAGAATGTAAATAAGTCACCCCACTACCCTAGTATCCATTCCGAATCCCCAATGGTGATCCCTCCTACTAATAATGTTAGTCCTGTGTTGGGTACTACACCCCATACCCTTATCCTAAGAAACTAATGGAACTCTATCAGCCTATTTAATTATGGGTAGATGAGTCCCTATTAGAATCTATTGTCTTAAATGGTCCTCTTCCGATACTAGATTTTTTAGTTCTTCTCCATTATTTCTATACGAGTCTCATCTTACTACAAGATCAACACTGCACTGTTGGGAAAGGAAACTACTTTCACCTGTGGTCAGCCCTGCCACACTGATATCACTACACCTGGTTGCAATCCTAAGATGATGGTCCACTCCGCCGACTGATCAATCCACCACTTCCTTGGATGAAAACGTCAAAATTGGGCTTCTTAATTCATGAAGTGAAATTCCATGATCATCCTGCTATGTAATGTCCCGGTTTTAGGTGTCTCCCAAAGGTGACCTGTAACCGGTTGGTCACATAGCATCAAGCACATTTCCTCAAATTTCAAAGGCTTCGGACTAGCTGTGAGGTCCATGGGTGTGATAGTGGGGAAACTATTTCCTCATTGGAAGTGTAACACAATGGAAAAAAATAGATAATAGTAGGGGAATTAGTAATACCATACAATAAGTAAATATCAAAATACTAAAAACAAATAAACAATTGTACCATATATATAAAGAATGATGCATGTCACAAGTATCTAGGAAAGAATACAAACAAGTCGCAATGCTGGAATACAATACTAAGCCAAAGTAAAAAAGGAAAAAAATTAAACAACTCCAGCAGCATCGCAAGCCTCAGCTTGTTCCCATGCTCTCCAGCTCTATAGTATTTATGTCCCTAAAGTAGAATGGTGCTTTCCCTTATCTATACCTATAGAAATATAATCTGTTTGGGCCCAAAAGCGTGACCCAAAAAGGGTGTGAGACAAATACCAATGGGCAACCACCCAAATATCTGTGCCTAACTATCATTGAATATATATAGAAGGTAATATGAAAAATGAAGCAATAAACAAGGAAGTACTCAAAAGTATCTAATCCTTAAATTCAAGCAACAATCATTTAAATTTATAAACTAGTCAACCAAACAAACACAAGAAAAACTCTGGGAAAGTTCTCGTAGATTAACCCCTCTGGTTTAACATAGACAAAGACTCTCTGAGGAAGAACTCACCATCAATTCCATATGTGGTCTGGTAACGGTAAACTATAATCTCTATAAAGAAGCACTCAATTTCCAATTCCCCTCCTGGTCTCACAACGTGGAACTATAGAAATTATGAGGGGGCACACAAGTCCACCCCCTATGGTCTCGCAACGTAAAAAGTAAAAGAGACACTCTAGGGAAGCCCTCAGCGTCTATTCCCCCTGTGGTCTAACAACACCAGGTTCTCATAGCCCGGTGTAAGTCAATCATGCTCAAACGATGTCCATTAGCCAATGTGAATCATAATATACTACATGGCTAAATAGCTACAATGCATGTCACAACATGTCAGATAATATCACTTTATCCTAATAACACTTGGCATAGAAAACAAATAAACCTAACATAAAGTTATGGACTCAACTACCAAAATAATAAAACATGGGAAAACACATCCATAACAAGCCAAAAAAACCTATTCACAGTCCAACAACCCTACTCAAGCAATAAAATCATAGTGCAAATTAACAGGGTCAAATTCCCTAAAGACGCAATACCCCAAACTAGGGTATTGGGAAATTTTACACATATAAATCAAATAAAACCTATGTAAAGTCACAAACCACCTACCTCTACATTGTACGATCTATATAGTTGAACCTTATCCTTTTAATTGACCTAAAACATCATAGATCTACAAAAACAAATAAAATTTCCAACCATGGATATCTCACGAAAGCAGAGAAATCATGAGATGAGGCTCTAGAAGAAGAAATAACTCATTGTGGTGATTCCAATCCAATCTATGGTGTTTGATTCAGATCACAGACGGTCGATCGGGGTCTCAAACAAGAATTGGTGATATATGTCACTCCTAGATGAGATGGTTCCTAAAGAAGTCATTTATGTCTATTAGACGTGACCCCGATCCGATATAAAAAATAAAGATAAAAATATGTGGTGTGTTAATTAATGATACATAGTGTGTATATGCCTTTATTGGCCCCAGCATTAGGTAGTCTCCTAGACACCACATAGGGCCAGGTACTCAGCCATTACACAGCTAGTGCACGGCTACCTGTGGCAACCCAGTACACGGCGTGTACTACTAAATACATGGCGTGTACTCCTAAAATTTCCCAAAACTCCTCTTTTTCTCAAAAACACTATAAATAAAGATCCATACCATAAAATAAGATCTTGGTTCATAAAAACTACTCCCCTTAAAGAAATATATCCATGAATTTCCATAAGAAGGAGGTGAAGAAGGAGAATAATCTTTGAATAGCTCTGGCCACTACGATCGCACATTGGTCTCCCTCTCCCATGTTATTTCCTATACTCTCTCATGATTCCATACCACCCATACCAGAAGAATATATCATCCATGGAGAACCTTCACACAATGATCAATATTCTGGATAGGATGCTCCCCAAATGATTAATCCACCTTCAACTCAACATACTTCGTGTTGAAAACATGAGACAGGTCTGAGAATTAACACCAAAACTAGGAAACATGGAAGACGTCATGCATATCCCAATACCTCTGAGGTAACTGCAACTAATAGGGAACTGGCCTGACTTTCTCCAAAACCTCAAACAACATGACATATCTCGATGAAAGCTAACCCTATCTCTTAATCCTCCTCTGTCCCAACCTCGGTGTGACCCGTAGAAAAACACGATCCCCAACCTCGAACTCTAGAGACCATATTTTTCTATCAGAATAAGAATTTTTTTCATGATTATGCAGTTTCCATTCTCTTTCAAATCAACTCCACTTACTCTGTGGTCTCCTGGAAAAGACGGGGTCCAAGTATAACTGCCACCCCTACCTCCAGCCAACATAGGGTTGATCAGCATGGCCTACCATACAAAGCCTCATAATTTTCCATCTGAATAGTTTCGTGAAAATAATTATTGTAGGGAAAATCCACCAGAGGTATGTGCTTTTCCCAAGAACATCCAAAATCTAGGATGCATGCTCAAAGCATGTCCTCCACCACCTGAATCGTACGCTCAGACTAGCCATCTGTCTAGAGATGGTAATCTGTACTTAGAATTACCTATATACCCAAAGCCCTCTGTAGCCCCTACCAGACCAGAGATGTAAAATGAGCATCTCTATATAGAACTATGGAGTGTGGAACCCCATGTAGATGTAAAATCTTCTGGATGTACAATCTTCTCAGCATGTCAACAATTAAGGTCTCCTTAATCGGTAAGAAGTGTGAAAACATTGTGGGTATGTCAATGACAACCCAAATGCATAATTCCATCGATCTGACCTTCGTAAACCTACCATGAAGTCCATCACGTCATCATTCCACTTCCACTCTAGAATGGGTAACTGCTGCAAATGTTCTTCTTATTCCTGATGCTCCTCCTTCACCTACGGATAGGTGGAACACCTTCTCACAAAACTAAAAACATCTCTCTTAATATTTTGAAACCAATAATAACGATGTAGATCTTGGTAAATCTTGTTAATACCAGGATAAACTGCCCAAACTGAGAAATAAAAATTCCATATTAACTCCTCATGTATGTCTACTGACACCCATATGTGTACATGAAAATGAAATATCTCATCCTCTCCTACTATCCATCCAAGAATAAGGTCCCCTCCTAACACACTCTTCTATAGGAGTAGGACTTCAGAATGAGATAGTTTCCTCCTTATCAGTCTCTTAAGGAGAGTAGATGTAACAACTATAGAAGAAAGAAACGTATACCCCTCTCTATCGTGCACCTCCAAATGCATCTCAGAGAACAAAGACATAAGCTACCACTCACTTCTAGCCTCTTAGACTACCTGTATCGGAGTCCTCCTACTCAATACTTTATCCAATGCATTTCCTTTCCTAGGCATGTAGGCAAGCACAAAATGAAAGTACTATAGGAACTCAACCCACCATCACTGTCTCAAATTCATATAGTGTTGAGTGAAGATTTACTTGAGTCTTTTGTGGTCAGTGAAAACCACTAAATGCTCTCCCAATAGATAATGTATCCAGAAACATAAACCATGAACAACTACATCCAAATTGAGATCGTGCATCAGGTATTTCTTCTCATGTGGCCTCAACTGCCGAGACCCATATGCAACAATACCTTCCCGCTACATAAGCATTACTCCCAGACCGATACCTGATGCATTACAGTAAACTATATAAATCATTCCCATCTCCGGAAAATTAGGATCAGTGCTAATGTCAACCCCCCTTTCACCCTCTGAACAGATGACTCACAAGAATCTATCCATAGGTACATCCCACACTTCTTAGTCAGGCCCATCAGTGGCGTAGCTAAGCATGAAAATTCATGTATGAAAATTTTGTAGTAACCATACATCCCTAGAAAACATCTTACCTCAAAGAATATCTTCAACTACTCCTTGGAAACTTCTTCCTTCACTTTATTCGGGTCTGATGACACTCCTTTCACTGGGATAACATGACCCATAAAGTGAATCTTGTACATCCAAAAGTGGCATTTTTAGAGATTAGCATATAACTGATGTCCTCTCAATGTACTCAAAATCATCTCAAGATGGGTAGCATGGTCATGTCAAGTGTTAGAGTACACCATAATATTTTCCATGAAAACCACCACAAAAGAGTCCAATTATGGATGGAACACTCAGTTCATCAGTGACATGAAAACAGCAAGCGCATTCGTGAGACCGAACGGCAGAACCACAAACTCGTATAGACCATACCTGCTCTGAAAGGCTGTAAGAGGTATATCTGATGGTATAACGTGAAACTGATGATAAATGGACCTCATGTAAGACTTTGAGAATACGTTGGCTTCTCAAATATGATCAAAGAGATCAACAATAATTGTCAAGGGATATCGGTTCTTGACTGTGAACTTGTTTATCTTCTGATAATCCACACAAAGTCTGAGGGTGCTGTCTGCCTTCTTTGATAATAGGACAGACGAAACCCAAGGATAAGTACTAGGTCAGATGAAACCCTTTAATATAACTCCTCTAACAGCCTCTTGAGCACCTGTTACTCTGGTGTATCCATTCTATAAAGAGGAATGGATACCGCTTCTTCTCCAGGAATAATCTCAAAAGAAAAGTCTTCCTCGTACTCCAAAGTAAAACATGAAAAGTCCTCTAGAAAGGCATCTCTGAAATGATCCACCACTAGGGGAAAGTCTATATGTGAAGTTCCCTTATCATCCAAATATATACTAGAAATCTAGGATGTAACTCCTCCAATCTCAAGATGATCAGGTCCCTCTCTACTGGCCTGGACATCCTATTCACCCTTATGTAGAAACAAACATCCCTCTGGTGATGAGAAACTCACCCTTCAGTGATAGCAGTTGACGATAGCCTTTTAGGGAACCAACAAGTCCATTCCAACAATGACAGCATATCATGTCATGTCTAAGACATAGATGTCCCATAATAAGTGACACCCACCAACCTCAAGAGGGAACTCCTTGCACTGACATACACTAGCTGTTCTAGTCCACAACAGAGTGTCTAACATCAAGATATCAGCATAAGTAAAGATAAGGATCCCATGGATCTCCATAACAGAAACTGATATGAAACTATGGGAAGCCCCGGTATAGAAAGGGGTAGAGGCTAAAAATGAGGCAAATAGAACTGTACCTCTAACTGTATAGGGTCTAGGATCCTGCTCATGTTGGGTCTGCTCCATTGTCAAAGTCTGGACTATATTGCATCCCTATGACCCTACTAGACCACCCTGAGATGATCCATGATGTTTTTGCTAAAAGGCTTGCAGCTGGGTACCATGGACATGACCTCCACCTTATCCTGAAAGGACAGAAAAATGACAGGTCCTAGACAGATGAGAAATTGTTGGTCTTTCTCCTGAATGTGGATTCATAAAAGAACCCCTATCACCAGCTTCAAGTGAGAAAATATGGCAGAAACACTAAAGATGACCCATCTTTCCTCACTATCGGCACTCAGATGGGTCTCTAAGGCAATGTGGCCTTGTATGGATGCTCTTCTCACTCTGGTATCATACCACCTAGCTACCTAATAGAGTATCATGTCTCCTTGGGTCTCCACGCATAGACTCCCTACGATGCTTCCTCCTATCATTCGAATGGGTAACAACTGCATATTTCAATCCACCCTAGATCACATCTACAGAATTCCTCAATTTTTTATTTATGATTAGTGCCTAGTTGACTATGGAAATTATAGAAGTCAATAAGAAGATGTTATCCTGACATCTGATGTCATGCTTGATACCATCCTCAAACTTCCCCACTAAAATTAAGTCACCACCTTCTGGAATGGGTGTGAAGTACTGCAGCTCTGTGAAGTGAGAATAATACTCCATAGCTGAGAGAGTACTTGTAACACCTCGAGATTTTATGAAAAATATTCTTTTTAATTTCATTAATGTCTTGTGTTGTACGCTACACCAAAAATATCTTGATCAACATGCATCCCTGACTTGCCTTGTATTACACGCAATCGCGACCTTCCTCAATAGCGTGTGTAGTACGCAATACCGAGTTTCACTAAACAACGATATGCTATTAAAATATTATTAAAACTAGCCGTTATGAATAGTAATAACCACTTTTTGAAATTTTGTAAATTTTAATTTTCAAAATGGTCTTCATTTTTGGATTCGGAATATCGAAATTAGCTTAGGGTGAAATTTTGGTAATTTTCAGATAACTTTCATATTTTGATGAATAGTGGAAATTACTAAATTTTAATTAAAAACAACTTTTTCAATCAAAATAATTAATAGTGATAAATTATTAATTTTAGTGGTTTTAAAGTATATTTAGAATATATTTTTACAATTTAATACAATGTTGGTCATTGGATGTAATTTCACATTTAAACCAGTTATAAACAAGTGTCAATCTTTTGATAGTTATTATCTCTTAAAAACACGCCTTTTGTTTTGACGACGGGAATTAATTATTAAATTAATTAATTCAAATAATATGTTTTGAATTTGGTAAAATAGAAATCATTTTTGAGTTCATAATATAAAATATATCTTAGGCCTAATTTTTGGAATTTTTCTAAAAACTATCAATTTTTGATGAATAGTGAAACCACTAAGTGGTAGTTAAAAAAAACTGATTTTTTCATAAAACTTAATTTTACCGCTTCTGTGAGTGGAATTTCAAAATTCCGAGAGACACAGTTGATGTCAGTAAGTAAAATGTGGTTCAATGAGATGAAAATAATTTTTGGTGAATAACAACTTTTTACTTTTATTTACCACGGTTAAAAGTAAATAGGGTAATTAAGGGTAGAAATGATATTATTATTACCCTAACACATTTCCTAATTCTATTGGACAAGTTTAATTCGACCAGAAACAAACTTATGAATAAAATATGACCATTTAGGCCCACTTGGATTAGATTAGGACATTTATTATTAATTTATTTAAAGAAGGGTTAAAAGAGTTAAAATCAAAGTTTATTTACTAAAACATTTTTAATATGGGGATATACATAATATAAATTCGACTATATATATTAATTATAAATATAAAAAGAATTCCTACATAATGGTATTTTATTTTTAATTTTTAGACATTAAATAATTTAATTTAGTTATGACACAACGATGATGCAGTAATTATCTTATTAATGAAATATTGACATAATTGATGTTATAAATACCCAAATAAATACAATTTGAGACTTTTTATGAATTTCACTAATTTTCTAGGTTAATATGACATGTTATTATTGATTTAATTAACTTTTTTCGAACTTATAATTCTGTTATGATTTTCACAGAAATCAATTACTAAATAGTGTTAAAATTGACATAAAATAGTTTTTAAAACAAATATTATATTATTAATTGTTATTTTATTCCTAAAAATCTAAGGTTAGGCCAAATGACTTATATAAGATTTTATGTATTAATAATAAACAATTTGGGGTTCGTTTGGCTTCTTATAGTATGTTTATTAACCTTATAGTGTAACAACACAAGAAGACACGGTAAAAAGTAAAATTATTTAACTTAATGTTAAATCTAAATGATAAGGTTGCAATAGGAAACTAAACTTGTCTAAATTATATTGTATGAGAGGATTTCCACCCATACCCACCTTAGTCTTTAAATAAATCAATTTGGAGCTATTTAAAACCGAACTTGACATTATAATAAAATAATATTTTTAGTTATTCCAAAGGTGCCCCTCTCCTCCGTTATAAAAGGGCACCTCCTCCCTCTCTTCCTCACACAACATTGAGCCTTAAAGCTCGGCCAACCCCAGCCAAATTATCTTCTACAATTCCCTAGAAACATCCTAGAGGTTCTGGTCTTCCTCAAAGACCAATTTTAGTGCCCTAAGAGGAGGTCTCAAAGAGGCGCTTCAAAGAAGAGGTAATTTCCGTTACCGATTCTTTCACCTTTATTTCTTCTTCCACTTATTCTTCTTAGGTTATTTAATTATGAAGTAATGACATCAGTATCAATAATATAATGATATGTTATTATAATTATGAAACAATCCTATTTCACCATCTATCCATCCTACGGAAAATGAAATCACCCCGCGTGCGTACGTACGGAATACCGTCTCAACGCCATGGTGAAATCTATTTTCCACCACCACCTTACTTGGATGGGTATAATGGTGTAAATAATAACTATAAATTATTATTTTAAAGTGATATTGATTCTGAAATAGTATACATACACTACAATATAGTCCCACGATCATGAGAACGATATCATCGCTCGTGCGTATGTACGGACTACCATCTCCACGACGCGATGAGAATCATTCTCCACTTTAACCATTCATGAATGATTATAAAGTATATATAATAAGTAGTCATGAAATATATGACATAATAATTATACTGGATTTATGTGTATATATATGAATGTCATCTACTTAATTCCGTTCAACTCAATAAGGAAATGAAAACAGCGTTCATGCGTACGTACGGCCTACCATCTCCATGAACGGTGTATTTCTTTCCATTTACTGATTTATTATATATATGTATATTCTGAATATATATATATATAAATCATGTTTTATATTCTGTAATTAAGTAATCATGATCTATGTAATCATATGAATAATTACAAGTCAAAACACGGACGACAAATGAAACAATTTTACCCAAAACGCTCTTTAACATGGAATTTACAAAAGAATGGGTAATATAAAGTCATAAGTGAACCATATATGATATCATAACAATGAATATGATTCTTTAATAAGTCAATGACATTATTTATATCATTATACAGGAGGTTCGGACACTTACGAAGCAAATCGGACCTAAGGTAAGGGAAATATCACAATCTCATTTTTATCCGAGATTGTTTATAATTTGGTATTTACAGGGGTGTATTTTATCATCCACATCCATGTTTCCTCAATATGTAATATTATTTCCATCCAACTAAAATTGTTTAAATCCAATTTTACCCTTCGGTGAGTTTTTATTAAAAGATATGAAAGGAATCTTTTGTCGTTTTTCGTACGAGGTACTTTTTGACTTTTCCGACAAAAGTACAAAGAATGTTTTTTTAACATATACGGCATGAATGGATTTTTAAAACATTATTTCCAAGAAGATTACATTACAAGTTTTCATTTTTATTTTTAATCTACTTCTTTTAGTTTAAAATTGTATGACATGTTAAGAAAGGAAAAGTGTTTTTGAAGTATAAATAAAATTTTCCTTAAGAATGAAGTTCAAGTGTTTTATAAAAATTATTTTCCATCTAAGATAATAAAGGGTTCTATTTTCATCCCTATTATTACATTGATTTGACTATGTTGTGATGGAATTATTTTTATGAATTCCTTTATCGTATATGAATTGTTTTATGATGTCATGATGTTTAAGATTCCCATTTTTATTACATGGGTTATGCAATGATGTATGATTTAAGATTTTGTGGCACATAAAAGAGTGGTATCATTATGAGATGGGTGGGACCTATATCTCCCTCCAATGCATTGGGTAATGATTTTATAGCTCATGATATAGACATGTCTGGAACGGTAGGTTATACCGGTTCAGTGAAACAGGACTGAAACGAGGGTGACTCAGTTTAGAAAGGGACTTTGTCCACTAAGATAGTCTTGGAAATGAGTCTTGACTAACAAGAAATGATTCTCTATGATTATGTTTGTATGAAACAAAGTTTCATGTTTTAAGTTATGATTATTGGGATTTTATTTCACTACAATGATTTATCCCATGTTATGAAATTATGCTCTCTTTTGCAGGTTAAGATTTCCAAAATGTTATGTTCTTATGAATATGATGTGATTGATGTTTATTTTTTCTACCCTTACTGATCATTTCTGCTCATCCTTTTATGTTTTCTTTTCCCCAGGATATAAATAAAGGTTTTAGGTAAAAAAAGGAAGATCTTTATGGGAGATGTTGAAGATCTTTCACCACGATTAGAAGATTTTATTCCGAGTTTCCAAAGACACTAAACTATTATGATCCTTGTGTTTGTGTTTTGTTATGTACTATGTATTCCACAAAAGTAATGTAATGTCCATGTACGTCAAGCTTTGGGTCTCTACATTTGGTATCAGAGGAAAGGTATAGTCAACCTTTGGAAACTAGGATGTGAAAACATTAGTGAGATCCCTAGAGATATTTCTAAGGTATGTCTAGGGATGTCCCTAAGGTTAAGTATACATATAGGTTATAGTCCTAGAATTGCACTAACGATCATAGAATTTAACCTAAGAAGTTAGATATTGAGGATACTCCCCCTTTATAATGTTGTTTTCCCTAGCATGATTTTTGCCTCTCACACTATTCATTTTGGGTTTTAGAAAATGGATGGAAGGAAGATGATTCGCGATAATGGAGGATATGATGGAAAATGGAATGATATTATTCATGAGCAACCAAATGAAATGGGATTTGGAGGTATAAACATCATTATTATGCCGAATCAGCAATCTCATAATACGATCAATAAAGTAAAATTTGGTAAGTTTCCTGACTCGGCTAATAAGAGAAAGATGGAGTTTCATGATGATCATAGAGGAAAGAAAGTTCAATTTACCATATGTAAATCATGTGGGAAGAGGCATCAAGGAGAATGTTTCAAAGGAACTGGAAGATGCTTTGGGTGTGAAAAGAAGGACACAAAGCCAGTAAGTGCAAAGGAAAAGGTTCAGTTAACACCAGGGATGAGGATAATGGTATTGCTACGACATCAACAATGGTTAAATGTTTTAAATGTGGAATGTACGGGAATTATGCAAACAAATTCCCTAAGGGAAAGCCTCATGAAGAGAATCAGTATGGCCGTATGGGTAGTATTTATCTTGATGATGATAAAGAGACTACAAATGATATGTGAGATGAAAGAATTGTTGAAGCTCGGTCAATGGTTTAAGAAGGCAGTGGAATGATTACATGTTTATCAAGTGTAATGTTGTATAAGTAATCTCATGGTACTATGGAATAAAGAGACATCTAAGGATTGTTACACTGTTGTCTTTCCTTGAGTTTTTAAAGTGTATTATTAATGGTGCCAGTATCCATTAAAGGATATTCAGATATTTTTGGAATATAGATGATATGTGTATAATGAAGGGATAAGGAGAAAATTAAATGTTTGATAGTATTCATGAGCTCATGACTGATATAAGGAGAAGGTTATGTAATGGACTGAGTATATAGAATTTTTGGATTTTGGTATGTGGAAAGAGTTAACTTTTGACAGCATTCATGTTTTCACTAAGGTTTAATGGGTATTCATTTTTTAAGAGAATACATGGTTAAGGTATTCACATTATTGGAATGTGACCAACAAGATATATGGGGGATAAATGATGGTATTCACATGCATGGTTGATGACATTTCAAATAATCATTTTCTTTATATTATGAGCTTGGACCGAAGTATTTCCTAAAGATTGGAATGGATTATGTTGGACATAAGTTAGTATTGTTTAAGGATAGAACTTTTGATATTATTTATGTGATGTTATAGTAATGTAGTTTTAGAAAAAGGACAACCTGCAGGACAGGCGACAGCCCATCGCGTCGGACAAAGCTGTGTGAATCGAACACACAACGGAAGTGCGACTGGCCTTTATCGCCTACCACTGGCCTACAGGAAGTCCATGTTTAGTATAAACTAGTTTTATTATATTAAGCAGTATGATATATGAAGTATAATTCCATTTTAGGAACCATATACGATTAATCTCACTATAGAATGACTTATGTATATTTAATAACTTTTGCTAACCTTTTGTTTGAGACAGATGGAATGACCTGTCATTCTATCACATGATCTACTAACACTTCACGAATAACAAATTCAAATTCATTTATTTAAGAGATGAAGTGGAAATTTTTCAAGGCACGAACAACAGTGAGATTGTACCAAAATAAAGTAAGTATTTATTCTAATTCAAATTCTTAAACTTTAGGGAAACGATCTTGAAAACCAAAAATGTTGTCCTAGTGCTCTTATATCTGATTAATCAGATGGTACCTTAGATCATCACAAATTTATGGATTTGTGATTGTTGGCTTTTCCATAGCCATGTTCTATACCACTCTCCATCAGAACATGATGGTTATATTTTTCTTCCATATCCATATTTTCACCTATGTGGAAACCCAGGGATTAGTTTATTTGGGTAACCGTTACGCTTCATACTTTTGTTTTTAAAGATTAGTTTTGTTATTCCTTTTTACGATGTGGGTTTCTATCAAAGAAATTTTTGAATAGTAAACCATTTATAACCCCAACGAATTTCGAGGGTGAAATTCTTTTTAAGGGGGGTAGAATGTAACACCTCGAGATTTTATGAAAAATATTCTTTTTAATTTCATTAATGTATTGTGTTTTATGCAACACCAAAAGGATCATGCTCAACACTAATCCTTGACTTGCCTTGTATTACACGCAATCGTGACCTTCCTCGATAGCGTGTGTAGTACGCAATACCGAGTTTCACTAAACAACGATATGCTATTAAAATATTATTAAAACTAGCCGTTATGAATAGTAATAACCACTTTTTGAAATTTTTTAAATTTTAATTTTCAAAATGGACTTCATTTTTTGATTCGGAATATCGAAATTAGCTTAGGGTGAAATTTTGGTAATTTTCGGATAACTTTCATATTTTGATGAATAGTTGAAATTACTAAATTTTAATTAAAAACAACTTTTTCAATCGAAATAATTAATAATGATAAATTATTAATTTTAGTGGTTTTAAAGTACATTTAGAATATATTTTTACAATTTAATACAATGTTGGTCATTGGATGTAATTTCACATTTAAACCAGTTATAAACAAGTGTCAATCTTTTGATAGTTATTATCTCTTAAAAACACGCCTTTTGTTTTGACGACAAGAATTAATTTTTAAATTAATTAATCCAACTGATAAGTTTTGAATTTGGTAAAATAGAAATCATTTTTGAGTTCATAATATCAAATATAGCTTAGGCCTAATTTTTGGTATTTTCTGAAAACTTTCAATTTTTGATGAATAGTGAAACCACTAAGTGGTAGTTAAAAAAAACTGAATTTTTCATAAAACTAAATTTTACCGCTTCTGTGAGTGGAATTTCAAAAATCTGAGAGACACGGTTGATTTCAGTAAATAAAATGTGGTTCAATGAGATGAAAATAATTTTTGGTGAATAGTAACCTTTTACTTTTATTTACCACGGTTAAAAGTAAATAGGGTAATTAAGGGTAGAAATGATATTATTATTACCCTAACACATGTCCTAATTCTATTGGACAAGTGTAATTCGACCAAAAACAAACTTAGGAATAAAATATGACCATTTAGGCCCACTTGGATTAGATTAGGACATTTATTATTAATTTATTTAAAGAAGGGTTAAAAGAGTTAAAATCAATGTTTATTTACTAAAACATTTTTAATATGGGGTTATACATAAGATAAATTAGACTATAAATATTCATTAGAAAGATAAAAATATTTTCTACATAATGGTATTTTATTTGTTATTTTTAGACATTAAATAACTTAATTTAGTTATGACACAACGATGATGCGGTAATTATCATATTAATGAAATATTGACATAATTGATGTTATAAATACCGATATATATATAATTTGAGACTTTTTATAAATTCCACTAATTTTCTAGGTTAATATGACATGTTGTTATTGATTTAATTAACTGTTTTCGAACTTATAATTCTGTTATTATTTTCACAAAAATCAATTACTAAATAGTGTCAAAATTGACATAAAATAGTTTTTAAAACAAATATTATATTATTAATTGTTATTTTATTCCTAAAAATCTACAGTTCGGCCAGTTGACTTAGATAAGGTTATATATATTAATAATAAACAATTTGGGGTTCTTTTGGCTTCTTATAGTAATTTTATTAACCTTATTGTGTAAGAACACAAGAAGACACGGTAAAAGTAAAATTATTTAACTTAATGTTAAATCTAAATGATAAGGTTTAAATAGGAACCTAAACATGTCTAAATTCTATTGGATTAGAAGATTTCGACCCATCCCCACCTTATCCTAGAAATAAATCAATTTTGAGCTATTTAAAACCGAACTTGAATTTATAATAAAATAATATTTTTAGTTATTCCAAAGGTGCCCCTCTCCTCCCTTATAAAAGGGAACCTCCTCCCTCTCTTCCTCACACAACTTTGAGCCTTCAAGCTCGGCAAAACCCTGCCAAATTCTCTTCTCCACTTCCCTAGAAACATCCTAGAGGTTCTGGTCTTCCTCAAAGACCAATTTTAGTGCTCTATGAGGAGGTCTCAAAGAGGCGCTTCAAAGAAGAGATAATTTCCGTTACCGATTATTTCACCTTTATTTCTTCTTCCACTTCTTCTTCTTAGGTTGTTTCATTATGAAGTAATAACATCTGTATCACTCATATATTGATATGTTATTATAAGTATGAAACAATACTATTTCACCATCTATCCATCCTACGGAAAACGAAATCACCGCGCGTGTGTACGTAGGGAATACCGTCTCCACGCCGTGGTGAAATCTATTTTCCTCCACCACCACCTTACTTGGATGGGTATAATGGTGTAAATAATAACTATATATTATTATTTTAAAGTCATATTGATTTTGAAATAGTATACATACACTCCAATACAGTCCCATGATCATGAGAACTATATCATCGCCCGTGCGTACATACGGACTACCGTCTCCATGACGCGATGAGATTCATTCTCCACTTTAACCATTCATGAATGATTATAAAGTATATATAATAAGTAATCATAAAATATATGACATAATAATGATACTAGATTTATGTGTATATATATTAATGTCATCTACTTAATTCCGTTCAACTCAATAAGGAAATGAAAACAGCTTTCATGCGAACGTACGACCTACTGTCTCCATGAACGGTGTATTTCTTTCCATTTACTGATTTATTATATATATGTATATTCTGAATATATATATATATATATATAATGTTTTATATTCTGTAATTAAGTAATCATGATCTAAGTAATCATATGAATAATTACAAGTCAAAACACGGACGACAAATGAAACAATTTTACCCAAAACGCTCTTTAACATGGAATTTACAAAAGAACGGGTAATATAAAGTCATAAGTGAACCATATATGATATAATAACAATGAATATGATTCTGTAATAAGTCAATGACATTATTTAAATCATTATACAGGAGGTTAGGACACTTACGAAGCAAATCATACCTAAGGTAAGGGAAATATCACAATCTCATTTTTATCCGAGATTGTTTATACTTTGGTATTTAATGGGGTGTATTTTATCATCCACATCCATGTTTCCTCAATATGTAATATTATTTCCATCCAACTATAGTTTTTTAAATCCAATTTTACCCTTCGGTGAGTTTTTAGTGAAATATATGAAATGAATCTTTTATCGTTTTTCGTATGAGGTACTTTTTGACTTTTCCGACAAAAGTACGAAGAATGTTTTTTTAACTTATACGGCATGAATGGATTTTTAAAACATTATTTCCAAGAATCTTCCTTTACAAGTTTTCAAGTTTATTTTTAATCAACTTCTTTTAGTTTAAAATTGTATGACATGTTAAGAATGGAAAAGTGTTTTTGAAGTAGAAAGAATATTTTCCTTAAGAATGAAGTTTCAGTGTTTTATCAAAATTATTTTCCATCTAAGATAATAAAGGGTTCTGTTTTCATCCCTATTATTACATTGATTTGATTATGTTGTGATGGAATTATTTATATGAATTACTTTATCGTATATGAATTGTTTTGTGATGTCATGATGTTTAAGATTCCCATTTTTATTACATGGGTTATGCAATGATGTATGATTTAAGATTTTGTGGAACACATAAGAATGGTATCATTATGATATGGGTGGGACCTATATCTCCCTCCAATGCATTGGGTAATGATTTTATATCTCATGAGATAGACATGGCTGGAACGGTAGGTTATATCGGTTCAGTGAAACAGGACTGAAACGAGGGTGACTCGGTTCAGAAAGGGACTTTGTCCACTAAGATAGTCATGGCAATGGGTCTTGACTAACAAAAAATGATTCTCTATGATTATGTGTGTATGCCACAAAGTTTAATGTTTTAAGTTATGATTATTGGGATTTTATTTCACTACTATGATTTATCCCATGTTATGAAATTATGCTCTCTTTTGCAGGTTATGATTTCCAAAATGTAATGTTCTTATGAATATGATGTGATTGATATTTATTTTTTTTACCCTTAGTGAGCATTTGAGCTCACCCTTTTATGTTTTCTTTTCCCCAGGATATAAATAAAGGTTTTAGGTAAAAAAAGGAAGATCTTTATGGGAGATTTTGAAGATCTTTCACCACGATTAGAAGATTTTATTCCGAGTTTCCAATGACACTAAACTATTATGAACCTTGTGTGTGTATTTTTGTTATGTACTAAGTATTCCACAAAAGTAATGTAATGTCCATGTACGTCAAGATTCGGGTCTCTAGAGTACCCTTCTCCAAACTCGTGAACTATCAGGGTCGATCGACCCTCAAATTCTCTGGGTAGAAGTAATTGTATAAGGCATGTTGTAACTCATCCTGGCCATAGCCTGGTAGCGTCCCACCTGTGAGATCACATCCTACCATCTCTTGGCGGAATCATGAAGCATGTAAGTAGAGAGCTTCACCCTCCTCTCTGGAGGCATCTCTATATGCTTGATGATTGATACCATGGCTTCTATCCATGAATAAGAAACCTGATGTCCTCCATCCCCTAAGAATGTGGGATGATGCTACTATTGGAAAACCCACATCAACACTTCCATAGATGGGGTTGGATGCAACGCTCCTCCGAAAGACTGCATAAACCTCATGATTCCCTCTCGAAACTATGCATCGACACCTATATCCTAGAAAACAGTTGATGCAAGACCAGAACTACAGGAGGATCTGCTGGTAGTCCTTAATCTACCCAGTCTGGTGTCTGATCGTTGCCATGTATCTGGCTTATAACTGGAGGGTGTCTCAGTGGCATGACTCTGCAAGGTCATGTGCACACGATAGATCAATAATATCAAGTATTGTTGTTTGTAAGTGAAAGAAGGTAACAAGGGAAATAAAAAATTCATTTTTTTCAAAACCTGGGAATACGGCATGTTTAAAACCTACAGGGCATGTTTCCTTACACCTTTACATGGGAATGTAAATCTGCCAAAACAATTCATGTAACATCCCATACACACGACGTGTTATTCATTTACAAGATGTGTAATTGAATCCTTCCCCCCTACCTGAGTTCCTCTACCCAGCTAAACCACACGGTTCTCTCCTAGGTAACAATACACAGCGTGTTCACCATACACGTGGCGTGTACCAATTTAGTTCAAATCACCCGTGTTTTTGGCCACATGTTCGGTGACACGGTCAACTCCACACAGCGTGTTAGGGATAGACACAACGTGTACTACCTATGTTTTATCTATCTGTGTCCTTAGTCACAAGGATGGACACATGGACTCTATAACACGGTGTGTACATCTAGTACACGATGTGTTTCACCAAAGATTTCCCAACCCTATGTCTCTTCCCACACATGCAATCACATGGTTATGGACTGCATGGCATGTACATTCAGTACACTGCATGGACTTACGAAAAATAGTTCCATCCCGAACTGAAGGATGCATGGGGTGTATTCATCAATACACACTGTGTATTCTAGGTTTTTCAGATAGTAGCCTAAGAAACAACTCAAGAACCCATAAAAACACTAAAACAAACCTTTAAGTGTCAAATTCCGATCTGTGGGGGTCCATACTCCATGTGAATCAATGCTTGGCATCTTATTCATGTATTATACAAGGAATAATAGTGAAATAAATCACATGATCTATCAAATTCTGATCCATGAGCGCCCATAACACCTTAGGGACCAAATATTGGCATTCTTTTAAGAGAAACCTAAATATCAGAAATACCCTATCAAATAGAAGGTATTATATCAAGGTGCATATCACAACAACATGAATATCTAGCACAACGTCTATCACAACAACATGCAATCATTAATTCACCCTAAATGGCTTGAAAATAATTAATGACATGTGATCTCTTGAAAGTGCCTATATAATGCATGAGATGGAATACCCTCATTTTATTGGGTTGCAACAGAAATAGAACTTCAATAAAATCAATGATAACAACACAAAACATGTGAATCAACCAATTGTGAAATCAAATAAACTGTAAAATTGTAATGCCAAAAAAATGAAATAATTGAGGTAAATTAGCTTTTCCCGGTACATGGGTTAGCTACACCTGGGAAAAAATTATTACCGACTAACTATTATTTCTTATCCCTGGATAAATTCTCCAAATATTAAGTCAAGAAGAAAACAATTCCTTTGATACCACGTTGTAATGTCCCGGTTCTGGGTGCCGCCTAGAGGTGCCCTATACCCGGTTGGTCACATATCCTCAAGCGCATTTCACTAAATTCCAGAGGCTGCTGACTAGAAGCAATGTCCTTTGGTGTAATAGTGGGTAAATTATGCCCTCATTGGTGGAGTAACATAGTGGAAACAAATAGATAACAGTAGAAGATGCAATAATACCATACAATAATTAAATAGAGGAAGACTAAAAACAAATAAACAACTACATCATATATATATATATATAATTATGCATGTCACATGTATATAAGAAAGCATCCAAACAAGTACCAATTCTGGAATACAATACTAAACCAAAGTACAAAGGAAAAAATGTAAACAACTCCAATAGCATCACAAACCTCAGCTTGGTCCCATGCTCTCCATCCCCACAGCAGTCCAATACCAGAAGTAGAAGGGTGCTTACCCTTATCTATACCTACAACAATATAATCTATCAGGGCCCAAACTCATGACCCAAAAAGTGTGTGAGACAAATCTCAATAGGCTACCACACAAATATATGTGCCTAACTATCTGAAAATATATATGGTAGGTAATATGAATAATGAAGTAATAAACAAGGAAGTACTAAAAAGTAACTAATCCTACATTTATATATACATTAATTTACATTTATAAATTATTTAATGGAACAACCACAAGAAACCCTATGGTAATGTTCTCATAGACTAACCCCTCTAGTTTAACATATACAAAGACACTCTGAAGAAGCACTCACCATCAATTACCCATGTGGTCTTGTAATTGGAAAACTATAGACTCTCTAAAGAAGCTCTCAACATCTAATTCCCCATGTGGTCATGCAATGTGGAACTACAGACACTCTGAGGGAGCACACAAGTCAATCCCCCTTATGGTATCACAATTTAAAAAGTAAACAAACACTCTGGGGAAGCCCCCAGTATCCATTCCCTCTATAGTCTAACTTCACCAGGCTCCTGCAGCCCTGTATAAGCCAATCGTGCACAAATGATATCCAACAGCCAATGTAAATCCCAATATACTACTTGGATAAACAACTACAATTCATATCAAATCATATCTGATAATATCACTCTATCTTAATAACACTAGGCATGTAAAACAAAGCATCCTAATAACCAGTTCTAGATTCAATGACCAAAACAATCAAACATGGGCAAAAACATCCATAACATGGAAAATAAACCCTATTCACAGTCCAACATCCCTACTTAACCAAAAAAATCATATCAGGCATTAACATGGTTAATTGTCCTAAACATGTAATACCCCAAACAAGGGTATTGGAAAATTTTGCTCATATAAATCCAGGAAAACTAGGAAAAGTCACAAAACACATACCGTGATGTTTTTGCAATCGATATAGTTGAACCTCGACCTTTGAATTGACATTGATTATTGTAGATCTATAAAATACTCTAAAATGTTCAACCATGGATATCTCATGAAGGTGGAAGAATCATGAAAACAGGCTATAAAATAAAGTAGAACTCAGTGTGGATTTTCCAACGCAATAGACGATGTTTGATTCGAAGCACATACAGTCGATTAGGGGATCAACGAAGAATCGATGATATCCATAACTCCTGGATGAGATGGGTTCAGAAGAAGTCATTTTTGTTGATTAGACATGAACTCGGTCTAATATAACAATTAAAAATAAAACTACAAGATGTTTAATTTAATTTTACAAAGTGTGTATATGCCTTTATCGGTCCCCACTTTAGGTGGCCTCCAGGTCACCCCACATGGCCATGTACTCGGCCGTTACACAGCCAGTACACGACTACCTGTGGCAACCCAGTACACACCGTGTACTCCTAAAATTTCTAGAAACTCCTATTTTTCTCAAAAAAAACTAGAAATCAAATTCTATAATTGAAAATAAGATTCAGGTTCATATACGCTAGGGATACTTACTCACCTCTTGAGTCCTCCCTCGGGTTCCCTTTGTTGATAAGATCTTGATTCTCCATGATAGATAAGTTACTAAGGTGGAATATGTTAACATATGACTTGATTTCATATCTAAGCTCATCCTAGTATTTATATACACTGGTTATATTATCTCAATCCAACTATAGAGAAAAATACTATATGTTAATGAAACTTCCATCATATTACATCGTATACATTCTCCCATACGTATGGTGTATGAACATGGAAGCTATTTTATCCCTCATTATCTCTATGTATAATTGAATTAGTTAATTACCCTAAAAAAAATAGTTCAATTCCTCACTAGACTACATTGTGATGTCCCACTAGTTCTTGAATAGTTCACATATCATATAATTGGAAACCTCCACCCTCCTCTCTACAGGTGTCTCTAGGTCACTAAACATCATCTAAAGGGACTTGGTCTAGAACAATTCTATATGAGGGCCTCTATACCTGGTAAATGTGGGTGGTTAATGCATCTAGAAATCCCCCAACATATCATACATTTAAGTAATGGGGTGATTAGTCTCCCTCTTCATGATTCATATGACCTATAGGAAACTATCATAGAGATTATAATTAATCAAATTCCTTAGAACTATATTAATTTTGTGTTCCTCTAAGTAAGGTGTGTGATCCATATCACTCTCCTAATGTCCAATAATAGGATAACATGAATTAATTTTTCTATAGGGGTCATTACACTATTATATCATAGGATTCACAACATAATCCAAAACAGATGTATAAATAGAAAATATATAACCACATATACAAAGTCAATTCAATTATTTTCTTAACATGTGAATTAACATGTTATAATGAATTAATTTTATGCCATTTATCATGTATTTCTGGAAATTTAAGCAACATTTAGGTAGATGGTTATATATTAATTAATTAAATACCGAGCATAAACTATAAATGAAAATATATATCCCTACATGCCTACTATGATGCATTCATACATACGTCATTTTATACCATCCCATAAGTAAAATTTCATAAATTAGTACATATCACAACAAGTATAATACCAAATTGAAATAACATCACAAATGTAACAAGCGATCCTCAAGAAAAATAATCATATTCTTGTAAAATTGAATTTTCTCCCGCAAATGGGGAAGCTACTCCCATTCAAGAGCTAATTTCCAAGCCTCGACAGATCCTATTCTCCTATATATCTTATCCAAATTATAAGGTAATAGAAAATAATTGGGTTCTAATGACAATTTTTAATATCCTCGGCCCAGTTCTCCCTCATATGACTGAGAAGGGTTGCAACAAGACATCATGGACTCCTCTCCATATGTCAAAGGCTTCCGACTACTAGTGAGGTTCTAAAAAATATTGAGGTAAGAATGTACCCTATGGTACCAAGTTACAATCATAGTGGAATAATGATAAAAAATTAATATAAATTAGTTGTAGTGAATAAATAGGAAAATTAAAAATCTATCTAATATAATCAAACCATGAAATATCATATTGAATTTCATAATAAATGTTATCAAATTTATCAACAGAAAGAAAGAATCCATAAAAAGACTCCCAAAATTGATCTCAAACCCAATGCTTTGTCCCATATCCAAACTCCAGTCCCAGCTTGCAAACCATTGAGTCAAGTATAGAGCCATTTTCCCTTGTATAGACCTACATTTATAAAGTCTTCCCCACTACTAAATGGATACCTCAACAGTGTGTGATTAAAAATCAGTTGGCCACCACAAAAAAATTAAAACAAATTTATTTTGAGTAATAGTGCATAAAATGATATGATAATCAAAATCATTAATTATAAATTAAATGAAAAACATCTAAATAAATCTACTAACCCATGAGATCTAGGTTCTCATCTAGTATCATGTTATAGCATGTGTGGTTGACCCCATGTTTCAACCTAGATCTCATGGGTCAATGTTTTTATCTATATTTTTTTCATTTAATTTATAATTAATGGGTCTACTTATCATACTATAGAGTGAAATATTACTCAAACATGATTTGTTTTAGACACCATTGGTGGTTGACAAATTATTTTTACTCACATGCTATTCAGGCCACCGTTTGGCACCCGAGAACACTTCATGGATATATTTTTGGATAATATCAATGGGACTAGTGTTTGATTAATTAGTTTTCTAGATGGGATACGATCTTGGAAATGGGGCCATGTGTTGGGTTTATGACTAGTTTTGGGAGTCTTTAATTATGGATTATTTCATTCAGTTGATAGGTTGCATATAATTTAGTATGAAATTGAATATCGCAATATATGGTTTTATTATATTTTACTGATTTGGTATTTTCTTATTTATTTTATGTATTTTATTTATATATATTTTTTATCAAGATTCCTTTGTTATTGTTACTCAGTACCAGAGGGTATAATCTCGCCCACTATATTTATTAGAACCATATACTACTCAGTAGATTCTATTATAATGAGAGTAATTCTTGAAGTCTCGTGATGACCCGTCATGGTCACTTGAGGAAGAATTGGGTTGAGAATCTTATAACACTGAAGGTTAATATAAGGTACAATAGTTAAAATTAAGTGATAAGGCTATAAATATCCCAAAAATAATATCTCTAAGTGAATGGGTTAGGGTATTCTTGAATAAACCATCTTATCTTATAAATTTTGATAATTTTGAGCCACTTAAAATTGAAAATGAAAATTATTTTATTTAAATTTAAGAGTAATTGTAAATGTGTCACCTTTCTCACTTATAAAAGGATCCATCCTCAACCCCTTAAAAGATTCACCAAAAATTAAAACTCTACCCTAAAATCTATAATATATCCTTACATAAGAATCTTATCCCAAATTATTGATATTTTGGTCTCACAAAGTATCCCAAAACATATCGTTTAAAAGAGGTCCTTTAAGAAGAGATTAAAGCTCTCAACATAAGTGATATCTTATTCTCAAAATTTTATCTATATATTATTTACATACCACTTATTAAATCATATTTATCACTTTAATAATTTTATTTGAAATCATTCATCTTATTTGAAAGTGATATTTTGATTATTAAATATCATTTTCTTACTCATTTCAGAATTATAACTCGCTCTTATTTGGGTGGGATTTTACCACCTACAATAATGATGTTATAAATTTTATAACCTGAATGATTAAGTAATGTTATATAAAGGTAATATTATGTAAAACTAATGAGTTAAATATGTTTTAATTATTATTTAACAGATATATATATATATATATATTTATTTATTCACTAATAAAATAAATTATTTTCATGGAATCAAATTTTCTAAAAAATAATATTTCTATGCTTTCTATGAAAATCAATGCCATAAGTTCAATTAAATGACTATAGGACTCCAAAAAAATATTAAATATATATTATGATCTTTTATAAAAATTATTTTGATGATGAAACCATGAATAAGATTCAAGAACTAGAATCCTTGAATTAGAACATGTGTGGAAAACTGAATAGTTAACACTAAAATTCAAATTTTATCAAACAATTATTACTAAATTTGTAATAATAATTTATAATTAAATGTTATATTGTAAGATAAATTTAAATATGGGTTTTATATAGATTTATAATAAATCAAAATTTATTTTACCTACAGTTATATCATTTTTATTGATGTTCTATGCCATTCATGCTCTCATAGAAATCATGCACCTATTATTTACAATCCAAAGAATTGGGGTTTAAGAATAATGAAATTAATGAAAATAAAATATGATAGTAAAAACTAAAAAAATGTTATCAATAAATAAATTTGTCTTGGGGCTAAATTCTTGTGTTCCATCATTGTCTATTATTATTTTCTAAATTCTATTTGATAGTACATCCCATCGTACATGAACCATTATTCCTTACTTTGAGTGTGAAACTTAGCATGATTAAATGATATATATGGCACACTAAATATCACCTTATATAATATTCATGATTGATGAACACACCCCAATAGATATCATGAAAACTTCCAGGACTTGGATCCCTCATATCGTTTTTCATCTCTTGAAAAAATAAAACTCCATCATATAAAGAGAGGCCTGATATAAAGGGGAATTGTTGTTTGGAAGGGAATAAAATAAAATAATAAATAGTATATTTGAATGATGGAAAATATATGAACCACCTCTCAATAAACACACTCAACTATAACAACTAGAAAATAAACATTGATAATTAAAGTAGTGGAACTCAATAAAATAAAGAAAACCATCCCTATAGTCAAGAAGAGGGTTAATTGTTCACCATCATGAGTATTATATATTTATGGTGGATGAACACAAAAGTGAAGAAAAATAATGAGTTAATTATAAGAATAATATATATTAAAACAATAAGAAACTATTATAGTATAAAAGCTACTAAAAATATATATGAAAATTTCTGACTCTCTAAAATGGAAGGGGGGGTTTCATTTTTATAGATAAAAGGGTGAAAATTTTGGCTCATAAAATTCTACTCTGAAATTTGGTGCATTATATCCCCATTAAATTTAATAATTTATTAAAGATTCCATATAAATATTTTTTTATCTATCTATCAAATATTTACTAGAAAAATTCGATATTATTTAGATATTTATTGAGAATGTAATTATAGATTTACTCTGGAAAATTATTTTAACTGGGATAAATATTCAAATGCCAATGCGTTGAGTTCCTGCGAATTTATGACCATTAATTTATGATACCTTGTTTTAATGAGTTATAAATTTATTAAGATTTTTGAATTTTCAAATATTGTATGGTTCCTATCTTTATTATAGATTCATAATGGGAGTTCAAAGGTTGTAATACCTCAGAATAATGTTTTTAAGTGTGAAATGGGGCATTGTATGTAGCTCAAAGGTTTTAGGAGAATACTAGGGGTTAGAAGAAAGAAAATGAAGTTTTAGAAAGTTGAAGAAAATTACACATGGTTGGAACATGGTTAGTTCTAGCTATGTGGCCTAATTTAGCAAAAGCTTTTTATAGTTTCATTATTTGGAAAATTGTGTAGCATCCTAAAAGAAACCATGTATGGGGTCTATAATTTTAAATAGCGATCACATGTTTTGACTAACCGTGTGTTGAAACTCATTGATGTGGGTTGTTCCTCAGATTATATATGTGCACCATTGGTTCATGGTATATTAATCCCTGTGCTACAACCATTAGAGATGTGGTTCTAAGGCTGTGCCAACCTCACAGTTGGCGCATGATTTGGAAAACCATGTGGCCAAACCAAGCATCTCATTATAATAGGAAAGTTATTATTTTTTCTATAGGATCCTTAAAGGATTTTACCCTATTTTTTATCCCCTTTCTTTCCCACAGGTAAAATTGTCTTCCTCTATTCCTTCATGGGTGTTCTCCCCCATTTTTGGTCAAAATCAAACACCCTTAGGTGCATTATAAAGCTTTAGGTAATATGTTGACTCAATTAGTATTTTTTGATTTCTTGTTCCTCTCTCTCTATCCTGGGTTCATCTATTTAGGGATTTTGGTCGAGATTACCCCAGTGTATGGTGGAATCATATCCCAATGTTGAGGGTTTTTATCTTTCTAGGAAGAGGATAACCTAAGAGGCAATCTGCACTTTTCCGCATGTTGTTTCATCGAGTTTTGTTGTTGAGGGGAATTTTAAAAATCATTCTAGATTAAATTTAAAAAAATAATGGTTTTTTATGTTTTTTATTAGGTATTTTGACTAAATTGAGTTTTTTATTATGTTATAGGATGTTAGTGATATCTTGGTCATCTTTCTAGTGTGATGGGATTGGCAGGTAATATTTTGGGTGTGATGTTTATTTTAAATAAATTGGTTATTTAAACATGATCTTAATGTTTTAATTAATTAAATATAATTTTGTTATAATAAATGTTTTATGTTAATTTTTTAGTGATATAAGAACCAATGTGACTCATTTGATCTTGGATAGGCTTTGGAAGCTACATAAGGAATTTGGAAATTTAATCGGTAAAGATTTCAAAAGTCAGGTTGTCTTTCATACCCACCACAGAGTTTTTAGTAATTTTTATATTGTACATGTATACATGGGATTTCCCGTGAGTGGGACACCCCTATTTATATTTACTTGAATGTATTTTTAAATTATTATTTTTAAATTTTTTAAATAAATGGAAGAATTTTAGGTGTTACTAACAATCCCTATGCACTAGCTTCATACATCGACCTAAGACTATGATAGAGACATGAGTATCCCTTGTGGGATGCCTCCACTTATGATATGAATTGGAGATTTCATGTTTAATAACTCAACATACTTATTATTTCTGTGAATAAAGAGAGGGGTTCCTTCAATTATGTATTGACTTTAAGGATCCCAAGAAGGATTCTTCCATTTACATGTAAACCTCAAGGATTCTAGGTATGATTCCCTTCCAATGAACTGGCCTAGGGGGACTTAGTGTGTGACCCAATGTTTGACCGACCTTGATCTGGTATGATATGGGTTTGGGTAGAGATAGTAGTTATTTCCACCATATAACCCATACCAACCCTATATGTCCATGGGTTATGGAAGAAGTTGTGGGTCTAGTCATTCATCCACCCTCACTCTTGTATTTGTGTATTAACTCACTTATTGTTGGTGTAGTTATGACTAACAGAGGTGATTCCTAGAGGTTGGATGAGTAGCCTGATGAGTCTAGATATTATTATTTTAATTCCCATACATTATTTGTAGAATCTATCCTATAATACTTTTTATTATATATTAATGTTGTGTTTCATAGACGTACTTATTGAGATATGGATTTTGAGCCATATTGATTGAATGGAACTAAAAATATTATCTTAATTCCAATTGTCACTAGGATTACTCCCTATATATGAATTATAGATGTCGGTTTTTTAGAGTGACTCATAACCCCACTAATATTGGGTTTCCCTAAGGATGGATAACTTGCTAGCACCGAGGGGACCAAAATGGTTTCAAGGTGGGTGCATTTCTCCTAAGAAGTGGGATGATGATGATATCCCAATGGATTGACTTGATCTACTTATTTGATTCCTAGGATTCTCCCTAGGATCAAGTGGATTCATTATTAAAGTTAATTGTCATACTTTTATGGGAGTGGGATGTAGATCTATTTATTGAATGTATTTTGATTGTTATCTTGGATTAAAAGATAATTCCTTACTGATCCTTTAAGGTTCATCTCCCTTAGGTATTATATGAGTTTAATATCATGATTACCTATAGAAAATTACATAAGAATCATACATCAGACTAGATTATATGTGTATAGTGTGTTATAACATCCAACTCTATGATATATTTTTAGAATGTCTAGTTGACACCAAGAACCCATTTGTCTAACTTATTAAAGGTGAGTACGGGTGATCCTAGATCTAAGAATTATATCACCCTATGGTGGTGAAGCTTACTCAGAGAAAGTTTTAGTGTTGGCCAAAGCTTGTATTATCGATTGGTATTAAAACCCAAGGATCAGTGTAATTATACCTGAGATACATGGTATGACATCAATATTAATGCCTTTATCATAGGATTTCTAGATGATCGAGATTACAGACCCAAGTAACTCATGTAGTTTGATTTATGTTACTTTTCACCATACTCATATATATACACATAGAGAAATATATATAGATGAAGGTGACATTTTCTTATTGTGTTTAGGCTAGGTTGAGAACTCCCCTTATGTATTCTTTGTACGACATTGTATTTTATATTATTTCTACCAGATATTATTTTTATTGTTATCCTAACGAGTTTTTCACTTCTAAATACACAACATATTACTGTCTATGTATGAGACTGCGTTGGTGGTTCCCTACTAAATTTTTCATTTACACCCTACTCTGGCTACCATTGCATCTGGGTACCCATGAAGATGTTCACTTGATTATAGTAATAGGATGGGAAGAGTCCCAAGACTGATAGAGCAAGTTGGATTGGACAAGTATGTGGAGATCAGGTATATTTTATGGAACAATGTATGTAGTAGAGCCTTGTAATACTGTTTCTATTTCTTCCATTTACTCTTATATATGTATGGTCAGTTTAGTGGGCGATCATTGTTGTATATATGAAAATACCTTTAGGGCCTTTACTTTATTTTATTTATTACTTCAGTCTTGTTATATTTATTTCTTACTCACTTTTTTATTACTTATATGGATTATGAGTAGTTATTTCCAATATTTTATTACTTTGATATGAGGGCATAGTCTCCCCATTATCACACCCTATTCCATCACTGTTAGTAGGAAGCCTCTATCATATAGTGAGGTGTGCTTGAGGCCTTGCGATGAACTAGATTGGGGCACCAGATTAGTGGAATCTGGGGCAGGACATTTCAAATTGGCATCAGAGTTATTTATTTTTCTATTGTATTACTATTTCGGATAAGGAAGATATGAGTATTAAAAATATGTCAGAAAGTATGATGGATATCATATTATCTCATCTAGAACACTTTTTTGGGACTAAATCATGTTTTACAGGGATATGTGATTGTTTTACTGGTCTATGATTTTACAATTTTATATGATTTTCACTTTGAGTGATGCACATGTTATGTTAATGTTATGATTTATTAGGAGTTTTCTATCACTTAGACCATTTGCAAGAGGCCATTGACTAATTTTGACTCTAAACTGATAAAGTTAAGATGGGTATCATGCATCATATTTGTCATGTATGGTTCACATGTTATAGTCCTACAAGTGTGTGATTTTATTGATGAAAAAAAGAAATTTTTTAATGTATTAGTGATAACATAAATGGGTTTTCCCATATTGTTTCTTGGTGTAATTATAATCAAATGAGATGACACTTATATATTTACTTATAATGGAAGGTTATTTATGTAAGCACCAGACCCCAGTTGCCCAGAGTTGGTGACTTATTTATTACATTGGCATATAAACAAGGAATAAGCATCCTGAAGGACCAAGTAGTTTAGCATTATTGGAAAAAAGATACATACATAAGTACATCATTACAACTTGAAATGAAAAACAACACATAAACTCTTTATAAGACGTCCATAACACCAAGGTTATTTTAGCTTTTTATTCACAATAATATTATTCTTGCCCTGTGGAAATGAAACATAAGAAAGGGGTGAGCTCAAACACTCAGTAAGGGTAAGAAATTTAGCAGAAAATAACATAAACATTAGACATGCGGAATAATTGAAAACACATGACTTTAAAAATTTACATGAACAAAATATAAATAAATATGAGCTTAGTAAATATTTTCATAACATAAAAAATCATGGGTATTGTACTAGTCTAATAACCATAGGAACCATCAATATTTTATTCATAATGAGGGAATGCATAATGTTGTAAAACATATCCATACCGTTAAGGCATCGTGCCAAGAAAATAAATAATCATTTTTTCAAGGCCTTGACTAAATGATTATTTATGGTCTTGGCATGAGGCCTTGACCGTATGGAAATGTTGTCCAGCATTATGAATTCCCTCATTATGAATATAATATTTATGGTTCATGTTGTTATTTGACTAGTTGAATACCCATGATTATGTTATGTTATGGAAATAATTACGAAGCTCATATTTCTACCATATTATGTTAAAGTTTATTTTTAAAGTCATGTGTTTCCAATTATTCACAATGTATTATGTTTATGTTATCTTGCTATCAATTTCTTACCCATACTAAGCATTTGATCTCACCCCTTTCTTATGTTTCATTTCCATAGGGCAAGAATAATTTTATTTTTAATGACATGCTGAAATTACCTAGGAGTTATGGAAGTTTTCTAAGAAGTTTATGTGTTGTTTTTCATTTCATGTTGTAATGATGATCCTATGTATGTATCTTTTTTCTAATAATACTAAATTAATCAGTCCTTTGGGATGCTTATTTCATGTTTGTATGCCAATGTAATCAATAAGGCACCAGCTCCGGGAAACTGGGGGAGGGACCTTATAGTTAGTATCAGATGAAGTTTAGTAGAAAACTTGGAAACTAGATTTAGAAAATGTAGATTAGGGAAGAGTCCCTAAGAATGTCTTTGAGGATTAATATACAAGAACATCCTTGTATTTTTGTAAGGAATATTTTATATGGATCTTTTAATAAATACATCTCTGACTGTATACGAGCAGGTAGAGGTGGCTGTGGAAAAAATGTACCTAGAAGTGAAAGCTCTGACAAGGAGTTCCGGGCATGACCTAGGGTATCTTAGTACATGAAAATGGGCCTTTCTTCACTCTTGGTTACGAAACTCCAAGGGGATATGCTTCGGATAATTCACATTTTCTTTACAAGGCATTATGATGGATTTAATTATAAAATTTTCCTCAGAGAAAACATTTTTGTGATTATGGGCTTATCTTTGTGTAGGATTTCAATTTTTGATAAGTATTTTGTAAAGTTAAGATTAGACAATATGATTCATATCCTAATATAGTTTATGCCATTATCTAGAGATGTCACTTAGTGGAAGGAATGGAAATCACATGAATGTATGTGTCCCCTGTAGGGATTTCCCTCCAATGCAGGCTAATGATGTTGTCTCTAGTGTTGTGGATGATGTTGATAAACACATAACTATACTGGGACAACTTACTCAGGCTATGAATAATAACCTTACCTATACGGAGCATCCATATCCACCACGTGGAGGAGCTATGCTAGATCTCTTTATGCGACAACAAACTCCATCATTCAATGGGACTACAAACCTGTTTGTAGCAGGGTAGTGGCTATGTTCCCTTGAGAAGATATTTATCTCTTTGGGATGTAATGAAAGAGATAATGTTATCATGGTAGTTTATCATCTAATAAGAGATGCAGATCATTGGTGTTCATTAACACAAAAAACAAATGAGGAGAAAGAAATAGAAGAGTTGGAATGGAGGGATTTTAAGGCAATATTCTTAGAAGAATATTTCCTTCATGAACAGTGAGCAGATATAGAGTGGTAATTCTCTAATCTGAGGAAGAGGGAGGATGAAAATATTTCCATGTATGAAGCCAAATTTACAAGGCTGGCAAGGCATGTTATGGACTACATACGTAATCCAAGGTGAAAAATTGATCGATTCATTGATGGTTTAAAACCATTCATCAAAATGGATCTAGTCTCCCAATGTTTATCATCATATGAATATATAGTCTCAACTGATATCAAGATAGAAAATGAATTCTCTAATTATTATGACTATAAGGGAAATAAAGAAAAGAAGTTGGCTTCTGAAAACTTTGGGAAAGGAAATAAAGAAATGGGGAAGAAGGGAAGATTTGAATTTCCATCATGCAGTAATTGTGGGAAGAAACACCCTGGAACTTTCTTGAAGGGAATGGGTGTCTGTTACAAGTGTGGACAAAAAATACCACCTATATTTGGATTATAAGGGTAATAATGAAGCTACCAATGTTATGTGATACAATTTTAGGGATATGGGACATTACACACATGAATTTCCTAATTGTTAGAGAAATTTTCCCAAAATAAGGCCAATGGAGCAAGGCTATGATTATGTGGTCACAACTATGGAGGTTGAAGTTCCTGAAGAAGTGGTGGCAGGTACATTTATTGTTTCATCCAACTTATCCAATACTTTATTTGATTATAGATCATCGTATTCATTTATATCTTCCCAGTTTTCCATGAAAATGAGATATGTACAATTTGATTTAATAAAGGGGTTATCATTCAAAACCACTGGTGGATGTATCATTGCATCAAAGGCGTGTTTATTATTTCCCCTCATGAATCATAAATGTGCTTTATTTTCTAACCTTTTCATCATACCAATGTTTTAATATGATATAATTCTCAGTATGAATTGTCTATCAAGTTATGATGCGAAGACCTGTTGCAATAAAAAAGAAGACACAATTTTTTAGAATGGTGTAGAATCTCTTATTTTTAGAGCTAAAACATCTCTATTTGAATCTCATCTAAATCCACCCCAATTAGCTCTACTAAATTCAATTATTAGGGAGGAATGTAATGAAATAAATGGGGTGAGGAGAAGAATGTACTGATAGAGGATGTTCCTACTATAAAAGAGTATGTTGATGTCTTTCTAGAGGATTAACCTGGACATCCTCCAGAGTAGGAAATTGAGTTTTCCATTGACTTAATTCATAGTTCAAGGCCCATATCAAAGACTCCATATCGAATGTCCAGAATGGGGTTAGTGGAACTAAAGAAACAACTAGATTAATTTAGTGATAAATGATTTATTTGACCTCATTTTTCACCATGGGGGTCGTTGTCCTTTTTATTAAGAAGAAAGATGGGTCTAAGTGGTTATGCAATGACTACAGGGAGATCAATGCTATTAAAATAAATAATAAGTATCCTCTGCAATTAATTGATGATTTATTTGATAAACTTGGTAGATCAAAATATTTTTTTAAGATTGATCTTCAATCTGGATATCATTAATTGCTTGTAAGGAAGGAAGACATTCCAAAAACAACATTTCGAACCAGGTACAGGCATTATGAGTTCACAGTAATGCCTTTTGGACTAACAAATGCACCATCTATCTTCATGGATCTAATGAAAAATGTTTTTAATGATTATCTTGAGGAATTTGTTGTGGAGTTTATTTAAAATATCCTAGTATACTCTAAAATCCATGAAGATCATGAAAATAACTTACACACTATTATGAAGACATTTAGATGAAACAAATTATATGTGAAGTTTAGCAAGTGTGACTTTTGGATCTAATCAGTTTCCCTTCTAGTACATGTTATCTCTAGGAATGGAATATCTGTAGATCTTATTATGAAAATGGTTACACAAGAAGTGCCTACTCCAAATAACTTAACTGAGGTATATAGTTTTATTGGTTTAGTAGGATATTATCGGTGTTTCATTCAGAACATCACCCGTTTAGCCAACCCAATGACTAAGCTCACACGAAAAGGGGCTAAGTTTGTATGGATAAAGTAATGTGAGGAATTTTTTGAAGAATTGAAGAGGAGGTTAGTGAATTCTCAGATCCTAACCCTACCATCAGGGAATGATGGGTTTGTTATCTATAATGATGCATCAAAGAAAGTACTTGGTTGTGTCCTTATGTAGAATGATCGAGTGATTTCCTATACATCTACGAAGCTAAAAATCATGAAAAAAACTATCCAACTCATGATATTGAGATAGCAGTAGAAATATTTTCTTTGAAGATTTGGAGACATTACCTCTATGGAGAAAAATGTGAGATATATACAGATAATAAGAGTTTGAAAAATATATTCTCCTAGAAAGAACTCAAGATCGAACAAATGAGATGCATTGAGCTACTCAAAGACAATGATTGCACAATACACTACCACCCAGGGAAAGAAAACAAGGTAGCAGATGCTTTGAGTAAAAATGACCATGGAATCTTGAATAAAATAAGAGTTGAAAGGGATATTATGTTCATGGATCTTGTAAATATGGGTATGGGAATTATCAATGAAGTTAACATATCATTACCTTTTCAAATGGTTGTCGAACCTTCTTTACTGGAAAGGATAAAAAGTTCTTAGGCTGATGATGAGGAGTTTCAAAAGAAAATTAAAGCTATAAATGATGGGAAGTTGACTGACTTGGCATCTGAAGGTGGCATTTTGAAATTTATGATGAGGCTTTGTGTTCTCGCAATTCCAAAGCTAAATAAGGAACTATTTGATGATGCTCATAGCTCTTATTTCTCTATACACCCTCGTAGCACAAAGATGTATCAAGATATCAGAGAAAACTTTTGGTGGGAAAATATGAAAAGGGAGATTGCTGAATATAAATCAATATGCCTAGTATATCAACAAGTGAAGGTTGAGAGAAAAATGTTTAAGGGGATTATGCAACCACTACCCATACCATCATGGAAGTAAGAGAACATTACCATCAGCTTTTTCACTAGACTTCGAAGGACATCCAGAGGAAATAATTCAATATGGGTCGTTGTGGATCGTCTTACAAAGACAAATCACTTTATCACGATTCGAGAGGACTTCTCAATGGATCAACTTGCAAGGATTTACATCAATGAAGTGGTATGGCTGCAAGGAGTACCACTATCTATTGTATCTGACCGTGATCCTAGATTCACCTCAATGTTTGGGAAAAGTCTCTAACATGCTCTAAGCACTAAACTGAACTTTAGTACGACCTATCATCCTAAACTGATTACAATTTGAGCTGACTATTTAGACACTGGAAGACATGTTGAGAGCATGTTCTATGGAATTAAAAGGAGGATGAGACCAACATCTTCCACTAGTAGAATTCTCCTAGAACAATAGTTTCCACTCAAGCATCTGAATTGCGCTATATGAAGCCCTTTATGGGAAAAGGTGCAGAACACTGATGTGTTTGGATGAAGTCAGTGAGCGTTAGCTACTAGGACCAGATATGGTTGAAAAAATGGTAGATAAGGTGAAAACCCTTCAGCAGCATATCAAAGCTTCCAAAAGTTGATAGAAGAGTTATGCGAATAACCGTCAACGAGACCTTGAATTCAATTTTGGAGACCTGGTATTTCTATGCATATCTCTATGGAAGAGGGTCAAGAGGTTTGGGAAGAAGGAAAGTTATGTCCTAGGTATATTGGCCCCTTTGAGATCCTTGATCGAGTTAGATCTGTGGCCTATAAACTAGAACTTCCACCTACCATGTTAGAATTACATGATGTATTTCATGTATCCCTCATAAGGAATTACATAACAGACCCTTCACATATACTCTCTTTAGTGGTCGTACAGTTGGAGGATGATCTTTCCTATGAGTATCATCTAGTGAAAATATTGGATCATACAGACAAAGTTATATGCAAAAAGACTACTCATTTGGTCAAAATATTAGGGAGAAACCATAAGTACAAAAAGGAAACATGGGGACTAGAGGAAGTAATGAAGGAAAAGTACCCCCACCAGTTTTGGGCCAAGTATGTAAAATGAAAACTTGAGGGTGAAATTTCTGAAGTGGGGAAGAATGTAACGACACAATATTTTTTCAATGGAAATTCCTTTATTATAAATATTTCATAATCACATAAAATCACAACATAATTAACCATTAATTGATATGTGACCCTTAAAACGTATGTTTGTCACTTCTGTGATGTGAATTCTGAAAATATGACATACACGGTTGTGATCAGAAACTTATTTGGAGTCCAATAAGAAAATATTAATTTTTGGTGAATAGTAACCCACCCTTATGAATAGTAACATACCCTTTTAAATAGTAATATAACCTTATGAATAGTAACATCCTGTGATAGTATATAAATAATATTCAAGTCAAAGTACAACATACCAATGCTTTGGAATAAGTAAAAGAATGTTTAAAAATACTTTTTTTAAAATAAATTGTGATTTTAAATAAATATTAAATTAATCTTATTAAATTTTTTTTTTCAAAAATGGACTTCATTTTTGGAATATACACATATAAAAATGGTTGGGGTGAATTTTTGAGATTTTGCTGAAATACTAGAATTTTTTATGAATAGTGAAATACGGTAAAATACCGTCTATCAGTTAAATACACTATTCATGACATCACAAGTGAGGTAATCCCACTTGGTTAGAATTCACATTATAAAATTACTATTCTTGGTCAAGGAATACTCATTATTCCTTGTTTTGAGAGGAAATAATAAATTAATGAATTTTATATTAAGAAATCCCCTCTCTCCTCCACTATAAAAACACCCTCTCACTTCCCCTTATCTTCACTCCTCTCAAGCCTTGTACCTTCTCCAAATTCTATCCATATATCCTCCAAACCACCTCTCCCACGTCCAAGAAGCCTTGGTCTCATAAAAATACGAAAACCTCTCCCATAAAGAGGCTCTCAAGGAAGTTTGTTTCAAGTGGTAAATTCATCTTCTCAAATCTTTGTCTTTCCTTTCAAGTTCATTTGTTTTCTTTTTATATTTCCTATCATTATACAAATTTTTTGATGACTCTAGTTCGTAATATTTACTTAACTTTTTTCATGATTTTGGAATAATTTATCATCATCTTTCCCTTTTTCCTTCTTTTATACTAGTTGCAAGAACACCATCCGAGATCTGTCAATTTACCACATTCAATGACGATGTGCTTTTGATTTCTATTATCATTATCAATTCTGGTCATGAAACCAATATTGTATGGTTGAAACCGACTATTATATATTTAATATTCTATATTTAAGTTTCTTTAATCCATTTTTACAAGTGGTATTATGTTATAAAGAAGAATGAGTTTGTTGTAATCAAAACCCACAAATTTAGAAAAACAGTTATCATTCTATATAATAATTCATCTGCATGCCATGTAACCAAGTTATATAAATGACCTCTAACACCTATAGATGATAATAAATAATTTTAGAATTTAATTCTGGATATTTAAATCCACTACACATGAACTCCATTACTTAAGAACAAGTGAACCGATTATGAAAATAAAGAAAACAAACACTATGGAACGACGAAATTCAATATAATAACTTATCAATTAGGCCCAAAATGAACTAAGAAAATTATGATTAAATAAATAAATGTCTAATATGTTCTTAAATAGGTTATTAAGAAGTATAATTTCATCTTCTATGAGATTATGTTCAAGAGCGGAACACATTCGGAGTTATGGTAAGAGTTTTTTCACCCAAACTTTCATTTCCATTCGGGATATTTTCATTGTCTAATTACTTCAATGAAATAATTATGTATTGTTATATACTCATCATAAATTCTGTTTTAGTGTTCTATATATTTACACTAACCATAATCCTTATTTATTTTATGTATAGTTACATGTTTTAGAAGGATCATTCAAAATTGATTCCGAAATACAAGCCCGATTCAATGGAATATCTCATCTTTATAACTATTTTCAAGGGAAATATCTAATCTTTTTTTGGAAAACATTATATTTATAAAATTGACAATTATATTATGAAAATAATATCTTACTTCACTTCTGGTTTTATACAAATATTTTTTCAAGAGAACTATTCTTTTCAAAGTAAAAGAGTATTTATTTCAAGGATTACTCAAAGATTTTATAAGAGTATCTTCCTCTATTTCAACACTCATTCTGATTCTCATGTATTATAGGGATTAATACTTCATGGTATAATCTACCATATTCAATTTAATGGGGTGTGATCATTTTGGTTGTGGATGCGCTATCTTTAAACCACTCACTAATTTATCCCTAATGGTTAGTGTTTATGCTTAATGTCTAGGAAAAGTTATTTTCATTTCATATATTAATTTCAATATGAATGTATGTGTTTTTTATGTTTATACTCGTTCAATTTAGGGATTAATTGGACATATTAAGTTTCATGTGGGTCCTGCTATAGCCCCTTGGGTTATCGGTAGGTCTCATGAGACAAACTACGTTCTTGGGACAAGGCCTTAACAAAATGATTATTTATGGTCTTGGCACGAGGCCTTGATGGTATGGATATGTTGTCCCACATTATGAATTCCCTCATTATTAATATAATATTTGATGTTTCTTGTGGTTATTCAACTAGTAGAGTACCCATAATTATGTTATGTTATGGAAATACTTACTAAGCTAATATTTCAGCCATATTATGTTCTTGTTTATTTTTAAAGGAATGTGTTTTAAATTATTCACCATGTCTAATGTTTATGTTATCTTCCACTATATTGATTAACCTTTCTGGACGTTTTGTCTCACACCTTTATTTTGTTTCATTTCCATTGGGTAAGATGAATTTTATTATTAATGACAAGCTGAAATAACCTTGGAGTTATCGAAGTTGTCTAAGGAGTTTCTTTGTTGTTTTTAATTTCATGTTATAATGAAGAACTTATGTATGTATCTTGTTTCTAATAATACTAAAATACTATGTCATTCAAGATTCTTATTCCTTTTTTTATGCAAATGTAATCAGTAAGGCCCCAGCTTCAGGCAACTAGGGTCGGGTCATTACAATTTGGATCTATGGTGAGATGTTTTATGGGAGACTGATGACTTATCCCTAATGAACATGAGGTGAAATGACCCTAGTAAGTCAATAAGGAACATGATTCTCATGTAATAGACACCTTATATGGTGTTTTTTAATAGGTACAATTATTCAAACTGTCGGTAACAACCAATAAAGTGTTTTACTGTGTAGGGGTTATGCAGTTTGTTGCAGACATGATGCATGGTTGGTGCACAGTTTGAAAAACCATGCACTATAACCATGATAGGTGGAGTTCGTTTTAGATAGTAGAGGAACATGGTTTGTGCATGGTCTATTAAACCATGCACTGAAATAGTACGAGATGAGGGGCCAAGGCAGTACCAACCACATGGTTGGCGCATATTTTGGAAAACTGTGTGGACAAATAATGTGACTCATTAAAAGGAGAAAATTACAATTTTCCCCTATAACTCTTATAGGGGTTTCCCTCTTTGTTCTCTATATTTCTCCCCCACACGTACAACCCTCTTCATCCCTTATTCAATGGGATTTATCCCTCATTTTTTTCATAATCTAATGTTGTTTTCTATTTTGGAAAACTTGAGGTAAGAATTTGACTATGTTAGTCTCTATTGAGTTCTTTTCCTACTTTCTATAACCTAGGTTCCTCCAGTTATATTTTTTTTCTGATTCCACTGAAGCATGGTGGAATCATATACCAATGTTGGGGTTCTTTCTCTTCTTATGACAAGGATAACCTAAGAGGTTTTCTGCACTTTGATGTGTGTCATTTCATTGAGGTACATCGTTGCAGATAATTTCGAATTTTTTTAATATTAAATCAAAAGATTTTAATAGCTATTTGATGTCTTTTATTATGGATTAGGCCTATATTTACGTTGGTATTATATTATGATATGTTAGTGATCACTAGGTCATTGTTCTAGTGTGATTGGATCAGCTTGTAAAATTCTATGTGTTATTTCAATTTTAAATAAAGTGTTTATTTAAATAACCATTGTATTTTAATTAATTAATTATATTTTTTTATAATTAATTGTTTATAGTGTTTTTTATGTGAGACAAGACCTAACATATCTCAATTGATCTTGGATGGGACATGTAAACTACTAACAGGATTTGGAAATTAAATAGTTTGATCTTTCTAAAGGTAGATGGTTTGTCATACCTTCCATATAGTATTTATTCATATTTATTTTGTATGCATTTTATTGGGCTTGACCATAAGGGTAACAATCCCTACATATATTTTTCCCAATGAATATTTAATTTTAAAATTTTAATTTGGTAATTAAATAGAAGAATTCCATGGATCACTAACAAACACTATCTGATAGCTTCATACATCGACCTGAAACTTTGACAAAGACCAATGATCCCCTATGGGATTCCTCCAATTATGATTTGACCTAGGGATTTCAAGTTGAATGAATCTACTTGCTTACTCCATATGAGGGTCCCTAAAGGTACTCCTTCACTTACATATTGACATAGAGTATCCCAAGAGGGTTTCCTCCATTTATATATGAACCCTAAGGATCTCAGGTAGGATTTCACTCCTAATAACTAACCTAGGGGACCCGGTGGGTTCCCCAATTTTTAATAGACCATGAGCTTGTACAACATGGTTTTGGGTTGATATGGTAGTGGGAGTCACCATAAACCCATACCAAACTTGTAATATAGTGGGGAATTGCAATTAGTGGTGGGTTTAGGTATTTATCCACCCTCACTATTGTATGTACACATTCACTCAGTTATTGTTGATGATACTATGATTTCTAGAGGTTCTTATTGGTGCATTGATAATTAGATTGATGAGATATGATAATATTATTGGAATTTCTAGATATACATCATGGGATCTATATTTTGATCCTTTTATCAAATATTATTATTAGGTTACCCATACATACTTCCTAGGATCTATATTCTGATGAAAATTGATTGATTGGCATTACCATACTTTTCATAATTCCTATTATCATTATGATTCCTCCATGTATGGTAATTATATATTTATGTATATTACAGTGTCTCAAACCCCCTATTAAGGTGGGTTTCTCTAAGGATTTCTAGCATTCTAGCACCAAAGAGATGCAAAAGGTTTCCAGGTGTGTGCATTTCCCCTATATAGCAGGATTCTGATGAGCTCCTCAAGGATTGATTTAATCACATTGTTTGATTCCTAGGATGCTCCCTTGTATCATGTTGATGCACCATTATATATACTTTCTAGAAATTTATGGGAGTGGGTTATTGATCTATTTATTGAATGGATTATGATTATTGTCTTCGATCTGGGGAGTATTTGTTACAGAATGATTATGTGTCATCCACCTTAGGGATTACCTAAGTTCAATATCAGGATTTCTTATAGACCAGGACATATGAATCAAACAAAGAACTATATTATATGTTATTAGAGATGTATAAAATCATGATATATTCCATATTTTTAGGATGTCAATTTCAAAATAATGACACCTACATCTTACTTGTTGGAGGTGATTTTGGATGATCCCAGGTTAGGACTTGTATCCCCCTATGGTGATGTAGCTTGATAAGAGAAATTTCCATTGTTGTATGAAGAAAGTATTATCAATCGGGATTACAGACTCAAGGATCATTGTAATAATACATCTCTTGAGCAGTACGACATCTAGCTCAATGCCTTTTTCACAAGACATCTAGATGATTAGGATTAGGCACCTAATGATCGGTTTTGTTTTGATTTATGTTATGTTTCACCTTACTTGTATATACATTCATTTATGTGTGTGTATATATATATTTGGGAATATAAATATATATGAATATAAATATATCTACATGATAGAGCCTTTTCCATTTCTGTCTTGGCAAGGTTGGGCACTCCACTTTTTCATGCCTTGTACGAATTTGTCTTTCATCTATTTTATAGAAGATATTTTTATTATTATTTATATTATTATTATTATTATTATTATTATTATTATCATGATGAGTATCTCACTTTTACATACACAACATATTACTGGATATGTATAGGACTATATTGGTGGTACCCTACTGAGATTAGTACTCATACCCTACTCAGGAAGTCATTTCATCAGGGTACCCGAGTAGACATTCACTTGGTGGCAGGAAAATAATGGGTTGAGGCCTAGGTTTGATCAAGTGGGATGGGTGAAAAATATATTTTGAGATCGATTATTTGGTATGGGTCAGTGTACGTTTTATAGACTTGCACTATTATTTTTGTTTCTTCTATTTACCCTTGTATATATATGGTCGACCTAGTGGGTGATCAGTGTTCTATGTATGACATCATCATTTAAGATATTTCTACATTAAATTAATTGTTTAGTTATTGTTATATTTATTGATTCTTCACTCTGTGTATCACTTATATGGATGATATCTATTTATTTCTACTTTTTTATTACTCTTATATGAAGGAATATTCTCCCCATCATATTACCCAAGGCCATCACTACGATTTAGCAGCCTTTGGCATATGGGGAGACATGATCTAAGTCATATGACAAACCATATTTGGGTATCAGATTATTGTCATATGGGGTAGGATGTTAAAATTAATGAAATAGAATCACTTATATTCACATATGAAGAAAATTATCCTCAATATATTAGGTTTATCCAAATAAAATATCATCTTCTTTACTTCAATTGTTTAATAGATATGGTCCAATATTTAAAAATCCAGAGAATTGGGAAAATATTCCAAGGGTGAACTTGAATACTCCGTTTGGGATCATAATTTTGGAATCATCTCTAGTTTTGAAATTTTTTAAAATGTAACCCAACAATCCTATAATAATAAAAAATTAAATATATTAATTAGTTTATAGAATTTTATGTCCAAATTAAAAAACTGGCTTAAAATACTTAAAATCCCAAAAATATTTCATTTTCTTAATTAAACTCAATTTATTTTAAGAACATAAAAAAATTAACAATTACCCATAATATTTGAAATTTATGGGATATTAAACATTTAATTATAGAATAAAATGGGTGAAATTATGAGTTCCATCATCTGACCAAGTGAAATTTTAGTCTATGCTATTGCATGATTATATATTCTATAGATTATAATTTTCTATGATTTATTTCAAAAATTTTATGTATATTTAAATTAGTGACACTTCGTTACTTCATTAATTGGCTCTTACTTCAAATTTTGTAGTCTTTGTAGGTGTTTATGTTCTCAATTCCTCTTTATTGATATATAATATATATTCCCCAATTTTCTTTTATTTGGTGTATATAGTACCTATACAAGTATTTTATAATGGTTTCTATAAATTCCAATAGATTTAAAAATACATTTATGACACTCTTCAGTGGGGATGATTCCAAAATTTTAAGGGTTATGAGGGTTATGAGGTCTCAATTCCAATTCCTTGAGACATGTCTCATATTATTTCCTATGTTTCCTTTTATGTTGTATTATTTTGATTCAATTCCCCATGAATTTCTTATACTATATTTTTTAATTAATCTATGGGATTTATAAATACAAATCATGTTCTTTATTTCAATGTATTTTTATTTATTTTTTATAAAAATTTTAAGAGTTTGTTTTTCTCAATTATCATTCCTCGTGACATATTTCAAGTTATACACATATTTTATTTTATATTATGAATATTCTACTGATATAAAATATTATATAATAATTCATTCTTTAATAATGATAATTAAAGTTACATTTTAAGTTCTCTCCTTCAAGTGTTTTTTATTCAAATGTTATAAAACTTGTAAGAGTTTCTCATCTCAAATTTCCTTCTTTATGACATGTTTTGAGTTATTCAGCTATATTAATTTATATGGTGTAAATACTACCTATTTTAAATATTATATATCTATTTATATGATTGGAATTTTATGTTTCTTTTTAATTTATTTCTTTAAAGTTTCTTATTCTTTTAAAATTTTCATGTGGTTTTATTTTAAAATCATTACAGTGAATGTTTTGAAGTCTTTTACCCAACCCTTTTTCTTATATATCCATATTATTAATTTTATTCCATGAATGTTATTATATACATTTAAATGATTTTTTATATACATTTTAAACTATAATGAAGTTTTTAAAAAGGTTTAAAAGTGGTATATTAATCTTTTTTTCATGGGTCATTTTTTTACATCTCTTTATATTGATCAGAAAAGAGATGTTTTTAATGTTTATCACTTGAAAACATTTTAACTATATCATGAACATTCTACATTATCATGATTAATATTCAATGAATCATAATTTTTCAAAAAAAATCAATATCATTGTATTGTGATTTTTTTGTTAAAAGTTGTAAAAAAGAATATTCTTTTTATCAAAATATTGGAAATGGATTTTATTTATCTTATTAGTATTTTTATATTCCACTGCATATTTTCTTAACTAAGAAATTATTATTTAAAATATTCAGTTATTTTGTATTTTATACAAATATTTTGTAAAAAAAATATCCTCGACACCTCATGAAAAATGTTTGGGAAGTGATTTATAATTATTTTCCTAAAAAAGGTATAATTTTTCAAAAAAAAAATTTTAAGTTTCAATTCAATTTTACGCTCTATATCTAAAGGATATATCTTTTATGATGTAATAATAATTTTAAAAATATAACAATCTTATTATTTTAATAATTGGATGACTGAGTCTTTGGTATCAACAGATAAAATTTTTTATTTCATCTTTTGTGATACCATATGAAAATACTATATAACCTATTTGTTTCAATGGTTTATCATATATGTCAATATCAACTAATGTTTATTATAACCCATTGTGGGTATAGTATAATTATTTCATCCACCTTTTCTCTCTATATGGCCTATGATGATTTTTTGTGTAAATATTCATGAAACACATTTCTATTTGATGCGTTGGGTAATTTTTGGAGGAATGGTGAATACTCTTCTATTATTATGGTATACATATGTTTTGTTTATCATTATGTAATGATTCGGTCTATTATATCCATCCAATGTGTTTCTTAATGTTTTATATCTCATTTTCTCATAAGGGTACATGGGAAGTTAACCCATGCTCAATGGTATACCATTGATTAGCCCAATCCTAAAAGGTACACAAGTGGTTAACCCAATCCTAATATACTTTGGGATTGAGGTTTTCCTATACCATTATGTGATAAATATCATGGTGGTTATCCTGAACATATGTTTTTATTGTTATTCAACACTCTTATGACCCATCTTGATGCCTATATTATTATGGCTCAAGATTTTTTATTTATGACTCATGTTTAAATAAAATTATTTATACCATGATAAAATTATTTAAGTTTTATTTTTTCAATAAGAATAAATTATGTTATATCCATGAAATTTTTTATGTTTACAAACACATATAATATTATTATGCTAAGGTATGATCTTCGATTGTTAATACCTATGGATATCATTATAGAGAATTTGGGATCAACCTTATTATGTTTCTATTTCAATAGGTTATGAAAAAATTATTACGTATGATATATTTAAATAGGTTTTATGTGTGGATAATTTTTTTGGATAATTTGAATAAATTATTTAAAATTATAAATTCTTGGTGTACTGTAAAAAATTTCCATTATAATGTAAAGACATGGGTTTTATTAAAGAAAGGGTTTTTATTAATTCTCCAAAACTCTAAACATTAAAGTTAATGGGTATGTAAATTAATTAGTATTGATTATTGATATTAAAAATATGGTTGGTTAAATTAGGCCAATTCAGTTGGTATTAAACACTGTATAAGAAGAATACATTTTTACTACTAGACCTAAGTGTACAGTTCTAGGGTTTCTCAACATGTTCTCCAAAACCTCGAAATTCCACTATGGAATCATCCAGTGATAACACAGTTTATTTTAACCACTTTAATTGTTCATCATTTATTATAATAATAATACATTCTATAATTAAAATATTCCCTATATTTTATTTATTCATGAGATAGAGAAGGATTTTTTCTCTCCATTCTTGATAGATTTTTTGAGAAATTTCTATCTAAGGAATGAGAGAATTCTCTAAATAATTTCCTATAATGTTAATACTATGTTTACACTAAAAATTTATGATTTGAATTATATATCTAGGGAATAAAATTAACTATTTAATGTAGACCGATAACCAATCTCTTAATCCTAAATAAAATCTCACATGAAATAAAAATAAAATTATTTGTATTATTATTTACCTAAAAGTACTAGACCCACAAATATTTATATATATATTTTAAACCCTTAAATCATCTCACCAATCCACTTAAAAATTTATCAAACCTTGAATACTAATTATTTATTTAAATAAATAAATTTCATCTTATTATTTTTTTAGTGAATAAATTTTCTATTCACTAACCCATTATTAGAAAATTATTTAATATTTAGCTCACATATTTTCTTTCGAATAACTGGTGACTAAATATTTTTGATCAATGAAACCCATAGCATTATTATTCCTCATACATTGAAAATAATATTAATAATAATATTAAACTAAAAATATAATTTAACTGGGCTTTCACATACTTTGTGTCCATTCCTCATGAACTATTTCTCAGTTGAATTAGGCTAATTGGATTTAAGTCCAAGATTAATATCTAAAAGAAGTCAAGAACTCAATTAAAACATTATTGTTCAAAAAACAAAATCATATTAAAAACAATCACTATGTAATATAATCTCTTTGTCTCTATATCTCACTAAAAATGATTCATTAGTAGTTTCATCATCCTATATGATTTATATATCATTTTTGGATTTTTCTTAAAAGTAACATGTTAATAAAACCAGCATGAACATAGAATTAATTATATAATTCCATTCTAAGCAATGGTCCTAAGATATCTACCTAAATTAACTTGGATTGGATATATCCATTCTTGAATTATTCTTTAATGTTATATCACTTATGATGAATGCAACATATTCAACCTCACCACGAGCATATCACCTAATGGTTTTCATTAATACATCTAAATTCATAATTAATGATATATATTATTAATAATACCAAGTTTTAGTACAAATAAATATGTCCATATATAAGAATATCCAATGACACAGATAACATGTGGAATTCCTAAGGGAGAATTTGTTGTCATAACCTCATCTATTAGATATTACTAAGTGTGAAATTCATAATAATAAGTATCAGTGTCTTTTGAGACTAATAAAATTGATAGATTTTTTATCTATGTCTAGTCGTATATATTTCAACTGACTAAATAATGTTCTATAAAATCCATGTTTTTTTGTGGTTTATTTAGAGTAAGGTAGATGGATACAATAATAGTCATTACTTAGGCTATAAGTCATATGATTTCTTATCCAGAACAATTATGATCTGAAATCCAAGTTATCAAAGCATTTGGATTTATGTTTTTTAATTCTTCCTACTATATTCATGTTTGTTTTGTTAAGTATGATGTTTGATTTTATTGATTTATTTATTTAATCTTTTAATAGGGTGGGAAAAGGTGTGTATACAAGAATAATATTTAACACATAGGTTCACATGATATTTGCATATTTTTATGGGATTTTGAGACAGAATTTTATAAAATGAAAGAGGATTCATTTGTTTAAAGCATCAATAACAATCTGTTCAGTGTTTTACCAAATACAAATTAGTGGTTATATTTTTAGCTAAGTTAACACCATGATGTATTTCAAGATAATAATCACTAGGGAGAGATGTCACTGTTATTTATATGTGTGTGTTAATGTTTACCCAATAATGTTGTATAGGTATAGTGATATCTGAATGAATGTAAACCTAGGATTGGTGTGCTATAATGAGATACCTTTGGTAATGTGGGATAAAAACACAAGTCAATGACTTATCTAATGTGAACTTTGTGGGATATTGATTCCAGGATATGCATGAGATCTTGGGGAAGTTTAGATAAAACTCATGACAATAAGGATTCAAGTGCTTTAGTATATTAAAAGAACACCTTTCCAATAATTTCTATAATAGTGGTGTAGTTTGGGGATAGCCTAAGAGAGATGGGATTTCACATGCACCTGTATTCTTTTGATTTTGAGAATCATGGATATATTCTTTATATAATGGAAAAACACAATGAAAAAACATGGTTTTTTATTAGTCTATTCCTTCAAGATGCCTTGGGTATAAGCATATTGGAAGCACAAGTGGTTCTCCATTTGATTGGTGTCACGTACAAGACTGATAAGCATGATCAACTAATGAGTTCTGTAGGATAAGATCAGTTGGATGAAACTATTGATAACATGAATTAATTTTGTAATAAGGAGGAATGTACATGATTCATCCATATTTTTATATTTTTTCATATGAATTTTCATTATAATTAAATTATATATTATATTAAATATAAAAAATAATTACTTTTTATATTCATAGGGTAGTTTTCATAGATAATGTTAAAATGGCCTAAAATCATAATTTTACTGATTAACGTTATATTTTTTAATTTAGTTCCATGATCATATGATAAATTTTATTTTTTCATTATATGCATGTGGAGAAAGTTGATGCAAGGAGATCTAAGATCAAATTGGCCATTTTGAATTATACTGATCAATGAAAGATCCATCTATAATCTAGTAAATGATAAGTTAGATCATAAGAAGATTATAGATTACAAATTCAATCGCATAGAAAACCATGAGGCTATTCCATCCTTTAATTAAATCTCATTCCTGTATGTCATGATCCCCTAGCCTGCAAATGTAACTTCATATATCCCAACACATTATCTATTGGGCCTCCAATGTTAGATCAAATTCCAATAGATACTCTACCACTTCCCGAAAGTAAATCAAGATCCCAATGAACATTAAATATATATCACATTATTAATCATTGTTGTAATTCCCTATTTTAGTAATTATATCAATTTGTCCAATGAAATGTTCTTCAACCCCTAAATGTACTATTGAGATCCAATACAACTATCATCACCCACAAAGTAGTCTCAGAAATACTCAATACATCATCCATTAGGCCCATAAAAAATCTGAAAATGTCGATGTAAGATCCATTATCTCCCAAATAATTCTAAATCCAACCAGTGAATTATATTTTGACCACTAATGAACTACCATGTCCTTAATATATCGTTTATTACTATAAAAAGAGTCTTATGTTCTACACTCACTCACATCCATTTCAAAAGATACTCTTGCACTGTTGATTGCATCTGATCTCTATGTACCCACTATTAATGAAATATAATCCCCTATATTTTCTTTGATTTAACAAATTGGTTTTCAACCAAGAAACATTTCTACATGGAATTAATTCATCAAAAAAAGAATTCAATAGATTTTGGTAGGAAAATGAACAATAAAATAATATATAATTCCAATACATGGTGCCATCTTAGCTCTTAAAAATAGACATGGGTTTTTTACAATTCATAAAAAATATCAACATTTCCTATTTAAACAATTCACTATCTACATTATATAGTATTCTAAACATGTACCTGAATCCATTTCTTGGAGTACAGAATCTATTGTATCTGTAAACATTAAAATACATTAGTTTTCTTTCCATTTATATTATATAGTTATCCTATTCTTCCCTTTATTTCTCTTTAATCTTCCACTATCCTTGTTCTCAATGCTAATAATATTGGTTAAAATTTAAATACTTGAGAAGAGGTGTAGTGGAATATCATAAAGAAAAAATAGACGAATATGAGAAATAGATAATGTAAATGGAATATAGGATACTATATATTTAAATTATAAAAATATAATATTACCTATACTACTACAAGAAATTATTTAATATCCATTTTCATAACCCTTTATAATAGATATAGTGTACCATTTAAAAAGTAAATGGGAATTTTTATGGGGCATTGGATGAACTAAATATGGATTTATCCAAGAGGAAAGATGATACAATATATGGGAATTATTGATTCTTCCATAGTTTAGTTATTCCCCCATAATACCTTTTAGGGTTCTTTTGATGGATAAAATCCATGTATAAAGCTCACTTGGTTCTTACCTAATTTCTTATCCAAGGGGTATGTGAATTCATCTCCTTATTTCATGATGTTTACATGGATATCAGATGTGATCAACAGTGTAAAATTTACTTCTAGGATGGGCATGAATGAGGGTAGCACTTGAGGATACATTTTATAGTAATGAAATATTCCTCATGGAATTGGTAGTTCATTAGTGGATTAAAGATCTTATGCTGGATGGATTAAGAATGTGTTATATGCCAATAAATCATGTTTCAACTTATTGAGATTTCATTGGTGAAAAATTGATGTTGTGTTTTTTAAATGATATAGTTTCGAGCATTAGTAGTTGTGTTGGAGCTTGAAAGTATATTGGGTGTCCAATGGATACTACATTAAAACAATTAATGAATTTCCCTAAAATAGGAAATCAAAATTATAATTATGCTTCAACTCTTATATAACATGTGTTGGGTTCATGATATTCCATTGGGTACACTAGAAGAAAAAGTATTTATAACATCACATTTATAATGTCAATTCAACATAACAAATGTTATAATACAAAAAAAATTATATTTTGGTGTCAGGTATTAAAATAACTAACACCTAAATATAATGATTTATGTTTTTAGTGTCTTTTTTTCATAAAACCAACACCCAAAATATTGTATAAAATATTTTGCGTCGATTTTACTATAAACCAACACAAAAAATGCTCGATGAACATATTTGTTGCGTTAGTTTTATTAAAAACAGTGTGAAAATTTTTTAAAAACATTTTTTTTATTACGGTTTTATGGGAAATCGACACCAAAAACAAATTTGAATTGATCTAACCTTGGTTTTATTGAAAATCGATGTCAAAAATCTTTAAAAAGCCCAACCATAGAACCATTATTTTCTTGTGCTTGTTCATTCTCTCTCTCAACCTATGATGCTTCCAGCAGCTTCCAAAATCATTAAGATGCATTTTGTGATGGTGTTTTGTCAATTGGAATTATATTATCATGATTTTTTACCATCATTCATTCATCTTTTTGAGATCCATGTTTTTATTTCATCTTTGGAAATATTTTATGATCGGTTGGCATTTGGTTCATAAGTTTTTCCAATGTAATTTTTAGTTGATTATTATTTTAAAAAATTTATAATTTTTCTTTTCAGTGTTATTATTTCTAATGAATTCAAGGGAAATTTCCTATATATTTTATCTTTGGTAACCCTATTACGGTTGAGTGACACCTCGATTAGAGGATTTTTAATTTTTTTCCTGTTTATTTTTTTCAAATGTTTTAATTGTTTATTACAGTGTTCTTCCAGACATAGAATTCAAGGGATATTTTAAATATTTAGGATCAATATTCAAGTATACCACTCTAAAGTTTGTAAGTGGTTTTTAAAATCTTTTAATATAAATTTGTTATTTTTTAGTTATAAATTTGATTCACTCATTCATTTGTTTGTATACATTTGACTTTTAATTATTAATTTTTCTTAATGTTTCTTTAATTATATAAATTATTTATTTAGTGGTATTATAAAATGGTTTTGTTCGAGTTTATAACAAAGAGGAATATTGATTTCTATTTTAACAAATCTAGGTAGAAAATCTATAGTGTTGTTTGATAGTCGTTTAAAAATTATATCTAAACTTGAGTGAGATATCGTTATTCTTTACCATTGTCATCAATAATTTTTTATAATTATTTATATAAATAAAAAAATACCTAGAGTAATTTATTTTTTATTTTATTCCTAATAATCGTTGATCTCTCACTAGATCAAAAATTGTTGTCATTATTTTTCAGTGTTTAAAATCTATCTTTTAATATATATATTTTTGAAATGATTATATGTTTTATATGTATATATATATATGTGTGTGTGTGTTTGTTTGTTTTTTTTGTTTGTTTGTATATATGTGTATATATGCCTATTGAAATTACTTGTGATATTTTCATTTTTTGATTCAAAATACATCATCTAATTTTTTATCAGTGACAAATCACGCAAAAATAAATACCTTGAGTATATTATTATTTATTTTATTCATAATAATCATCAATATTTCATGTATGAGTTCCAATAATATTTATTGTATGTTTTTATGTTTAACAATTATCTATTTTTATATATATTATTTAAATGTTTATATATTTTAATATATAAACAAATTATATTATGATCTCAGTTATTGAATGGATCAAAATTGGATATATTTACAAAAATCTAGTAATGAATATTAAAAAGGAGTTTATGATTCTATGAATTTACTAAACAAAATCTGAAAAACACAAATTTTATTTCTGATCTATGTTTAAAGTTTTTGAATATAAGAAATATAATTCTAGAGAAATCTAGGATCATCTCATTTGTAATGGGTTTAGCCTCAATTATATATGTTGGATATGTCATGGTGAAAAAACTATAAATTCAACGTCTAATGTTGATGAAAATATACATAAGGACTCAATGGATTTTATTGAAAAATTAATCCATGATTTAGGTGTTGAAACCATTGAAAAACATTAACTATTGAATGATTTTACAGAGATTCTGAAAACCCATTATTCTCATGTTGTAAAGATGAAGTGTTATTATTAGTTTTGAGATTGGTTATCTTGAAATTAAAAAAGGTGGTAGTGATAAAAGTTTCTCTAACCTACATGAAATTTTCAAAGAGATACTTCTAAAAGGAAACAGGCTTCCAGATTTCAATTATGAGGTAAATAAAATATTATGCCCAATGGGATTGGGGTATAAAAAGATTAATTCATACCAAAATGATTGTGTGTTGTATAATAAATAATATGAATTTTTAACAAAATGTCCTTCACGTGATACATCATGATACAAGTGGATGTAAAAGAAAATTCATATTCATTCTTTGGTACTAACATCTAACCTCGTGTTAAATCAAATAATTCCTTCCAATAATCCATTCCTATAATACTGATAAATTAACTATTATTCATTCTCATGTACTGAAATCAAATCTCTTACTAAAGAAATTTTTTAACTTCCAATATTTCCACATTTACAGCGTCTATTTTCATATTCAATTGATGAAAAAAGGTTAATATGACATTCAAATGAATGAATTTTTTGCCATAAATTATGTCACCCTAATGACTCACCACAATGGAAGATATTTGATAAAAAAATTCATGATTTTGGAATTCAAGTTAAAAATCTCATAATAGGGGTGTGTATATATGTATTGAATCTATATCGAAGCCTAAGTATCCAACAAAGTTTTGGGCCTATTTTGTTTGATGTTTAAAACTTTACCAACAGAGATACATATGAAGAAAAAATATGTTATGATGAACTTGATTATTTCAAGACCAAAATATCTAGGAAATGATATTTATGTGTATCTTTCACCATTGATTGATGATTTGAATCATCTATGGGAGGCATGTGTCAATGGTTTAAATGATTACAAGAAATGGTATTTTCTTTTGCGTTCAATGATAATGTTCAGAATAAATGAATTTTCTATATATGGAAACCTATCCTAATACAGTGTTAAGGGACATAAAGCATTTCCAATTTTTGAATAAGAGACTTCATATTTTCAATTTCATAATGGAAGAAAGATAGAATACATGGTACATTGAAGATTTTTTAGAATTTATTATCCTTATCATAGATTAAAAAAATGAATTTAATAGTTTACAAAAATAAAATATTACCCCACTACCATTGTCAATTGAAGAATATTACAAGAGGGTGAAAAATATTGTTATGACATTTGTAAATGAAAGCAGTTATGGTATTTAAAAAATATCTTGAAGAATCAGTCTATTTTTTGAACAACCATATTTGATATTTTAAAAAATAAAACATAACATTGATTTTATGCATGTTGATAAAAATATACGTGGAAATTTAATTAAAACATTATTATATATATAAGGAAAGGCAAAAAAGATGGATTAAATTCTTGATTACACTTGATATCAATGGGTATATGTTTGGAGTTATCTCTCATTGTAAAATGAAACAGAACATATTTACCTATGGCATATCACATATAAAGAAAGGGTGAGAGGTTGAATTTTTTTTAGTGTTTGTATGGTAAGTACCTAGTGGATATTGTTCAAATGTTAATAATTTTTTGTTAGTGAAGGATTTCAAATTAATCGGTATAAAATCTCATGAATTTAATGTTTTTATGCTACAACTAATTTCAATCACAGTATGTGGTATATTGTCATCAGTTGTTAGAATGACTATCGTTAGGTTATGTAATTTTTTAAAATCCACTTATATCAAAGTTATTGATCTATAATTGTTATATGAGTTGGATAATGAATCTTCAATTATATTTTTTCAACCAAAAATTTATTTTCCACCAACATTTTTTTAATTATGGTTCATCTGGTGATTCATCTGGTGTCACAGATAAGAATATGTTGGCCAATTTATCAACGGGAGGCCTCAATTGTTCATAAATATGTATCATAAAATATTATTGAGTTCATTACTGATTTTTTTTATGTAGAACATATTTGTCTCCCTATAACTTGACATTTGGTAGTTTATAGTGATGGTAGATGGATTTGAGGATTAAAGTTAAAGTTCATTCCACATGATGAAGTGATGCAGGAAAATTTATCCATTTTGAACAAAAAAATATGATGTTAAATCATATATATAATCAAATATTGTGGAATTAAAGAGACGATATCCAAAAAGAAACAAAAAGTGGTTGGTGATTGATTATAAAAAGACATTTGTTTCACAGTTTGAAGAGAAAATAAGCAAAAAAAATATCTACACTAGAAACATGGAAATGGTAAGCAGGGGGACCATCTCTTAATGTGATAAAATGGAAGGGTTTTAATTTCAATGGTTACACATTTAACATAAAAAAGCTGTATAACAAGAGTACCTTTCAAAAATAGTGGTGTTATGGTTATTGTTGAAGAATTGCATTTTTCAAGTGAAAAAGATAAAAACTCAATTTCTACTTCTTAAACATATTTTGTATTTCATGAGGATATATGGGAAATTGATTATAAAATAGTTTCGAGTCACTATGTTTATGTTTAATTAGGTTGAAAAAAATTGTGGTGTGAAATAGAATGATTGTGTATTTACAACGGTTGATTTGAAAAGATTTAATTACAACGAGGAGCAATTTATCAGGGAAACACATGAAAGGTAGATATTGTATTTCATTGATCCATCGAATGATAATTGGTCCATCATTTTTCAAGGAAAAAATACCATTTGGGTGATGAGGATGATGTTGATGATGCTATTTATTTACATGAGTCTTATTCATCTATTATGTGATTTCCATATGATTACAATGAATATTAGGCAGGCATAGTGCATGATGTATGTAATGATCATGATGAAGTAATATGGGAAAACACTAAATTAATCTTCTAATTTTTTTGGTAATTATTTATATTATGTTTCTTTTTTTGAAACTTACAAATGGGTGACTCTTTTTTTACTTACTTATTATTGTCATCCTTGTTTCAAAATATTCAGTTTTCTAATGATATATAGTGACACAAAATTTCATTACACTTTCTTTTTTCATTGTCACATATAGATATAGGGGAAAATTTACTAAGGTATATAAATTTTTTCAAATATTATTAAATATTCAGTAATATACATATTTATTGAAAGAAAATTTTAATTTAGAATTTTTCTGTAGGACTACTGATGAATCCTCAGTGGAGAAGACTTTTCCAATTACTATAGAGAAATCATGTTCTCAAGTTATTAAAAGTGGTATTACACATTTACCAAAAATATCCCTTACTCATGGAGATTGGATATTACACATTTGTCATGATGATGATAATAATTCAACTGACCCAAATGTAGTTCATTTTACCAGTTATATATCATTATAGATCCATTCCAGGATTAATATTTTATATCCTGATTGGATTTCCGTTGACAGGATAGAAATAAAGTAGATTTGGGTGGTTGTGCGATGTCTCATATTTTTTATGTATTATTTTTTTATATATTATATGGAATTATTATGAGACTATACCTTTCGACGGCGTGCGATTCCGACGCCCGGAGTGCCCGGAATAAATGATTGAAATAAATTAAACCTTTAAACAGTGAATGTGAGTGGTTTTCTTGAAAATGTAGAATATCTTTTAAACGCGTGCCCGAATTAGAAATTTAAGGGCACCATTGTGTTCAGAGTAGCGACTTTACCTTAGGCGGTGCCTGACTTCAATCGGCACTGGTCGGTTGCGAGAGTAATTTTTTTGACGTTTAATGGAAATAAAATAAAAAAAATTATTTTATTTAAAAGTTTTTTTTTCACAGGGACCTAATTCCTCCATTTTTAAATACCTTCCTATGAAATGTTTTTAGGGTTAGCCTCATAACCATTCCCAATTGGTAGAGAGACTCTTCGAACTTTGGAGGAGAACCCATTGGTGGATGACGAGGACGCATCTCGGATTCGATGGGTCTTGCCAACAAACAAGACACAACGATCATTCTTCAACTAGATCAAGTTTGGGGTAGTTATTTCAATTCATCCTCTCCATTCATGGATTAAACGATGAACACGGATCAACCCACGAACATGGTTGATCTACGGATTCATACGTTCTTGTGGGAGGTTTTTTAATTGGGTTGATCTCGGGGAATTAATCCATGTTATATTAATGTTTTGATTCTACACCATTTTATCCTACTAACAGGAGAGGATCAATGCCGTGATGAACGATGGTGGAGGTTCTTTCGTTGTTTTGTTTTTATTTTGTGTATTTCTTTCCACTTTCTTTTCTCTCGTGTTCTTCACGTTCTTCGCGGGGCGTTGAACAACGGATAGTTGTGCATCCGTTTTGAGATTCAACGATCCCATATTGAAGATATGACCTTGTGGAAACCTGGAGGATATGTGACGGTGATGATAGTAGATGAATCGACATAGTTCGTGAATGTTCGTTCTTCGGCCATTCTTCGTATGAATGATAAAATCACTTATTAGAGGCTGATCAGAGGCCCGAAACCAACAGAATCGGACCCATAAGGTCGGGGATACTTAAACCATGGAGTTTTAGGGTGATTGAATCATCAGAATGAAAATTGAAGCATCACCGAGGCGTGTCGAAGCAGGTTCACGATTCTGGAAAATTCTAGAATACACGGCCTGGAATTCTGAAGAACACTTTGTGTGGTAATGGCGGTGGCGGCTAGGGTTTCAAGTGTTAGATGGGTATCACACGGCGTGTGATTCCAGTTACATGGCGTGTTGGACCTTCCCCGAAGCTCAACATGTATTATGGGAAGTACACAGATACGGGATGAACTACACGGCTTCAAAGACACGACCTGTAGACCCTACACAGCATGGATGAGGCGATTATGTAGGACATGGTGTGTATCTCGGGCGATACATAGACACAGGATAAAGCCATGTACAGGAACAAAACTACATAAATGGAGCCAACCCCAATTACTCAGACATGACATTTGATCTATACTACACACCGTGTAATAACTTTCATACATAACCAGCCTTGAGACATGGGTCGTTGTACATGGGCAGTAACTGGGGTCAGAAGACATAGCGTGTAACACTTCTACACGCCATGTACTTTTCATTACAGGGCTTGATCTTCTTTTCCACCATATATTGGACATGTTTCATTTGGGTTAGTGCCCATTTTTCTCGTTACCCTAAAGGTCGGGTATCATTTCCTACAATGGGAGTATGATCCCTTCAGTAGGACTTTCTAGGATAGAGTCATGTATCCCACCAAGAGGCCCGAAGCGAGATCATCTATCCATTATTGACTGTAGGTGGATTCAGGTATCGACATCACCACTTCCACAGGGAATCGATACTCTACCTAGAAGGTAAATTTCAGATGAGTCACGGTATCCACCAAAGCCCTTGTAGTGATCCTCATCTGTTTATCGTGATCTTTCCCACTCAGGAGTGTGTTCTCCCAGAATGAGTGTATCTATCTCTTGTGGCCTTTCTCGATAGATAATACTTCATGGACAGACATCATCCGAGCTATCAGACTCATGGATTAAGTTCTCCCAAATGATTGCTTCATGGAATATTCGAACTGAATCACTGGAGGGGGTATGTTGTTGCGTGACTTGTCCCTAGACTATGGGTTTGGGATTTGAGTATATCTAGATTGTGTTATCCTATTATATGTTCAATGGGAATATATTGTGTAGAGCTTACTATTCCTTTCCTTTGGGTATTGCTTTGTTGTTTTCGGGGTCCTCTACGGATTATTGTTATACTCACCCCTGCACAGGCTTTACCCACATGTGTCATGTCTTTTGCAGACGAGCAGCCTTTTGACAGAGTCCAGGGTGGACCAGGATAGGACTGAGCTTTCTAAGTTCCCTAAAGGATGAGATGATCCTATGGCTATGAGCAGCAGTCCCAGTACCATTTTGTGTTTACATTATGTACTTTTTAGTTTTCAGACTCTTGTTTTTAGTGGGATTGTATTCTATCCCAGTTTACGTTCTGTACATTACTTTTCGTTGTACTCTGCTGGTTGGGTTTAGTTTAATGCATGTGTTTTGTTCCCTAGTGGTTTTTACATTTCATCATTGTGTTCTTGTGGAGTCACAGCATAGGCCCCACTGGTATGGGTCGTGACAAAGTGGTATCAGAGGTGGTTGGTTTAACCTTATATCCGAGAGCCTATGAGATTGGTTTGGGGAAACAATATAAAGTGTTTCATGCTCGGCTTTCAAGACAAAGACTCAAATGTTGGTGTAGGAGGCCGACGTATCGATACACCAAGACTCTGATAACCTTCTTTTTGACTCTATACAAGAAAACACTAGTTTAGGGGAAATAAAATAATGGTACATCCGTCATATATGAATGGGGTGAGTTTTTCGTATCCTTTGTGTCAGCTATTCATGTATACTCATTGACTATGTAACATCTTTTTTCCTTACAGGATGCCTCTACGACACATACCTACTAGTATTTAATAGTGCGATCACATGGATGACCCCATCAGTGAGGAGGCTTCGATATAGGGACCAGTTCCCCAGGTGTTGCCACCAGGTGGTGCACCTGCTATACCATCACCAGTGTAGCGGCCTGTGGTACCTGCAGTACCAACCGACTAGGAGCGCAGGCTAAGCACGCTCCATGAGTTCCAGAGACAGAGACCCCTCAGGTTCTGAGGTGAGTTCGAACCTTAGGCGGTTGAGGACTGGAATGAGGTGGTGACCAGAGTCTTCCATCTCGTGAGGACACCAGCGGATCAGATGGTGATCCTATGAGCGAGCCTTCTTCAGGGTTTGGAAGGACGATGGCAGAGTCTGACCACACAGACTCACAACCAGGAGACTCTTTCATGGATGGAATTCGAGCGACTATTTAGGGAGGAGTTCTCTATGATTACACTAAGATAAGTATGCATCTAGTAGCTTCTTCAACTCCAGCAGGACGATTTGATGGTAGCTAACTATTCATCATGGTTCACCAACCTTTCCAGGTACTCGATGGATATGGTTGGGGATCAGTACTTCAGGGCTCGGACCTTAGAACAAGGTCTATGATGGGACATCTGAGATTGTGTCGTGACTCTATGCATTTAGACTTATGTTTGAGCATTCTAGAAAGCCTTGGTGATCGAGATCTTCTTAGAAGACCAGAGACAACCAATGATAGTTTGCATCAGGAAGACTGGTGTGGAGTCCTTGGCAGTAGGAAGCCGACATCAAGCACAGGGATCAGGGTGTGGGAGACATCATAGGAGGACCCAAGACTGGGGATCAATAGTCCAGGGCTCTCATGATGGGTCCAGTTAGACTAGGGGATGTGATGATATGCGTGCGATGGTAGGGGACAACTCGCAATAGATTGTCTGACCCATCAAACTGTCGACAGAGAGGCAGTTCATGGACCATCGAGGAAAAGGTGGAGAGTGGAGCAGTTAGATTAGCTAGGCAGTGGATGTGGCAGAGAATTAGGGAGAGATGTAGGTGGTGGTAGACACTTCGATTTACTTCAACCACCACACCTAAGAGGTCTGCACCATGCTCAGGGAGATGGGGGATAGGGGTGGGGACAACTGCATGCGGTCGAGGATTATGACCTAGGGACTTCGGCAATGATCCGAGTTACGTTCTGTGTCTTCTCTAGCTATGTTTCCATACATATATACACAGGTTCCAATCATTCCTTCATCTCCACATGTCTTGTGTGAAACCATGATATTCTGGTAGAGCTACTGACTCGATCCTTACGCTTGGAGACACCTATGGGAGGAGACTCAATGATCACGCACCTTTGCAGACAGTGTGATCTTACCCTTAGAGGTGAATGTTTCGGCTGGAACCTTTTGGTGGTAGCGTCAAGGCCTTATGAATTAATTCATGGTATGGATTGTTTATCTTCATTCCATGCCCAGATTGAATGTTTTAGGTGAAGAGTTCGATGTGTCTGCAGTGACGGGATAAGGTTTTCTTTGGTCAGAGAAAAGGAGACATAGGCAGCACAAAATGAGCTCTTTCATAGGAGGGTGCATCTAATCACTCATGAGTTGGATAGACTTACCCTCGGAATAATAGATGTTGTGAACTTCGAGTTCCTAGCAGTAGTGGCCATGTACCAGGATGTCATTCTTGATGATGTTCCAAGACTACCTCCCCACAGGTAAATATACTTTTTCATCAACTTACACCCCAGGATGACAGTTATTTCCTCATCATCATATCATATGTCTCCTAAAAAGATTTTTGAGATGAGGGTACAGTTGGAGGATTTTCAGAGAAAGGGTTTTGTAAGACCCACCGATTCACCCTGGATGACCCCTGTCTTGTTTTCCAAAAAGGCAGACGGGAGTTTGAGGTTGTACGTTGATTACCAATTCCTGAATCAGGTAACATTGATGAAAAAGTATCCACTGCTGAGGATTTATGACCTCTTAGACCATCTAAGAGGGGCACAATGGTACTCAAAGGTTGACCTTCGATCATGTTGTCACCAGTTATGAGTACAGGACAAGGATATACTGAAGACACCATTCAAATGTTTCTACGGTAACTATGAGTACATAGTGATGCCTTTCAGAATGAAAAACTCCCCCACAGTGTTCATGGGACTGATGAATCAGATCTCCCATCTATATTTAGACCAGTTCGTAGTTGTATTCTTCGATGACATCCTTGTGTACTCGGTGTTAGAGGTGAAGCACGTGAGACCACTACAGATGGTTTTAGACGTACTTGTAGTGCACCGGATTTATGGGAATCTCTTGAAGTGAAAGTTCTAGATTCAATAGGTCCACTTTTTGGGACATGCCATCTCAGCAGATTGTGTAGCTATGGACCCAGCCAAGGTGGAGGTAATGTTAGCATGAGAGACACCTCAGAGCATGAGGGAGGTGTGGAGCATCCTTGTGATGACAAAATATTAGAGGAGATTAATTATTTATTTCTCCTCAATATTAGCACTGATGAAAACCTTGACCAGGAAGGGACAACCCTTCCTATGGAAGGAGAAGTTCCAGACGACTTTTGAGTAATTGAGGTAGAGTTTGACGAGCACCCCAATCTTGAGATTGTCGGAGGAGGGTGTCTAGTACATAGTTTTCTACAATGCAACGGGGACCGGGCTTGGTTGTGTCCTAATGAAATTGTAGGGTTTGATTGCTTATGGTTCATTCCTTCTTAGGCCACATGAGCAGAACTATGCAACCCATGATCTCGAGTTGGAAACCGTAGTCTTTGCATTGATGTTGTGGCGAAAATACCTTATGGGTTAGAGTTTTATCATCTACTCTGACCACAAGAGCCTCAAATACATATTCTCATAGGTGGATATGAATATGAGAGAGATGTGTTGGATAGATTTCATCCATGACTTTGATTTCAGGATCATCTATACTCTTGGGAAGGGGAACGAGGTGTAAGATGGTCTTAATAGAAGGTTGGGCTCGTAGTTGTTGAGTTAGGTGATAGAGTAGTTAGCCCCGTTGCTGCTATTCTTTGTGGACAGTGAGGATGCTACTTACCTTTAGTTGATGGTTGTCACCCCTCCACTCTTACAAATATTTTGGGAGGCATATCTTGGGGATGTCAATTGTGAGGTTTTACATGCCCAGTTATCCATTGTACATGATCTTGATAGATATTCGCAAGGGGGGAGAACATACTTATTTTCAAAGGATGCACTTTTGTACCAGTGGTTTTGTGGGATGAGGTCCTGATGGAGTTTTATACATCCCCTTTGGTGGTACATATGGGAGTGGTAAAGATGTACCAGGATCTCCGATGGTAGTTTTGGTGGTCATGAATGAAGAAGGTAGTATCAGAGTTTGTTTCTTGATGCCTTACATGCCAGTAGGTGAAGGCTGAGCCCCAAGTTCCAGCAGGATTAGCTCACCCCCTAGAAGTTTCTGAGTGGAAGTGTGATGGAATATCGAGGAACTTCATGACAGGATTACCACATACTTCCAAGGGGAGTGATTCTATCTGGGTGATCATTGACCGACTCACCAAGTCATCCCACCTCTTAGCTATTAGGGAGAAGAGTTCCGTAGAGAGCTTGGGATGCCTCTACGTGTAGAATATAGTTCAGATTCATGGAGTCCCTTCGACAATAGTCTCTGATCAAGACACTCGCATAACATCTCGGTTCTGGAAGGGTTTGTAGGAGGCTTTTGGGACTCAGCTACGCTTGAGCACAACATTTCATCCCGAAACCGATGGTCAGATAGCGAGGACCATCCAGGTTATGGAGGATATGTTGTGGGCCTAAATCTTGAACATTGGTCATAGCTGGGAGGATCACCTAACACTGGTGGAGTTTTCACACAACAGAAGCAACCACTCCACCATTATTATGGCACCTTTCAAGGCATTATATAGGAGACCCTTCTGGACTTCACATTTCTGGACTGACCCCAGAGAGTCAGCACTCATGGGTCTAGAGTTGGTCCAAGCTACCACCGAGAAGGTGCATATCATCTAGGAGTGGATGAAGACTACACAGAGCCAATATAAGTCTTATGCTGACAGATGATGGAGACCTCTGGAGTTCAAGGAGGGAGACCACGTCTTTCTTCGAGTATCACCTTGATGAGGGTTGTAGATATTTGGATGGGGTGGCAAGCTATCTCCAAGGATTATTGGACCTTTCCAGATTTTGAGAAGAGTTGGAGAGGTGGTGTACCTCCTAGATCTACCACCATAGTTTCATCGGGTACATGATGTCTTCCACGTGTCACAGCTGAGGAGGTATGTGCATGACCCATCTCACATTATCAGATGGGGTGAGCTGTACATCGAGGATGGAGAGAACTTTGATGAGTACCCAGTGGAGATTGAGGATTGGGAAGAGAGGATCCTTCATAAGAGATCAATTCCCTTTGTGTGCATTTGTTGGTAGCATGAGAATTTATAGGATAGCACGTGGGAACAGGAGGCTCAGATCTATTCCCAGTACCCACGTCTTTTTTAGTTTACTTTGTTTTTTTTTCAGTGATGCAAAGCCCCAAGGTGGGGAGAATGTAATGTCTCAGATTTTCTATGTGATATAGTTTTTAATTATTATATGGAATTATTATGAGACCATAACTTTCAACAGAATGTGATTTCAATGCCCATAGTGCCCAGAAAAAATGTTTGAAATAAATTAAACCATTAAAAAGCATGTGCGACGGGTTTTCCTGAAAATGTGGAATATCTTTTAAATGGGTGCTCGGATAAGAAATATGAGGGCAATTTTGCATTCATATATGTGACTTTGCATTTTGTGGGTTTAAATTGTGATCAGTGCAGGTTAGCTGCGAGAGTTAATTTTTGGACATTTAATAGAAATAAAATAAAATAATAAATTATTTTATTTAAAAGTTTAATTTTTTCGCAGCGTCCTAATTACTCCCTTTTTAAAAACCTTATTATGAAAATTTCGCAAGGTTAGTCTCATAACCCTGCAAAATTGGGGCAGAGACACTTAGAAATTTTGAGGAGAACCCATTGGAAGACGATGACGATGCATCTCAGATCTGACGAGCCTCACCAACGAACGTGACGTAGTGACTTTTCTTCAACTAGATCAAGGTAGGGGTTGTTATTTAAATTCTTCATATTTTTTATTGGATTAAATGATGAAATTGGATCAAACCATGAACATTTTTGATCCTCATATTCATATGTTCATGAAGGAGGGTTTTAATTGGGATGATCTCAGGGACTTAATCCATGTAAGATTAACGTTTTGATTCTACTCCGTTTGATCTTACTAATGGGAGAGGATCAATTCTGTGATGAATGACTATGGAAGTTCATTCCACGGTTTGTTTTTTTGGATTTATTTCCCCTTTACATTCTCTTGTGTTCTTTGCACTCTTCGTGGGGTGAAGAACAATGGAACGTTGCACATCTGTTTTGTGATGCAATGATCCCAAATTATAGATCTAACCATGTGGTGAACTAGAGGATTTGTGAAGGCGATGGCGGTGGATGAATCAACATGGTTCTGGAATGTTCATTCTTTGATCTTTCATTACACGGAAGACTGAAAGCCATATTTGAGGCCGATCGAAGGCCCAAAACTGAAGTAATCGGCCCCATAAGGTCGGGGCAACCTAAACCATGGAGTTTTAGGGAGATCAGATCATCAGAATGAATATTGAAGCATCACCAAGGTGTGGTGAAGAAGGTTCGCAATTCTGTAAAATTATAGAATACACGGCGTGTAATTCTGAGGAACACATCGTGTGGTATCGGTGGCGGAGGCTTGGGTTTCGGGTGTCATATGGGTATCAAACGGCGTGTAACCCTAGTCACATGGCGTATTGGACCTTCCCCAAAGATCAGAATGTATTCAATGATGTAAAAGAACATGGGATGAACTACACAACTTTGAAGACATGACATATAGACCCTATGCGGCATGGCAGAGGAAATTACGCAGGACACGATGTGAATCTCAGGCGACACACGGACATGGGATAAGGCCATGTATGGGCACACGACCACATACATGGAGCCGACCCCAGTTACATGGACACGACATGTGATCTGTACTACAAATCATGTACTGACATTCCTACATGACCAGCCTTGCAACATGGGTCGTTATACACAGGCAGTACCCTGGGTCAGAAGACAAGGTGTGTAATACTTCTACACACCGTGTAATTTTTAGTACATGGCTTGATCTACTTTTCCACCATATCTTGGACATGTTTCTTTTGGGTTAGTGGCCCTTTTTTTGTTCCCTTAAAGGCCAGGTATTGTTTCCTACTATAAGAGTATGATCCCTTAAACAGGACATTCCGAGGTAGAGTCAGGTATCCCTTCGAGAGGCCTAGAGCGAGATCCAATATCCATTATTCACCCTAGGTGGAGTCAGGTATCGACATGACCACTTCCACATGGCGCCCATCCTCTACCTATCAAGTGAATTCTGGATGAGTTGTGGTATCTTCTGAGGCCCTCGCAGTGATCCTCATCTATGTATCGTGATCTTTCACACTCATGAGTGTGTTCTCCCAGAATGAGTGTATCTATCTATCGTGACCTTTCCCGATAGATAGTACTTCTCAGAAAAACGTCATTAGATCTATCAGGCTCATGGATTAAGTTCTCCCAAATGAGTTCCTCATGGAATATTCAAACTGAATCCCTGGTGGGGGTATGTTTTTTCGTGACTTCTCCCTGGATTATGGATTTTGGATTTGAGTATATCTGGATTGTATTCTCCAATTATATGTTCATTGTAAATATATTATGTCGATCTAACTGTGCCTTTTTTGTGTATTTCATTGTTGTTTTTGGGGTCCTATATAAAGTATTGTTATACTCAACCCTGCATTGGCTTTGACCACATGTGTTGTGTCTTCTGAAAATGAGAATCCTTTTGACAGAGACCAGGGTGGACCGGGACATGATCATGTTTTTTGAGTTCCCTACAGGATGAGGTTATCCTACGCCTACGAGCAACAGTCCTAGTACCATTTTGTGTTTACAGGCTATACTTTATAACTTTCTGACTCTTATTTTTGTTGGGGTTGTATTCTGGCCCAGTTTACAATCAATGCTATACTTTTAGTCGTACTCTGTTGGTTGGATTTAGTTGTATGGATGCATTTTGTTCCCATGAGGTTTTTTTATTTTAGCATTGTGGGCTTTGGGAGTCATGGTGCAGGCCCCACCAGGACTGGTCGTGACAGGCTGTGAATGTAAAATATCTTAATTGATTTATTTCATCTCATTTTTTGAATATAAATATTTTAAATGACATAATTAATTTACAAAATTACAAATGACATTAAATTTTAAGGGAAAAAATGAAATTAAGAAAAGACGCATCTCTTTATTAATGATTCAATGGAGATATTTTAAAACAAAACTGAAAAAATAATGTTTTTGGGATGAAAATGTATGAAAACACATGCCTTAAGTATCAGTTTATAGAAGCAGATACATGGGAAAAAAATTTGACAGTCGACATGAAGAACAATTTTAGGTACGATAAGTATTTTTTATTGTAAAATTTATTATATATTTATATAATTAATTATTAGTTTATTTTTATATAATAGGACTCAGGGTGATCTCATCAAGAGATACAGTTGAAAAATATATACCCTCATACTTTATCACATTAAGGGTATCCATTATTGTAGTAGAAAATTATTGAAGAAAAAATTGATACATTAAGAGTTAGGGCTAGTGGTGGTCTAGAAGAGGTCTAGTTTGGTCCTCCATCTCCCCCCACTAACCATGAAAAATGGGTAAGATTGAGAATAAATAAAAATGAACTATATATTATAGAAAAATATAATTAATTAGCTAAAATAATTTTAAGTAAATATTTTTTTAATCTTTAATTGATGTTTATATTTTTTAAGTTAAAAACATTGATATAAAAAATTCTTTTAATAACTCAGGATGGTCATCAAGATAAAGAGATCCAAAGAAATTTTATCCTTGAGGATAGGATGTATATCCTAGATATGGCTTTAGAAAATCAAAAACACATAGGCCAAGTAACAATATATCAGGTGGGTGTTAGTATTGGAAAAGTTTTTGGTAAATATAGTCAGCAGTCAAGAGATCCATAATTGGATTCCTTAAAAGTTGAGAAGAAAAAATTGAAATAGTCCATGTGTTATCAAATTAAATCAGTTGTGAAAGAAATGTTTGAACAAATAATGAGACAATCACAAATTGCTCAGTCTGGTCAGCATGCCTAGTCTTTTCCGCATTCACAGTCAGATGTGCAGCATGTAAAAACTACCCAGCTGGCCCAGCTGGACCAACATGTCCAGTATCTTCAGCCTTTAAAGATGGATGTGCAACATGTATAGACTGCCCAGTGGCCCAACCTTCCCATCCAGACTCCCTAGATCTTCCACCTCCTCGATTAGACCCAAAATTATATTGTGAGTGGTATGTTGGAGATACTCATGTACGTATTGTAGCCTACAGAGTTGTATATATGTTTGGTGATTCTTTTCATCACCATCCTTTTCAGTTATTTCAGAGTGTCTATGACTAATATTATTTAACCTAATTGTTTATTATCATTTCCTACTGAGGAGCTTACCATATATGGGTATTGTGTATGTCACTTTTTATTTTGGCTGGCTAACCTTCTACATTATCATTCATACAAGGTATTAATTATTTTTAAATATTAATTACATTTAATTGAAAATTAATTATAATGTTTTTTGAAATTTAATTTTTTATAGGATTATGTAAAATAAAAATAAATGATACTAAGGAAACAAATTCTGATGGTTTAGGAATTAATAGCTTCAGATTCTTCTTTTTGTGATGGGATAAATAGATTATCCCACATTGTTTCTTCGTTGGATATTTTTTTTTGAGTTTCATAATATTTCTTAAATATGTGGAAGAAAATATCCAGTGATAATATTAAAAAATATATATCATTGATTTGATTCAGTTTTAAGAGCAAATCTTGACTTTTTTCCAGTTATTTCCTTTGTAAGTAAATTTATGTTTATGTATTTAGTTATATTAGTAAAGATGATTTTTAGTGACCTACTAAATGCAGTATTTATTTAGGTATCTACGCACTCTTATAAGTTAAAATGAGACCACTTAATTTTATGGTCTTATAGATGTTACATTCATTTTAATAGATGCGTAATATGTGACACATCCTGGAAAAATTAAATTTATATCTGAGATACTATCAAAGATAGAGATTGGATGTTGGTTTTTTTACATTCCTTGATGGGTAATAACATTAATATAATCATGAACTAATATTTTTTATAATTTCATTAATTTTTGACATTTTATATTGTAGAGGTCATTGGATGTTAGGAATATTCTTCCCAATGGAATGCATGTTATACTAGTTTTTCTCTTTATTAGGTGGTGTTTATAAATCTTTTAACACCTTGTTAAACAAGTAAGATATCTTCCTTTTTATAAGTTCATTACATGTATTTTTTATTTTTTAAAATGTTTTATTAGTTGATATAAATGAAAATTCAGGTCATGGAAAAGGTTTAACAAAAATAAGTTGAAGATAATTAAGACAAACTCAATCATATATTTTGAAAGTAGCGGAAAATATTGTAATTTTTCAAAATATTTAGAATTTTGATATATATATATATATATATTGGTTTTTAATATCATGTTAATGTTTTTTTAAACTCATTTTCATCATCAAAAATTAATCATGGAATGTGATTATTATGTCTTATGATTCATGTATGAGATAATCACAACATGAGTTTTTACTAAATTTGATAATGTTAGTTATATTGATTATTTTATATTTTATGTCATAGTATTCTATATTTTAATTTCATTGCTATTATATATTTTCAATGATGCTAATAAACATACAAAAGATTAGATGACCCATCTTCGATCTTTGTTTGTGAACTATTTGATATGTTTCTTTGGGAATTAAATTATCAGGTATGTATCTTTTATTGTTTATTATTAATATTACATTTTCCTATTAAAGTGTTTAAAAATTAATTCTTTTTTTATAATAGGTGTTTGATCCTAATGATCTCAATAGATTCTTCAACATTCATGGTATAATATTTTATAAAGTATTATGTATGTTATATTTGATTCTAGTTTAAAATATAATTATTTACATAATTTTATTATAATCATGTTTTTAAATTATGGTTGTTTTTATAAATTTTGAGAAAAATTATGCGTTGAATTGTAATTTGATTATATGTTATTATTTGATGCTGATTATTCAAAAAATTTGATTTAAATTGAAAATTAGTTGAATGGTCATGAAGTTTATGGAAATGTATTTATTTGGTTGAAAATGAAAAATACATTTTTAACATTATATTTATGATAATTTTATTTTTAGGGAATGTTTGGCACACCAAATATATGTATTTATCTTGTGATGCTTTGTGTTCTAATGAAAGAACCATTCCTTTGAATTCTTGATGACTCAAGTGATGGTTAGTAATTCTGGAGGCTATGTCAAGGTTAGTATGAGTATTTGTTTATTGAGTTATTAGTTATGGTTTGTGGAATTTGAATGGTTAGTGACATTTGAATGGTTTGATTTAGATTGTATGATGGGAATTTTGGTCATTTTTTTGATTTATATATGATTTTTTTTGTGTTCTTATAGATTTTAGTTTGTAGGATTTGATAGAATTAATTTGTTTTTTTTAAATATTATATGTTTCAATGTCAGTTATTTTAATAACCGAAATTGAAACTGTTTTTGGCTTTGGTTTTATATATAAACCGAAACTGAATCAAATATATAAAATTTTCAGAATCGTTTATTTTATAAAAATGATGCTGAAGATCCCACATGAAAATATTCAGCATCAGTTTTAGTGTTAGCTGATGCCAGAAGCCTCACTTTGGTGTTAGTTTTTATTAAAACCGACACCAAAATCCACATCAAACAAGTTATTCAGTGTCCGTTTTAATAAAAACCGACACCAAATACTGAAAACATCAAACTTTTGGTTTAAAACCAATTCCAAAATGTAAAAAAACTTATTGTTTAATACCAAATTTCTACTAGTGTTATTGGTTGAGGATCCATTGGAAATCGATATTACACTAGAGTGCCAACAAATTATATGTTTTGGGATCCAAGGTTACATTCATTGGATGACAAATTGTGAGGTCAATGCATGATATTAATTTAGATTTTGGAATAGAATTATGGGTTTTTATAAGATGTATTTAGTGATATAATTCTTTATCATGAGCCAACATAACATCTGTTAGATTATGTATAGATGTTACATTAGTAAAAAAATCATAGCATCACATTTGATATGAGATATGCTTTCATATTCCTTCAACCATATTCACTTATTTATCATCAAAACACACAATTTATGTTATATTTATGTAAATAAATCACAATTTATCATTTTAATCATTAAAATCCCAATTTTATGCCATTTTCACATTAAGATCAAAAACAAAATATGTTATTATTTTCTATATTTAATATAATATGTTATTTATTTAAATTAAAATTTCATAATAAAAATATATATATATTGATGAATTGGTTTGATTTCATGAGTATCGGTTTAACTTACAATAGTGTCAATTATACTCTATTATTAGAATAATGTTTCTAGATAATCCATTATATTATGAATAAGAAAGTGAGAGTCTCTTTGGAATACAAGGTATTGGGGTTTGTACAATCAAATATTCACCTTAGAATGTCGATCTTAGTGATTAGTTATGCATGATCATATATTGATGTTATGTGGGACATATCGCTTGATGGGTTTTGGAATTATCTTTAATATGAAAGATGTGTTATAAAGGTCATATTATTCTTTGGGTTATGTCAAATGATGATTAGTAATGAATAGTGATTTCCTGATTTTCCTTACTGGTATAAAGTTAGGATAATCTTTGATGGGTGTTTAATTCCATGATACTTTCACATGGAAGAGTATCTTTACATGTTCCTATCTTCAATAAGGTATTTTAAGGATTCTCATTTTCCTAATTGATTAGATATAGTTTATAGTATTTTTATGAGACGTAAGGATTTATCACACTTGTTTTGTGATTTTCTATGGTACATCCCAAGGAAAGGTGTGAGGAACCTTGATGTAATTAGGTAATTACTAATTGTGGTATCATTATGATGCTTTAGGTTATTCTAGTTGAGTAGAGTTTCTCTAAAGATATTCAAGTATGGATTGCCTAGAGAAAATCAGTGGGCAATGGTGTGACCAAAGAGAGAAAGATTAGATATACATAGTGTGGTTCTAAAATTACTATGTGTTCATGAGGATTATGATTAAAAAGAACTTTCAAATCATGTGGGTGATGATCTTTGACCTTTTGATGCATGGAGAATGAGTTAAGGTAACTTTGGGTTTTGTAGAATTCAAATTTCCTGAGTATTTCATCATGGCTATTAAGGAATCAAGAGAGTACCTTAATAGGAATGAATTTGGAACCAATGGAATAATTCATTTCTATCATGAATAAGTATAATTTGAATCAATTTAAAATGAAAGAGTCACATGGAAATGACAAGGGTCACTAATGTTTAGGTATATCCATCAAGACAATGGTTCATGGCAACAGATCATTGATGAAATATGGAAATTGGAAGAGTATGGCGTGATGATTTCATAAACCCTAAAGTGAGACTCCGAGGATAGATCTATCAAAATATAATAAGTAAGAATCATTTGTATCAGTGATTGAAAGGTGATGGAATTTTAGTAGGTTGGTTCTCATTGGTCACAGATATGGGGAGTATTATAGTGAGATGAACACCATTGATTGATATGAATATTGTAATTTTAATAAGTGAATAATTATGAACATAGATGGTGGAATATTCTACCCAACCTAGATGTGGTTGAGGTTTCATGTTAGTATATGCATTCAAGTTACTGAATATGTTTTATGAGATTAAGGTACCTCTATTTGGGTATCAAATAATAATAAATATGTAGAGAATTATTTTTTTAATTGATTACTGTTAGTTGTGGAATAATAGTTTGGTATAATTATTTGGTGTAAATTTAGGATGTGTACTAGTGTGGAAATAGTTTCTAAGAAACATCAATACTTATAGAATGTGTGAGGATCTATTTAATAGAGAAAGGATTCAAGAATTGGATTATGTCTCAATAATGGAATTTTGGTTTCAAGGTTTAGATGATTTAGAAATGATTTAGTGCAACACTATCTAATAAAAATTCTATTTTTGTCCAAAAACATCCATCATGGATTATAAATTTGGTAAATTATAAAATTTTGAATGAATTTGGGATTGTTACATCATTTTAAGCTGTTAAATTTATTTTACACTATGATGTATAGTCCATTGTGCTTTTAGAGGTATCCTAAGAAGTGAGTAATTGATTGGAATGTTTAAAAAATACTATTAATAATGAGGAATGAATTGATTTAAGTGAAAAATTTAGTAAATAATCAGTGTATATTATGGACCAAAACAAGATTGTTTTAATTTTTTTATAGATTAACTTGTTTGAGTGTGGTGAACTTGTGACCATAGCCAATTGGATGTGTGATAATAGAACCATGAATTATATCATGGGGACTGGGGAGGTTTGTAGAAGATGTGTGAGTATACATATCAGGTATGACACATTTTATGGTAGGGAATTTTTAATGACCCAAACCAATATGAGTTTGTTTAGTTGAATAATGTTAAGTTTTTATGAGAGAGGAAATAGGGATATTTTGAATTATTGAATTCTAATTGGGAATTGAAACATATGGATTAGTTTAAAATAATAAAATGTAATTTTATTAAAATGAAATATCTATTAGAATATTATGTAAGTAAAAAGTTTAGTGTAACATAAATTAGGTGGGCGAGAAAAGGGAGATATTGAAACCCAGGGTAAAGCCAACAAAATTTCTTCTGGAAACCTTATGATGTTATAGTGGGTTAGGTAGTAGAACTGAACAACTTCCATTTCCACCTAGATTAAAATATAATAACACTATATTTTCGATGGGGAAACTAAAACCCTATAAAATTTTGGGGTGGGAAGTTTATTTGGGAGTTTTATTTAAAAACCCCTTCTGGATTTGGGTTCTCTAGTAGTCGTGTGAGGGCTATGGGCTCCTCTTTTCCACCTTCTTCCTTCATAATTTTCCTCCATTGACCCCTAATTATTCTAACTCATTATTTCATAAATTTATGTTATGTTTCAATCATCCTTTTCTCCCCCTATCAATTTTTTATTCGTCCTTTAATTTCAGCATCTTAAGATAGGTATTTTAAGTGAAATTCTACAAGACCATAGTAGAATTTCATTGATATTATGGGTATTTGGTGAGAGATTGATAGAGAGACCTTATGGTTGAAAAAACACGGTTTCATATAGTGTCATCATAGTTAATTCATTACTTTTAAATATTCATATATTTTTAATAAATTAAAAAAAAATTGGTTGATGAATTGGAGTCGGATTTTGGGGATATTATTAGAAGTGGTCCCATGGATGTTTCTAGAGTGGACAACGCCCATTTTCTTGAGGTTTTTTTTATTTTTGCACCACCTAGAGGGTTATTTAAAAATTGCATCAAAAAACATACTTGAATAAGTTAATATAAATTATTTATAACTAATCAAATTTGTGATTTAATAGAGTTAGAACCTGATGAATGATGATGATAACTTATACAACTTATATGATATGGGATTCATTATATTGGATTCATAATAAAAATAATCAATCCATAATTTTGGTGTGTGGTCCTAAGTTATTATCATTAGTTTATATGTGTTCATGTTCCATTATATATATTTTTCAGTGTGTTTGTTCATATGATCCTAATGAAGTCTAAATGTGCTTATGGATATTTCTATATTCAAGTAAAGGGTATTATGAACAAGAGATATCCTTTGGGTGTTATTATTTGTTTCCATGATTTCATATGGATATCATTAAAATTGAAAATGTTATATAATTGTGAAATGGGAAATAAAAATCATGTAACATATTATGAAACGATTGAGTGGACCTTTTAATATTACCTTTAGTATCCCTTGATGATGGAACAATCATTTATATAGAAGGATACTATGGGGTTAGCCTTATTTTATAACTTTGGTATTATTAGTAAATCATGTATCTTTTTTCATTATGATAGTGACAAAAAAATAATCTCTCATGTATAAAACGGTCTCGGATATGTGATTCCATATATTTGTGGTTGATAGAGATAAATTGTTTTGATGGCCAATTAATTATATGGCTTGTTATGGAATAAGATGTTTTTACAACACAAACTTGGACATGGGAAAATGATTTGGATTTTATAGTAATTCATTCTCATGATATGTTATATGGTGTTTGTTGATATGATATGTCAATCCATATTTTGGTCTGTTATATATTGTACTTTTGATAGGATATATCAATCAATGTTTCAAATATGTTATGTGTTATTCTTTGATATGATATGAAAATCCTCATCATGATTTTTTTTATGGTATTAGATGTTATTCCAATCCACTTAAACATAGAAGTGATATGGAATTATATGTTGATCCATTACTTTTTCATAGTTATGAGATTTTATGTTGTGTTAATATATTCATTGACATTAGATATCAGAATGGATATTATGACAATTAACCCTAGAATAGAAGCGATATATGATGCTATATCAATCCATTTTTTGTCCTAATTATGTGATAGGATTACATTATTATCCATTAATTGAATTTGATCTTCTATTTAACAATATAAAAAACTAACTTATAGGAAATTACTTTTATGTGGGGTTAACCATAATGTTAACTAAATTTTTATACTTTTTGTTTATGTGAGGGTTAAATGTTATGCTAACCTACTTAGAAGTGAGACCTGGCTATGCAATTTTTGGAAGATGTTATTCTTTCCAACTATAATATTATGATATGTTCATAATCAATATCAACATAGTCTAAAATAGTTATAGTTACTCAGTAGGTGGCTTGTTTAGAAGCCAGTGTAGTGATAAGTATTTATTATTATTATTTTTAATTAAAATATCATAGTGTATATGTAATGATATATTATGGATTTATTTATAATCACAATTGGTTCTATACAATTGAGTCTTATACTCACCTAAAACATACACCAAGGTAAATTTTTTTGTTTTATGGTTGTAAAATTGGTTAAGGCATGAACCCTAGTACAATAGAGTGGGATGCTATGCCTCAGAGTAGATTTGGATACAAGTCTAAGGCAATATAGAGGAGTAGTGGTTAGGATTTCTTATCATTTTACCATTAATTATGTCTTATAATATTGATGTTCATCCCATTAGGATATGTTTCTTTTATTTATGACAATGTGTATTGCAAGAGTTTCATCTAAAATATCATAGTGATGTTATTTATTTATGGTACAGTTTTCGTTGTAATTTCAAACGAGTACTGTAATGTGATTTATTAATTACATACTTGTTGTTTATTTATTTTTTAATTGATAATATTGATGATATAGTCTCCACTGTTAGTCCCACGTTGTAAGATGATAGAAATTCTGTAAGGGATGAATTGATTTAATTTAAAAACATAAAGATAAAAAGATGAAAATAAAAAAATAAGAGATATTGTTATAATAGTTTGGATAGAAAGGATTCTAAATATACAATTAATACCCCTATACACTTTGAGAGGTATGATATCCACTAAGATACTTGAATTATGAATGGGAGTCACGAACATATTAGAACCTACATTTTATAGTGTAATAAAACACATGAAAAAGACCGAATTTTAAAGGGGAATCACAACCTAGTTAAAACATGTACCTTTAATGGAGAAATAACCAATAAAAACATTATTTTTGAGTAAAAAGAAAAAAAACAATATAAAATTATAGATTAGTAGAATATGTAATAAAATATAGTACAAAACTCAAAAAACTAGTCAATGAAAGATGAGGATGAACTATTATAGTGGATTGATATTCCTTGATCAATGAATTAGTATGATGAAGCAATTTCAAATATTGAAATAGAAATAAAATAAGGATAAAAAATTTATTTTTTTCTCACTTAAATATCATTTTACTTGTTTTCCTTTTTCATATCACATCTTCACATAATATTATGTACCAATACATATAGTATCATGCATTACTATATCTCTTTTTTTCATGTTGATTATATTTTCTTAATATAATATTTTTCAATAGCTACATGGTCTATAACAGTTAGAATAATTTAATCATAAAATAATAATAAAATCTTAATTTTCTCTACGATTATAGAAACTAATAATTTATCAGAAAAACATAGTTAAATTAAAAAAATATTATCCTCAAAATGATAAACTAATTTAGAGTTAACCAATCCTTTATAATAATTTTGAGATTTTTGAGAATCTTTGAAATAATATCTATAACAATAGAACATTGAATATTTTTAATAATCATAAAATATCATTATTTAAAAATTATGAATTTTGAATATGACTTCTAGAAATATACAGGAAACTTATTAAAGATACATTCACTTCAATGCATCCAGATGATGGGACTTATCGTAGTGTTTTGATATGAAACATGATCTCAAAAAAATCAAGCATATTCTCATGCATAGATTTTAGCTTAAAAACATCAGTATAGTACAATGACCATCTTCATAGTATTATTAAAAACATAATAATACGTTAATTTAAATTTAGTTTCATGATGCATCCTGATATGTTGTTTCCATAATATTATAATCGCTTGTTTCATCCTGATGATGTGTTAGTTTCATTGTGATCTCGAAATTCATTAGATAAATATTTCACCATTAATCCTATAACATAATAAGTCCTATAACAAACACTATAAAAAAATAACATCATTATATTTAAATTATAATTTAAGAATTTTTTAACCAATAAAATCAAACCCTTATAATATGTAGTGGATTAAAATAAGAAACTAATGAAGAAATAGGGTCCCATAATTCCAATTATTTTAGTATAAATTTATAAACTAATTTAATTAATTTATTATATTTTTTTGTCTTATAAACATAATGTTTCACTCAATAGAGAATTATTTTAACACTATAGTATAAGAAATTTTCTTCATATATTATTCTCCTAAACACTTAATATAGAGTTCCAAATTAATAGAACATTCATCATGATATAAAAATTTCAATATTTAGATCAAAAATAAAATAAACAGATATCATAATCTCAATCATAGATTGTAAGAGTAATTTTCTATAAAACGAAATAGTAACTTTCATCTTATGTTATTAGTCAAATTTTAAAATCCATATAAATTATAAGAGTAATTACTAATATCAATAGTAAATAATCCAAAAATAAGAGTAATATGAAAACCATAATTTTCATATAAAAACTGTAGGATTTATTTGATATTATAAAAGGGCAAATTAAAATTGTGTAAGGTAAAGGTGCTTAGAAAATTTTCTATCGTTTTCAAATAATATGATTCCATTTTGTATGATTTTGTGATTTCATAATAATTATCTTCACTTCATAAGATTTTACTACATTTTTTAACACTTATGATTTTATGAAAACCTAAATTTTGAGTATTCAATATTTCATATGACTTTTATTTTGTAAGACTCTATCCTTTTCTAAAAATCCAACTATAAGCTCTCGTAAGACTTTTCAAATTGGTATATTTTTAATATTCTTAATTTTGTAGTAACTTTCATTAGAAACTTATTAACACAAATAAGTGATAACAAAAAACTAATAAAAATAATAATGAATAATAAAATAATAATGAATAATAAAAATAACAAATGATTATGAAAAAAACATTCTACAAGATGTGAAACCATCATCACAATGTGAGGGATCTAATTAGGGATGTAATTATAAAAACATAAACAATAAAAGAAAATGAGTTCCTTAACATTCTTAAAATAAAGATAAAAAGATTCTAAAAATCATTAAAATAAATATATATATCCACTTAAGATTATATCCTTTTTTATAATTTAAAAAAACAAACTTCTCTCCCCCTATCTACAAAGATGAAAAATACAAGAAAGAAAGGGTATTTAAAAATTCAAAATAATATAATTAACGTGAGAAAATAGTTAACACATGATTTATATAGAACTAAAATTATTGAAAATAATATAATAATTTAAATAAATAAATACAACAAATTATGCTCCCATAAATTTATTCTTAATTCCATTAAAAGATAACATGGTGAAAGATTTAAGTAGAGAATCATATCCTATATATAATCTCATAATCCATGAAACAAATTAATAAAATTAAGTATAAAATATATAAATAAATTACATTATAATTCCTAAACTAGTAAAATAACTTAATGATTCCATCATGAAAATATCATACTTAATAATTAAAAATTTAGAAACATCAAATGGTTTAGTTAAAATATTGCATAATTTATCTTCTATAGGAATAAATTCTAGACCAATATTGACTTTCTATACATGATCACTAATAGACTCATATCTCACATAAATATTATTACTTTTGGTATGTTATAAAGGGTTTTATAAAAGATATATAATAGATTAATTTTCACACACAATTTTCATTATTTTATAATGAATATCAAATTCTTATAATATCAATCAAATCATTAATGTTTGAGCACAATAAATCATTACATACATATACCCATATTTAGTCTTTCATAAGGATATCGATACTTCCTTCTTCTAACACCATGATACCAAACATTTACTTAGAAAATGACACATGCCACTAGTTATTTTTCTATCTATCTTTCGTCCTCTAATGTCATAATTAGAATATCACAATAATTAAAAATAATTTTTAGCTAGATATAACAATTAAAGGTTTAAATAACCTTTCATATACAAAAGAATTATATTATCATTAATAAAATTAATTTTATTAATGTTACCCTAAAATATTTCATGCATGCTTACTATAAACCCCGAATCAAATATTCTATAATTCAAATAAAGAATATTTCAAATCATAACTCTATAAATAATTTTATAAACTAATTTTCTAATAGATACTTCATCAAATATATAATTTCAATGCATCGGTGTATTTATTCTTTTAAATGAATCAAGGAAAATAATCAACATTAATTATTTATCAAACATGTAGTTCATAGATCTTATATGAACACTGAGTGTGGGAGGGTGTGAATCAATGATCCTATTTTTTTTTATGAATTTGTATTCTTAATTAAGTCATCATAGTGGATTAAGGAATCAATAAAATCTTGTTATTAATCATACTTACTGAAATATTTATTATGTAAAAGGCACTAAACACATGGATTTATAAGGTATGGTCTCAATTTGAGCTTACTCATCGATGAAATAAATTAAGAATATCAGTTATATATTATTCAAATATTAACCTAAGTTGTTATAATGGCATAGTCTAACACCATACTTCCATGAAATTAGGCCATGATTTATGTACTCACATCAAAAGACATTTATAATTATTAATATAGTTACCAGAATCCAAATGTTTCTTGAATCTATCTCATATAGGTCATCCCTCCCAGTTGGTATTGATGACCTTGTATAATCATTGATCTACATGTCCTTATACTACCCCCTTTGAACATGTCCTTGATATAGATAACTTCTTATTGAAGAATTTTGACCTTTTCCTTACTAAGTATTCATTTCTTATTCTCCTAGATCGTCCAACATTGATCAAACTCAATATAATAATGAATCAAAATAGATTTTATTCTTTTTTTAGTATATTTTTATGATATATGAATATCATATTAATTATTTTTCCTCCTTAAATATATAGACTCATCTAGATTAATCATAACTTATCCTTGTTTTACTATATATATTTTTCTTCATAATATCAAAATCATCAATGTATTCACTCAATTATAAACACCTTCTTATTCACCTCCAATAAGTATATATTTATTGTAATCATGTGAAAATTATTTCTATATGATTTTTATAAACTATATGGTTATAGGTAGTGAGATAATATCATTTTTTAACTAGAAGTGGAGTACAAGAAAATTGAAAATTGTTATGATATATTTCTTATGGGATTAAAATAAATCCAGCAATGTCACTAGGATTTATATTAATGAATGGAAAATTCAATAGATAATGGTGTATTTGGATTACATAAAGTTTAGAAAACCATGTGATCCATGAAATAATGGTTTGAATGGGAATTTTTTAATTGAATTCATTTGGGAAAAGTTCATTAAATAATGTTTTTGGGAATAATAAAGGGTGTGGAATGTAAAAAATAGGATACTTTCAAGCATGATGTGGTTTATGATCAATAAAATAGAGGATATAATTGGTGATTTTTGATGGATAGTGGGTCGTAAAGATATTGAATTATGGAAGGTGAACTGGATATGAGAAACCCGACACTTTCCATGATGCATATCTCCAACCATATCGTTTAGGGAGGTTAGCTTATATATGACTTGCCTAGAATCCATTCTAAATCATGAAAAAAGTATATTTATGATTGAATTAGTCTAGTTAATGAACTTAATAGGATTATTTTTGTAGGTTCTAACATGGAATGTTCTGTGGTTGAGAATTCCAAATAATAATTCACAATAAAAACAACATGGTTGATTTGTCTTTGTTGTTTTTATACAAGTAGATTCTAGGTAAGATGAATTTTATATCATAGAGAATGAGAAATAATGATATAATGACATATGAGAATTTTTAGAGAAGAGGTGTGGTTATGTATTCACAATGCCAATGTTTTATAAATCCAAAATAAGAGACAATGTGACATGTATTTTTCTAGGTGAGTGGGAATAGGGGACCTAGGATTTCATATGACATTGAATGAATTTAAGAAAAATATAGATTATGTATAGGATATGATTGAGGCCTGGTTCCAAGGATCAAGATATCAAGGTATGGAGGTTGGGGTTTGTTTAATGGTGTTTTTAGCTATGAGATGGATTGTTTGGGAAGCTATAAATTAGGAAATAAAAGATACATGGTACATCACAATCTATTTCTAGGACCTGGTGAAGCTTTTAGTGGTGAATCTGGGGGATTGAATAATGGTGAAATACCTTCTTCCCTTCTCAAAATGTGTATTGTAGGTTTTTTCAAGCACATGGAAACTCGACGTGGTAACTTGGGTAGGTGGGTAAGATAGAAACCTCCCAAACCAGGGTTAAAATTGAATGTCGATAGATTATTTCTTGAAGAGGATATGAGATCAGTATTCTGGTGAGAGATAATAGGGGTTCAATGATTTTAGGGTTTTGATCCTTTTTTGTTGTACGTAATTCCATTGGTGCGGAGGCTAATGCCTTGGAAACTAGTCTCACTCTTTGAAAGTATTTCAATCTCCAAATTGTAGAAGTGGAATTGAATTCTTCTATATTTTTCATCTCTCTCAAAGAGATGGATGAGTTACCTTAGGAATAGGTTTATATTATCAGGTACTAATGAACTTATATCAATTAAAATATTTGTGTTAACAATACCTTGGGAGAAGGAAATTTCACTGCTGATGTGTTATCTATAAAATGGATTCTAGGATATATATTGATTATTTACACCGTTTTGGGGTCCTTACCTAATGATTTTAAGTTAATTATTAGGAATTATTCACTCAGAATTAATTAATTTCATCCACCAATTGTATAGGCGGCCTTTTATTTTTGTTTCTTATATGATCTTCCTCTATAAAAAGATAATTTTAAGTAAATATTATTAAAACATTGGTTTTTTCTTATTTGAGATACTCTAAAAAATATGATTCTTTATATCATTATAAATATCTCCATCCACATATACAAGGGACTATAATGTTGAACATACTTATTAATGTTTATAAATCACCTGTACATTCTTATCCTTGATACCATAAATCATTAAAATACTTATGATGTCATATGCATAAATACATATGATGAAAATTCATACGATTATCATAAACATATGATCCAATCACAAATCACCAAAATTATTTGAATGACATTGGGGAATCTCAAAACACATATCATAAAAGGACTATGTGGTGTTCTATGCCATTTTTTCTCAAACATTCACCATATCCTTTAGTACAATGTGGTTTTCATTTATTTATCCTTATAAATCAAAAACATGATATTCATATTGTGAAATATTATTATTTTAATCATACCTTGGATCAAAAATATTTCCCCATAATTTTTTATATTTAATCTATAAATATCAATCTTATATGATATTATATAATTCAATTATTCATCATAAATAAATCATGTAAACTCTTTTTACCTTTATTCAACTTCAAAAAACATTTACACATCTCAACATACATTTCTGTATCTTCCAAAGTACCCTTAAATAGCATTCAAAACATTCTCGTTTTTCGTATTTAGTTTTTGGTTCATTTGAGTTACCATGATATAGTGCTTGAACTACCTTTATGCGGGTATTGTAACCTCATTATGAATCGAAAACATCCTAGAATTACTTTTAAATATCCTTAAGTATTTCAATCGCAGCATAACATAGATCATTGATATATAAGTGAACTTCATACAACGTTACTCTAGCATTTAAAAAGGTAGTGAAACCTACATATTACATTTACATAGTAAGGATTTTATCATTACATACTTATTGATATATCCAATTACCATTATATAAGTTCTATAATTTAATGTCTAAATTTACATAGGAAATAATTTAAACTCAAAATGACTCCAATATATACTCAATCACTCATTAAGCCTTACTAATTTCTTAAAAAAAATTATACAATGGTTCGTCACAAATAAAAACTAATTTTAATTGAAAAATAGTGAAATAATATTCATAATTAATGTATGGAACTTTGAGGTGGTCCTGCTAAATTCTTCAAGAAGAAGCACATAGTCTCCCTTCCATTTATTTTTTAATATCACTAAAACCCTCTATGAAATATCATACCCATATTAACAGGTTATTACATATTCATAATTAATAAAAAATATAATCATTTATGGTCACTTCAATCTCACCATTTGAAATTTTTTTAAATACCACCACACATATATACCTTCAATATGTGTTCTTATTTCTTTCTCCCCCTTATTTAAAATCAAATGTGAAAGGAATTATTTGGTTTTTCCACACTTATTTTATCATTATTATCCATTGTGAAAAACAAATTCCATAGAGGCTTCAACTCCATCTTTAAATATCTATTTCAACTTGATTAACTTGTGAGAGAGAGAGATGAATCAACATAGTTTCTTATCTTTGATCCTATATATAGCTAAATCTATGTATATATGGTCTAACCTGATATAGAAAAAAAATTATGAATAACTATGATGATCAAATCTGTCAACAAGTTCAATGCATGTGACCCCATTCTCAATTTTTTTTTTTATTCAAATAAACTTATCATGTAATGATTTTTACAATGAATACAGATCAGAAACACATTATATGTTTCAATTGTATGTTATAAAACTCCCCCTTTATCTTACCAAACACAAAAACTAACACCCCCATTAGAAATACATTTTTCATAGACAAACCCATGGTATAAGTATGATTAAAATACCTTATTCTTCTATTTTACAAGGATTTCCATAAAATTATAGATTTTATAACTTAAATCACCTTGAAACCCTTTAGTAATGAATTATCCTTTTAAATGTATGCACTCACTTATCCTTTATAATGATATTAATGTTATTCACGGACGGATAACATATTTTTCTATCTAGTTTTGAAGGCCTCATCATTATACCCCTTTATTTGATTTTGTTTAATTCCCTACAAGTTAGTATAAAGAAAATAAAATGAATAAGTAAGGGTACATTACTCTTTAATTAGACTATGAAGGTTAGGAGTTGTCTCTCAATTGGTATCTTTCATACCCAACTTCGTCATTGGGAATTCTCTTAAAGCTTATTTTCCAAATTCTCTTATTACTTAACTTTGTAAATAACAGGATGGTCTCCCTCATCTCAAAAAGCTTCTTATATGGGACTTATTTAATTGAATGAGAAAAAAAGCACATGAATCCTCATGTACTAGATTATTCTTGTCAATATTTTCTTTTTGACCATGTCGTAATGTCAAACTTTCCTTTTCAACATGGCCAATAGCCTTACATCAACCACGCATATTTGAATGTCAATCTATTTTGATTATATTTATTCCTAATTTTGAATGAACCCGATATCCCTTGACATGGGAGTAACCTTTTCAGATCCTTCATTAGCCCAAACACTTTCATTTTTTCTTTTATAATCTATAATTTTATAGAAAATATATTCAATTTCACTAAAAAAATTAGAAGCAGTTTGTACCTTTCCTTTGAGGAAAGACTTATTAGTATCCTTAGATGATTCAACAAGAATATCCAACAATATTTCATAATTATATTTCAAATTATTCATTATATTTTTATCATTAAGGTATCAATATTATAGTTTATTCATCTCTTAATCTTCTATATATAGATTATCAGTAAGTTACTTGAGTATTCTGTTTTACTCAGAACGTGTTTCAAGAGATGTTTTGAAATCCTAAATGAGAAAACTTTACCTTTTACCTTCCATTACACTTTCTTTATCAATCAATTTGATTTTATTTTTGAGATGACTATTTTTTCCAAATAAAACCTCACGTTTAATGCTTATCATATATTCAATTTATATCCCATCAATATCCTCAAAAAACCTTTTTTTTTCTTTATGTTTTATGACCAAGAAATAATGGTTTTGTTTCATTAATAAGTAACTTTAGTTTCTTGATCAATCCATGTCAATGAGTCATTATCTTCCTATCAACGCATCAATACTTTTGTTCCTTATTTATGAATTATTCTTCCTCATTTGATAAAAACTTTTTAATTTTTTTGATTATCTCTATGATAAGTCTTCACTTCTCGAAGAATCTTCTCATTGGATATCTAGAGCACATAATATGATACTATTTTTTGATAAATTTTGGTCAAAGTTAATATCACCTTATATTTATAACACCTTAATGTGTGTTTCCTATATACCTTCCTTTACCATTTTAATCAACATTGATATAAGATTTATCATTCTCTAATAGTCTTTATCTTATTCTTATTTCTCATATTTAAACTTATCAATAGTCTTATCTTCTCAATTACACATTTTATGTCTTCTCATGGCCTTGAAATACATTTATTACTTTTATTTCTTCTTAAACACTTAATATTTTATCATCTCGTGATTGATAATATAACTATGTATTTCATCAGTATATAGTTATACAATCTTCTCAAGTATTTATATCTTAGAATCCATCCTATTAAAGAAATGTTTCTTAAGCTTTTCCAAAATGGTCAAATCATCAAATATATCACCAAATCCTATAATATTACACATTACCTTCTTAACTTAGGAAAATAAATATTTAATATTATCATTATTTTTCATCAAAATATCTTCAAACATAGATATCAAAATATAGTTTTGGTCCTCCTTGATCTGAAAATATCTTTTTGATATGTTTATACATTTTTATCCTATCTTTTTGTAAGTTTTATGGACCCTAACATTGGTGTAGAATTTATAAGATAGTGTTGACAGGAAATAATTCCTTTCTTTCCCCAACAGATAAATATTATTATTTTTTGAATCAATCATGGAACAATCTCCTTTAAATTTATTAAATCCAATTATAACAACATCGCTAAACTCAATCCCATCAAATAGTAAATATGGTTTCATAGAACATTTTAATTCATGAAAATTATTTACGTAAAATATGGGAAGACCTAAGATATTGAAATAATTGATATTATCAATGATTATTTAATAGTTGGATCTTTCATATGGGTCTAAATATTTGATTCCACTTGTCTTTTTGGGTCCTGTGTGGTCATTGAGAGGCATCGTGGGGAATCAATGGTTCATTTTTTCTTTTTAAAAATTTATCTTATTAATAAAACCTCTATATGTAGTTAAGGATTTGATCCACTTGTCTTTTTTCACTCATCTTTACTTGGATATAATGTATAGAAAATGAGAACGGTATGGGGATTTATAATGTTTGGTCTTAATGTGATCCCGCTACATTCTATAATTAGTTAATATCCTCGGTCACTAATTCATCCACTATTAATGTAAATAGTTAAAATTGAATATTCTCACAATATGATTCAATGAAATTCCACCATGGAAATAATAATCTTACATAAGTATCTTTATATGTCGTCTCATTGTTACTATACTAACACTAGTTCTTGTTATTATCTTTCATAGTTCATCTCTCTTGATAGATATTGAATTCCATTCACAGTCCTTGATATTCAAGGACTTGTTCAAACTTCATTGTATAGGTCTTTGAAATCTATATCTCATCGTGGTAGAATTTTATACATCTTATCTTCAAATATTCATATACAGTTCTCCTGGTTCATTCAGCCTTTCTCAAACTCACTATGACAATGAATTACAGTGCCTCCTCTACTTCATATTACTCACATTGAATGATATATAAATATCGCAAGTCTTTTTCTTACTTTAATAAACTCCCTCTCCTAGATGAATAAAAAATTATCCTTCTATAAATGAATATATATTTCTTTAAATTATTAGCAGTTTCATATGATTCAATCAATTCTCTTCACATTTTTCATCATTTCTCATAAGTTTGTATTCACAATAATCATGTGAATATTATTTCCATAAGTATTATCAAAACTCTATGATTGAAAGTAGTGAGATATATCATATTTGAACTCATTAAATATTCATTAAACATAGTCAATTATTTCATTTAAATGTCCTTAAAGCTTGGTTTTTTCTTTCTTTGAAATCATTTATAAAATTTGATTATTTAAATAATCAAAAATATCTCTATCCACATATGTAAGTATATCTATATGTATGTGCCTATGATTTGGAACATAATTGATAATTTGTTAAACACACTCATAAATTCTCATATTTAGTATCAAAAGCCTTTAATATACATATAAACTGAATTCATACAATCTAATTTCATAAGCATAATGTAACTACCATGATTCAAATATTATAAGTAAACACTTCTTCATAAAAAAAACTATAGCATAATAAAAAATCATTTATTCAAGAATGTGATTAAAATATAAATTAACATAATCTAAATATTCTATTTAATTAAATTAATTCCATTTTTTAATTCATTACTTCAATATTAGATTTGGGTGAATTTTTCATATTTATCAGAAATGTTCTATTTTTTAGTGAATAATGAAAAATATTTATTTTAGAAATACTATCACTTTTATGAAATTATCAGGATATATGAACTAACTGAATGTTTACAATAAATTTTATAGATAAAATATATATTTAATGAGTACTATAATACATTTTAAATTATATTTTGAACATATAAATATTTTTTAACATTTTGGAAATCTAAGTAATGTTCTTATTCAAATAAAAACGTTTTTTAATTATTATCTTTTAATAAAGTATTCCCAAGATTCCATTTGGTTTTTTTAGTTTTAAAGTCAAATAATTCCAGTTTTATTTATAATTATACAATTAGTTCTGTTTTAATTATCATTGTATCTAATTTTTCTATAATTTTTTTTAATTCTTAAGCAATCATTTACCTAAAAATACTTTTTCATTTCATTTTATGAAATTATAATAAATTAATTTATACATCTTCTAGGAATTTAATCTTGTAAAATATATTCCATATTTATAATTATCATTATTAATATTATTTAATTTTCTCAACTTAATTGTTGGTAAAAATTAATAGTAACAATGGTGAATATTTATCACCTCGATTAAGGGTAAAATGAGTTAAAATGGTTAAAAATTAATGGGTAAGGAATCAATATAAATAAATTCATAAATGTCATTGGTGGTTTTTACCTTGACCATAAGATTATTTTCTATTATAATATTATAATTTTGAGCCACTTTAATTGAGTAAGAAAAATATTATATAATAACTTTTTATGTATCTATATGTTTTCCACCCACATCACTTATAAAAGAGAACCTCATATACTCTCTTCTAAACAATTCTTAATACACATAAATTTAAAAATATAAAGAAAAAATCATGAAAAACATGCAAATTAAATTTCTTTTCTGTAATAATTAATACATGACATGAAAAGATTCTCAATGATTGTATTAGTTTAGTGCCTTTGGAAAATCATAACATTATCTTCTAATCATGGTGAAAGATCTTCAACATCTCCATAATGATTTTCCCCTTGTTTCCTACAAAAAACCATTCATTATATCCTGGGGAAAATAAAACATTAAAATGGTGGGATCAAATTCTAGTTATGGGTAAATAATGAGAACATAAAACAACCCATAAATATAAGAATGAAAAAACATGAACAAAAAGTATAAACATCATTATCTTGAGTCCTGAAATAAATCTTGGTAGTACATAATGAATAGATCATATAGGAACATTAACTGTGATAGAATTACATTGGAACAAAACATGTAATTATGGAAAACTAATAAGCATATAATACAATTTCCATAGTAGCCAATGCATTGCTTCCAAGACCATCAATGTGGACAAAGTCTATTACTAAACTGGGTTTAATTTCCATTCCAGCCATATATAATTGAACATGATTTACCTTCCATTCCCATCATGTATTACTGAACCAAATTTACCTCCCATTCCAATCATTTATATCCCATGAGATATAAATATTCACCCAATTAATTTGAGGGAGATATTGGTCGCACCCATCTAACAATAAAATTATTCTTACATGTTCTACAAAACATAAATCATTCATCATAGCATCACCCAAGAAATAAAATAGGTTTTCTTAAACAACATTCTATTATGACATAATCCATATAAAACACCATTCTATAATTAACATATTCAACTCATAGTAACAATAGTGATAGAAACATAACCATATTTAAAGAGTATCATTTTATAAGGAAAAAATCTTGATAAACCACTTGAACATAGTTCTTGAGAAAAAATATCCATTCTTCATCAAAAATGTATTCTTTTATCAAAATTTCGTGCAATTTTAAAAGAAAATAATTTATTAGAAAATAAACTTGAAATTTTGTAGAGTATGCTTCCTGGAAATAAGGCATCATGAAGATGTAAAACCATGTTCATTCTATATAAGTTAAAAACATTCTCGTCGTAATTTTTCCGAAAAAGTCAAAATCTACCTTGTATGGTATACAAAAGAAACATTTCTTGAATACCACGTAGTAAAAGTCAAAAAAGGGAAAAAATGACTTTAAAGATACATATAATAATAATATACATTTAAACAAATATGGACATGGATGATAAATATAACCCTAGTAAATACTTACATATAAATAATTTTAGATAATAATGAGATAGCGAAATTATACCTTACTTTAGGTCTGATTTCTTCCTTATGCATCTGATACTCCTGTATAGTGGGTTTAAACATATTATTAACTTTTAAAGGAATCATGATCATATTTATGATATCATATATGATTTACTTATGACTTTATATTACTCGTGCATTTGTCAATTCCATGTTAAAGAAACGTTTTGGGTAATAATCATTTTATTTATCGAATATGTTTAGACTTTTTATTCTAGGTATTATTATTTAGATCATGACTTACTTAATTTAAAAATTTAAAACAATATTTAAATATCATATATATTTAGTATAAAAATATATATATAATAGATAGATAAATAAAATGTAAAACAACGTTCAAAGAGACGGTACGTCGTACGTTCGCATGAACGCTTTTTTCATTTATTTATTGAATTGAATGAAAGTAACTAAATGATAGACATATATATAAATAAATAATGTAGAGTTATTATTTCATATATTTAATGATTATTTATTATATATAATTTATAATTATTCTTTAATTCTAACATAGACAATGAATCTCATCGTGTCCTTGAGACGGTAAGTCGTACATATGCACGAGCAACAATATCATTCCCATAATTGTTGAACAGTATTGAAGTGGATGGTGTATAATATCTCATAATTCATATCATGATATAATAATCATATTTAGTTATTATTTACACCATTATACCCATCCATGTAAGGTGGGGGTGAAATACAGATTACACCACTGCGTGGAGATGGTAAGTCGTACGTACGCACGCGTAGTGATTTCATTTTTTGTAGGACGGATAGAAGATGTAACAGGGTTGTTTCATATTTATAATAACTTATAATTTTATGATTGATACTGATGTTATTAATTTATAATGAAACTACTAAAGAATATTCTATAGAAGAAGAAAGAAATTTGAATGAATTGGTAGAATAGATTACCTCTTCCTCGACATGCCTCATTTTAATTTACTCTTAGGGCTCTACAGTTGGTCTTTTGAGAATCCCAGAACCTATAGAATGTAAATAGGGAAGTTGAAATGATAAATGGTCCAGTTATTTCTGATCTTGAATGATCAAAATTTAGTGAATATGAGAGAGAGGAGGTTCCATTTTATAAGAGTGGAGAGGGGAACTTTAGGAAACTCTCAAAATATTAATTTTTTATAAATTAAATTTTGATTAAAAATTTTCCAAAACTTATATAATTAATATATAAAATGATTTTGGTTCGAATAAACATCATCCAATAATTTTTAGAAGAGTTATAAATATTTCTTTATCCTTATCATTTTGGTTTAACAATTAGTTTACCCTTTTTAATCTTACTTTGATGTCATGTTATTTACACATTGTTAGTTAATGTAATTATCATATCCTATCAAAAGACCCAAAAAAGTTATTTATAAAATATTTGGACTTATAAAAATAATTTTAGTGAATATTATATTTTTATAAATTTATTATCATTTAATAAACTATTTTACATTTTAAGTTATGAATTATGTCAAATTTGGTCATCATTCATACATAACTTTTTAAAAAATTAATAACAACATGATTTCTTAGAAATAAAAGAATTAAATAATCCCTAATATTTCAAATTAATCCCTAAATTTTTTTTATAGAATCAAAATATTCAAATTAAATTTATTTTAATTCTTATAGATTCATTTATTTGAATCTTTTGTTAATGAGGAAATCACCGCATCATAATTATTTCATAAATAAATATATTTATCTAATGTATAAAAATTATAAATAAAATACCATTATATAAGAAAACTTTCTAGATTTATAATGAATATTTATATATAGATAGATCATTTATCTATCCCTATATTAAAATCTATTTAGTAAAATATATATTTTTATGTTATAATTATATTTACTTTAAATTAATTTTTATAAAATGTCATATTCACATCCATGTTTATTCATGGGATCCCACAATTGACCAAAGGATGACTATGGTCATAAATATCTCATCCAATAATATTATGACGAGTTTTAGTGTAGTTTTTTACTATTAAAATATAATTATTTTACCCTTATTTACTAGATTTACCCTTTAACCATGGTAAGTAAAATAATTACTCAAATTACTATTCATAATGTCCAAAAATAAAAGGTAAATATTTAAAAAAAATTAAACCATATGATTCCCAATATGGAATACATTTTTAAAAATTTAAAACAAAAAAATTGTAGTAATTAATTTAAAATTAATAATTGTCAAATCCAAAAAAAACAGGTTTTTATGAAATAATAACTATCAAAATATTGATATGTGTTCATGTCCAATTTAAAAGTGAAATTAGTTCCAATTTCCAAAATTGGAATGAATGATTAAAATATAATACAATTCCACATTAAAACCAATTAAATTTATAATCTAACAATATAAATAAATTAAATGAAATGGCAATTTTGACTTAAAATGTGGTGTTTTCACTATTCATTAAAAAAATGAACTTTATTTTAAAATTACCAAAAATTCAGCATAAGTAACTTTTTATGTATCTATTTCAAATAAAAAGTATATTTTTTAATATTTAACTTATAAAAGTTTCCAAAACTATATTTAAAATGGGTGCGCCATAAAATGCGATAAAAATAAAAAATTTCAAAGAATACTTGTTTTATCTGAAAAAAATGATTTTAATCTTATATCATGTTCTAGAAAATATATAAGATGAATTTTAATGTTATATAAAATTAAAATTGTGGATAATAATATTCATAATGGCTAGATTATATCCCATTAAATAATAATATTTTTACAATATGTCGTTGTTTAGTGAAACTTAGTAGTGCGTACAACTCAAGCTTTCATGGAAGGTCTCTCTTGCATGTAACGAAAGCCAAGTCAGTGTGGTGTGTATTGAAAGATTCCTTTGGTGTTGTGTATAAAAAAATCGAAACATATTTCTTTTATACATTGAACAAAATATTGACTTAATGTTGCTTGAAATGAATTTTATAAAAAACTTGAAATTGTGTATAGCACAAGCCATGAATAGTGTTACATATAGTCCAAGCTAATACGGAGTTGTGTATTACACAATATAATATTAGTGTTTCAAAAAACATAGGACATCAAATAAATTAAAAAAATCTATCTCATAATATATCGAGGTGTCACATTCTACCCCCTTAAAATTTAATTTTTCTATCAAAGTTATTCATGTTTATAGATGATTTTCTACAATAATTCTTCTTTCATGACAACCCACGTTGTAAAAATTAATAATAAAAAATAATTTTAAAAGGGAAAGTTAGAAACATAACAGTTACCCAAATTAACTCATCACTGGGTTTCCACATAGGATAATGTAGGTGGTATGTGAAATCATGGATATGGAAGAGAAATCTAACAATCTTGTTCTGATGGATAGTGATAGAGAATAAGGTTTGAAGAAATTTAACTATAAAAAATCTATAAATATGTGATTATTTAAGGGACTACCTGATTCATCGGATAAGAAGGTACTAGGATAACATTTTTGGTTTCAACATCCTTTTTCTAATGTTGGTGATTTTTTTCAGGAGGACCAATACTAACCAGATCTTAGTATAATCTCATCGATGTTCATTACCCCAATAAATTTCCACTTCATATCTTATTTAAATAAATGAAGTTTTATTTTTCATTCATGAAGTGTTATAAAATCATGTGATAGAAGGATAGGTCATTCCATCTATCTAAAAAAAATGTTAACATAAGTAATCAAATATACATAAGTCCATATATGGTGAAATTAATCATAAATGGTCCCAAAAATGGACTTTTAATTCATCTATAATACTTCTTAAATAAAATAAAACCAATTTATACTAACCATGTACTTCCCATTGACCAATGGTAGGTGATAAAGGCTTCTCTCACTTCAGTTGTGCGTTTGATTCCCACAGCCTTGTCTGATGCAACGGGTTATTGCATGTCCTGTGAGTTTTCCTTTTTTTAAACAATACTATTACAAAATTAAATGTATAATATTAAAAAAATCACCTTCAATAATACTATTTTATGGTCAACTTAATCCATTCCAACCATTAAGCTTATCCAAAATACTTTTGTCTAATCTCACAGTACAAAAAAACAATTACAATAATGGTCATATAACAAGCATGTGAATACCATAGTTTATCCCCCATAAGATATATCTTGTTTGTCACATACAAAACATTTTAATGACTTCATCATGAATTATCTTGAGTCATGGTAATAACCTAAATTACTATATATCCTTATTGAAAACAAGAATATTTCTTTATTCCAAAACTTATTGGATATATTCCTTAAGTCCCAAAAGGTTTTATACTTCATCCATGATATCAAAACCCTCTTGTCAACAACTCCATAGTTAGTTCCCATGAAACTATAATCATCCCATTTTCGTATTCAAATCCACCATATAATCATCCAAACATCGTTATCTTAACACACGAGACATATTAATGGTTATATTTCCCTCAATCATTTGTTCTCCAAGTATATCACCATACCCTAAAATCACTTTTTGGATCCTTAGAACTATTCAACATATCCTTTATAATCCTTAATGAAAAACTTATACTGAAAACACTTTTATATTTCATGATTTATATAACATAATCTTTTAATTCTGAAACATATACACATAAATCATCCAAATTTATTCTTAAACAATTAATCAGGATCCATCATCTTCGTATTTCCAAAAATATGAATCATGTCATAAGGTTTCTCAACCTCAAGATTCATAGGTTTAATGTAAAAAATACTAGAAGAATGTTACAAACCATTCACATGTCGTTTACAATCTCTTTATATTCACAATAATTATTCTATCTTCATGATTCACTTCGTGATATTTCCACTTATGAAATTGATCATCACAATTAACATAATTTCCACATCTGAAACATTCACAGGTTAACTATGTTCTATGTAGTTATGGTTATTGACTATGATCATAAAGAAAAGTGTGAGTAATAAATATCATAGATTATTAAGGTAAATTACCTATAATATTTAAATCTATGATATCTTAGGATTAACCCTTGCTTATTCATGATTATCACAGAACAAAATCGGTTTGTAATCTATAAATTACATAACCTTAAGACATCCCTAGAAATATCATTAGAAATATCTCTAGGGATCTCACTAATATTTTTGCATCCTAGTTTCCAAAGGTTGACAAAACATTCGCTATGATACCAACTATAGTTACCCAAGATTGATGTAAATTAAAATTATAATTCTTTTTCGGAATACTTCCTACATGAAATAAAAAGATTCCCAAATATTGTATTAGTTTAGTGGCATTAGAAACATATAATGTAATCTTCAAATCATGGTGGAAGATCTTCAACATGTCCCTTGAAGATCTTCCCCTTTTGTTTTCTTATCTAAAACCTTTCTTTATGTCCTAGGGAAACGAGAAAATAAAAAGGGTGAGATCAAATGATTAGTAAAAGTAAACATGGAGAATATAAAACAAACCATAAATATTAGAATGCAAAAACATGAACATAATTTTTAAAGATCAGAATCATGAGTCATGAAATAAATAGTTTTCAATACGTAATGCATAGTTCATAAATGAACATTAACCATGATATAATAACATTGGAATAAAAAAATGTAATTGTTGTAAACTAATGAGGACATAATATTATTTCCATTGAAGCCAAGGAATTTCTTCTAAGACCATCATAGTGGATAAAGTCCACTACTAAACCAGGTTTACTTTTCGTTCCAGCCATGTATTACTAAACCGGATTTACCTCTCATTCCAGTCATGTATTACTAAACCATATTTACCTATCATTCCATTCATGTCTATCTCAGGATATATAAATCATTACCCAGTTCATTAGATGGAGTTAAAGGTCTCACCCATCTCATAATGAAATCATTCATAGATGTTCCACAAAAAATAAATCATTCTTCATAGCATTAACGAAGAAATAAAATGAGTTTTCTTAAACATCATTCAATCATTACATAATCTATATAAAATACTATTCAATCATTAACACAATCAAATAATAGAAATAATAAGGATAGAAACATTACCCTATTTAAAGAGTATCATTTTAGATGCCAAATAATTTTTATAAACCACTTGAACTTAGTTCTTGAGGAAAATATCCTTTCTTCTTCAAATGTGTTTTCTTCTCTCAAAATGTTGCATAATATTTAAAGAAAATAATTTAGTTAAAAAAAACATGAAATAGTATAGATGAAGATTTGTGTAAATAAGTCATCATGAATATGTAAAAACATGTTCATTCCATATAAGTTAATAATATTCCCCTTGTACTTTTTCTGGAAAACTCAAAATATACCTCGTATAGTATAAAAATAAATATTCCTTCCATACCACACTGTAAATGTCAAAAAAGGCATAAAAATTTATTTAAAAACACATGGAATAATACTTATCATTTTATGAAAACATTTTTAGAAAACATGTACATTGATGATAAATATAATCCCAGTAAATACTTACGTATAAACAATCTCAGATAATAATGAGATTGCAAAATTATCCCTTTATTTAGGTCTGATTTCTTCCATATGTGTATGAAACTCATTTATAGTGGGTCTAAACATATTATTAACTTTTAACATATTCATAATAATATTTATGATATCATATATGATTTACTTATGACTTTATATTACCTGTTCATTTGTAAATTCCATTTTAAAGAAACGTTTTGGGTAATAATTGTTTTATTTATGATACGTGTTTGGACTTTTTATTCTTAATATTATTTCATAGATCATGATTTAAATAATTTTAAAATGTAAAACATGATTTATATATATCATATATATTTAGTATAAAAATATTTGTATTATAGATAGATAAATGAAATGAAATTCAACATTCAGGGAGATGGTAGGTCATATGTATGCATGAATGTTGTTTTCGTTTTATTATGGAATTGAATGGAAGTAAGTAAATGAGACACACACACACACACACATATATATATATAGCAGCATTAGTATTTCATATATTTCATGATTATTTATATATATACTTTATAATCATTCTTCAATAGAAAGATCATTTATATAGAAGGATACTATGGGGTTAGCTTTATTGTATATCTTTGGTATTATTATTAAATCAGTATATTATTACAATATGAGACTGACCAAAAATAATCTCCCAAGTATAAAACAGCATTGGATAAGTGATACCATATATTTGAGGTTGATAGAGATAAATTGGTGTGATGGCCAATTAATTATAAGTTTTTATAAGGAAAAATATGTTATTACAACACCCACTTGGACACGGGAAAATGATTTGGATTATATACCAATTCATTATCATAATATGTTGTACATTTTATGTTGATATGATATGTCAATCCATATTTTGTTCGGTTATATAGTGTACTTTTGATAGGATATATCAATAAATGTTTCAAATCTGTTATGTGTTATTCTTTGATATGATATGAAAAACCTCTTCTTGATATTGTTTATGGGATTAGATGTTATTCCAATCCACTTAAACAAATAAGTGATATGGAATTAAATATTTATCCATTACTTTTTTATAGTTATGAGATTGGGTGTTGTGTTAATATATTCATTGATATTGGATATCATATTGGATATTGTGACAATTAACTCTAGAATAGAAGCGATATATGATGCTATATCAATCCATTTTTTTATCTTAATTATGTGATAAAAATGATATTATTATCCATTAAATGGATTTGATATTGGATTGAACAATTTAAAATCCTAACTTATGGTAAACTATTGTTATGTGGGATTAACAACAATGTAAACTAAATTTGTATACATTTTGTTTATAGGAGGGTTAGATGTTATACTAACCTACATAGAAGTGGGACTTATCTATAGAATTTTTGGAAGATGTTATGATTTACAGATATAATATTATGATATGTTCATACTCAATGTCAACATTGTCTTAAATAGTTATAGTAACTTACGAGGTGGCTTGTTTAGCATCCAGTGTAGGGACAAGTATTTATTATTATTATTGTTAATTAAAATATCACATTCTATATGTAATGATATATTATGGATTTATTTATAATCACCATTGGTGTTGGCCAATTGAGTCTTATACTCACCTAAAACATACACATAGGTTGATGTCTTGGTCTTATTTTTGAAAAACTAGTCAAGACATAAACCCCAGTACAATAGAGTGGGATGGTATGGCTCAGAGTAGATTTCGGTTCAAATCGATGGTAATATCAAGGAGTATTGTTTACGATTTATTATCATTTTATCATTAGTTATGTATTATACTATTGATGATCAGACCATTGGGATATGTTTCCTAGATGTATGAAAATGTGTCTGGTAAGAGTTTCATCTGAAATAGCATAGTGATGTTATTTATTTATGGTATGGTTTTCATTGTAATTCCCTGTGAGTACTCTAATGTGATTTATTAGTTATATATTTATTGTTTATTTATTCTTTAATTGATAATATTGATGATATAGTCTCTACTATTTGTACCAGGTTATAAGATGATAGAAAGTCTATAAGGGTTGAATAGATTTAATTTAAAAACATAGAGATAAAATTATGAAAATAAATAAAAACAAGAGATATTTTTATAATAGTTTGGATAAAAATGATCCTACGTATAAAATTAATACCCCTATACTCATAGAAAGGTATGGTATCCACTAAGATACTTGAATTTTGAATGGAATTCACAAACATATTAGAACCAACATTTTATAGTGTAATCAAACCCACAAAAGACTGAATTTTAAAGGGGAGTCACAGCCCAGTTACAACATGTACCTTTTATGAAGGAATAACCAATAAAAACAATATTTTTTGAGTAAAAAGAATAAAACAATATAACATTATATATCGGTATAATATGTAAGAAAATATAGTACAAAACTCAAAAATAGTCAATTATAGATGAGGAAGAACTGTTATAGAGGATCAACATTCCTTGTTCAATGAATTAGTATGATGAAGAACTTCAAATATATAAATTGAAATGAAATAAGAATCAAAAAATTTATTTTTTTCCCACTTAAATATCATCCGACACATTCTTCTTTTTCATATCACATATTCACATCATATCATGTAAAAATACATATAGTATATTGCATTACTATATCTCTTTTCCTTTCTTATAGCTTTTATTTTCTTAATATAAGACATTTCAATATCTACACAGTCTATAACATTTAGAATAAATTAATCACAAAATAATAACAACCTCATAATTTTCTCTACAATTATAGAAACTAATAACCTATCATAAAAAACATATTTAACTATAAAAATTATTATCCTCAAAATGAGAAACTACTTTAGAGTTAACCAAGCCTATATAATGATTTTGATATTTTTGAGAATATTTTAATTAATCTCTATAATAATCGACCATTGAATATTTGGAATAATAAATAAAAAAAATATTATTATAAAATTTTGGATTTGGAATTTACTTTCTATAAATATACATGAAACTTATTAAAGATAAATTCATTTAAATGAATCATGTTTATGGAACTTATCATAGTTTTTTGATATGAAACATAATCTCAAAAAAATTAATCATATGCCCATGCATATATTTTATCTTAAAAACATCATGATAGTACATTAAACATCCTCATAATATTATTAACAAAATAATAATATGTTTATTTAAATGTAGTTTCATGATGCATCCTAATATGTTGTTTCCATAATATTATTATCCCATATGTTGTCCTGATGATGTGTTAGTTTCATTATGATCTCAAAATTTATTAAATAATGATTTCACCTTTAATCCTATAACTCAATCAGTCCAATTTCAAACACTTGAAAAAAATAATAATAACATCATTATATTTAAATTATAATTATACAATTTTTGAACCAATAAAATCAAAATACTATAATATGTTGTGGATTGAAATGTTAAAAGAAAGAATAAATAGTGTTCATAATTCCAATTAATTTATTATAAATTTTTAAACTAATTTAAGTAATTTATAATATTTTTTTTCTTATAAACATAATGCTTCACTGAATAGAGAATTCATTCATCACCATATAATAAGTAATTTTCTTCAGATAGTGTTCTTCTAAACACTTAATATAGAGTTCAAACTTAATAGTATGTTTATTATGATAATTAAATGCCCATATTTAGATCAAAAATAAAATAAACAGATTTCATAATATCATGTATAGATTGTAACAGAAAGTACCTATAAAATGAAATAGTAAATTTCAACTCGTTCTATTAGTCAAATTTTAAAATCCATACAAATCATAAGTGTAAAAACTCATATCAACAGTAAATACTCAAAACATAAAAGTAATATAAAAAACATAATAGTCATATGAAAAACTATAGGATTTATTTTATATTATAAAAGGGTAAATAAAAAATGTGTAAGGGTAAGGTACTTGGTTTATTTTCATTCTATGACAAATCTTATGAGCCCATTTTGTATGATTTTGTGCTTTCATAATAATTATCTTCACATTATATGACTTTACTATATTTTTTAAGAGTTACGAATTTTTCAAAACCTAAATTCTTAATAGTCTATATTTCAGAAGACTTTCATTTTGTAAGACTCTGTCCTTTTTCAAAAATCTAACTATAAACTCTCTTAAGACATTTCAATTTTGTATATTTTTAGTATGCTTAATTTTTTAGTGTTTTATATTAGAAAATACTTGAAACACAAAAGTGATAATAACAAAATAATTAAAATAATAATGAATAATAAAAATAAAAATTTATTAAGAAAAAAACATTCTACAAGTATTGAATGCTTCATCCAAATGTGAGGGATGTAATTATCAAAACATAAACAATCAAAGATAAAGAGTGACTCAACATTCTAACATTAAAGATGAAAATATTCTAAAAATTATTAAAATAAATATAGATATCTACTTAAAATTATATCTTTTTATAGTTAAAAAAACAAACTTCTCTCCCCATATCTGTAAAGATTAAAAATACAGAAAACAAAGAGTATTTGGAATTTCAAAATAATAGTAGTAACATGAGAAAATTTTAACACATGATTTATACAGAACTAACATTTTTTAAAATAATATAAGAATATAAATAAATAAAACAAATTATGCTCCCATAAATTTATTATTACTTCCTTTAAAAGATAACATGATGAAATATTTAAGTACAGAATCATCTCCTATAAAAAATCTCAGAATCCGGAAATATATTAATTAAATGAAGTATAAAAGATATAAATAATTTACATTATAATTCCTAAACTACTGAAATGAATTCATGCTTCCATCATGAAAATATCATACTTAATTATTTAAAATTTTAAAAACATCCAATGGTTATGTTAAAATGTCACCTAATTTATCATCTAAAGGAATAAATTATAGACCAATATTTACTTTCAATACAAGATCTCTAATAGAATGAAATCTTACCTAAATATTATTACTTTTGGTATGTTCTAAAGGCATATATAAAATATGTATAATTGATTAATTTTCACACACAACATTCAATATTTCATATCGAATATCAAATTCTAATAATTTCTATTAAATCATTAGTGTTTGAGCATAATAACTCAATATTTCTATATACTCATCATTAGTTGTTGATAAAGATATTGAGGATTCCTTTTTCGAACACAATGATACCAAATATTTACATAGAAAATTGCATGTGCCACTAGTAATTTTTATATCTCTCTTTCATCCTCTAATGTCATAATTAGAATAACACAATAATTCAAAATAATTTTTAGCTAGATATAACAATTAATGGTTTACAGAACCTTTCATATACTAAATAATTCTATTAACATTAATCAAATGAATTTTATTATTATTACCCTAAAATATTTCACACATTATTACACTAAACCCCGAATCAAATATTATATAATTCAATTAAAGAAGATTCCAAATCATAACTCTATAAATATTTTGATCAATTAATATTCTAGTAGATACTTCATCGAATCTGAAAGTTGTATGCAAGGTTGTATTCATACTTTTAAATGAATCTAGGCCAATACTAAACATTACTTCTTTATAAAAAATGTAGTGTATGGATCATATATGAACAATGAGTATGGGAGGGTGTTAATCAGTGATCCTATTTTCTTTTTATGAATTTGTATTCTTAATTAAATCTTTTTAGAGGATTAGGGATTCAATAAACTCTTTTTGTTATCAATTTGAGCATACTCCTCGATACAGAAAACTAAGAATCTCAGTTACGTATTCTTACAATATTATCTTAATTAGTAATAATGGCATTGTCTGATTCCATGCTTCCATGAAATTTTGCCAAGATTTATGTGCTCCCATCAAAGGAACATTATACATCCTAATATAGTTACCAAAGTCTAAACGATTCTTGAATCTATCTCATATAGGTCATCGCTCCCAGTTGGTATTTATGCCCCTGTATAATACTTTATCTTTAAGGACTTATACAACCTCCTTCAAACAAATCCTTATCTTAATCACTTCTTATAGAAGAATTTAGACCTTATCCTTTCTAAGTCTTCTTGTCCAGTTCTCCTAGATCGTCCAATATTGATCAAACTCACCATGATAATTAATCAAAATATATTTTATTATTTTTATTGGTATCTTTTTATGATATATTAATATCATATTAATTATTTTTTCTCTTTAAACATACACGCTCTTATAGATTCATCATAACTTATCTTTCTTTGATTAAATATATTTTTCTTTATTGTCTCAAAATCATCAATGTATTCTATCAATTTTCAACACCTTCTTATTAACCTCCTATAATTTTATATTTATAGTAATAATGTGAAATGTGTTTCTATATGTTTTATAGAAACTATATGATTATAGGTAGTGATATAATATCATTATTTAACTAGAAGGGGACAATAAGAAACTAGAAAATGTTATGATATCTTTCATATGGGAAAAAAATTAATCCAACCAATGTCATTGGGATTTATATAAATGAATTTAAAATTCAATTGATAATGGCGGAATTAGATTATGCAATGTGTAGGAAACCATGTGATCCATGAGAGAAAGGTTGGCATGGAATTTTTTTTAAGGGAAATCATTTTAGGAAAAGTTCATTAAATAAAGGTTTCATGAATACTGGAGGGTGTAGAATATAAAAAATAGGATACTATCAAGCATGATGTGGTGTGTGATCGATCAAATAGAGGATATGAAGGGGGAATTTTGATGGATAATGGGTTATAGAGACATTGATTTATGGAAGGTGAACTGGAAAAGAGAAACCCTACACTTCCCAAGATGCCCATCAACAACCATATCATTTAGAGAGGCTAGATTATATATGACTTTCCTTGAATCCATCCTGAATCATAAAAAGAAGTATATTTAGGATTGAATTAGTCTAGTTGATGAACCGAATAATATTATTATTATTTTGGTTCGAACTTGGAAAGTTCTATTGTCAAGAATTCAGAAAAAAGATTCAGACTAAAAACAACATGGTTGATTGGTCTTCATAATTTTTGTGCTAGTAGATTATAGGTAAGATGTATTTTCTAGATTATATAATGATATATAAATAAATACTGACATATGAATATTTTTAGATAATAGGCATGATTATGGATTCATAATGAAAATGTTGTATACAGCCATAGTAAGAGACAATGTGACATGTGTTTTTCTAGGTGAGTGGAAAATTAGGTTCTAGGAATTTATGTGACATCAATTGAATTTAAGAATCATATATATTATGTACAGAAGATGATTTATTCCTAGTTCCAAGGATCTAGATAGTAATGGATGGAGGTGAGGGTTCGTGGAATAGTGTTTTTAGGTGTGAGATGGATTTTCTAGAAAGTAATGAATAAGGAAATTGAAGATACAAGGTACTTCACCACCTATTTCTAGGAATAGGTGAAGTTTCTAGGGGAGGATTTGGATGGATTGATTAATGGTTCAATGCATTCTATCATTATCATATTGTTTGTTCTATGTTTTGTCATGCAAATGGAAACTCGACGTGGAAACATGGGCAGGTGGGTAAGATGGAAACCTCCCAGTCTGGGGTTGAATTTGATTGTCAATAGATCATTTCTTTATAATGATATGATAATAGAAGTCTAGTGAGAGATAATATGGGTTCAATAATTTTGGGGTTTAAATCCTTTTTTGGTGCAGGTAATTTCATTACTACGGAGGCTAAAACCTTGGCCACTAGTCTCACTCTGTGCAATTATTTCAACAACCAAATTGTGGAAGTGGAATCTGATTTTTCTGTATTGGTCATCCCTCTCAAATATAGGGATTAGTTTCCTTGGGAACATGTTTATATTTTCAGGTACTACTGAACTTATATCAATCAGAATATTTGTGTTAACTATACCTTTGGAGAAGGGAATTTCTCTACTGATGTGTTATCCAAAGAAAGGATGTTAGGAGAGATATTTATTATTTACACCATATTGGGGTCCTTAACCAATGATTTTAAGTTAATTATTAGGAATTATTCTCTTTTAAATCTGTAATTTTATCTACCATGAGTTTGGGTGGCCTTTTATTTTTGTTTCATGTATGATCTTCCTCTAGAAAAAGTTAATTTTCACTCAATATTCTAAAAACATTGGTTTTTTTATTATTTGAAATACTCTAAAAAATATGATAATTAATATCATTTTAATTATCTCTATACACATATACAAGGGCCTATGATGTGGAACATACTTTTTGACATATAGAAATCACTCATACATTCTTATCCTTGATACCATAAATCATTGAAATAATTATGATGCTATACACATAAATACATATGATGAAAATTCATACGATTATCATAGCCATACAATCCAATCACAAAACACCAGAATTATTTGAATGAATTTGGGGCCTCTCAAAACACATAGAATGAATGGATTATGGGGTGGCCTCTGTCATTTTTTCTCAAACTGTCACCATAGCCATTACTATGACATGGTTTTAATTTATTTATCCTTATAAAATAAAAACATGATATTCATATTGTGAAATATTATTATTTTAATCATATCATGGATCAAAAATATTTCCCCATAATTTTTCATATTTAATAAATAAATATCAATCTTATGTCATATGATATAATTCAATTATTCATCATAAATAAATTCTGGAAACTTGTTATACCTTCATACAACTTCAAATAACATTTACATATATCAACATACATTTCTGTAGATTCCAAATTACCCTTAAATAGCATGCAAAACATTCTAATTTTTCCTAGGTTGATTTTGGATCATCTGAGTTACTATGATATAGCGATTGAACTACCTTTATGTAGGTATTGTATCTTCTATATGAACCTAACACATCGTAATATTACTTTTAAATATCCTTAAGGATTTTAATGTCACCATAATGTAGATCCTTGATATAAAAGTGAACTTCATACAACATTACATTAACCTTTACACAGGTAGTGAAACATACATATTACATTTACATAGTAATGATTTTATCATTACATAGTTCTTGATATATACGATGACCTTTACATAGGTTCTATAATTTAATGTTTAACTTTACGTAGGTATTAATTTAAACTCAAACTGACTTCAAAACATTCTCAATCACTCATAAGGCCTTTCCAATTACATAATCTATTTTATAAAATGTTTCATCACAAATAAAAACTTCTTTTTCTTGAAAATAGTGAAATAATAATCATAATTAATGTATGTGCATTGAGGTGGTCCAGCTAAAGTCTTCATGAATAAGCACATATTCTCCTTTCCATTTATGTTTTAATATCACCAAAAACTTTATAAAATATCATACCCATATTAACAGGTTATTATATATTCCTAATTAACAACAAATATAATCATTTATGCGAACTTCATTCTCCCCATTTGAAATTTTTTTAAATACCACCACACATCTGTAAATTTAATATGTGTTCTAATTTCTTTCTCTCCCTTATTGAAAATCAAATTTGAATGGAATTCAAGGGGTTTACCACACTTAATTTATCATTATTATCATTTGTGGAAAAAAATTCCATATAAGCTTCATATCCATCTTTAAATATTTATTTCAACCTGGTTAAATTGTGAGAGAGATAGATGAATCAATATACCTTCTTATCTTTGATCTGGTATATAGCCAACTCTATGTATACATGGGCTAACCTGATATAAAAAAAAGTTTGAATAACTATGAAGATAAACGTTGTCCTTAAATTCAATGCATGTGACACCATTCTCAATTTTTTTTGGTTTTATTCAAATAGATTTTTCATTTAATGATTTTTACCCTCCATACATATCACAAACACATTATAATTTTCAAGTGTATGTTATAAAACTCACCCTTTATCTTACCAAACACAAAAACTAACACCAAATTTATAAATACATTTATCATAGTCAAATCCATGGTCAAAGTATGATTAAAATACCTTAGTCTTCAGTTTTACAAGTATTTCCACAAAATTATAGATTTTATTACTCGAATCACCTTGAAAACCATTATTATTGTATTTCTCTTTCTAAATTGAAGCACTCACTTAACCTTTATCATGATAGTAATAATGTTCCATGATGGATAGCATCTCCTACAATCTAGTTTTGAAGGCCTCATATTTCTCCCACTTTATTTAATTTTTTTAATTCCCTACAAGTTACTATAAAGAAAAAAATGAAGAAGGAAGGGTACCTTACTCTTTAATGAGACTAGGAAGTTTAAGAGATGTCTCTAAATTGGGATATTTCATACCCAACTTCATTATTGGTAATTCTCTTAATGCTTCTTTTCCAATGTTTCTTATCATTTAACATTGTAAATAACATCATGTTTTCACTCATCTTAACAAGTTTCTTTTGTGGGACCTCTTTCATTGAATGAGAAACAAAGGCACATGAATCCTCATGTAAAAGATTATTATTCTTAATATTTTCCTTTTGACCAAGTAGAAATTTCAAAATGTCATTTCCATCGTGGTCAATGTCCTTCCATCAACCACAAAAATTCTATTTAACTTTAGGTTTTTCCTATTTTCTTTTCTCATTTGAAAATTTTTGTCATTTAATAAACTATATATGTTTTATGGTACCATTTTTACTAGATTTTATACCTATTATTTTAATCTTACCAACTAAAGTGATATATGGATACTTATTTGTAGATAGCTCGATTGAATATTTCTAAATTATGAGATTGTTTCTATTTCTCACAAAATTTATTCTTTTATTTTCATAGATACCTCCTCCTAACTTCATTCCAATTCCATTTTAATGATGTGTTTTTCTAAAAATAAAAGTATTTGTGCCCAAAAACCCCATAAAACCAGTAGTAAACCTAACTCCTAATATTTTAACATAGTACTGAGCCTTTTTATGAAATTTTGTGGGTTGTCCAAGAGTCTTTCAGACATTATTTAGCCTTCTACTTCAGATTTATTCTTGATTTTTAATGAACTAAAAATTTATTGACGTTTGAGTAACCGTTTCACATTTTCCTTTAGCCCAACACCCGCCATTTATTCCTTTAGAATCTATAATGTCAGAGAAAATAGATTCAATTTCACGTGGAAATTTAGAAGCAGTTTGATCCTTTCCTTTGAGGAAACACTTATTATTAGCCTTAGATGTTTCAAAATAAATATCCAACACTCTTTCAAAATACAATATCATATTATTGATTGTATTATTATCATTAAGGCATCAATACTATACCTTATTCATCTCTTACACTTTTATATGTAGATTATCATTAAGTTATTTTAGTATTCTATATCACCCAGAAGATGTTACATTATATGTTTTGATATCCTTAATGAGAAAAATTTCCCTTTTTACTATCAATTACACTTCCTTTATAAATCTATTTGATTTTATTTTTTAGATGACTATTTTTCTCAAGGAAAACCTCATGTTCAATCCTTGTCATATATTCAGTTTACGTCCCATCACTATCCTTAAAAAAATTCTGTCTTCATGTTTTATGACTTCAGAAAATATGGTTTTGTGGCATCAATAAGTCGCTTTAGATTCTGGATCAATCAATGACAATGATTCATTATTATCCTATCATTACATCAATTTTTGTTCCTTATTCTGACTTATTCTTCCTCCTTTGGTAACCCCTTATTTATTTTTCTGATTATCTCTAAGATAAGTCTTCGCTTCTCAAAGAATCTTCTCTTTGGATATTTGGAGCATATAAAATGATATTATTCTTTGATAAATTTGGGGGAAAATGAATATCACCTTATATTTATAACAACTTAAAGTGTGTTTCCTATATACTTACCTTTTCCATTTTTAAAAATAAGATTTAAGATTTATCACACTCTAAAAGTCTTCATCTTATTCTTTTTTCACAAATTCAATCTTATCAAGAGTCTTATCTTCTCAATTACACATTTTATGTCTTCTCATGGACTTGAAATTTATTTCTGACTTTTATTTCCTCTTAAACAATGAATATTTTAGCATATCATGACTTAGAATATAATTATGTATTCTATCTGGAGATAGTTATCCAATTTTCTCAAGGACTCGTATCTTTGAATCAATCCTGTTAAAGAAATTTATCCAAAGATTTTCCTAAATGGTAAAATATTTAAATATGTCACAAAATTCTATAATATTACACATTAAATCATTAACATAGGTAAACAAATCATAAATATTTTCATTATATTCCATCAAAATATCTTCAAACATAGATCTATAAATCTGATGCTTGTCCCCCTTGATCATAAAATTTCATTTAGATTTTTTTATGCTTTTACCACTTCTCTTTGTTATTTTTAAGGACCATCGCATTCGTGTAGACTTTATAATATAGTGATTACATGATATAATTCCTTCATTTCCCAAACACATAAATATTATTATTTTTTGAATAATTCATGGGACAATCTCTTATAAATAGAGTAAATCCAATTATAATAACATTACTAAACATAATCTCATGAAATAGTAAATATGGTGACATAAAAATTTCTAATTCATGAAAATTATTTACATAAAATATGGGAACACCTTTGCTATTGAAATAGTTGATATTATTCATTCTTATTTCATATTTGGATCTTTCATAGGGGTCCATAGCTTTTATTCTCCTTATTGTGTTTGGAGCAAGTGTGGACAATGAGAGGCATAGAGGTGAATCAATGGTTCATTTTTTCTTTTTAATAATTTTTCATCTTAATAAAACATCTATATCTAGTTAAGTATTTGATCCACTTATATTTTTTCACTCATCCTTACTCGAATATAAAGTATAGAAAATTAAAAAGGTAAATGGATTTATAATTTTTGGTCTTAATGTGATCTCATTACTTGCTATAATCAGTTAATAACCTTAGTCACTAATTCTTCCACTATTAATGTAAATGGTTACAATAGAATATTCTCACAACATGATTCATTGAAATCCCAACATGGGAATCAGAATCCCATATAAGTATCTTTATATGACCTCTCATGGTTACTATACTCAATCTAGTTCTTGTTACTATATTTCATAGTCCAGATCTCTCGATTAGTATCTACTACCATTCACATTCCTTGATATTCAAGGTCTTATATAAAATCCTTTATATAGGTCTTCGAAATATTTCTCCAATTGTAGTATAATTTTATCCTTGTTATCTTCAACTCTTCATATCCCATTCTCTTAGTTCATTCAGCCTTGCTCAAACTCACTATGATAATGAATTATAGTGGTTATTCTACTCTGAATTACTCACATTCAATGATATATGAATATCATAAGTATTATTTTTCATACTTCAATGCATTCCATCTCCTAGATGAATCAAAAATTATTATTCAACAAATGGATATATTTTTATTTAATGTTAAGAAGTTTTAAATGATTCAATCATTTATCTCCACATTTTTCATCATTCCTAATAAGTTTATATTCCCATTATTAATTTGAATATTATTTCCATGTATTTTTAAAAATCTATGAATGTAGGTAGTGAGATATTATTTTATTTGAATGCATTAAATATTCATTAAACATAGTTGATAATTCTATTTAAATATCTTTAAAACATGGGTTTTTCTTTCTTTGAAATCTTTTATTAAATTTTATTCTTTAAATCATTTAAAATTTCTCTATCCAAATATGTAGGCATATCCGTATGAAAGGGCCTATGATTTAGAACATAATTGATAATTTTTAAAACAAACTCATAAATTTTCATCTTTAGAATCAAAATCCTTTAAAATATATATAAACTGAAGTCATACAATCTAAATTCATAAGCATAATTTAACCCACAAGCTTCAAATATTGTAAGTAAACATTTCTTTATAAATACACTATAGCATAATAAAAACATACTTATTCAAGAATGTGAGTAAAATATAAATTACCATATTCTATAATTTCAATTTAATTAAATTAATATCATTTTTTAATTCACCAGTTTAATATTATATTTGGGATAATTTTTAATATTTATCAGAAATGTCTTATTTTTTGGTGAATAATGAAAAATATTGATTTTCGAAATACTATCTGTTTTATGGAATTATCAAGATATAAAAATGAATTTAAAGATTATAAAAACATTTTATAGATAAAATATATATTTAATGAGAAATATAATACCTTTTAAAATATATTTTTGAACATATAAATATTTTTTAACATTTCGGAAATCTAAGTAATGTTTTTATTCAAATATAAACAATTTTTAAATCTTATCTTTTAGTAAAGTATTCACAAGATTACTTTTGGTTTTTTTTTGTTTTAAATTTAAATAATTCCTACTTTATTTAATATAATACAATTAATTCCATTTTAATTATCAATATTTGCAATTTTTCTAAAAAAAATTTAATACTTAAGAAAGCATTTCCAAAAAAATAGTTTTTCATTGCATTTTATGAAGTTATATTAAATTAATTTATACCTATTCTAAGAATGTAATCTTTTAAAATATATTCCCTATTTGAAATTATCATTATTAATATTATTTAATGGTCTCAACTAAATATTTGGTCCAAATTAATAGTAACAATGGTAAATATTTACCACCTCGATTAAGGGTAAAATGAGTTAAAAAGGTTAAAAAAGGGGGTAAGTATTCAGGATAAAAAATTCTTAAATGCCATTGGATGGTTTTAATTTGACCATAACCTTATTTTTTATTAGTATATTATATTTTTGAGACACTTTACTTGAGTGATACATATATTATATAATAAAGAACTATGTATCTATAAGTTTTCCACCCACATCACTAATAAAAAAGAACCTCGTATCCTCTCTTCTACACATTTCTTAAGACACTTAAATTGAAAAATGTAGAGAACCAAGTTTGAAATACATGGATATTAAATTTATTTTTTGGAATAATTAATACATGACACAAATATAAGACAAAATTCCATATTATTTTAATTCCTTTGGAAACTCGGAACATAATCTTCTAATCACGATAAAAGATCTTCAACATCTCCCATAAAGATCTTCCCCCTTCTGTTTTCCTACCTGAAACCATTATTTATATCTTGGGTAAAATAAATAAAAGGTGAGCTCAATTTCACAGTATTGATAAACATGGAGAACATAAAACAAACCATAAATACAAGAATGGAAAAACATGAACATAATTTTAAAACATTATAATCTTGAGTCATGAAATAAATCATGGTAGTACGTAAGGCATAGTTCATAAAGGAAAATTAACCCTGATGGAATAACATTAGCATAAAACATGTAATTATGGAAAACTAATAAGCACATTATATGATTTCCATATTACCCAACGCATTGCTTCCAAGACCATCAGAGTAGACAAAGTCCATTAGTGAACGGGGTTTAATTTATGTTCTAGCCATTTATTACTGAACCTATATTTAACTTCCATTCTAGACATGTATTACTGAACCAGATTAACCTACCATTCTAATCATTTCTATGTCATGAGATATAAATATTTACCCAATTCATTATATGGAGATATAGGTCCCACCCATCTCACAATAAAATCATTCTTTAATGTTCCATAAAACATAAATCATTCATCATAGCATAACACAAGAAATAAAATGGGTTTTCTTAAACATCATTCTATCATAACATAATCCATATATAACACCATTACATCATTAACATAATCAAATCATAGTAATAATAGGGATAGAAACATAACCCTATTTAAAGAGTATCATTTTAGATGGAAAATAATTTCAATAAACACTTGATCTTAGTTCTTGAGGAAAATATTCTTTCTTCTTCAAAAATGTTTTTTTTCTAAAAATGTTGTGAAATTTTAAAAGGAAATAATTTTGTTGAAAATAAACTTGAAATTTTATAGAGTAAGCTTCATGGAAATAAGCCATCATAAATATGTAAAACCTCATTCATGTTTTATCGGTTAAAAACATTCTCCTCATACTTTTTCAAGAAAAGTCAAAATTTACCTCATATGGTATAAAAAAGAAATATTCCTTCCGTACCACGTAGTAAAAATCAAAAAAGGGTCAAAAATGAATTTAATCATAAATTGAATCGTAGTAAAAAAAATTGGAAATTTTTTAGAAAACATGGACATAAATGATAAATATAACCCCAAAAAATACTAACGTATAAACAATATTGGATATTAATGAGATTGCAAAATTATCCCTTACCATATGTCTGATTTCTTCCATATACATCTAACACTCCTATATAGTGGGTTTAAACATATTATAAACTTGTAAAATAATCCTAATCATATTTATGATATCATATATGAGTTACTTTTGACTTTATATTACTCGTTCATTTGTTGATTCCATGTTAAAGCAACATTTTGGGTAATAATCATTTTATTTATCATATGTGTTTGGACTTTTTATTCTTTATATAATTACATGGATTGTGATTTAATTACATACACAATATAAGACATGATTTATATATAATATATATTTAGTAAATATATATATATAATAAATAGATAAATGAAATGGAATACAACGTTCATGGAGATGGTATGTCATACGTATGCATGAAAATTGTTTCCCTTTCTTTGTTGAATTGAATGGAAGTAAGTAAATGAAAAACACACAAATATATATATATATACATTAATCCACTAGCATTATTATTTCATATATTTCATGATTATTTTTTATATATATTTTATAATCATTCTTCAATGGTAACTTTGAGAATGAATCTCATCGCGTCGTAGAGACGGTAAGACGTAAGTACGCACGAGGAACGATATCGTTCCAAATATTGTTGAATGGTTTTTAATTGTATGGTGTATAATATCTCAGAATTAGTATCATGTTATAATAATAATATATAGTTATTATTTTTACCACTATACCCATCCATGTAAGGTGGGGGTGAAAAATAGATTACACCACGGCATGGAGACGGTAAGTCATACGTACGCACGTGCAATGATTTCATTTTTTGTATGATGGGTAGAAGGAGAAAATGGGTTGTTTCATATTTATAATAACGTATAATTATATGAGAGATACTTATGTTATTACACTATTATTAAACAACTAAAGAAGAGGAGGTATAAGAAGAAATAAATTTGACAGAATCGGTAGAATAGATTACATCTTCCTTGACGTGCCTCCATTAAATTTACTCTTAGGGCACTATAGTTTGTATTTTGATAATACCAGCACCTCTAGAAATGGGTAGGGTTTGTCTAATCTTGAATGATCAAAATGGAGTGAATATGAGAGATAGGAGGTTCCCTTTTATAAGAGGGGTGAGGGGAACTTTAGGAAGCTCACAAACTATTATTTTCTTATAATTAAAATTTCGATTGAAAAAAGTCCAAAACTTATTTAATTAAATTATAATATGATTTTAGGTCAAACACCTATCATATAATAATTTTTATTCATGTTATAAATATTTTTTAACCTTATCTTTTCTTTTTAACCCTTATTTTACCCATTTTAATCTTAATCTGAAATAATTTTATTTACACATTATTGGTTAATGTAATTGTAATATCATATAAAAAGACCCAAAAAGAGTTATTTATGAAATATTTGGACTGATGTTAACAATTTTCCTGAATGTTAGATTTTTTTTAATTTAATATCCTTCAATAAACTATTTTTTGTTTTAAGTTATGAATTATGCCAATTTTCGACATTATTCATACTTGACTTTTTAAAAAAATCATAACAAATAGATTCCTTAGAACCAAAGGAATTAACTCATCCCTAATATTTCAATTTCATCAATAAAGTTTTTGTATGTAATCAAAATATTCAAATTAAATTTATTTTAATATTTATAAATTCATTTTTTGAATCTTTTATTAATGAAAAAATCACTACATCAAAATTATGTCATAAATAAATATATTTATCTAATGTCTAAAAATTATAAAATAAAATATCAAGAAGTAGATAATCATTTTAAAATTGTATTGAATATTTATATATAGAGAGATCAGTTATATAACCCTATATTAAAATTAATTTAGTAAAAACTATATTTTAATGTTATAATTATCATTACTTTAAATTAATTCTTATAAAACGTCGTCTTCACATCCAAGTGAATTAATGGAGTACCAAAATCAACCCAAGGATGAAAATGGTTAGAAATATCTTATCCAATAGGATTATGTCACATTTTAGGATAGTTTTATACTATTAAATTATTATAATTGTACCCTTATTTAATAGATTTCAAATTTAACCGTGGTAAATAAAATAATTACTAAAATTAATATTCATAATGTCCAAAAATAAAAGGTAAATATTTAAAGAATTTAAAAATTCTAATTCCAAATATGGAATCCATTTTTCCAAATTCAAAACATATAAGTTTTAGTAATTAATTTAAAATTAATTCTAGATGACAAATCTAAAAAATGAGTTTTTTAAGAAATAATAACTATCAAAAGATTGACATGTGTTCATGTCCAAATTAAAAGTGAAATTACTTAAAATGACCAAAATTGGATTAAATGATAAAAATATAATCCAATTACACTTCAAAACCATTTAAATGTATAATCTATCAATACAAATAAATTAAATGAAAAGGCAGTTTTGACATAAAATTTGGGATTTTTCACTATTCATTAAAAAATGAAATTTATCAAAAAATTAACAAAGATTAAACATAAGTAAATTTTTATGTCCCTCTTTCAAATAAGAAGTATATTTTTTAAAATTTAACTTATACATGTGTCCAAAACAATATTTAGAATGGGTGTGTCATCAAAATACGGTAAAAGTGCAATTTTTTTAAAAGTAATTCATTTATCCAAAAAAATGATTTTGTTCTTATATCATGTACTAGAAAATATATAATATGAATTTTACTATTATATAAAATTAAAAATGTGGTTAATTGTATTAATAATAGATCGTTTATATCTCATTAAATAATAATATATTAACAATATATCGTTGTTTAGTTAAACTCAATATTGCGTACAACTCAAGCTATCGAGGAAGGTCACTCTTGCTTGTAACGCAAGCCAAGTTAGTGTTCCTTGTAGTGAAAGATTACTTTGGTGTAGTTTATAACATAATCGAAACATATTTCTTTTACAGATTGAACAAAATCTTGTCTCAATGTAGCGTGAAATGAATTCTATCAAAAAACATGAAATTGTGTGTACCACAAGCCATGAATAGTGTTGCGTATACTGCAAGATAATAAGGAATTGTGTATAGTGAAATCTAATGTTGGTGTAGCATACAAAACAGGACATCATAAAAATTAAAAAAAAAATTCTCATAAAATATCAGGGTATCACTTTCTACCCCCCGTTAAAATGAATTTTTTTATTGAAATTCTTCAGGGTTATAAATGGTTTTCTACTTGAATGATTATTTCATGAAAACCCACATCGTAAAAAGGAATGCTAAAAAATAATTTTAAAATGGAAATTTAGAAACATAGCGGTTACCCAAATTAACTCATAACTAGGCTTCCACATAGGAGAACATAGGTGGTGAGTGAAAACATAGATATAGAAGGTAAATATAACCATCTTGTTCTAGTTCATTATGATAGAGAATATGGTTTGAATATATTTAACTACCAAAAATCCATAAATTTGTGATTATTTAAGGGACCGTCTGATTCATCATATAAGAAGGTACTAGGATAACATTTTTTCTTTAAATATCCTTTTCATAAAGTTGATGATTTTATTTGTAGGAGGATAAATAATTAATTGATTTCAGTAAAATCTCACCACTGTTTGTTCCCCAAAAAATTTACACTTCATCTCTTATTTTTAAAAATTATGACCAATTTTTCATTTGTGATGTATTAGAAAATCATATGATAAAATTATGGGTCATTCCTTATCTCTCAAAAAACGTTAACATAAGTAATAAAATATATATAAGTCCATTTATATTGAGTTTAGTCATATATGGTCCCAAAAAATGGTCTTATACATAATCTATCATACTGCTTACATAAACTAAGACCAATTTATAGTAACGAGGGACTTACCGTAGGCCATTGGTTGGTGATGAATTCTTGTTTCACTTTAGTTGTGGGATCAATTATCGCAGCCTTGTCAGACGCGATGGGTTTTAACCCATCATACGAGTTTTCCTTTTTTTAAAACTATACTATTATAACATTCCCGATATAATATTAAATAAAATTTCCTTAAACAATATTATTTGATGGTAAACTTAATCCATTCCAAACATTAAGCTTATCCAAAATACTTTTTTCCAATATCACACTACAAAAGACAATTACAAGAAATTTCATATAACAATAATGTTAATACCGTCATTTATCCCGCATAAGATATATCTTATTGGTCACATACCAAACATTTGAAAGACTTCATCGTGAATTCTCTAGAGTCATGGTAGTAACCTAAATTACCATATATCCTTATTGAAAACATGCATGTTACATTATTCCAAAACATATTGGATATATTCCTTAAGTCCCAAAAAGTTGTATACTACATCTATGATATTGTAACCCTCATCTTAATAACTCTATAGTTAGTTTCCACGAAACTAGACTCATCTAATTTTCTTATTCAAATCCAACATATCTTCATCAAAACATCATTATCTTAACATAAGATACATATTAAGGGTTATATTTCCCTCAATCATGTGTTCTATAAGTATATCACCATACCCTAAAATCACTTTTTGGATCCTTAGAACTATTCAACATATCCCTTTCAATCTTTAATGAAAAACTTATACTAAAAACACTAATATATTTAATGATTCATATAACATAATCTTTGAATTCCAAAACATATTCACCTCAATCATCCAACGTTATTCTTAAACCATTACTCATGATCCATCATCTTTATATTTCCTCAAATATGAATCATGTTATAAGGTTTATCAACCTCAAGATTCATTGGTTTAATGTAAAAACTACTGGAATAACATTACATACCATTCACATGTCGTTTATAATCGCATTATCCTCAGAAGTATGACCAATACTCAAACTATTTTCAGGACTCTCTTCATGATATTTTCACTTAGGCAATCAATCATCGAAATTACCATAATTTCCACATCTGAAACATTCACTAGTTAATTGTGTTCTATGTTGTTCTTGCTATTTACTAAGATCAAAAGGAAAAGTGTGAGTAATAAATATCAGAGATTATTAAGGTAAATTACCTATAATATTTATATCTATGATATCTTAGTTTTAACCCTTTTTTGTTTTGATTATCACAAAAAAACTAGGTTTGTAACAAATAAATTACTAAACCTTAGGATAACCCTAGACATATCCTTAGAAATATCTCTAGGGATCTCACTAACGATTTCTAATCCTAGTTTAAAATGGTTGACTAAACATTCACACTGATACCATATGTAGATACCCAACCTTGATGTACATGGAAATTACATTTCTTTTTTAGAATACCTAATACATGACATAAATAGATGACCAAAGATCGTATTATTTTATTGCCTTTGGGAAACATAGAACATAATATTACAATTAGGGTGAAAGATCTTCTACATCTCCCATAACGATAATCTCCTTTTTTTTATCTACATTAAACCATTTTTATATCATGGGGAAAAGAAAATATAAAAATGGTGAACTCAAATTCTCAGAAAGAGTAAACATGGATAACATAAAAAAACCATAAATATAAGAATGAAAAAACTTGAACATAATATTTAAAAATTAGAATCTTGAGTCATGAAATAAATCTTGGCCGTATGTAAGGCATAGATCATAAAGGAACATTTACCATGATAGAATAAAATTGACATAAAAAATGTAATTTTTGAAAACTAATAAGCATATAATATGATTTCTATAGTATCCAAGGCATTTCGTCCAATACCATCATAGTGGACAAATTCCATTATTGAACCAGGTTAACTTTTCATTCCAGCCATATATTACTGAACAATATTTACCTGTCGTTCTAGTCATGTATTACTAAACTGGATTTACCTGACATTCTAGTAATTTCTATTTCATGAGATATAAATCTTTAACCAATGCATTTGAGGGAGATCTTGGTCTCAAACATCTCATAATTAAATCATTCTAATATGTTCTACAAAAAATAAATCATTCATCATAGCATAACCTAAGAAATAAAATGGGTTTTCATAAACATCATTCCTTTATAAAATAATACATATAAAACACCATTCCATAATTAACATAATAAAATCATAGTAATAATATGGATAGAAACATAAACCTATTTAAATAGTATCATTTTAGATGGAAAATAATTTTTATAAACAATGTGAATTTAGTTCATGAGGAAAATATCCTTTCTTCCTCAAAAAAAATATCCATTCTCAAAATTCCATGAAATTTTAAAATAAACTAATTTAGTTGAAAATAAACTTGGAATGTTGTAGAGGAATATTCATGGAAATAAGGTGTCTTGAAGATTTAAAACCCTATTCATGCCATATAAGATAAAAAAATTCACCTCATAGTTTTTCGGGAAATGGAAAAATGTACCTCGTTTGGTATACAAAAGAAATATTCCTTCCATACAATGTAGTAAAAGTAAAAAAGGTGTAAAAATGACTTTTAACATACATGGAATAATAGTAAAAAAATTGGAATTTTTTTTAGAAAACATGGACATGGATGATAAATATAACCCCAGTAAATACTTACATATAAACAAGCTCGGATAATAATGAGATTGCAGAATTATCCCATACCTTAGGTCCGATTTCATCCAAATGCATCTGAAACTCATGTATAGTGGGTTTAAAAATACTGTTAACTTGTAATAGAATAATAATAATTTTTATGATATCATATATAATTTATTTCATGAACTAAGATGGTTCACCATCTGAACTGATGCCCGACCCAGTCCACAGTAAGGCCTGAAAGGCGTTCCTGATCCTCATGGGCTAGCACAAGTGCCCGGGTATCATAATAAAACTTGGGAACGATTTACCTAACTAAAAGAATATAAATAAATCAACAAAAAAACCAAACCAAAAGTAAAAGTCTCATCCAAATAAGCATTTAATCAAAACCAGATTTTGAGTAACATGTAAAACCAAAGCCCAAACAAGACTAAAAGTATGCTAACCAAAAACCATCCCAAAAACTGTCACCCGGTTAGAGGACCCCACCCTCAATCCATCACCACAATGCCACATCAAGAGGTCTGCTAAAAACCTGAACCACCGATCCCAAACGTTGTACCCTTACTTGTATCACACATAAACAAATCTAATTACACCCAAAGGTTTAAGTAGGGTGTGAGAAATCACCCCACAGGATTCCATCGAGAAAATATTTCATGCACAAATATTAATTGATGATCATTTGAATGTAACACCCTATAATAATAAAGGGTTAAAATGAATAAATGATATAACTCATGTCAACAATGTGAGCCTTCCTTTTTAGGAGCCGATCTAACTAGAACTCCATATTTAAGCATTCTAGGATGGGAGTAGTGATTAGGATGGGTGACCTTCTGGAAAGTTTCTCAGGAGGTCTACGAGTGAGGACAAAGCACACTGAAAGGACATGTGTTGGCCTGTGGAGACAGTCATTAGTCAGATAACCCATGCAGGCATGTGGGTCGCCCCAAGGTGGGGACCACGTGTCTGCGGGGCAACTGGTTGTACCTGGTGGGCCAGGAGCTGATGGTAATGTTAAAGAGGGGTGTTTGTGCTATCACTAGGACCCAGTTGTTACATTTTGTATCAAAGTTTGTACCCAACCTTAAGTGTGTTTCACTGCTTGAGTTGAGATTTAGGGCATACAATGGGGACGTTGTGCTCAAAAGGGGGGGTGAATGTAACAACCTAGAATGATAAAGGTTAAAATGACTAAATGATATGAATCATGTCAACAAGGTGAAACTTCCTTTTCAGAATTCTATCTTATTAGAACTCCATAGTTAAGCATGCTTGGCCTGGAGTAGTGATCAGGATGGGTGACCATATGGGATGTTTCTCAAGGTGTGAGTGAGTGAGGACAAAGTGCATTGGAAAGGACATGTGTTGGCCTATGGGGATAGTCATTATTCAGATGACCCACGCGGGCATGTAGGTGGGCCCCAGGGCGGGGACCACGTGTTGGCCTACCTGAGATGAGATGTAAGTCCCACGATGAGGACGTTGTGCTCTAAAGTGAGGGGGTTGAATGTAACACCCCATAATGATAAAGGGTTAAGATGACTAAATTATATGACTCATGTCATCAAGGTGTACATTCCTTTTCACGAGCCAATCTGATTAGAACTCCATAGTTAATCAAGCTTGGCCTAGAGTAGTGATCGGGATGGGTGACCTTTTTGGATGTTTCTCAGGTGTGTGCAAGTTACGACAAAGTGGACTGGAAAATACATGTTTTGGCTTGTGGGGATAGTCATTAGTCAAATGACTCGTGAGGGCATGTGGGTGGGCCCCAGGGTGGGGACCAAGTGTCTGTGAGGAAATTGGTGGTACCTGACAGGCTAGGACCTGAATGCCTTATTAAGGTGGGGTGTTTGTGTTGTCATTGGGACCCAGTTGTCACAATTTACTTATGACTTTATATTACCAGCTCATTTGTAAATTCTATGTTATAGAAACATTTTGGGTAATAATCATTTCATTTATCATACATGTTTGGAATTTTTATTCTTGATATTATTACTTATAAAATGATTTACTTACTTCTATGATGTAAAACATGATTTATATATCATATATATTTAGTATAAAATAATATATATATATATATATATATATAATATAGATAAATGAAATGGAATACAACGTTCATGGATAAGATAGAGCATACATACGCATGAATGTTGTTTTCATTTCCTTATTGAATTGATTTGAAGTAATTAAATGATACAAATATATATAAATAATTCTAGTAGAATTATTATTTCATATATTTCATGATGATATTTTATATATACTTTATAATCATTCTTCAATGGTAATATAGGGAATGAATCTCATCGTGTTGTGAAGATGGTAAGTTGTACGTATGTAAGAGAAATGATATTCTTCCCATAATTATTGAACTGTATTGAACTGAATGGTTTATAATATCTTATAATTAGTTTCATGTTATAATAATCATATATAGATATTATTTCCACCATTATACCCATCCAAGTAAGGTGGTGGTGAGAAACAGATTACACCATGACGTGGAAATGGTAAGTCGTATGTACGCACACGCAGTGATTTCATTTTTTGTAGGATGGGTAGAAGGTTAAATATGGTTGTTTCATATTTATAATAACATATAATTATATGAGTTATATTTATGTAATTACTTTATAATGAAACAACTAAAGACGATGATGTAGAATAAGAAATAAATTTGAAATAATCGGTAGATTAAATTACCTGCTCCTCGACATGCCTCCATTTAATTTACACTTAGGGCATGAGAGTTAGTCTTTTGAGAAGACCAGCACCACTAGAATATAACTAGAGAAGTTGAAAAGATAAATGTGTATGGTTTGGCTGATCTTGAATAATCAAAATGGAGTGAAGATGGGAGACAAGAGTGTAATGGCCTTGTCCAACCCACGATCATGATATTGTCTTCTTTGGGCCTAGCCCGTGAAGTTTTTTTTTTCTTGGGCTCGACCCTCAGGCACCCCCCCAGGAAAAGGTCTCATAATAGGATTGGTATCCACACCACCTTATAAATGGGTTCTATGTGATCCTCCACCTTCTATGTAGGTTTTCCATAACCCACTCCTCCTAGAAGGGACCATCGTCCTCACTAGCACATCAAATGGACACCGGCTCTAATACCATTTGTAACGGCCAGTCCAGCCCACGAACATGATATTTTTTTTCTTTCAGCCTATCCCGCACTATTTTGTTTTTCACTGGGATCGACCTCAAGAACCCCCAGGAAAAGGCCTCATGATGGTGGAAATATCCACACCACCTTATAAAGGGGTGATTCATGTTACTACACCTTCGATGTGGGATTTCCATAACCCTTTGAAATGTCCCAGTTCCGGAAGCCACCCAGAGGCGCCCCATACCCAGTTCGTCACATGTCCTCAAGTAAATTTCCTCGAATTCCAGAGGTTTCCAACTAGCAGTGAGGGCCTTGGGTGTGATAGTAGGGAAAATATGCCCTCATTGGCAAAGTACGTAGCGAAAGTAAGAAACACGTACAATAGAGGAAGAAGTAATTATCCAACAACAGTAAACAGTGGAAGATTGGAATAATAAAACAACTGGATCATATATATATATATATATATATGATACATGAAACATATTTCTAGGAAAATAGCCAAACAAGTCACAATGATGAATACAAAACTAAATCAAAGTACAAAAGAAAAACAGATGAGAAACTCCTCACCATCACAAGCCTCGGCTTAGATCCATGCTCTCTAGCACCAAAAAAATCAAGTACATGAAGTCTATGGGCACTTGACCTCATCTATACCTACAGAAATATAATCTTTTTGGGCCCAAAATCATGGCCCAAACAGGGTGTGAGACTAAATCCTTGTAGGAAACCACTCAAATATCTGTGCCTAGTAGTCAGTGTTTATAAGATAAGTAAAAGTACAGAAAGCAGTAAACAAAGAAGCTCTAAGTAGTAAAAAAATCCACAATTAAAGCATTCAAAACACCACATAGAAAGAAATAGGAAAAGAGATAACACAACAGGTAATTCTCAAGAAGTACCCACAACCTATCCACTCTGGTTCTACCTATCAAGAAAAAGAAACCCTTTGGGCAGCACACACAAACTCACCCCTCTGGTTCAGCTAATGTATAGACTCTTTGGGGAAGGACTCATCATCAATTTCCCCTATAGTCTCATATCGTACTAAAGACGCTCTGGGGAAGCACTCAACTTCGATTCTCCATGTGGCCCCCGTCGAGGAACTACATACACTCTGGGGAAGCACTCAACGTCAATTCCCTATGTGGTCTCGCATCGTATAATTATAAAGACACTCTAGAGAAGCCCTCAACGTCAATTCTCCCTATGGTCTATACACTAGGTTCTCATGGACAAGTGTAAGTCAAGAAATCATAGCATCACATTACACCTAAATTAATCCTCAAGAACTACTTGGCTAGTAGTCTACAACATAATAGCATGTCAGAACAAAATTCACTCCATCCTACAATACTAGGAATGGGAAAGCAAACAGAAGCCTAACAGAAAAACAAAACCTAAAGGTAAAAACAAGAAAAACATGCATGGAAAATACATAAAAATCACTATAATTCACCCTATTCTCAATCAATAATCATTTACTCAGGCATACCAGTGTAGCAGAGAAACAACAGGGTCAAAATGGTAAACACTCAATACCCCATTCAAAGGTATTGGTGGAATTTGGACATAAAACTCAAATACTTTCAACCTAAAGGCACGAACCACCTAAATCAGGGTTAGGAGATCAATATAATTGAACCTCGAAGCTTGAATCTCCATAGAACGTTGTAGATCTAGAAAAACACATAAAACATTTAACCCATGATAACTTAAAAAAGATGAGGAATTGGAAAATGATGCTATAGAAGAAGGAAGATCTTACCTCTTCAATTTCAACGCAATCGACGGTGGTAAATTCGGAGAACAGATGCGTGATCGGGGGCTCAAGGAAGTCTCACCACCGTATGGGTGCTCCATGACACTTTGGTCAAAGAAGAAGAAACCCATGTCCATTAGACGCGACCACAGTCCGTTTAATTAAAAAAAATACACAGCGTGTACTTTTGAAGTACACGGTGTGTACTTTCCCTTTCCATACACCGCTTTAGGTAGCCTCCATGTCATCGCACATGACTGTTTGTGTGTCCCTAACACTACTAGAATACGGCCTCTTATGGCAACGAAGTACACGGTGTGTACTCATAAAGTACATGGTGTATACTTCAAAAATTTCCAGAAACTCCTTTTTTCTCAAAAACTCCGGGAAAAAATAAAAAACATACCTAAAAATAAGATTTGGGTTCTTACAAACTTCCCCCCTTAATGTAATTTGTCCCCTAATTTCCCTAGTGCGGCGTAGAAGAAGAAACCTCGAACAAATTTGGCCACTACGATCGTACATCCACCTCCCTCTCCCAAGTCTCGTCACGTACTCGCTCGTGCTACCATAGCACCCATAACAGAGGAACAGACCGACCATAGAGAACCTTCATACTATGATCAATAATCTGGATAGGATACTCCTCAAAAGATTCATCCACTTCTAAATTGACTTCCTCAGGTTTGAAAGCATGAGATGGTTCTGAAACGTAACTTCGAAGTTGAGAAACGTGGAAGACATCATGCATAGCCTGGTACCTCTGAGGTAACTGCAATTGATAGGCAACTGACCCAACTCTCTCCAACACCTAAAACAGCCCGATGTAGCTCGGTGAAAGCTTACCCTATCTCCTAATCCTCTTGTGTCCCAAACTCGGTGTGACATGCAGAAAAACATTATCCCCGACCTCAAACTCCAAAGGTCATCTCCGCTGATCAGAAAAAGACTTCTGATGAGACTATGTAGTAGCCATCCTCTTCTGAATCAACTCTATCTGCTTTGTGGTCTCCTGAACAAGACAAGGTCTCAACAAAGCTGCATCTCCAGCCTCCAGCCAAAATAAAGGTGATCGGCATAACCTATCGTACAAAGCCTCATAAGGTTTCACCTGAATAGTCGCTTGAAATATATTATTGTAGGAAAACACCACAAGGGGTATATGACTCTCCCAAGAACCTCCAAAATCCAGAATGCATGCTCGTAGCATATCCTCAAGCACCTGAATCGTACACTCATACTGTCTATCTGTCTGGGGATGTTAAGCTGTACTCAAAAGTACCTTTGTGCCCAAAGCCTTATGAAGCCCTTGTCGTACCAGAGAAGTAAAACGATCATCCTTGTCTGAGATAATGGAGTGTGGAACTCCATGCAGATGTATAATCTCCCATATGTACAACTGCCCCAGCTCATCAACACTGAAGGTCTCCTTGAACGGAAAGAAGTGAGAAACCTTTGAGATTCTGTCAATGACAACCCAAACTACGTTATTCCCTTAAGGAGACCTTCACAAACCGGTCATGAAGTCCATCGCAACATCATTCCACTTCCACTCGGTAATGGGTAACTGCTGTAAAAGCCCTACTGGTCGCTGATACTCCTCCTTCACCTACTGACAAGTGGAACACCTCATGATGAAACTAGAAACATCCCTCTTCATACCTGGCCACAAATACTGATTGTTTAGATCACAATACATCTTGGCGATGCCAGGATGAACTACCCAAACTGAGGAATGAAAGCCTCACATTAGCTCCTCATGTATATCTGTTGGCACCCATGCGTGTCCCTGTAAATGCAAGATCTCATCCTTGCCTATGGTCCACCCATGAATAGGATCCTCTCCTAACATGCCTTCCCAAAGGACTGGGCCTTCATAATCAGATAGCGGCCTTATTCATATTCAATCAAGAAGTGTATGGGTAACAACTACATAAGATATAAAATTCTACCCCTGTCTTTTGTGCACTTCCAAATGCATCTCGGAGAATATTTCCAAAAGCTGCCACTCACAGTAGGCCTCCCGAACTGCCTGTATCTGAGTCCTCCTACTCAACGCATCAGCCACTGCATTGCCTTTCCCATGCGTATAGCCAATATAAAAGTCAAATTATTTATGGTACTCAACTCACCTTCACTGTCTCAAATTCAGGTCACGCTTAGTGAAGATGTACTTGAGACTCTAGTGGTCCATGAAAACCACAATGTGCTCCCCCAGAAGATAATGTCTCCAGCAGTGTAGGGCATGAACAACAGCTGCCAACTCCAGATCGTGCGTCAGGTAATTCCTCTCATGTTGAATCAACTTTCGAGACCTAAACGCAATGACTCCATCTCCCTGCATAAGCACAACTCCCTGCCCCGATACTTGATGCATCATAGTAAACAATATAGATCTTGCCCGGCTCCGGCAAGACTAGTATTGGTGCTATATTCAACCTCCCCTTCATCTCCTGAAAGGCTGGATCACAAAATATGACCATAAGAACTTTTCACCCTTCATGGTTAGACCCGTCAGTAGTGCTACTTAGTGTGAAAAGTCTTGTATGAGACGTCTGTAGTATCCATCCAGCCCTCGAAAACTCTGCACCTCAAAGACGTTCTTCAGATGATCCCAAGAAACTACTGCTCTCACAGTCTCTGGGTCTATAGATACTTATTCCTTTGAGATAACATGACCTAAGAAAGGAATATGATCCATCCAAAAATGGAACTTTGAGAGATTATCATATAACTGATGCTCTTTCAGTGTACTCACAATGATCTCACGATTGGTAGAATGGCTGTGTAGATTGTGAGAGTACACCAAGATATTGTCCATGAAGTCCACCACAAAGGAATCCAAGTACGGATGAATCACACGGTTCATCAGTTCCATGAAAATTGCAGGTGCGTTCGTGAGACCGAACGGCATAACCATATACTCATATAGACCATACCTTCTCTAGAAAGCTGTAAGAGGTATATCATATGGTCTAATGCACAACTGATGATATCTGGACCTTAAATCCATCTTCGAGAACACCTAGGCTCTTCAAAGCCGATCAAAGAGTTCATCAATCCTCGGCAAGTGATATCAGTTCTTGGCCATCAAATGGTTCAACTTCTGATAATCCACACACAGCCTAAGAGTACCATCTGCCTTCTTCTCAAAAAAGATAGGTGAACCCCAAGGAGATGTACTAGGTCATATCAAACCCTTGGCCTGCAACTCCTACAACTGTTTCTTGAGCTCATGAAAAACTAGTGTAGCCATCATATAAGGAGGAATGGATACCGGTGCCACCCCTGGCACAAGATCAATAGAAAGGTATACCTCATGATCTAGAGGTAAACCAGAAAATTCATCTGGAAAGGCATCCCTGAAACGATCCACCGTGAGAGGAAAGTCTAACTGTGAAGTCCCCTAGTCATCCAGATAAAGACTAGCAATCTGGGCTGTAACTTCTCCCAACCCATGACGCTCTAGACCCACTCTACTAACCAAGACATCCCACTCTCCCTTATGAAGAGAAGATCCACCCTCTGGTGATATGATACTCACCCTGCGGTGATAACAGTTTACAACTTCCTAAAAGGAAACTAGCCAGTCCATTCTGAGAATGACATCAAAGTCAGTAATCTCCAAAACATAAAGATCCCAAAGTGACACCCACAAACCTCAAGAGGGCACTCCTTGCACTGACGTGCTCTAGATGTTCTTCTCCCCAATGGAGTGTCTAGTGTCAAAACATCAGTAGAAGAAAAGATACAGAGCCCAAGGCTCTCCAAAACAGCGAAAGATATAAAGCTATTCGTAACACTAGTATCAAAAAGAGGTGAAGATAAAACCAAGGAAACTAGGATAGTACCTCGAACTGTATAGGGGTAGGGATCCTGCTCCTGATGGGTCTGCTCCACTAAAAAAGTCTTGCAAACTCCGCGGCCATGTGACCCTACCTGACTACTCTGATCTAATACACGCTGATGTTGTTGGCGTCTTGGTGACTGACCACTTCAGTCATGACCTCCACCTTGGCATGAACGGTTGGAAGAACTCTAGTTCCCATACTGGTGGAAAATTGGAGGAGTTACTCCTGTACGAGGAGTCATAGATGAACCCCTATAACCATCTGTTGGTGAAAATATCTGACAGAAATGCTGCAGGTGCCCCAACTTGCTGCAATATCAGCACTACACTAAGTCTCTATAGCAATATGGCCTCATATGCCCATTTCTCCCACACTGGTAGCACACCACCAGGCTACCAGAAGATGCATCCCACCTACTCGGATCTCCCCGTGTAGTCTCCCAACGGCACTTCCAGCTATCAGCTAGCAGAGCACTAACTCTGGAAGTCGAGCCGCCCTGGATCACAACTCCTGATTCCCTCATATTCCACTATATGATCAGTGCCTAGTTTATGATGGAAGCGATGGAAGTCAACCTGAAGATATTCACCTTAGAGCAGATGTCATGTCAGAGGCCATCCATGAACTTCTTTTCTAGGAATACCCATATCCTCCCAGGAAGGGTGTGAAATGCTAAAGATTGGTGAAATGAGAGGAGTAATCCATAACTGATAGGGTACCCTGATCAAGGCTCAGTCAGCCCTCAAGGTCTCCAGATAGAAGTAGTCATAGAAGATGTTCTAGAACTCCTCTCAAGCAATAACCTGCTGATGACCCGTTAGTGAGATCACATCCCTACATCTCTTGGAATAATACCATATCATATTGGTAGTGTTCTTGACTCTCTTCTCTGGAGGCGTCTCTAGATGCTCAAAGATCTTCAACATGGCTTAGATCCATGATTCTGCAGCCTAAGGTCCTCCTTCCTCTGAGAAAGTGGGACGATGCTGCTGCTGAAAGACCCGTGTCAAATCAACCATCGATGGGGTAGGAGTCGGACCTCCCTGGAATGTATGCATCATCCTCATAATGCCAAACCTGAACTATGAATCATCACCAGTAATGGGTATTACTACTAGTTCCAAGACTGGCAGAACATGAGGATCTGTGGGAAGTCCCTGATCAGCCATATGCGGCGTCTGATCTCTACCCTATAACTGGCAGACAGCTAGAGGACGTCTCGGTGGCATGACTCTACAATGTCAAGTGCACACCTTAGATCAGAATTATCAACGACTAAAAAAAATTAGTGTTTGAAGAGAACAAGGGGAAGAAAACATTCATGTTTTTCAAAACATGACTACATGATATGTACACTACCTACACAGCATGTTCCCTAAAGTCATTCACATAGGCATGTACTTTTTCCTAAACTATTCATGTAACACCCCAAACACATGGAGTTCTCTCAAAACACACAGCATGTACTTGAATCCTCTTCCCATACCTGGGTGCTTCTACACAGTTAATCCACACATCTCTCCTAAGACAAGACTACACGATGTGTTCAAGGTAGACACAGCGTGTAGTGGACAAGCTTCATCTGGCCCGTGTTGTTAGTGACACGGTCAGACACACGGTTCAAACTACACAGCATGTTTCTGAAAGAAACAGCATGTATGTGAAAGGATAACACTGACCCGTGTTGTTTGTGAGACGATCGAGTACCTATGTCTGACTACACTGCGTGTTCAAGGGGAACACAACGTATATATGAAAAGACTCCACCAACCTGTGTTGTTAGCTACACAGTCGGGTTCCTAGGATTACACTACACGACGTGTTCAACAAGGACATGGCGTGTTTCCACCCAACTCTTCCCCTCCCGTGTTTCTTCCCACATGGCCTATGACACGGTCAATGACTACACGGCGTGTACTTAATGTAAACGGCGTGTACTTAAGAAAAATTGTTTCTTCCCAAACAGAAGAACACATGGCATGTACTTAACATTACATAGCATGTATTCTGTGTTTTCCTGGACAGTAATCCTCAAAAACTTCTCTGGAACCTAGAAAACACTGAAACAAACATTGAAAGTTCCAAATTCTGATCCGTGAGGGCCCATACTTCATATGAATCAAATTTTGGCACTGTATACAAGTTATAAATAAGAAGATAGTGCAATGATCCACCAAATTTTCGTCCATGAGGTCCCATAACTCCTCAAGAACCAATGTTTGGGGTTCATGCAAACAAAACCTTACACATAATTCCCTATCAAACAGTTGGTTTCTCTATCAAGGCCTCTATCACAACAGCAAGCATATTCTACACAACATCTATCACAACAACATTCAATCACTAATGCATCCTAGATGACATGGCAAGAATTCATGGCATGATATTTCTAAGAAGTGCCTATATGATGCATGAGATGGAAAACCCTCATCTCATTGGGTTGCGATAGAAATAGAACCTCAATAACATCAATAGTAACCACACAAAAACATGTAAATCAATCAAAGGTGAAATCAAATCAAGTGTAAAATTGCAAACCAGAAAATTGCAATAGCGAGGTAGATTCGTTTTTCCCTGTACACGGGTTAGCTACTCCAAGGCACAGCTTATTACCAAGTTCCTATTCTTTCATATCCCTGACAACAGGCTCCAAACAGTAATTCAAGAGAAAATAAGCCTATGATACCACTTTGTAGCGTCCGATTCCGAAAGCCACTCAGAGGCGCCCCGTACCCGATTGGTCACATGGCCTCAAACGTATTTCCCTGAATGCCAGAGCCTGCCGACTAGTAGCGAGTGCCTTGGGTTTGATAGTGGGGAAACTATGCTCTCATTGGCAGAGTACACAGCGGAAGTAAGAAATGCGTACAATAGTAGAAGCAGTAAGTATCCAACAACAGTAAAGAGTGGAAGACTGGAATAATAAAACAACTGGAGCTCATATATATATAAATGATGCATGATACATATGTCTAGGAAAACTACTAAACAAGTCACAATGTTGAATAAAATACTAAATCAAAGTAAAAAAGAAAAATAGATGACCAACTCTTCAACATCGCAAGCCTCAGCTAGGTCCCGGGCTCTCCAGCTCCAAAGAAATCAAGTACCCGAAGTCGAAGTGAACATGCCCTTGTCTACACCTACCATAATATAATTTGTTTCTGCCCAAAAAGCATGGCCCAAACAGGGTGTGAGACTAAATCCCAGTAGGCAACCATCCTAAGATCTATTCCTAATAGTTATTGAGTATATGGAAAGTAAAAGTACAGAAATCAGTAAATAAGGAAGCACTAAGCAGTAAACAATCCACAGTTTAAGCATTCAAAAGACCACACATAAAGCAACAACAAAACAGATAACACAACATGTAACTCTCTGGAAGTACCCATAGCCTATCCCCTCTGGTTCTACCTATCAAGAATAGGCAACCCTCTAGACAACACCCATAGTCTCACCCCTCTGGTTCAGATAATGTATAGACTCTCTGGGGAAAAACTCATCATCAATTCCCCCTATAGTCTCGTATCACACCAAAGGTGCACTGGGGAAGAAATAAATTTCAATTCCCCTGGGGACCCACGTAGAGGAACTACAAACACTCTAGGGAAGCACTCAACACAATTCCCCCTATGGTCTCGCATCTTATAATTATTAAGACACTCTCAAGAAGACCTCAACGTCAATTCTCCCTATGTTCTATACACCAGGTTCTTGTGGCACTAGGTAAGTCAAGCAAGCATAGCATCACGTAACGGAAAAAGTAAACCTCATGAAATACTTGTTAACAGTCTGCAACATAACAGCATGTCAGAAAAAAAGTCAATCCATCCTACAATATTATGCATTGGAAAGTAAACAACAGCCTGACAGGAAAACCAGACCCAAAGGTCAAAACAGGAAAAACAAGCATGGATAATACATCCAAATAACTACAATTCACCCTATTCTCAATCAATAATCATCTACTCAGGTATACCAGTATAGTTGTGAAACAAAAGGGTCAAAACGATAAACACGCAATACCATGTTCAAGGGTATTGGTGGAATTTTCACGTAAAACTTGAAGACATTCAACTGAAAGGCAAAAACCACCAACTTCAGGGTTATGAGGTCAATATACTTGATCCTCGAAGCATGAATTTCCTTAGAATGTCATAGATTTATAAAAACACCTAAAACATTCAACCCACGATAACATGGAAAAGAGGATGAATTGGAAAACGATACTCTAGAAGAAGGAAGAGCTTACCGCTACGATTCCAACGCAATCAACTACGATCGATTCGGAAAATAGATTCATGATCGGGGGATCAAGGAAGTATCGATGTCATATAGGTGTTCCGGGATGTTTCGGCCGAAGAAGAAGACACCCCTGTACATTAGACGCGACCCTGGTCCATTTATTGAAAAAAAAAAATACACAGCGTATACTTTTGAAGTATACAATTTGTACTTTCCCATTTTGTACTCCACTTTAGGCAGCCAACACGTCACCCTACATGATCGTGTGTGTCGCTAGGACACGGCCTCCTATGACAATATGACAATGAATTACAGGGCGTGTACTCATAAAGTACACGGTGTGTACTTCAAAAATTTCTAGAAACTCATCTTCTCTCAAAAACTCTAGAAAAATGAAAAAACATACCTGAAAAGAAGACCTATATTCCAACAAGGAGGTTCCCTTTTATAATAGAGGAGATGTGAACTTTAGGAAACCCTCAAAATATTAATTTATTATAAATTAAATTATGATTAAAAATTGTCCACAACTTATTTAATTCAAATATAATATGATTTTGGGTCAAATACCCATCATCTATTAATTTTTAAACAAGTTATGAATATTTTTTATCCTTATCCTTTTGATTTAACCCTTATTTTACCCTTTTAAATATTAATATGGTATCATGTTGTTTACACATTGTTGGTTAATGTAATTAACATATCATGTCAAAAAAACCACAAAAAGTTATTTAAGACATATTTGGACTTATATTAAAAAAAATTCCGAATATTAGATTTTTTGTAATTTAATATCATTTAATAAACTATTTTATGTTTTATGTTGTGAATTATGTAAATTTTGGACATTATTCATACTTGAATTTTTAACAAATTCATAACAACCTGATTCCTTAAAACCAAAGGAATTAAATCATACCTAATATTTCAATTTCGTACAAAAAATTTGTTTATGGCATAAAAATATTAAAATTAAATTTTTTGTAATATTTATATATTCATTTATTTGTATCATTCATTAATGAGAAAATCACTACATCATAAATGTGTCACAAATAAATATATTTATCTGATGTATAAAAATTATAAATAAAATACCATAATATATGAAATGTTTTTATATTTAGAATGACTATTTATAATCATAGAGATCATGTATATAACCCTATATTAAAATCAATTTAGAAAAAGATATATTTTTATGTTATAATTATCTTTACTTTAAATTAATTCTTATAAAATGTCATTTTCGCATCCATGTGAATTAATGGGTTCCCAAAATCGACCAAAAAATGACCAACGTTGGAACTATTTCATTAAATATTATTGGGACACTTTTTAGGGTAGTTATATACTATTAAATTATTATTTTTCCCTTGTTTACTAGATTAACCAGTTAACCATGGTAAATAAAATAATTATTGAAATTACTATTCATAATTTCCAAAAATAAAAGGTATCTATTTACACAATTTGAACCCTATGATTCCAAATATGAAGTCCATTTTTCTAAATTCAAACCAATTAAGTTTCATTAATTAATTTAAAATTAATTCTAATTGTCAAATCCAAAAGGCAAGTTTTTTAAGAAGTAATACCTATCAAAACATTGACATGTGTTTATGTCTAATTTAAAAGTGAAATTACTTCCAACGACCAAAATTTAATTTAATGATAAAAATATATTCCAAAAAATACTTCTTTTAAAATGGTTGCACCATAACATTTTGGTAAAACGTCATTTTTTGAAAAAGTACTTCTTTTATCCAAAAAATTTATTTGTTTCTTATATCATGTTCAAGAAAATATATAATATGAATTTTATTGTTATATAAAATTAAAAATGTGGTTAATACTATTCATAAAGGGTAGTTTATATCCAATTAAATAATAATATTTTAACAATATATCCTTGTTTAGTGAACCTCAATATTGCATACAACGCAAGCTATCGAGTAAGGTATCTATTGTGTGTAACACAAGCCAATTCAATGTTGCGTGTAGGGAAATCTTTCATTTGACTTGTGTATAACATAATCCAAATTTATTTTTTATATAAATCGAAAAAAATAAAGGCTTAATGTTGCATGAAATTAATTGTGTCAAAAAAACAAGAAATTGTATGTAATAGAAGATAAGAATAGTGTTGCATATACTGCATGCTAATACGGTGTTGTGCATAGTGAAAGCTAATATTGGATTACCGTACAACCCAATACATCAAATAAATTAAAAAGAATCTATCTCATAAAATCTCAGGGTGTTACAAAAAAAATAACTAAAAATATACCTTACCAACTTTGTTTTTCTTTTAATGGAGGTTGTGAACTTCTCAATAAACAACTTCAATAAGGTTTAAGGTGTAATCTGATGAATATTACCAAAAGAAGTGGTATATGGTCTTACTGAGATTATTCAAATTCCTTTCTTCTTAAATAACCTCAAAATATTCAATAACCATCTTAAAAAAATTACATTACTATATTTCCAATAAAGATAAATTTTTTTAATTTTATATCCATTTTATATCTCTTTTACATCCTATAGAAAATAAAAATATTGTTTGTGCGTACGTACAGACTACCATCTCCACCCAGTGATTTAATTTTTTTCATCACTATTTCAGTTGGTTGATGATAAAAATAGAATTGATGAATAAATATGATATTTTTGTAATAATTATGGTTCTTTAAATATAATAAATCATTAACCTTCCTAAACTTTCATCTTTTGTATAATGATAACACCAGTCTTTTGTACATGTGGACTACCACCTCCACGGAGCGATGTGGTTCATTTTTTCTATAACCACCCTACATGGATGATTATAAAATTAAATATAATGAATAAAAATTATATTAATTAAATTATTAACATTATGTATATGCTGTAACCATTTTATAACACATTTAACGACTGTCAATTTACTGATGTAATTTTTAGAAAAATTGACTGAATAATCATAAGTGGGAGATGAAAAAAATAACTATTTAATAAATACATGTTGAATTATTATAAAACTTCCTTGAAAATTTAATATCAATTAAAAAGTTTTTTAATTAATTATTTTTTAAATTTAAACTTATTATTCAATAATATATAACATGTTTGTCCTAGCAGTAATCCAAGGTGAGGGTTTTTTCCCAATTCCACTCTATTGAACCTTATTTTATATTATGGACCAATTTATATTGTATGGTTTATATACTATGAATTTCACAATTAAACAATTAATTACTATTTATTCATGTGATTTTATGTTTTAATTCAAGTTTTATATCTTACTGGTTTTGATTAAAATATTATTAAAGTAATAAAGGTTTATTTTATAATCTCAATATTATTTAAAATTATTCATGTTTGAATTTATATTGAAACAATTATATTCACTTTACCTTCTTATATCCCATATATTTTCTTCTCCTATGGTTATTTCTATAGGTCTTATGTTTTTATTCTAACTTTTCTCTCTTTGGTACTCAAAGGATAAAAGAATGTTTTTAAGAAAAACATACTCTATTTCTTTATTTAGGTTGGGAATATTTTTATTCCATTTTATGTTCTTAAAATTGTTTTCTAATTTTTTATATAAAAATAACGGTTTAAAAATAGTCTTTTTAATATAAATTTTTTATTTATTTACAATGGTTTAAAAAAAATTTGATGTTTTTTTTGAACAATTAATTTTTTTTACTTCTCACAAAAGAGTAAAAGGAATGTTTTCTATAATATATATAATGTAATTGGAATTCCAAAACACAATAACCATTTTTTTATATTTATATTCCTCTAGATTCTTCCATGACTTTTCAAATAAAATAAATTTTCCGTTATTCTATGAATTTTTTTTATATTAATATAATAAAGAATTATTTTCTATATGGTTGGAAAGAATTTTGGATGTGATTTATAACTTCATTTTAGTGAAAAGTTATGAAGTGTTTAAGAATGTTTATTTTCATTATAAAAATATTTTTCATTAATTCAAACCTTTATTTCTATAGAATAGTTGGTCTTCTATCATCCTTTACTAATTTATAGATTATACCTTATTTTGAGATCACTCAATTTCTTTTGATCATGATTTCTATCACTCTCTTTTATTCATTGGAAATTATTTTATTCCTTCATATCCAAATTATTTTGTATCATTTGTATATTTATAATTTATATATTTTATTAACCATATACCATTATCACATGAAGTGTTAGGTGATAGAATTTTATTAAGAAAGTTGTTTGATTTACCAGGGAAATACTGATGTTACGTATTCTGTATTCAATACATATATTTATTTATTGATAAGGAATATTGATTATGTATTTTATTATTTATTAAATATATTAGGAATGAATTGGAAATATTTCACCGATGGGTGGGGTCAATTTAAATATATCTATTAGATTCATTGATGGGTCTCATGAGACAAACATTTGGCCAAATGAGTTGGGAATTTGGCATATACCTACCTATTAATTCAAATGACTTATCACATGGCCCTGATATTAAGGTCCATGATATCTTATCATAAAGAATTGATGGAAATATCATAACATCAAAAATTATGTATATAACTCATTAAAAGTTTAGTTATTATTATCCATGGGATTCATTATTTGATATTTTCCATAGATATATTTTGAAGCTCAACTTATTGACTGTATTAAATAATTATTGATAATTTACACTACCATTTTGTTTATGCCGTATATACTCACAAAATCTCAAATTATATGATTTCCCTTATAAATCATATAATCTCACCCTTTATTATGTTTTCCTTTCCCCATGATATGAAGAGGGAATCTTTGAGTAATATTTGTGATTGAAATAATGTTTTCCTTATTATGTTTTATTTTCCAATAAATATGGAAATAATATTTGTATCTAGTCTCCCAAGAATTTTAAATTGATTGATCCTTCAGGTTGTGATCCCTTATAACCTCTACCAATTTAATAAATTAAATAGTGACTATGGGTTACTATTTTTAGGGTCATTATAGTTGGTAACAAATGAAGTTTATTAGGACCCTTGGGAACTAAATTTGAGAATATCATACCTAGAAAAAAAATATTAATATAAACCCCTATAATGTTCAATTACTTTTAAGTATTTATATTTTTTGGATTAATATTCACGATGTTATGAACTAATTTTGCATGATACATTATTTATAAATGGTTCCTAGTAGAAGAAAGTGAAATCACATCAATATATGTAGTAAATGTAGGGATTTACCTTAAAATAAATTCAATATAATGGTTGTTGAAGATGAGAAGATCATGGAAATATCATAAAAATTTAAGCAAGTTATGTCAAATTTACAAGGACGTATGGTGAAACCTATTCATACAAAGTGTAATTAACATAAGTTGTATCACAATATGGGATAGAAGCCTCAATGTTTTTAATAAAAGTAACAATCCATTAGTATATGCATAATGGATTATGTATATTGAAAATATATTCCTAATGTTGGAATGTGATGAAACGGAAAAGGTCATTATGGTAATATATTTTTTAAAGTGAGATGTTGATAAATGGTGGTTGCTAATCTAGAATACTAATTATGATAATGTAATATAAAGTATGTAATTAATAAATATAAACTAACATCTGTCAAGGAATATTTTCCTTGAGATAAATAAGATGAAATGGATAAAATTTTCTTCAACGGAAATTAGAAGGAAGAGTAATTTTGTTCTAAATATGAGGCTAGATACACAAAGTTATCATGGAACAAAATAGACTTAGTGTAAAATCATTAAAAATATTTTAAAATTTCATCGAAACACTTAATTTGGAACCATGAGGGGAAATGATCTCTCACAATTTTCCATCATATGATTATATATATTGATGTTCCATCAAGAAAGGGAAAGAATTTTATATGTCTTATTTCTTCAAAGGATATTAAGAAAATAAGAGGTCAACTGAAATCCAAGGAAAAAAGAAATGTGTTAAACAAAAAGAAAGGAAATATGGGAGTTCCACAATGTGATAATTATGGAAATAAACATCTAGATAAATATTTAAATTGAATGGGAGATTGTTGTAAGTGTGGAGATAAGGTACATATGGCTCATGAATGCAAGGGAAATAAGGTAGCCATATCTATCTAATCATTCATGTCACGGCCCGACCCTATCAGTCTGGAGCCAAAACTACCCCAAGCCTGCCTCCATAGGCCAGGGGTTGGCGACAAGCATCAAAGGCATAACAATCTCGGGGAGGCCTTTTCCTAAGTACCTGTACACACACACATGCCACTCAATGCAGAAGTGAAGAGTAAAAAGAAAACCAAAGGACAAACAACTATAACCAAACAACAGTCATGTGTCAACCTCTAAAAAAGAAATGTAAAGTGTTGAAAAGTACTGATAGATACATAATAGAAAAAGGGGAAAACATGTGCCCAACTAGAAAGGTTCCACAACTCAGCAACATGTAAATTAAAGTAAATAGCTGGTGAGTCTCTCACCTGAAAGACCTACTAGGACCACCGAACGCATCCCAAGCTCATGTGTCCTCTATGATCCTCCGTACTCTCGATTGACCTATTTGTCGTTTGCAAGGGGACACCAAGTGGGTGAAAATCCCAAGAAGGGGTGAGTATAAGGATACTCAGTAGGATGCCCTGAAAGCTTGAGGGAGCAACAAAGGAGATACTACATGGTAAACGATAGATAGAACAAAGTAGGAGTACAATATAGAGAGTACAGCTCAACCCATCAAAAGAAATGAAATAGACTCGTTCCAACCAAGATGAGCTAGACACATAAATAACGTGGAATACCCCATGTGTCTTCACCCCTCCTAGAAGTAGAGTAACTGGTCCCAAGGAGTGGGAACAAAGGTAGGGTATATATATATATATGCTCAATAAGAAACCTAAATGAGTGCGTAAAGGGACCTCCATTTCCAAGCTCAGCCCAAGATAAGTCACCAAAATTTCTAAGGGTGGCCCCACAGATGCTCAATAGTCCCACAGGTCAAAGTTTCCACATCACTAAACTGTACCACAAAAAGTCCTACTCCGGTTACCACGGATAAAAACTACTAAATATCCTCGTTAAAAGGGGTGGAGTCTGAAAGAAGTAGTTGGGTAACCCACTGCCCATCCCAACTGGAGGGTAAACCCCAAAAAGGTTTTTGGGTGACCCATTGCCTAGCCCTAGTGAAGGGTAAACCCTAAAAGGTCATCGGGTGACCAACTGCCCAACCCTGCTGGAGGGTAAACCCAAAAAGTAAATGGGAAAACCACTGCCTGACCCACCCGAAGGGTAAACCCTAAGTTAAACTGGAAACCCACTACTCGGCCCACTCGGAGGGTAAACCCTAAAGTCAACTAGAAACCCACTGCTCGAACCACCTAGAGGGTAAACCCTAATACGGGTCCGATGACTCTGGGCTGCCCGCGCCATCACTGGGTGTCACTAACATCACGATTGTGCGTTGAGTCGGAGTGAGTCAAAGAAATCTCAGTACAACGCCCTTTCATATTTCCACATTTAATAAAATCACGTAAGAGGCTCTGTTCGCCAGAACAGATTATACTGGTGTAATCATTATGGAAAAACATGCGAGATAAACTACTTACTCACTATAAATGGGCTCCAGATTAAAATTTTACTCAACGCCTCTTTACTCCCATACCGTGTCGCGTGGGGCCCGCACCTCAGTCACGAAAGAGGTTGGGCGAGTTGCACCATCACAATGCTCTCAAAAAAACATACCAAAAGGATGACTCATTCGACCCGAACAAATGTCTGATGAAAAATTCTCAAAATGCTACTCACTGCTTCAAAGACATCCCATTTGGCCCATGATGCAACTCCAGCTTCAACACCTAAAACTGCCCTGGAAGACTTCGTCTCGATGCTACGGTCACAACGCTATTGACGGTGACTTAAATAGACTGTGGATGTGTCTACTCGATCCAAAAGGAAAATCCCGGCGTAGTACGCAATGAGCGTGTCGCACCACCGACCCTCATCTTGGGAATTAAAAATCCCCTAGACCATCTCAAAATCTTCACCTCGACGCTAGGATTGCACTACCGTAGACAAAATGTAAAACACACACCCGTAGTGAATGTTACGGGTGTCTGAATTCAAGGGCACAAACACCTTTGGCTAGACCGGCCTGGGCCGGCCGGCCCACGGCTTAGCCGCGCGGCTCGCCCGTGGACCCTTGGTCGACCCAATGCTGATCATACCTCATGAACAGTAATGGTCTCTCATGGAGACCCGCCGAAGGCAGGTCCCTATCCCGGCACATGGTCGTGTGCCTCGACCCTGCCCCGTAGCGCCCCTGCGCTGTAAACCTTTTCCACCGCCTGGAGCCGCCGCCTGGTGTGCCCCACGCCGCCGCCATGCCGCTTGGGTCCGTCGCAGTGATGTCATCCTAGAACCGCACCGCCGCCACCTAGAATTCCTCGCGCCACTTCCGTCACCCGCCAAACCTCCCTGGAATTTCTGGAAAAAGTGAAAAAGGTCTGGGAAACTTCCCGAGGCCGCCCCGAACGCCCCGGAACTCAAAAAATCAATCCGAAATGAATATTGGGAAGATAAAATCAATACCTACGCTACTAGGGGATTTTATCGACGATCGGAAAACATTTCGACGTAAGAAAAAGGATTTGAAGGGGATTGAAGGAATTAAAATTTAAAACGCACAGGCCTACCTTGATGGGCATAGCGCGTAGCTTCTTTGGAGATCCGTCGGAGTCGTTGTGCCTTACCGGGCGGTGGAGGAGAGGAGGGGAGCTTGTTGAGGGGAAATCGCCAAGGAGAGGAGCAAGGGTGAGAAGAGGGTGGGGGTGGTGTGTTTAAATAGAAAATAGTTAAACCCCCCACCCATTGACCATGTACCCGAACTTCTGGCGGGGTCAGGGTTAAGCCGCCCCTAGGGTAAAAACCACATTTGGAACACAACAGTGATCGCAGAATTTTAATCTGAGCCTTCGTTAAATGTTGTATAGTCCACGCATGAGGCCGAAAAATTACAAAAACTCCCCTGGTGGTGTTTTTCACAGAAGGGACGCACCTGCGAAAGTTATACCCCTCTTAGCGTAAACAGCACATTCCGGACTCAATGGTACCCTCAGTTTTCCCATCTGAGAAACCATTTAGGAGTTATTCTGTTAATTTGGAATGCCTAGTGTGAATGCACATAAAAATTAATTATGGCCACACCAGGGCTCGGAATCACACGTCGTCTGAACACTCTGCTCTGGAATAACATTAAGAAAAATTTCAAAGTCTTACAGGCTCAAAACCCAGGTTCTTAAATCATTCCCTACTTCATGTTTTTCATCCCGAAAAAAAAAATACAAAAACAACTCGGGATACTGATCCCGCATCTGGATCTCCTGTTCCCAAGTGCTCTCCTGCACCCTCCTGTGATGCCACAACACATGAAAAAAAAGGAATGGTTCGTCCATGTAGTGTCCACTCCTACCGGTCCTCAATCACCACCAGGTGCTCCGTAAAGGTCGATCCATCCTCAATGTCCAATTATCCCCAGTCGATAACGTGTGTGGGGTCGTGCACGTATTTCATCATCTGTGACATGTGGAAGATGTCATACAACCTCTCCAATTGTGGGGGTAGGGCAAGACGGTAGGCCACCTCACCGACCCTGCTCGCGATGTCAAAGGGCACGATGAACCTTGGGGATAGATTGCCTCCCCGACCAAACCTCCGAGTACCACACTACGGGGAGACCTCCAAAATGACATGGTCCCACTGCTTGAACTCCAATGGCCTATGACAAGGATCTACATAGAAATTATGTCTTCTCTAAGCAGTCCCCATGCACTCACGGATGACCTACACCTTCTCCGTCGTCGCCTGCACCAACTCTAGGCCCACGAGGGAGGTCCCCCAACCTCCGTCCAGCACAATGGTAACCTTCAGGGTATCCCGTAGAGGGCCTCAAAAGGTTTGATATCGATAGTAGAGTGGTTATTGTTGTTTTATGCGAACTCCATCAAGGGTAGGTGGCCCTCCCAGCTAAGGACAAGGTCTAACATGCAGGCCCTGAGCATATCCTCCAACACCTGGATAGTGCACTCAGTCTGCCTATCCATCTTAGGGTGAAAATATATAGTCATCTGCAGTTGGGTCCCGAATGCCTCCTGCAGGCCTCGCCACAATTGTGACGTAAACCGCGGGTCACGGTTGTAAAAGATCGTCGAGGGTACTCCATGAAGGCGAAGGATCACCCAAATGTACAACCGCCCCAAACTCCCCACCGAGCTCTGCTCCCAGATGGAATGGGAGTGCGCCGACTTCATGAGTCAGTCCAATATCATCCAAATGGAATCATGGCCCTTCGTTGTGCATGGGATCCGTCTGATGAATTCCATGGATATTCCATCTCACTTCCACTCCGAGATATCAAGGGGCTGTAACAACCCTAAAAGAACCTAATTCTCTTTCTTCACTTACAGACAGTTAAGACACCGAGAATGAACTCAGATACACTCCGCTTCAGGACAGACCACCAAAACTACTGCTGAAGGACTTTATACATCTTCCCCACACCGGAATGTACAGCCAAGGGAGAAGTGTGGAACACCCGCATCACCTCCTCCAATATCACCACTAGTACTACATCAAGTCCCTAGAACAGGATCTCAGGATTCTCTCCTTTATAATACCCATCGGGTGTGTCACCCATGGATATCTGATCATGCAGTACCTCGCTGCTGATATCCCCCAGCTGCGACTCTCTCACACACTCAAGGAGAGTACGAGTCAACACCATTGACCGTAGAAAATCCGTACCCTCATACTCCACCAAGGTTAGTCATAGGTAATCCAAATACTATGAAGCTTCTCGAACTAACTGAGCATTGGACTTCCTACTAAGAGCATCTGCTACTACGTTCCCCATCCCAGGAGTGTAGACTATCTCAAAATCATAGTCCTGTGTAAACTCCAGCCAACGCCTCTACCTCATATTCAAATCCCTCTATGTGAAGATATACTTGAGGCTCTGGTGGTCTGAGTAGACCACAAAACGCTCAGCCAAAAGGTAGAGTCTCCATAGCCTCAAGGCGAAGACCACCACTACCAGCTCCAAATTGTGAGTCGCATAATTCTGCTCATGGGGCCTCAACTACCTTGACCCATATGCAATCACTACTCACTTCTGCATCAACACACACCTAAGCCCAGCTCTTGAAGCATCGTAGTATACTATGAACTCAACGCCCTCCTCTGGCAGGCTCAACATTGGAGCACTAGTTAGCCTATGTCTCAACACCTCAAAGGCCTTCTGGCAGTGATCAGTTCAGGTGAACGGTCGTCCCATCCCTGTCAATGCGATCAAAGGGGTGTAAATCCTAGAGAAAGCTTCCACAAATCTCTTATAGTACCCTACCAAACCAAAGAAGCTCTGCACCTCTGACGCATTCATGGGTGGCTCCCAAGAAATCATTGCCCCTATCTTTGTGGGATCTATAGCCAATCCCTGCTTTATAATGACATGCCCCATAAATTCAACCTAATGAATCTAGAAATGACACTTTGAGAGCTTCCCATACATCTGGTGATCATAGAGTAAGTCTAGGACCATCCTCAAATGCTCTGCATGCTCCTCATCCATCATAGAGTAAATGAGTATGTCGTCAATAAAGACAACCATGAAAGTGTCTAAGTACGACAGGAATATCTGGTTTATCAAATCCATGAAAACAGAAGGGGAATTTGTCATGCCAAAGGGCATCACCAAAAACTTTTAATGACCATACTGAAAAAGGAAAGCCAACTTCGGGATATCATCCTCACAAACCCGTAGCTAGTGGTACCCGGATCAAAGATCAATCTTGGAGAACTAATTCTCACCTCTCAACTGGTCAAATAGATCGTCGATCCTCGGCAAGGGGTACTTATTCTTTATCATGGACTGATTCAGGTGACGATAATCTGCACAAATCTACAGACTCCCATCTACCTTTTTCACAAACAAAACTAGAGCTGTCTAGGGGGGACACACAAGGCCTGATGAATCCCTTCTCACGAAGGTCATCCAGCAAAAGTTGTAGCTCTTGAAGCTCTGTGGGTGCCATCCGATAAGCCGCACATGATATCGGGGCATTCCCCGGCTGCAAGTCAATGCAGAAATCCATCTCTCGCCTCTAATGTAGTCCCGAAACATCCTCAAGAAATATGTCCATATATTCTTCTACAACGGTGGGAACCCAGGTGCCCGTAGCATCTGCTGCTACGAGAGCCATGCTCACCAACTAGTGCGAAAAAAGGTCGGGGTCTCCGGCTGAGAGTACCCATCTGCTCTGCCACGAGGTCTCGTTCACCAAGGATAATGAACCTCATCCCATCCAAAAACATGCCTCTGACTCATATATGATGACAGTCGATCTGGGAATGAACCCTAGAAATCCAATCCATGCCCCAGATGACGTCGTAAGGTTCCATCGTGTTGAAGAGAAGGTCCCACCTGAAACTCCCTCCTCCGAACGACAGTTCGCAATGTCTGCATATAAAGGTCACTAATGAGGAACTTCCCGTAGGAACCTTGAGGCTAAGTGTAGGTGTCAGCGCCTCTACTGGAAGATCTAACTCCCATACCAATAGCAACAATATAAAAGAGTGGTTGGTGCCTGTGTCTAATAATACCGAATAAAACATAGAGTAAACACAATGTGTACCTCAAACCATCTCGTGTGCTGGGGGTTACGAATGCCCATAGCGTGAAACTGCCCACAACCCCTACAACCAGCTCCCTGAGCTTGGCATGGGCCACCTGGTGGTGGTAGTGGGAGGACCTAGAAATGTCATCACAGACCTCTAGGTCCTGCTTCTCTGCCTGCGTCGCCTCCCTGAGGACCACCCATTCCTCACCTGGGGGATCCCTGGATAGGACGATGTCTCTGCCGTTGTGGTGCGGCCACTACCTGCCACGACTGGTTGGTGCGCCTGGTTGGGCAGTCCCATGCTAGGTTAACCCATCCGTCATAGGCATTGCACCATCTCTCTCCTACCTACCCTGGTCCTCCACGACGCCATTGTAGTGTATAACCCTGACCCTGTGTCTGCTCATGGAAGGGACTCCATGACCGAGGCTCTTCTCTCTGCCACATGCCTATCACCGAAGACGCTCCTCTGAAGCATCCACTCCTAGGCCCTGTCTACTGGTGTCCCTCAGCCAAGAAGCTCATAGTCACGAGCGCCTGCTCTAACACCTTGGCATAATTAGGGATTCATATGGGAACTATACTAGCACGAATCTCCTTGCAAAGACCATGCTCAAACATCCGCGCCCGAAAGTAACTGTCGCGGATCATATCCTGCAAGTAGCATGTCAGATCGGTAAATCGGGCCAAGTACTGCTCCATGGTCATCCCCCCTGCTTCAGCTCTAGAAGCTCCTAAATCCGAATGGAGCATAAGAAATAGGGGGAGTACGAGCTGTAGGAATCTATCCCACGTGAGAGACAACTTGTCGTGGAACTGCGTCACCAACCCCCACCAAAGCCCAGTCACTCGAAGATAAGGTTGGAAGATAGGGATACCATCTGGTCCGCTTGTGTCTATACCAGTCTGAAAAGTCAGTCAATGGAATCTAGCTAGTCTTTCGAGGCCTGGGTATCCGGGGCTCTGCTAAACTTCTGCGGTCGCTGATGCTGAAAGTCTCAGAGCGCAGTTAGCCTGTGGTCATCCTCGGCCGGTGCTGTCAGTACTAACTTCTGCTCCTCAGGTGGAGGGGTTACTGCTAAGGAACTGGGTAGAAGGGGATCATGTAAGTGTCCCTAAACTGACACCTTGTAACTCACCAGGTCATCATCACGAACTGGAGAGGGTAACCTAGCTGGCTGCTGTCGTGGGGGCATCCTGAAAATTGTCAAGGATTTCCATGATCAGATGAGAATATATATATATATATATATATATATATATAAAACAGTAATCACAAAGGGGAGCCGACTCAACTAGTATGGTCAAAGACTCAATCCTACTGGATGCATGTTCCAAAGTTCACTGTAATAAGTGTCTTAGTGTGCTGAGTCAACAAGCAGGTTATCAAAGTCCTGGTGAATGGATACGTCAACCGGTCGTACCATCAGTGGATTCCCTGGCCTGAGATCCACTCTCGAGACACATCGACACTATTTCCCTAAATCCCAACCAATTCCTTTTTAGGTACGTCCGAACAATGCCCCAGTTAAGGAACCAGCTATGATACCACTTTTTCATGGACTAACCCTACCAGTATCGAGCCGCAACTACCCCAAGCCTTCCTCCTTAGGCCAGGGGCTTGCGACAAGTGCTGAAGGCGTATCAATATCGGGGAGGCCTTTGCCTACTTACCTGAAAACACACACACACATCACACTCAACGCAGAAGTGTAGTGAAAAAAAGAAAACCAAATGAAGAACTACTATAACCCAACCACAGTCATGCATTAACCTCTAAATAAGAAAAGTAATGTGTTGAAAAGCACTGAAAGATACAGAACAGAAAAAGGGGTGAAACATGCGCCCAACCAAAAAGGTGCCACAACCCGACAACAGGTAAACGATAGTAAACATCCGGTGAGTCTCTCACCTGAAAGACCAAATGTGACCACCGAACATAGACCAAGATTTCCTGGCCTCTATGCTCCTCTATAGTCTTGATCGACATGTTCATCGTCTTCAAGGGCACACCAAGTGTGGGAAAATCCCAAGTAGGGTGAGTATAAGGATACTCAATAGGATGCCCCAAAAGCTTGAGGGAGAAAAAAAGATATACTAAATGGTAAACAATAGATAGAACAAGGTAAGATTGTAATAGATAGAGTGCAGTTCAACCCAACAAAATAAAGGAAATAGACTCGTTCCAACCAAGAGGAGCTAGACACGGAAAGCACGTAGAATACCCAGCATGTCTTCGCCCCTCCTAGAAGGAGAGTAACTGATCCCAATGAGTGGGAATAAAGGTAGGGTATATATATATATATATTTGTGCTCAACAAGAAACCCGAACGAGTGTGTAAGGGGATCTTTATATCAAATATCAGCCCTGGATAATTCAAAAAAAAATCTAAGGGTGGCCACTATTGATGCCCAATAGTCTTGCACATCAAAGTTTCCACATCGCTTAACCGTACCATCAAAAGTCCCTCTCTGGAAACCACAGAGAAAAACCACAGACTATCCTCGTCAAAAGGGGAGGAGTCTGAAAGAATTTGTCGGGCAACCCACTACCCATCCCAACTATAGGGTAAACCCCAAAAAGGTCGTTGAGTGACCCACTTCCCAGCCCTGTTGGAGGGTAAACCCTAAAAGTTCGTCGGGTGACCCACTGCCCAGCCCTACTAGAGGGTAAACCCTAAAAGTCAATTTGTAACCCACTCCCCGACCCACCTAGAGGGTAAACCCTAAGGTCAATGGGCAACCCACTGCCCGACCCACCCGGAGGGTAAACCCTAACATCAACAGGAAACCCACTGCCTAGCCCACCCAGAGGGTAAATCCTTATACGGGTCCGATGACTTCCCGGTGCCCACGCCATCATTGGGTGTCATTATCATCACGATTGTGCATTGTGTCAGAGCGCATCAAAGAAACCTTCGCCCAATGCCCTTTCATATTTCTACATTTAATATGATCATGTAAGAGGATCGGTTCGCCCAAACAGATTACACTATTGTAATCATCATGGAAAAACACGTGAGATATACTACTTACTCGCTGGAAACGGGCTCCTTATGAAAAATTTACTCAATGCTGCTTTACACCCATACGACGTCTCCTGGGGCCCACACCTCAATCCCGAAAGAGGTCGGGTAAGCTTTGCCATCGTGATGCTCTCAGAAAAACATACCAAAATGACTACTCATTCGCCCCGAATAGACGTCTGATGAAAAAGTCTCCAAACGCTACTCACAACTTAAAAGACGGCCCATGGGGCCCACGCCACAACTCCGGATTCAACGCCTGAAACTGCCCTGGACAACTTCATCTCAATGCAAGGGTCAGAGAACCACTGACGGCGCCATAAAAAAACTCTGGATGTTTCCACTCAATCTGAAATGAAAATCATGGCGTAGTACTCAATGAGCGTGTCGCACCATAGGCCCTTGTCTTGGGAATTAAAAATCTCCAAGACCATATAAAAATATTTTTCTCGACGCCAGTATTGCACTTCTACAGACGACACATAAAACGGACACCTGTAGTGAATGTTACGGGTGTCTGAAGTTGAGGGGATGAACCCCTTGGGTTGGACTGGCCTGGGCTGGCCCACGGCTCAGCCACGTTGCCTGACCGTGGACCCCCGGTCTACCCAAATCCGACCGGCTCTCGTGGCCGGTCGTTTCCTCACGAGGAGACCCTCCGAAGGCGGGTCTCTGTCCCCACACAGGGTGACGTGTTGTAACCCTGCCCTGTCGCGCCCCTGCACCGTCGACCACGCCCACCACCTAGAGCGCCCGGCGCCGCCTCCGTGCCGCCTGGGTCTGTCGCCTTTCTGTCGTCTCAAAATCGTGCCGCCACTTCCTGCAATGCCCCACACCACTGCCTTCACCTGCCGGACCTCCCTGGAACCGCCAAAAAGAGGAAAACGGCAGGGAAAATTCACGGGGCCACCCCGGATGCCCCGGGACTTGAAAAATCGATCTGAAAGGATAGTTGGGAAGATACAATCAAGACCTACACAACCAAGGGATTCGTTCAACAATCAGACATCATTTTGATGCAATAAAAATCATTTAAACGGGGTTGCGGGAATTAATTTTTAAAATGCACGATCCTACCTTACTGGGAGTAGCCCGTGGATTCGCTGACGATCCGCCGGAGTCATCGTGCCTTACCATAGAGGTGGTGGAGAGGAGGGGAGCATGTTGAGGGTAAGTCACCAAGGAGAGGATCAAGGGGGAGAAGAGAGTGGGGGTTGTGTGTTTAAATAGAAAACACTTAAACCCCCCACCCGTAGACCCTATACCCAAACATTCAGTGGGGTTGGGGTTAAGCCGCCCCTAGGGTAAAAACCATGTTCGGAGTGAAAAGGAGGTCACATAATTTTAATCCGAGCCTCTGTTCAATATTTTTAGTGTCCGTGCCCGAGGCCGGTAAATTATGAAAACTCCCCTGGTGGCGTTTTTCACAAAAGGGCCGCACCTGCGAAAGTTATACCCCTCCTAGGGTAAATGGTATGTTCCGAACTCAATGGTGCCCTTGGTTTTCCCATCCGAGCAATTTTTTAGGAGTTATTATCTTTATTTGGCATACCTAGTGTGAACGCACTTATAATTTAATTCTGGCCACAGCGAGGCTTGGAATCACATGTCGCCTGAACACCCTCCTCTGAAATAACATTAAGAAAAATTTCAAAGTCTTACAGGCTCAAAAACCAGGTTCTTACAATTCAACTATAGGGGGATGGGGAATTATTCAAACTAATTCCCCTAGTTTCAAGGGAAACTATCATATATGATATTGAGGGGGAAGGATAAGATTATTCAATTATTACAGCTGAAGTTAGAGATACTAGATATTTCATGGCAGGTACATTGTAAAATTACATTTAGATAATTCTTAATTTGATTATGGATTTTCCCACTATTTTATTTAATAAATGTTTTCTATGAACATTAAATCATTACTTGAAACCTTAATAAAGCAGTTTTCAACTATGAATCCTGGGTATAGATTGGATTTCAAAGTATAATGTGAAAATTTATTTCCAACTGAATGACATTAGGATTCTTGATGGAGATATTGAATCCACTTTCTTCATATAGGATACTTACTTGTATAAATCATGTCTATATCCACCTGTAATATAAAACCTTAATGAAATTATAGTATATAAAGAGAAAATGAATCCTATGGATAAGAAAGGTAACCTAATCATTGAAGATGAACTTATTGTAAAGGAAAATATTTATGTTTTTCTTGAAGACTTGCCTAGAAATATACCCAATCATGAATATTATTTTTTCATTGAACCCATTCATGAAGGAAAAAACAATATCTAAGACTCAGTACAAAATAGACACAATAAAATTAATAAAACTAAAGAAAAAATTGAAAGATTCATGTAATAAAGAATTTATTCACAATAGTGTTTCACCTTAGGGATCCCCTTTTCATTTTTTAAGGTGGAAAGGTCTATATGGTTGTTCAAATATTATAGGTAAATAAATTCCATTACTATTAAGAACAAGTATAGTGTGTTGTACATTGATGACTTATTTGAAAAAATTTAAAGAATTTAATATTTTTCAAATATTGATCTCCATTTAGGGTATCACCAATTATGAGTAAATAAGGAAGGTGTTAAAAATATTGCATTTCACATGAGGAATTCCCATTATAATATTATAGTAATACCCTTTGTATTGACTAATTCACCCACTATTTTTAATTATTAGATTAATATATCGTTTAAATATTTTCTTGATAATTTCATTTTGGTATTTATCAATGATATATTGGTGTACTCTAAAATTTATAGAGAATATTAAATCCATTAAATAATTATTACCAACTCTCTCATAGGGATAGTGTTATATAAGAAATTTTTTCGGTGTGAATTCTGGTTTTAGGAAGTTTTTTTAATGGCCATATTGTCTCTAAATATATAATAATTGTTGATACTTCAATGAAAAATTAGTTAAATAATGTCCTACACCAGTAAACATAACTATGATACATAGTTTCCTTGGATTATAAGGTATTATAATTGCTTTTATTTAAATTATCTAATTAGATAATACTTAAAAATTTAACATGTAAAGGGGATATGTTCATATAATCAGAATAATGCATAGAAATTTTTGTATAACCAAAGAGTAGATTAGTCAATACACTAATATTGACATTACCATCGGGAAGGAATGGTTTTGGATATATAGTGATGCATAAAAGAAAGTAATCATATGACTCCTTATAAAAAAGATAGAGTTATTTCTTTTGTATAATGAAAATTAAATATTCATGGATATAATTATCCAACCTAAGATCTTGAGTTGGCAGAAGTAAAAAATTCCTTTAATATTTAAGGGATTTATCTCTATAGTCAATGATGAGAGATATATACAGATCCCAAAATTATGAAATATATATATTCTCACAAGAATATATTAACGTGAGTTAAAGTAAATGGATATAACTACTCATGTATTATAATTTATCAATACAATATCACCCTAGGAAGGAAAATAAGGTGGTAGATGCATTTAGTAGAAAAAATCATGGAATTATAACTAAAATTGTGGTTAAAAAGATCTTATTATCATGAATTTAGTAAACTAGGATATGGGAATCATTATAGAAGGGGAAACATCATTAATTTTCTAAATTAATTCCATTCTATCTTTACTAGAGAAGAAAAATAAATACCATCTTAATGATAATAGTTTACAAAATAAAATTAATGTTTCAAGGGATGAGATTTTGGAAGTCTTTGTTTATGAATATGGTGTGTTAAAATTTAGAAAGAAGTTATTTTTTCTATTAATACCAGATATGAAGAAGAAATTACTTAATGAACTCAAAATATCACATTTCTCTGTATAACTAGTAGAACCAAGATGTATAGGGATTTAAAGGAATGTTCTTTGTGGGATAATATGAAGTGAGAAATTATTAACTATGTATTAAGATGCTTCATTTGATAATAGGTAAAGGTTGAGAGACAACATCTTAATGGATTCATGGATCCTCTCTCTATTCTTATATAGAAGTGGGGTGATATTACTATGGATTTTTCTATTGGTTTTCCATAGAGTCCTATCACAAATGAATTCATATTATTTATTATTGATAGTCATACCAAGTATGTACATCTCATCACTATAAGGGTGGACATACCTCTTACGTGACTCATAAAAAAAATCTATATTAAAGAATTTTTGAAACTTCATGGTTCACTTATTTTGATTGTTTCAGATCCTAATCCATAATTTACATCAAAATTCAAGAAAATAATTCAAAAGTATCTCGAAATAGAGTAATATTTTAGTACTATTTATTATCCTCAAATAGATGAATAGTCTAAAAGGAATATTCAAACATAAGAATACATATTGAGTATCTATTTACTTGACTTTCAAGGTATATGTGATCAGTATTTTCCTTTGGTAGAATTTTTATATAATAATAGCTTCTATTCAAGAATTAAAATGAAACTATATGATGAATTTTATGGGAAAATATGTTGTAAACTGACTTATTAGGATTATGTTGGTGAAAGGAATCTTTTAGTCCCAAAACTCTTTGAGTATAAAATAGTGAAAGTGAGAGCTATTCTGAGTCATATTAAGGTTTCTCAATGTAGGAATATGTGCTATGTCGATAATGAAATAAAGGATAAATAATTTCAAGTTGGGGACCATGTTTTATTGAATGTATCTCCATGTAAGGGTGTTATAATGTTTTCATGAAATGGTAACTAAGTTCTAGGTCATCGTACCTTTTGATATATTTGGAAGAATTGGAACTCTAGCATACAGTTTAGCAATGACACCTAACCTCTATAGAGTGAATAATGTGTTCTATATCACATTTTTGAGGATGTATATGTAAGACCCAATGAATGAACACACATTTAAAAAAATATAATTAGAGTATAGTCTATATTCTTGTGAAGTACCTATCTAGATTCTTGACCGTAGAGAAAAAGTGTTATAGAATCCAATGAATTGGCTAGTAAAGGTACTTTAGAGAAATGATAACATAGAAGAGGCCTATTAGAACATGAATAAGTTATAATTAATAACTGCCAATATTTTTTTATAATTTTAAATTAGGTGAATTTCAATGATGAATTGTTTGAATGGGGCAGAAGGAAAACCCCCAACATCAATTATAGTATGTATACATTTATTTATAAAAAACTATTACATAATTCACATCTCTTGTTTCATGAATAGGATTAAAAACTAAATTACAAAATTTTATAATTTAAATATTATGAAATAAATTTAATTTTTTTATTCATCATTTAAAAATTAGAAAAAATTAATTTTTGAGAATTTTCAAAAATATTTGATTTTTGGATGAATGGTGAAAGTTTTATATTTTCTAAATACTATCATTTTTATGACATTATAAGGATATAATAATGAACAAAAAGTTTTTAAAACATTTTCTCAGTGATAAAATTATTTAAGAATTAATATAATGCATTTAAAATTTAATTTTAAACATAATAATCTATGTTTAACATTTTATAAATCTATGAAATGTTTTAATTAAAATAAAAAATAACTTTTTATTACTCTCTTAGAATAAATTATTCAAAATTTTCCTTTAATTTTTTTTAATTAAAATAAGTGTAATTTAATTTAACACAGTCCAATTAATTATATTGTAATCAAAATTAGTTGGTATTTTTAACTTAAATCATTTTTATTCTTATAGGAGAATTCTTTTAAAAACAAATTTCATTGTGTTTTTTGAATTCATATAAAAATTAATTTCTTACTATAACACCCTAAAACCGGAATCTCAGAGCCTGTGTGTCATTCTATTACATTGAAATGATTATAAGAAATCAAATCCTGATGTATTGATCAATTTAGCAGTCTTGGTAGACTACATTACAGTCATGATACCCATAAGACTTTTGCAAAATAAAATAAATCATGATACAATCCTTGAAAGATTATTCAAAGTTTTCCTCTTCATAACCAGGGGAAAAGAAAACATAAGAAGTGGGTGAGAATAAATTCTCTGTAAGGGTATGTGATACATTAGAAGTTATAATAAATAATAAATAAAATTGAATAACTCATGCCACTAAAACATAATCATGGCCATAATATGAGAGGAATAAAAACTAAATGAATAATGACTTATACATAATCACATGAAACTTCACCATAAATATTATAATAGTAAAATAATCTCCTGATTTATCTATAACTAGTGACATAATGATGGAATGAATATTTCTAAAATCATAAACCTTTCATGAGGGCATCAACTAAGACTTTTGATAATAATAGGGTAAGGCCTCAGCCAAAACCCAATTTTTTTTGTCTCATGAGGCCTATCGATGTATCGATGGGCTATAGTGGGCCCCACCCATCACATGATAGTTCCAATGCATTCCTAATATGTCTAATAATATATATATATATATATATATTTATATCAAGTTTCCTTTACCACATTGAAATATTTTAATCATAACCATATATGTAAATACTCTAATTAAAACATTGGTAAACTATTCAAGAAAATTATTATTAAACATTCCAAAGTGTCTTATACCACTTTGAAAATTTTAATTATTAATTCCATATAATATCATAAGAATAATAAGACTCCAGATTTTATATATTAATGGGAATTACATAAAATACATGAAATTAATAAGTGGTGAACAAATCATAAACCTCATAAAATTAAAAGTGAGATGAGAAAAAACCCATTTATTTTGGAAATAAGAGTTCTTTTGGAAAACCATTTTAACTTTTCATAAAATTAGATGGTAAACATATTTATCCAAAAAAAATAAAAATTAAATACATTGAAATTATATTTTAGGCATAATTTTTTTCTCACTGAAGTGAAATCATGTAAAAAGAGTTTTTAATGAAGCTTTAGAAATAAAACATTTTAGTGTGGTTTAAAGAAAATATTAAATAGATTTCAAAATTGTAAGGGAATGTTCATTTTCATAAAACCAGAAATTATACATGATATTTTTTCATGATAAAAGTTTTTATTTTACATAAATAATAAGGGATTAAAAAGGATTATATATTGCACATAAAAATGGTAAAGAATTCGAGAAGGTCCCTTGAATCGGGCATGTTTGTAGGGAAGAATTTATAAGGGGACTATTTTAAAAAATATAATACCCATAAAATAAAGATTAAATGATATGAATATATGATTTTGGAACATACAGATACAATATAAAATATGTACATGAAAATAAATAATCATTACATTTGGGTAAATATAGTTAAGGAATAACCTAAATATAAAATAAATGTTCGAATAGAAACCCTTACCACTTTGTAATCAATCGAATCATATAAGCCAAAACTAATAATCATCAAATTATATTATGAATGCCATTAAAATAAATCTATTAATAATATGATTCATTAATGGTAACTTTATATATTCCATACATAAGAAATATTGGTGAATAAGAAATATATCACAAAAATGGAAGTGAGATTAGAAAACCTTTACATTATGTATGAATGTGTTCAGCACTTGACCTAAATTTCATGGAATATGAAATTAAACCCATTAAAATTTTAATTTAGAAACTATTATAAATTAATATAATTTATTATAATTTTCTTAATTTCACTTATGTTTTTTTGATAAGGTATAAGATTGAATTACATCATTTCAGAGTGTTAGTTTCTTGATATTCATGATCAGTATGATTAATAATATGTATAGAAGATCATGTGGAATGGATATAGTTCTCTATGATTGGATTTATATATTATTAATGAACATGTATATGTTTAAATATTTATATGTATCATTTTTTTATGTGGTATGTGGATGAATCATTAGATAAGTCATTTAGTGATAATCATTTATATTTTTACGATGGTTTTTTTATCACGAAGAAATAGTTCAGTTATATTATTTAGTATAATTTTCATATGATGGTTCTATAATCATTAAATAATATATAATACATATTTCATAATCTTTTTCAACCATAAAAATAGTTTCATGACCATCCTTGAAGGAGAAAATGATGAACGAATGTTTGTCGTTCACAAAGGTTGTAAATTGGAACCTCTTGGATGATGATTTTGTTTTTTAAAAAAAGAGAGAGAATAAGAAGATTGATTATATATTATATTAAAATGATATAATTACAATATCTAGATGATAATGGAGTTATAATGATCATTTTTACTGAGGATATGAGGAAAATATAAGAATATAAAACAAATTGAAAATTAAATTTAAAGAAAAAGGGAGAGAGTTTGCCTCTTGAAATATCCTCCATGAGAACTTCATTAAGAGAAAGGGTTTTGGATATTTTGAAACAAAAAATTTCTACTGAAGGTGGGAAGGGACTAGTTAAAATTATTTGGGGATAAATTTTAGAACCATTAAGGCTTAGAGGAGTGAAGTGAAAAGGGGGTGAGGGTGATTTTTATAGTGGAGGAGAGGAGGATTTTCCATTATTTTAATCATTATTTTATTATTTTTCCTCTAAACGATGAATAAAATTGATTATTATGACTAAAAATAGTAAAAAGTTCATGTGATTTCAAAAAATTGTCAATTGAAATCATCCATGACTCTATCATGATGCAGAAATTCAATTATTTAGCATATTTCATAAATTATCAAAGTTTAATATTCACAAAAAATTCATGTATTTCAAAAAAATAAAAAACATTAACCCAATACATTTCTTGACATGTATAATTCAAAAATGTACTCCATTTTACCAAATTAATTTTCTAAATATGTAAAATCTAATTTTTTATAATAATTCATTATTTACTTGAAAAAAACATATTTTAATTTTAAAACTATTTTTATAATACTTTCAAAAATTAAATGAGGTGTCATAAAATTATTCTAAAATCATAGGACAACAAAAAATTTATTTTGGAATACATTTTATGAAAATGAATTTTATTTTAAATAAAGGTATTAATTAAAAAATTTAAATAGATATTTATTACTCACAAAAATACCAACACTTAATTATTTATTTTTAAAAAATTCACTTTCATTTATAAGGGGCTAAATTTTATTTATAATTTCATGTGTAAGGTTATTATTCATATGGGTCAAGTCACTCTTCATAATTTTAATATTACTATTCATAAGGTTGAATTATTATTCATAAGAGTCAAGTTATCATTCACAAGAAAATTAAGTTGATCCTATGAGACTCTAAAAAACTAATAGATAGAAATAGTGTATGTCTTTTTTTTTGAAATTGAAATCATAGAAGTGGAAAAATTATGTTTCATGGCTAGGTTATAATTATAAAACATGTTTCTTTAGAGGCTCAGTGTTTTGTGCATATAATATATATAATGAATTTAAATTATTTATAAAGAAATATAAAACAAAATCTTGGGGTGCCATATTAATAGTTAACATATTGATAACATAGTTTAGTATTTATCAAAATAATTATAATTTTCAATATATATTATATTTATTTAAATAATCTATTGATAAAAATTAATTTTTTGAAAATAATCAGATATATATATTCATATTAAAATATTCTCTTACACAAAAATAATTCCATAAAATAGTATTTTTTAGAACATTAATTCATTAGAAAGCTATAAATTATAATTATTTTTAAGTATTATTATTAATAATTAAAACACTTAATTATAAATTTTTTAAAAATTATTATACACATTACTTGGGTGTTACATTATTCCCTCCTCAACAAAATTGCATCCTCGCAATTCGAAACTTCACATCAAAAGTTAAAGGTTGATGCTTGAAAATTAATTTGTGGGAAACCCACATCGGAAATAGGGTTAATAAAATATCCCCTTAAAAAGAGGTTAAGGGAAATGAGTTGGTCACCAAAAGAATTATGCTTTCTAATGGGGTGACATTAGTTGGAATTAAAATCTTGTACATGTAATGAAAATCAAACTATGATGTTTGGATAGAAAGTGATTGAGAACATATTCAGATGAAATTTGAATACGACAAAACTATAAACTACTATAAAAACATTCATTAATATCAAAAGAGATTGTGATAATATTAAAATACTTTAATTAAGACTATTTTCCTTCAGTCGAGGAATTAGTCCACTCTATAAGAGTATGAATATATGTTTCAATTTCATAAACACAACCATATCCTTTGCTTGCACCTTGAACTGTATATACTTCATCTCTTAACACAGGTTGAGTCATGTGGTGAAGTAATACCTTGAACTATAAAACATCATAAAATAATTAACTTAAACCATTCATAAATGGTTAAACATTCAAAAATATAATGATTCAACACTTTTGAAAGAAGGTCACTGAATTTCCAAGATGAACTTTTCCATGAAGAAGCTCTAAATTTTCATTCCAAAAATGTGAATAACTCTATCCAGAATCCACTTGAAAGATGATAATAACTTGAATTACCCTAAAACCTTATTTGAAACATTCATTTTATATATTCCTTAAGTAAGATACATGTTATTGGATATAATCCTTAAATCCGAAATTATCGTAAACACCATCGATGATAGCATAGACCACTTGTTGACATGTCAATAATCAATTCCAATGTAGTTAGTAATTATCTAAATAAATCATTTATTCATCACTATCGCAACATCAGGAATATATTAAGGGTTTTATTCTATCACAACCCATCCCTCGAGACCTGTTTTGTGACTACCCCAAGCATGCCTTCCATAGGCCATGGGTTAGTTATTAGCACCAATAAGTTGTATCCCTATATCAGGAAGGCATTGCCTTTAACCCTATATAAACACACAATCCAATAACACAACAATAAGTTACCATGATATTAACTGTTGTAGTAAAAAGGGTACTAAAAGTAAAGGGGACGAAATACAAGACCAACTGAAAAGTAAAAGTACAACTGAAAAGAGAAAACAGCTCCTAGATCATCCCCTAAGGATCCTACCTGAAGGGTAGGTACAGATCATCTCCACAACACACCATGTCTGCCTGTATCCTCTGTGTACCACCTAGTATTGGCACCCTAAAGCCTCAGACCAACTGCTCATGGTCTACAAAAGACACAACAAGGTGTAGGCAAAGACTGTGCAGGGGTGAGTATAATAATACTCAGTAGGGACCTCGAGACCCCCGAAGGTCTCATAGAATTCCACAAAGGCAAAACAAAAAATCCTGATCTCAATCACAAATCACAAAGAAATAGACATATATGAGACAATGTATAAGTAAAGAATAGAAGTACATATGATTATTTGATAAGCTAGATCATCTTATTCTGTCGAGAGGCACTACTCGTGAAAATACGGAGCCTCACCCACACATGATCGATAGTTACTAACCCATATTGACCCACAAAGCTTCTAATCATCCCAGGATTGATAAGTACTAACCCACAAAAGACCCACATAGAATCTGACCCACACTTGATTGGTATGTCTTTCATCCACAAAAGGCCACTCTATGGTTGGTCCTTATCGGGTCGCGAACTACTAATCCATAAAGGGTCACTAGAAAGCTTATCCACACAGGGTTGCTAGAATGTTGATCCACATAGGGTCTCTAGTTGTTGATCCACACAGGATTTCTCGGTGCTGATTCACACATGATCACTAGGTGCTGAACAAAACTTGATCTCTAGGTGTTTACCCACACAAGATCCCTCGGTACTATCCTCCGTATGATCTATCTCCAACCTCCACCTCACTACTAGGCACTTGATTCCCACTCATAGCATTCTTGATTCTAGGAGAAACGCTCCTAAAGCCATTAGTTGTATTTAAACTGGCATGAATTCCCATGAAGAATTAACCTGGTGATCTATCACCTCATAATGGTCCCAAGGAAAAAGACAGTGTGTCAACTAGATGTCTGGTCTTTAAGTTATTGGCATTTTAGTTTCGAGGGCCCGGTTGGATTTAGAGTCAATCCAACCCAGTCATCCTCAAAATTTCTCCAAAACTCTTGTGGAGTATTTGAAAATGACTACCTTGTCACTGGGGTCCTTATGCCACATACAACGCGTCAACCGGACACCTGGTCTGTTAGTTACGTCCCATTCCATGAAATGGGGGGTGATCGCACCTCGGTCTGGCCCGGCATGGTTGGGCCCACTGAAATATGCCAAAGTGACCACTTCCCTAATGGGGTCCCAATTCCACTGACAACGTTTCAAACAGACACCTGGTTTGTTAGTTAGGTGCGTTTATTTATTCGGGGACTAGTTGTGTCTCGGCCCGATTAGACTTGGTCAGACCAGCCTGACGCAATGGGTCTTAGTGTTTATTTGACCCCTCCTGGGTCCAACCTGTTAAGGGTCGGCCGATTCACTGGGTCTGGCCCGTCGAGGTCAGCCCGATTCATTTCACGGGCCTAAGCCGTGGTTGACACGACCATCGGGTGGGGCTCGGCCCACCTACGCTGGTCCATTGGGCTGCGGGTTCAGCCTGCATGGTCGCCCTACATTGGCTCGGTCTGCTTGAGGGTATATTGTTACATCCTTATGTCCCCACGCTTGTGGGGACATTCTCCAGCCAGTGTTGCTCTACCCCCACCGCATTTAACGTCAGCCATTTGGCCGACTGAGTTTCACCAACGCAGTGCGGCGTGGGCCAGGCCGCACCTTCTTTCCGCTGCCTGCTGGCCACGACCTCTTCCACAAGTGGTGTTTGTGAGCACCACTCTTGTACCACGTGTCTGGATCGGGCCGGCCAACCTTATCCACCGCAGTGCACCTCCTTCCACCACTCGTGGCCAGTTTCTATGGGTCTCCTCCGACCACTGTCGGCCTCCGCCGACATGGCGCGCAGACGGTTTCTTCCTCGGGTCATCAGATGTTATTTTTTGGTCCATTTATTTATGTCTTCTACACCTATGGCTTTTATGGGACACAACCTTCATAGAATGACCTGCTATTTTTTTGTCATCGAGTTGGAAATTGTTCCCAGAAGTTCTAATCAAGAACAAAGTAGTGGAGGGTCTGGAACTTGTTCGTTTCACCCGCACCCTCCACATTACATGATAACAAGTGGGAGAGAAATTTAATTCATCAAATAAAACTTCAAAATAGACCCCCCTACCTGGAAGATAAATTCACTGATGTCAATTGAAAAAACTTCTTCTTCGTTGTCATTGGGTCATGATTCGGTGGCGCTCATCACCATTCGCTGAGACCGGTCTTGTCTTCCAAGTGGTTGGATTCATGGTTCATCTTTAGAGCTTCGTCACTTTTTGAAGACATTCCAACACTCTATCCAAAGATCCATATAAATATGAGATGGGATGGGTGAGTAACGCACATGGAATTAATGAGGTTCATTTAATAATGAACCTTCCTAATTCAAACAGTGCAGTTACAAAAATAAACAGGGGTCATTCCATTTAATGGGTTGACATATCGTTGGTCCTGCCACCTCCGATCATCCATTGGAGGAAAGGAAAAAAGAAAAATAAAATAACTTTGTTATTTTATTATTCTCTTCAATGTCCAAAAACTATCTTTTTCTCCTAACCTTCTGCGGTCAAAGTGAGCCTCCCTTAAGCGAATCCTAGAAATGCGGGTTCAGTGGAGCCCTCATATTTTTATTCTGATCACCATTTTAAAAGATAGAAAACACCGCCCACATGTTTACTGAATGTACCTTAAAAAAAGTTCAGAAATTTATTATAGGCACACTAGGCCATGGAATCACATAGTGTCAATTTTCACAGAGTCGTAATAATTCCATAAAATTAAAAAAATTACATGGAAAATCTAGGTCTTTGCATTCTCACCACCTTAGGTATCTCCAGCCCCGAAATCCATGATATTGACTAAGGAAACAAGTAGGGGTACTAAGCATGATTCTGAGACTCCCACTCTCATGTGATCTCTTGGAGGTTCTCTTGCTGCCAGCGAATATGCACCAGAGGTATCGATCGTCCATGAAGGACCTCCTCCTTTCAGTCCTCAATCTCCACTGAAACCTCCATAAACATCACCCCATCATCAATGTCCATCTCACCCTAGTCGATAACATGTCATGGATCATGCGCGTACCTCCTCCGTTGAGACACATTGAAAACATCATGTAGTCGATGCATCTGTGGGGGAAGAGCTAGATGATATGCCACCTCACCAACTCTACTGCAAACTTGAAAGTGTCTAATAAACATTCGATATAGCTTTCCATAGCACCCAAATCTCCACAAACCACTTCGAGGTGAGACCCATAGAAAGACATGGTCTCCCTCCTCGAACTCAAAAGATCTCTGTCTTCTATCAGCATAAGAATTCTCTCTACTCTATATAGTTTTAATCTGCTCCAGGATTATCTGAACCTTCTCTATGGTAGCCCGTACCAACTCTGGACCCATAAGTGCTGACTCCCCTAGGTCTGTCCACCATTGAGGTGATCTACATGGTCGACCATACAAGGCCTCAAATAGTTCCATATCGATGGTGGAGTGATTTCATTTGTTTTATGCAAAATCCACCAAGGGTAAGTGATCCTCCCAATTGCATCCAAAATATAGGACCCAAGCACGAAGCATGTCCTTTAGTGTATGAATGGTCTTCTCTATCTGACCATCCATCTGAGGATGAAAGGTGGTGCTCAAACTTAGCTGAGTCCTGAAATCCTCTTGTAATCCCTTCCACATCCAGGATGTAAAACGTGTGTCACAATCAAATACGATTATCAATGGAACCCCATGAAGTCGTACAATCTCCTATACATAGTGTCATACCAAGCCCTCTACTGACCCCTTCTCTCTGATGCATAGGAAATGGGATGAATTGGTGGGTCAGTCAACGATCACCCAGATGGAATCATGGACCCTTGATATACATGATATCCCTATCATGAATTCCATGGAGATTACATCCCACTTCCACTCTAGTTCCTCTAGTGTTTGTGCTAAGCCTACTGAAACCAGATTCTTGGCCTTCACTTGCTAACACGTGAGGCATCATGAAACAAACTCTACCACTTCTTTCTTCATCCCTGGCCACCAGTGCTGACTCCAGAGGTCCCGGTACATATTCTCCACATGAGGATATACCACTAGAGGGGACGTATGGAACTCCCTCAATACCTCCTCCCATAGTGCCATGAGTACCATGGTGCATCCTCTAAAGAAGATGAAGTGCTCCCCACCTTCATAAAATCCATCATGTGAATGTCCTAAGGATATCTGAGCATGTCATGACACATAGTAAAATTCCCCAAGGTGCGGCTCCCTGACTCACTGACGGAGTGGGGGGGGGGGTGACTGTCATATACTAGAGGTAAGCTACTCTATCTCTATCAATAATGGATATCTACAACATAGCTAGCTGCTCTATCAACTCACTCCATAACTGTAGACGAGACCTCTTGCTGAGTGTGCCTGCTACTACATTACCTTTTCCATGAGTATAGACTATCTCTAAATCATAATACAAAAGAAACTCTAGCCATTTTCATTTTGTCAAGTTTAGGTCTTTCTGTGAGAAGATATACCTAATAATGTTGGGATCATAGTAGACTATAAAATGTTCTCCCATCAAGTAGTGTCACCACATTTTCAAGGCAAATACCACTGATGCTAACTCCAGGTCATGGGTAGTGTAATTCTGTTTATGTTGTCTCAGTTGTCACGAACCAAAAGCGATCACTGCTTGCACATACATCAGGACACATCCATGTATGGTCCCTGATACGTATCAATAGACTACATACCCAACACCCTCTTTTGGTAGCCTCAAGATAGTGGCATTCATTAGTCTCGAAATCATCTCCTGAAAACCTTGTTGGCATATTTCCATCCACAAAATGGGATATCCATTCTTTGTCAATGATAATAAGGGTGCCACAACTCTTTAAAAGTCAGATATAAATCTCTGGTAGTACGTAGCCAACCCAAGTAAACATTACACCTCAGTCACACTCTTGGGTGGCTCCCAATCAAGAACAACCTCTAAATTCAATGGATCTACTGCAACTCCAGTCTCCGAGATAATGTATCCTAGAAAGTGGACCTTCCTTATCCTGAATTGGAACTTCGAGAGCATACCATAAATCTGGTGCTCTTGGAGTGTATCCAGTACTTTTTGCAGATGATAGGCATGATCCTCCTCCGATACCAAGTATATTAGGATGTTGTTGATGAAGACCACCACAAAGCGATCGAGGTATGGCTAAAAGATCCTTTTCATGAGACCCATTAACACTATTGAGGCATTGGTCATGCCGAATGGCATAACCAAGAACTAATAGTGTCCATACCAACATCTAAACGCTATATTCTATAAATCCTCATATCATACCCTGAGCTGATGATAGCCTGATCTGAGGACTATCTTCAAAAACCAATGAGCTCCCTTCAGCTGATCAAAGAGATCATCAATCCTCAGAAGTGGATAATTGTTCTTCACGATCACCTAGTTCAAGCATTGATAATCCACACAGAGCCTCAAACTCTCATTTTCCTTCTTGGTAAAAAAAATAGGGGTTGCCTATGGAGAATCAATGTACCTTATGAACCCCTTCCTCTACAATCCCTCTAGCTATACCCATAACTCACAATGCTCTATGGGAGCCATTTGATATGCTGGGGTGGATATTAGTTTTGTCCTAGGGTAGAGGTTGATGTAAAATTCTACCTCTCTATTTGGAGGTGGTCCCAGAACATCATCCAAAAAGACATCAGCATCCTGGTCCACCAATAAAGGATAGTTAGGACTCTCAACTTCAATTGCTATGAGGGTAAGGCTAGGCAACAGTTGTGTGATCAGTTGCACCCTCCTCTAGGTAAGTCCATCCTGTGCAGAAAAGGTTCCCTTCTCACTGGTGATGGAAAACATGTTCCTATATTCACAGAAAAACCACACTTTGTGCTTAAAATAGTCAGTATGATCATGGAATGTGGATAGCCAGTCCATACCCAAGATGACATCATAAGGCCTTGACACTACCGCTAAAAGATCACAGCCAAATCTTTCACCACCTAGAGTGAGCTCACACTTCCTAAACCAATGTTTATTCATCGAATATTCTCCAGTATGAGTCTCTAATCACAAGTATTAATCAAACAGCTCTGTCGGAATCATTGAACTCCAAACGAGTACTGTGGAAATGAAAGAGTGACTAGCACTTGTTTCTATAAGTAATATAGATTAGCTGGAGTAGACAAATATCGCACCTTTAATTAGCTCTGGAGCACCATGGTAAAAGGACATAGTTACTTGAAGCTGAACTCATCCCAATCCACCTGCTCCCAGTGGTCAGGGTGGACCACCTAGAGGTGGTGGCAGTAGAACCTCGAATAGTCATCCACCACCCACTTCACGACCCACTCCTCTACCATGTTTGCCTCCCGTAGGACGTCCTTACTCAAATATCTTCCTCTACCTTAGTGGACCCTCGACCATCTATCAGTTTTCAGTGTGGTTGGTCGGGGAGTTGAAATCTATGTGACACTGTCCGTCACACATGAAGCATAGTTTTCCACCCAGTTGGCCTCCTTTGCCTCGCGATCTCCGCACCTCCGACCTTGCGTCCCGATGTCATCCAGCGGTGGGTCTAGTTCACTTGGACCTATGTGTTATTTGCCTACTACTAGCCGAATATGACTCTGTTATATGGTTTCCAGTGGTGGGTCTCGCTGTCGGTGTCTGCTCAACAAGGAAACTATCTACCAAGAGTGCTCTCTCCAGCACTCCAACATGCGTCGGGATGCTAAGAGATACCATCGAAGCTCGGATCTCCTGTCTGAGTCCATATTCGAAGGTCCAAGCCTTAGAGAAAGGGTATCACACCATGTCATTAGAGTAGTGTGAGAGGTTAGTGAACCTCACCAAGTATTGTTCCATAGTAAGGCTTCCCTACTGCAAGTGTAGAAACTCCTGTATATGCACAAAGTGTAGATTCACTAGAATGAACTCTTCCTTGAAGAGGCCCTAAAAATCTGGCCAGGTGATGGTCGCCACATTGTGTATTTGGAGCGTTTGGCTCCACTATCTCCTTGTTACACCCTGGAAAAGGCTAGTAGCTAGGATCACCATTTGTTTGGCTGGTGTCCCAACCAGGTGAAAAACTCTGGCCACAACCTCCAGTTAGTCCTCAGCCACCTGCAGATCTGTCTCTCCTAAGAACCTCAGAGGCCTCTGCTACTGAAACTCATGCAAAGAGCTCAGTTTACATGCACCATCGACTAGTGGGGATGGTGGAAATGACTTCCCAATAGGTATTAGTGCTACCAGTACACCACCCGAAGGTGATAATTCCATAATAGGGCCTTGCACTGAGACCTCATCGCTTAGTGGGCTGTCATCATGTACTTTCTCCAAAATCCTGGCTGGCTGTCAACTTGGAGGTGTCCGGAATGAAAATAGTTCTTCCACAGTCAAAAATTTATACCTGGTGAGCTGACTAAAATATATCAAATATAAAACATTTCCAAGACATACAAAATCTGTGTTTTCGTGCACCAGGTCGAAAATCAGAATTCAGATTCATGGTGTATGGATATGTCAGTCACCACACTAACACTGCATTCCCTAAACAGAAAACCACACTCAAAACACTTAACACTATTACTCCATTAAATAAATATCATTGTTATAGCTATTTAGTATAACTGACTCATTTGATACCACTTTTTCATGACCTTCCCTTGGGGCCCGTGTCGTGACTACCCCATGCCCGCCTTCCATAGGCCAGGGGTTAGCAACAAGCACCAAAAAGGTATATTCCTATATCGGGAAGGCATTGACTTTAAACCTGTACAATCACTCAATCCAAGAACACAACAAGAATCAACAGTGAATTAAATTACTATGGTAAAAAGGGTACTGAAAGTAAAGGGGCCAAAATACAAGTACAATTGAAAAGTACAAGTATAAATGAAAAGGGAAAACAACTCCTGGATCATCCACAAAGGATCTTAACTGAGGGGTAGGTATATATCATCTCCATAGAATAATAAGTCAGTCTGTCTCCTCCACATACCTCCTAGTCCTGGCTTACTCAAGCCTCTACCCAGATGCTCGTCATCTGCACAAGACACAAGAAGGTGCGGGCGAAGCCTGTGTAGGGGTGAGTATAAAAATGCTTATAAGGGACCCTGAGACCCTAGAAGGTCTCACATAATTCCACCAAGGAAAACCACAAAGCATGATATCAATCACAAAGCACAAAGTAATAGACACATCTCAAACCAGGTATTAGTAAAGCAGAAAAGTATAGATGATTAGTCAAGAAGCTGGATCATCTTATTCTATCGAGAGGCACTACTACTGACCATAAACAGCCTGATCCACACAGGATTGATTGGTACTAACCCCCACTAACCCACACAAGATCTGGTCTACCTCAGATCGATAGGTATTAACCCCTGAAAGAAACACATATTATCTGACCCACACATGATCGTTATATCTCTAATCCACGAAGGGTTTCTCTAAGGATGGTCCTTGTTGGGTCATGCACTACTAATCCCCACAAGGTCTCTAAAATGCTGATCCACATAGGGTCTCTTGAATGCTGATCCACATAGGGTCGTTAGGTGCAGATCCACACAGGGACTCTCGGTGCAGATTCACGCAGGCTCGCTAGGTGCTTATCCACACAGGGTCGCTAGTTGCTGACCCACACATGATCTCTCTCTAATAACCTCTATGTGATCTTCTCCAACCTCCACCTCACTGCCAGCCACTGGATTCCCGCTCATAGCATGCTTGATTATAGGAGAACCACTCCTCAAGATATAGTTGATATTTCAACTATAACTAATTCCCACTATTAAGTAACCTGATGATCCATCATGTCATAAGGGTCCCAACACAAAAGACGGTGCATCAATCGGACACCCGGTCTGTAAGTTATTGGCATTTTATTACTAAGGGCCTGGTTAGATTTTTAGTCGATCCAATCTGGTCATACTCCTACATTCTCAAAAACTCTTTTTGGAGTATTTCAAAAAGACCACCTTGTCACTATGGTACTTATTTCACAGACGACACATCAATCGGACGCCTAGCCTCTTAGTTACGTCCCTTTTTGTGAAATGGGGGTTGATCGCACCTCAGCCTAGCCCAGCTCAGTCGGGCCCAAAGAAATATTCAAAGGGACCGCTTCCCTAAAGGGATCCCAACTCCATTTATGACATGTCAAATAGACACCCGGTTTTTCAGTTATGGGCGTTTAATTATTCGGGGACCGGTTGAGTCTGGGCTCGATCCAACTTGGTCAGACCGGCACGACGCAATGGGTCTCATTTTCTATCTGACCCCACCTAGGTCTGTCCCATTAAGGGTTGGCCCGGTTTACTGGGTTCGGCCCATCGAGGTCGGCCTTGTTCATTTCATAGGCATGGGCCATGGTTGGCTTGACCAACCAGGTGGGGCTCTGCCCAACCGCACTGGCCCACCTGGTCATGGTCCAGCCAGCCCACTGGCAGGTCCAGCCTAGTTTGTCGCCCCATGCCGGCATGGTCCTCCCAAAGGTAGACCATTACATCCTACTAGCCCTATGCTTATGGGGCCACTTACCAAACGGTGGGGCACTTCCCCACCACATTTAATGATTGACATTTTGGCTAACTGGGTTTCGACAATGTGGTGTGGCGCGGGCCGCGCCCCACCCTCCTGTCATGGCATGATGGTCATGACCGCTTCTGCTGGCGGTGCCTACTGTGCCGCCTTTGTTCTGCGCGGCAGGCTTGATTCGACTGTTGTGACCCACCATCGCGCTCCACCTTCCACCTCTTCCCATCCCCGGTTTTTACGGGTCTCAATCGGCCACCGCCAGCTGTCGCCATCATGGTGCACTGATGGTTTCATCCGCGGGTCACCGAACACGCTTCGATGGTCCATTTTTTTACGTTGTATACACCTACATCTATTTTGGTATACCATCATCAGAGCATGACCCACTATTTCATGTTTTCATCAAGTTAGAAATTGTTCCCAGATGTTCACATCAAGAATGAAGCGGCTGATGGTTTGGGCCTTGTTCGTTTGGTCCGCTCCCTCGGCATTACATGATAATAAGAGGGAGAGAAATATAATTCATCGAAGACAACTTCAAAATAAGACCCCTACCTGGAAGAGACATTTGATGACGTCGATTGACGGAACTTATTCATTTTTTTCATTAGTTCGTGATTCAGTGGGCCTTGTCACCACTCATTGAAATCGGTCTCGTCCTCCAAGTGGTTGGTGCCATGGTACTTTTCTAGAGTTTCTTCACTTGGTGAAGTTGTGTCAACACCCTACCCCGAGCCCCATATAAATATTAGAGGGGATGGGTTAGTAACACACGTTGAATTAATGAGGTTCATTTAATAATGAAACTTCTTAATTCCAACAGTGCAATTACGAAAATAAAGAGGATTCAACCCATTTAATGGCTTGATATGTCATTGGTCCCACCACCGCCACTCATCCATTGGAGGAAAGTAAAAAAAAATAAAATAACGTTGTTATTTTACTATTCTCTTAAATGTCCAAAAACAATCTTTTTTTCCGACCTTCTGTTGTCAAAGTGAAACATCTCTTAAGTGAATCCCTACACCAAGGATTCAACAGCGTCCTCAGATTTTTAATCCAGGCACCAGTTCAAAAGATATAAAATGTCGGCCGCACGTTTACTGATCCTACCTTAAAAAATCAGAAATTCATTTCGGGGATATCGGGCCTCAGAATCATGCGTTGTCAATTTTCATAGACTTGTAATAATTCCATATTATTAAAAAAATTATATTGAAAAATTTGGGTCTTTACTTTCTACTGAATATCTTTTCATGGTACCATTCAACATATGGTCTCAAATCCTTGATGAAAAAGTTTTTTAGTTCAATCATCATATATTACATAATTCTTTCAACCAGTACATTCCTGATAAAATATTCAAATGAAATAATTTCTTGGATATACATATTAATTATTCCACTTCATCTGTGGAAGTAGAGTCACTTTATCATTACCCAATAGCATCATTTGGTGTATATTTCTCTAAATCTTGGTACATTGATTAAAATAGTGTCTCATCTACAAACAATTGAAGCACGGTACATTGCAACCCATTTTTTACCCTTGAAATCCTTAACTTGGTTTCATTTTTCTCCACACTTATAAAAAACTCCCATTCCCTTCAATCATTTGTCAGGGTGATTATTTCCATAGTTATCTCATGTGGGGAAACCATTTATTCCATTTTTCCCTTTATCCATCTTTTCCTCTTCCATATTTTTCTCCTCTTTATCCCCTTCAAAGACATAATACTCATAAAATTAATTAATTTTATTATTAACATGTGATATTATTTCTTTATATGATGAGGATACATTGGACACTATCTCCCTTTGAAATATTGGCTTAACACCATGAAATATGTGATCTTTATAACCATTTCTGTCATGTGCATTGGAAAAGTTATCATTCCTTCTACTAGGCACCATTTCTAAACAATTAAATATACTATATTAGTTCATAAAATTTTCCACTTTCTAAAACTCTAATCATGGTATATAATATAACTAAATTTATACATTGTAGATCCTAGAACATAATACTTTGTTTACTTGGGAAGAATAAATCCTTCATAATGGTATGTAAGAAAAACGTGACTTATCAAAAGCATATCTCATGGTAATGTTAATCCAGGTGCACAATAATACCTATTTTCATGCACTAGGTAACCCTGGGTCAAGATCAAGACACCTTGTCAGAGTTTTTACCCCTAGGTACATCTGTTCCAGAGCCATGTCCACTTGTAGTTTCCAGATAGGGATGCATTTTCGAGGAATATCCCCATAATCTTTACCTTACCAAAATTATAGGATGTTATTATATTCTTATACTCAAATTATATCGTAGGGTAATTTTCCCTAAACTATGTTTTCTAAATCTAGTTTCCAGGGTTGCTACTAAACTTCCACAGATACCAACTGTAACACCCTGACTCTAGATTCCCATAGTCGATACATTATTTTAATACATTGGAATGATTATAAGGAATCAAATCATAAATGAACCATCATTTTTACAGTCTTTGAAGACCATATTACACTCATGATACCTATAGTACATTTGAAAAAGAAAATAAATCATGATACAATATGAACTAAACTGCATCCTTGAAGGATTATTCAAAGTGTTCTTCTTCATAACATGGGAGAAAGAAACATAAGAAATGGGTGAGGTAAGATGCATAGTAAGGGTATGTGATACAGCAGAAGGTATTTTAAACAATAAGGAAAATTTAATAACTCATGCCACTAAAACATAATCTTGAGTATAATATGGAAATAATAAAAACTGAATGAATACTTCCATATAATAATCACATGAATATTCACCATGGATATTATAATAGTCAAATATTCACATGATTTATGTATTAAAAATTTCTTAATGAGGGTATTCATATGTAGGACATCAGAAACCTATTTTCTAGGCTTCGACCAAGACTTCATAAAATACAAGGTAAGGCCTCAGTAAATACAAATTCTATTTTGTCTTATGAGACCTACTGATGCATTGAGAGGCTATAGCCGGATCTACCCATCACTTGATAAGTCCAATGAATTCCTCATTTGTCTAATAAAAGATATCTTTATATTAATGTTTCCCATAACACTTTCAAATATTTTAATCATAATCATATATGGAAATAGTATAATTAAATCATTAATAAACAGTTGAAAAAAATGATCATTACACATTCCAAAGTGTCTCATACCACATTGAAACATTTAATTATTAATTACATATAATATCATATGAATAATAAGACTCATGGTTTGATATATCAAAGGTAATTACATAAACCACATTCAAGTAATAGGTGGTGAATAGGACATATATCTCATAGAATTAAATGTTAGATGAGAAAAACCCATTTATTTTGGAAAGAAGAGTTATTTTGGAAAACCATTTTTATTTGTCGTAATATAATATTGAAAAAAAAATTATCCTAGGAAGGAAAAGATAAAGGCATTGAAATTATATTTGAGTTTTAAATTTTTTCCCACTGAAGTGAAATCATGTAAATGTAGTTTTAATGAAGCTTTAGAAAAAAAACATTTTAGTGTGGGTTAAGAAAAATATTAAAAATATTTTAAATCAGAATAGAATTTCTGTTTTCATAAAACCAGAAATAAACCATGATATTTTTTTGATAAACTTTTTTATTTTACAAAAATAATTATGGCATGAAATGGACTATATGATGGACTTGAAAATGGGTAAAAATTTGAGAAGTTCCCTTGAATCAGACCTGTTTATGAGGAAGAATTTCTAAAGTAACTATTTTAAAACATATAATCCCCAAAAAAGAAAGAAGATAAGATAAGAATATATATGATTTTGAAACATACAAATAGAATATAGAATATTTACACAAAAATAATTAATCATTACATTTGGGTAAGGATAGTGAAGGAATAACTTGAAGGAAAAAATGATGGTTTTGTTGGAACCCCTTACCACATGGTAATCAATCAAATCATATGCCCAAAAATTAAGAATCATAAAATTATTCTTTAAATACCATGAAAATAATTATATTAAAGATATTATACATAGTTTTTGAATATAAATACATCATACATAATAAATAGCGGTTAATAAGTAATATCTCACAAACATGTAAGTGAGATGATATAACCCTTACCTTATGTCTGAATGTGTTATACACTTGACCATAAGGTCCTGGAATATGAAATTAGTCCCATTAATAATTTTATTCAGAACCTATTAGAGATATATATAATTTATTATAATTTTATTAAGTTCATTTATGGCATTTTTATAAGTCATAGTATTGAATTTCGTCGTTCCGGAGTGTTCGTTTCTCGATATTCATGATTGGTTCACTTGATTATATGTATGGAAGTTTATGTGGAACAGATATAATTCTTTAGAATTGAATTTATATATAATTATTGAAAATAAATTAGTTTAAATGGTTATATATATCATTTAGTTACATGTTATGAGGATGGATCATTAGATAAGTCATTTAGTGATAATCATTTAGATTTTTATTTCGGTTTTTGATTACAACAAACATATTTTGTTATATTATTTATTATAAGGTAAATATAATGGTTATAGAATCATTAAATAAAATATAATACATATTTTAGAATCTATTTCAACCATAAAAAATGGTTTCATGACCATCCTTCAAGGATAAAATCAAGAACGAATTTTCGTCTTCCACGAAGGTTGTAAATTGGCACCTCTTGAACGATGATTTCTTTTTTAAAATAAAAGATAGAGAATAATAATATTGATGATGTATCTTCCATTAAAATGATAAAACTAAAATATATAAAAGGTAATGGAGTTATCATGATCATTTTGATATAGTATTTTAGGATAATATTAGAATATAAAACAAATTGAAAATGAAATTAAAAGAATAAGGGAGAGTGCTTACCTCTTTAAATATCCTCCTTGAGAACCTCCTTAAGAGATGTGGTTTTGGTATTTTGAAAAGACCAATGGATCATGGATTTGGGTATGGAATATGGAATATTATTTGGGTAGAAATTTCAGATGCTTCAAGGAATAGAGGATTGAAGAGAAGAACGAGTGAGGGGTGGTTTTTATAGTGGAGTGGTTGGGTTTTCCATTATTTTAATAATTATTTTATTATTTTGGCTCAATACTGTGAATAGTATTGATTAATATCACTAAAATAGTAATAAGTTAATCTAAGTTTAAAACAATAGACATTTACATTATCCATGACTCATGCATGATGAATAAATTCATTTATTTTGCACATTTTGTAAATTATTACATTTCACTATTCACTAAAAATTCATGTATTTCAGAAAAATCCAAAAAAATTCACCCGAAACTTTTCTTGATGTGTAGAATTCAAAAATGGACTCCATTTTATAAAAAAATTAATAAATATGTGAAATTTAATTTTTTAAATAAAATAATTATTTACTTGAAAAATACATGTTTTAATTTTAAAAGTTATTTTATAATACATTCAATAAATAATTGAGTTATCATAATATTTTCCTAATATCATTGGAAAATAAAACATTTATTTAGGAATACATTTTATGAAAATGAATTTTATTTTAAATAAATTTATTAGTTAAAAATTATAGATAAATATTCTTTACTCACAAAAATACTAATACTTATTTATTTATTTTTAAAACATTCACTCTCATTAATAAGGTGCCTAAATTTTATTTATAATTTCATGGGTGATGTTACTATTCATAAGTTTCAAGTTACTATTAACAATAGTAACATAAAGATTCATAAGGGTACATTACTATTCATAAGAGCCAAGTTACTATTCACCAAAAAATTAAGTTGATCCTATTAGACTCTAAAAAACATTCTGATTTCAACAATGTATTTCCATTTTTTATAAATCAAATCAAATAAGTGGAAAAATTTAGTTTCATGTATTGGTTATAACTATAAAAAAAGTATTGTTTCGCAAAGACTCAGTGTTGTGTGCATATGAGATATCTAATGAATTTAAATTATTTATGATGAAATTTACCATAAAATCTTCGGGTGTCATATTAATAGTAAACATATTCATAACATAATTAATATTTATCAAAATAATTATAACATTAAATATATATTATATTTAATTAAATAATATATTGATAAAAATGAATTTTCTAAAAATTGTCAAATATATATATTCATATTAAAATACTCTCTTTCACAAAACAAATTCTATAAAATAGACTTTTTCTAGAACAGTAATTAATATGAAAGCTATAAATTATAATTATTTATAAGTATTATTATTATTAATTAAAATTTTAATTTTAAATTATTAAAAATTATTAAATAAATTACTGGGGGGATACATTATTCCCTCCACAATAGAATTGAATCCCCATAATTCAAAACCGCACTTCGAAAGTTAAAGACTGATACTTGAAAATTATCTTATGGGAAACCCATATCAAAAATAGGGATAATAAAATACCCTCTTAAAAAGTGGTTAATAGAAATGAGGTAGTCACTAAAAAATCATACTTTTGAATGGGGAGGCATTAGTAGGAAGTAAAAAACCAGGACATGGAAGAAAAATCAAACTATGAATTTCTGATGGAAAGTGATAGAGAACATGTTTAGATCAATGTTTATTTTTATAAAAATATAAAGTACTGTCAAAAAATTGACATTATCAAAGATTATGATAATAGTATAACATTTTTTTCTCTGTTTTGAGTGTTAGTCACTCTGGTCTTTGTTATCTGTTGAAGTTTCTATGATGGTGTGGTTTGGTGAGGTTGTGGGTGCCTGCTCGGCTTTGGCCTACTTTGGTTGTCTCTCCCCTTGTTCCCCCTCTGGCCTCCTGGACCTCCTCTCCCTTCTAAGTCGGTAGGGTGGGTTGGGCTATAGGGATCTTTGGGTTGTATGGTGTGATGGGAAGGATATACCAGGCAGCTCAGCTAGTGAATGTATTGGTTTTAATTTTTTCTGAGGTTCCTAATATTCGGGTGTCATTGTGGTTCTCTTTGGTGTTGGTTTCATCCTGGTGGTGTCAGTGGCACGACATGGATGATTGTGGCGAGGGTTCACTGGGAGGCCTACTAGTTTTGTCTTTCACGCTAGTTTGGTGGGTTTTGGCAGTTAACGTCGCCTGCGCTATGTTGGTTTGGGGCTATGGCGATTGGTGCTTAAGTGATTGCTGGTCGTGGAGGTTCTCTATCCAGCTTCTACTGTTGGTCTCCTCTGTGGTATGATGACTCCGTCAACAACAATGATATGTCTCGGCGGTGATGTTGTAGGTTTTCATGATGACGATGCACCTCTAGTTCTCTCCGGTGATGATGACATGATGTACGATGATGGTGGTGATGGAAGTCAAGTGACATTGGCGGTGACGGTGTTAGGTCAGAAATGTGATTATGGAAACTAGGAGATATGGATGGCTCGGTATGAGCATCGTTTGAAATTCAAATTTTGAAAAAATTTCAACTGGAGCAGTTTCTGGTTCATGTGTGATGCTAGATGGATAGTTCATGGGAGGCACGGTGATTGCGGTGCTGTTTTGAAATTATTGAATTTTGAAATATGTTTGGTGAAATTTTCTTTTCGAAGGTCGTGTATGATGAGGCAACAATGTTTCTATATGGTTCCCACTATTCTTCAATGTGGCCTCTTTTAATAAAATAAAAAATGAATTTAGAAAAAACATGTATAAATGGTTAAAATTTAAAAAATATAACAATTCAACACTTTAGAAAGAAGGTCACTAAATTTCCAAGATGAACTTAGCCATTAAGCAGCTCTAAATTTTCACATTCCAAACATGTGAACAACTTCATCATGTATCCTCTTGAAATATGGTAATATATTGAATTACAATAAAACCTTATTGGGAACATGAATTTTTTCATATAACTTAAGTAAGATACATGTTATCGGATATATTCCTTAAATCCCAAAGTGTTTTAAACTCCATAGATGACAGCATAGATAAATTGTCGATAATTCAATAATCAGTTCCAAGGTACTCAGTACTTATTAAGATCAATCATTTCTTCATCATTATCTCAAAATCAAAAATATATTAATAGTTGTCTTTCCATAAATCATGTATTTTCCAAAAAAGTTTAACTCTATAATGAATGTCTTTTCTTTGTACCATTCAACATGTAGTCTCAAATCCTTAATGAAAAATTACTATAGTACAATCCTAATATATTAGATAATTCTTATAAATATTACATTTATGATAAAATATTCAAATGAAATAATTCATGAATATACATATTAATTATTCATTTTTATTTTTGGTAGTATAATACCTTGATTATTATCCAAAATCATCATTTAGGGTATATTTATATGATTCTTAGGACATTAATTAGCATAGTGTCCCATCTCTTCACAGTTGAAGCATTGTACATTGGAAACCTTTTTCATACCCTTGAAATCATTAACATGGTTTCCTTTTTCTCCAAACTTATAACAAAATCCCATTCTATTTAGGAATTTTCCAGGGTGATTCTATCCATAGTTATCATATGTGAGAAAACCCCTCATTCCCTTATTCCCTTTATCTATTTTTTCCTCTTCCATCCTTTTCTTCTCATGCTTCCCCTCAATGATATAGGACTCCTATAATTATTTAATTATCTTATTAACACATGATATGATTTCTTCCTATGAAGAGGATACCTTGGAGACTATATCCCTTCTAAATATTGGCTTAAGACCATCTAAGATATAATACTTCTTACACTTTTCATCACGTGCATTGGCGGAGTCTTCATTCCTTCATCTAGGAACCATTTCTAAAAAATTCCATATACTATATTAGCTCATAAAATTAGGAAATTTCTATACCTCTAATCATTGTATAGAACATAACATAAATTTATGCATCATAAATCCTAGAACCGTATACTTATTTTACATTGGAATCATAAACCCTTCATAATGGTATATAAGAAAATTTTGAATTATCCTAAGCATATCCCCTAGGAGTGTCAAACTAGGTTTCCGGTAAGGCTCATTTTTGTGTGCCAAGTTACCCCAAGTCAACATCAGAACACCTTTTCTGAGTTGTTACCCCTAGGTACATCTGTTTCGGAACCACATCCTCTTGTAGTATCCAGACAAGGATATATTTTCTCGGATGATTCACATAATCTATACCTTACCAAAATTATAAGATGTTATTATATTCTTATCCTCAAATTATATCTTAGGGTTATGTTTCCTAACCTATGTTTTCTAAATCTCGTTTCCATGTGTGTTTCTAAAGGTTATATGATACCAAATGTAACACCCAAACCCTAGAATCTTGGAGTTGGTGGATTATATTAATACATTGGTATGATTATAAGGAATAAAAGCTCATAGGAATGATCTGTTTAGTAGTATTGTAAAACTATATTATATTCATGATACCCATGATAAATATTAAAATGAAAATAAATCATGATACTATGCGAAATAAACTATATCCTTGAAATTTTATTCAAAGTTTTCTTCTTCATAAACTACAGGAAAGAAAAAAAGAAGAAATTTATGAGATTAGATACTCAGTAAAGGTAATTGATTCAGTAGAAGATATCATAACCAATAAGGAAAATTTGATAAATCATGCCACTAAAACACAATCTTGAGCATAATATGGTAGGAATAAAAATTGAATGAATAATGCCATATAAATAATCACATGAACAATCACCATGGATATTATACTAGTTAAATAATCACATGAATTATCTATTAATAATTCCATAATGAGTGAATGAGTATTAACAACATCATAAACCTATTGTTGAGGTTGTGACCAAGACTTCTGAAAATTCTTGGGTAAGGCCTCGACCAAAACCCAATTCTGTTTTGTCTCATGAGACATACAAATGCATCAAGGGGCTATAGCCGACCCCAAAAATCACTTGATAAATAAAATTAATTCCTCATATGTATAATAGAGTATGTATTTAGATCAATGTGTCTTTACCACTTTGAAATATTTGAATCATAATCATATATGGAAATACTCTAATTAAATCATTGATAAACTCTTGAATAAAATGATCATTAAACACTCCAAAGTGTCTCATGCCTCTTTGAAACATTTAATACTAAATTCTATATAATACCATAAGAATAATAATAAATATGATTTTATATATCAATGGGAATTATATACACCGCATGCAAGGAATAAGTGGGGAACAGGTCGTAAAACTCCTTTAATTAAAAGTGAGATGAGAAAACCCCCTTTTATTTTGGAAATAATAGTTCTTTTAGAAATTTTTTTTATTTCTCGTAAAATTATATTGTAAAAAAAATTATGGGGAAAATAAAATTAAAAGACAATGAAATTAAATTTGAGTCATAAATGTTTTCCCACTCAAGTTAAATCATGTAATTTTTTTTAATAAATCTTTATTAATAAATCATTTTAGTGTTGTTTAAAGAAAATGTTAATTAAATTTTAAATCAGAATGGCATGTTCATTTTCATGAAACCATAAATGAACCACAATATATTTTCATGATAAAATTTATGAATTTACAAAAAATAAATTATGGATTAAAATGAATTATATATTTCACTTGGAAATGGGTAATAATTCGAGAAGTTCCTTTGAATGAGACAAGTTTATGAGGAAGAATTAAGAAGGGAACTATTTTAAAACATATAATCCCTATTAAATAAAGATTAAATGACCTGAATATATGATTATGGTACATACAAAAATAATATATAATACGTACACAAAAAGAAATAATAAATAAATTTGGGTAAGGATAGTGACAGAATAACCTAATAGACAAAAATAAAGGTTTGGGTGGAACCCCTTACCACATTTTAATCAACCGAATCATATTCCACAAAATTAATAATCCTAAAATGATACATTGAATACCATGAAAATGTATAGATTTATGATATGATACATTAATGGGAAGTATACATACACCGTACATAAGAAATAGTGGTTAATAAGGAATATCTCACAAAAATGGAAGTGAGATGAGAAAACCCTCAACTTATGTCTGAATGTGTACTGCATTTGAACATAGGGTCCTAAAATATGAAATTATACCCATTAGTAATTTAACTAAGAACATAATAGACAAATATATAATTTATTATAATTTTATTAAGTTCATTTATGGACTTTTGTTCAGTTATAAGATTGAATTCTGTCATTCAAGAGTGTTTGTTTCTTGATATTCATGATCTGTTCACTTGATTATATGTATGGAAGTTCATATGGAATGGATATAACTATAAAAGATTGAATTTATATTTTATTTATGAACATAAATAATTGTAAGTGTTTATATATATCATTTTTTTCATGGTTTGAGGTTGAATCATTATATAAGTCATTTAGTGATAATCATTTACATTTTTACGGTGGATTTTCGACCACAGCGAACTAGTTTTGTTTTATTATTTAGTATCATGTAAAAATGATTGTTCCAGAATCATTAATAAACAAATAATAAATATTTAAGGATCCATTTCAACCATAAAAATGGTTTCATGACCATCCTTGAAGGAGAAAATTAAAAACAGAGGTTCATCCACAAAGGTTGTAAATTGGAACCTCCCAGACAATGATTTCATTTATAAAAGAAAATAGAGAGAATACAGAGATTGATGATGTAGATTACAATAAAATGATAAAATTAAAATATATAGATTATAATTTAGTTATCATGATCATTTTTACATTGGAGGTGAGGATAAGATAATAATATAAAATAAATTGAAAATGAAATTAAATGAAAAAGGGAGAGGGTTTAACTCTTGAAATATCCTCCATGATAACATCCTTAAGAGAATGGGTTTTGGTATTTTAAAAAGACTGATGTCTCATAGAGGTGGGGAGTGGCTAGGGGAGATTATTTTTTCCAAAAATTGAGATGTTTCAAGACTTAGAGGAGTGAAGAGATGAGGGAGTGAGGGGTGGTTTTTATAGTGGAGGAGCATAGGGTTTTTCAATTATTTTAATCATTACATTATTTTTTTGGCTCAAGACTATGAATAATATTGATTAATGTGACTAAAAATAGTAATAGTTTCGTGTGAGTTCAAACCAATGTCCATTAACATCATCTATGACTCAATCATGCTGCATAAATTCATTTATTTAGCATATTTCATAAATTATTGAATTTCACTATTCAGAAAAAAAAGTCAAGTACTTCCAAAAAATCCAAAAAAATCACCCTAACCATTTCTCGACATGTATAATTCAATAATGGAATCCATTTTATCCAACTAATTTCCTAAATATGTGACATTTAATTTTTTAAATAAAATATTAATTTACTTGAAAAATGCATATTTTTATTTTAAAAATAATTTTATAATACATTCAAAAATTAACTGAGGTATCATAAAATTATCCTAGAATCATACGAAGACATAAAATTTATTTAGGTATAAATTTTATTAAAATTAAATTCATTTTAAATGAAATTATTAATTTAAAATTATAAATAAATATTTATTACTCATAAAAATAACACCACTTAATTATTTTTAAAAAATTTACTGTCATTTGTATGGTTCATAAATTTAATTTATACATTCATGGGTGAGGTTACTATTCATAAGGATCGTGTTTTCATTCATAAGGGTAACATTACAATTTAAAAGTGTATAATACTATTCATATGAGTCAAGTTACTATTCTGCAAAAAATTAATTTGATCCTATTAAACTCTAAAAAACTTACTAATCACCATTTTGTATGTCTATTTTTCAAAATTCAATTAATTGAAGGGGAAAAATTATGTTTTATGGATTGGTTATAACTCTAAAAAAAGTGTTGTTTTATAAAGACTCAGTGTTGTGTTCATATAAGCTATGTAATGTATTTAAATTATTTATGAAGAAATATACCATAAAATCATAGGGTGTCATATTAATAGTGAAAATATTTGAAGCATAATTTAGTATTTATCCAAATAATTATAATTTCCAATATATATTATATTCAATTAAATAATCTATTGATAAAAATGAATTTTGTAAAAATAATCAAATATATATTCATATTGAAATATTCTTTTACACATAAATAATACTGTAAAATAGTATTTTAGAGTACATTAATTAATTTTAAAGAAATATATTATAATTATAATTATTTATAAGTATTATTAATATTAATTAAAACACTTAATTTTAAATTATTAATGTTATTTAACAAATTACTAGGATGTTACACTTACACTTATTGAATTTTAATATTATAAAATGGATTCTATATTTTGGATCAAAATGACTAATATTATTTAATTATTTAAACTTAATTTTTTTTCAAAATGAATTGTAGAAATGAAAAATATTTATCTCTTTAGTTAATGGTAAATTGAGTTAAAAGTGTTAAAAATAAAGGGATAATTCTTAAATATTACAAAAAGACAATTTATTAAATCTAATTGGTGGGTTTTAGTTCAACCTTAACATTATAATCTTAGAAAATATGATAATTTTCATCCACTCAACTTGTGTAGGAAATTTACTCTATAATAATTTTACAAGTATTTACAAGTTTAACACCCACCTCACTTATAAAAATTCCCCTCTTCTCCTTGCTTATCTACATTTATTAGGACACTTATATTGACATATAAATATAAAAATACCTTCCAAAGTTTATTTTTCTAGACCTTTAGGCTGAATTCTTCAAAAAATATTTCTTCAAGAATTCTTAATAAGCAAGCCAAAAAAGGTTTAAAAAATAATAGGTACATGTTCTTGTTGAGATTTTTTAAGTTCCTTTATTCTAAAACCTAATCCAAATATTCAAAAAAATATTAAAATAATTTAATATATATATATATATATATATATCATTCTAATAAAATTTTATGTTAATAGTACATCCATTTTCTATCTCCTTTCCTTCTTATGGAAAATGAAAACCTCACTTGTGCGTAAATACAAACTACCATCACTATGTATTGATGTAGTTATACTCAAAAAACTTCTTCACTTGGATGGTTATAAATATGGAATTAATGAATATATATTATATTTATTACATAATTTTAATTTTTTTAAAATTTAAGATATCATCAACATTCTTACCTTCCATCTATTGTCAAATGATAATGTTTCTTGTGTGTATGTATGTGTTATCACCCCCATAAAGTGATGTAATTAATTTTTCTATCACTACCGTTAATGTATTCTTAAAAATTGTATATAATAAATTAAAATTATATCCATTAATTTATAGAAACTTTTTAGATGATGGAACCATTTCATTACACCTTTAACCATAGTCAATTTACTAAAGTAATTTTAGAGAAATTGTCCAAACAACCTTATGTGGTCAACCTAAGGAAGAACTATTAAATTAATGGGTGTAAATGAACTTAAAAATTAAATATAGATGAAAAAATTTATGAATCAAATATTTAATAAATTTTATTTGATTATTAAGTTGGATATAACATGTCCAATCAAGTAGGAATCTAAGGTGAGTGTTTTTTCATTTCAATTCCACTCCATTGAGACAAATTTTATATTATGTACCTAATTAATTTTATAAGGTGTATATAATAACCATTTGAAATATTATATCTTGAATTAAACTTTATTAATGGTATTATAATTTTTAATTCAACTTTTCTATCTTAAGTATTTTGATTCAAATGTTATTATATCCATAAAGGTTAATATTATAATCTCACTCTTATTTGGGATTGTTCATATTTAAATTTTCAATAGAATAATTATATGGTATTTATTTTATTAATCCCTAATATATTTTATTCTCCAATGATTATTTTTTGGTTTACCATATTATTATTCAAACTTTTCCTCTCTTTGGTAGTCAAATACCAAATTATTTTCTTTAACAAAAACTAGCCTTATTTCTTCTTTTAGGTTGAAAATATTTCTCTTCTATGTCCATGTTCTTCAAGTTGTTTTTAATTTTTTATCTATACATAAAGATTTTACAAATATCTCTTTCTATTACCTTTAACTATTTTTACAATGTTATAAATGGAATCTTCTTTAAAAAAACTGAACAAGTTTTTTTTAGCCATTTTACAAAATAGATAAAGGAATGTTCTTTTTAACGTATACATAGTAAATGGATTTTCCCACCTCTATGACCATTATCTTCTATGTAGATTCATCAATAAGTTTCCATGTTTTTTTAATTAAAATAATTTTTACATAATATGAAAAATATTTAGTTATTGTATTAAAATAAAAAGGTATTATGTTATAAAATTTTGAATAGAATTTTGGAATTTATTTAAAACTTATTTTTTATGAAAAGTTATAGATATTTTAAGGATTTAATTTTTCATTATAAAAATAGGTAACTTTACTTCAAACCCACATTTCTAATGAATTGATGGTCATATATCATACTTTAATGATTTATAGATGATACCTTATTTTGAGATCATTCACATTCTTATGATCATGTTCTCTATCACAATCCATTATTCATTGTACATTATATTTATCCATCATATAAATATTCTTTTTCATTATGGATATATTTATCATTTTAATATTGTATTAAACATATAGAATTACTATATATATTGTTATTTTATAGAATCTTATTAAGAAAGTTATTTAATTTTCCAGGGAAATATTAATGTTTTCTATTCATGATTCAATAGAGATATTTATTTGTTGATATGGTATATAGATTATGTATTGTAATATAAATTAAATATATGAGTAATGAATTGGAAATATTTAAGTTATGATTGGGGATCAGTTATAGATATCCCCTCAATTCATCGATTGTATCGTGAGACAAATAATTGGCCAAATTAGTTGTGTGTTTGATGTATGATTACCCATTCATTGAAATGTATCGAAAAAGGCCTTAAGTTTCATGATATCTTGACATGAGGCCTTGATAAAAAGATTATAATGTTCTACCTTATAAATTTAATCCTATAAATTTCATTATTATTATCCTTGTGATTATTTTTGTTTATATTTTCCATGAATATATTTTAATTCTCAAGTTGTTTATTAATATAATTTATATTGAATATTTACTATATCGTATTGTTTATGCTTTATCTACTCATGACAACTTCTATATTAGGATTTCCATTGTTGAGCATCTAATGAAACCCTTTATTATGTTTTTCTTTTACTGTGATATGAATTATAAATCATTGAATGATCTTCAAGGATGTAATAATTTTTTCCTTGCAATGTTTTATTTTTCCTATATAATATAGAAATCATGTATGTATTTAGTATCCTAAGAATATTAAACTGAATGATTCTTAATTTTTTGATCCCTTTCATATTATACCAATTTAATCAAGTAAACACCAACTATGGGTTTCCAAATTTAAGTAGTTACACATAAATACATATGAATCAAAGTTATATGATCCTCAAATTCAAATGATCTAAACACTAAACCCCAGAATGCTTTAGATAACTTTGAGGCTTCTCAAAATAGGCATCATGAATGGACTACAACATGATAAATTTCATTTATCTTCTTAGATAGTCACCATGTAATTTATTATGTTTTTGTCTTCATTTCTTCATCCATACATAGCAGTAACTTGATATTCATATTATGAAGGATTATCATGTTAATATCTAGTTAGACCATAAATATTTCTCTATAACTTTTAATATTTAATCCATGAATATAGATATTTTATTGTCGAATATAATTATATTATTCATTATAAATAAATTCTAGAAACAAATCATAACTTTACATAGCTTCAAGTAACCTTTAAACATCTTCACATATATTTACACAGTTTTAAGATTACCCTTATATAGCCTTATTAACATTATCATTAACCTTACACTAGTATTTATTCATTTGAGTTACCTTAACATTTTTCTTCAACAACCTTTACATAGACATTGAAGCCACCTAATGACCTATACACATCTCAATATTACCTTTATATATCCTTAAGACTTTATGTGTAACCTTAACATGGTAATATATATCTAAGTGAACTTTCCCAAAAAGCCTCTAAACTTTAAATAGGTATTGAAACTTTTATATTAACTTTTTATTGAAATTATTTTTCTTTTACATAGTTCCTAATATATCAAGTTACCTTTACATAGGTTTTTTAATTCATAGTTTACCATTTGGAAGGTGAAGATTCTAACTTAAAATGACTTTTAACCTTTCTCAATCACTATTGAGGCATTCCAAATTCTATAAAATGTTGTATATAGTGTTTAATCACCCAAAAACGCTTTTTTTATTGATGAACATTATATAAATCATAAAAATTAAATTCTTATACTTTCAAGAAATCCAAAAAAGGTCTTGAATAAGAATCACATAGTCTCCATTACATTTATGATGGAAGTTCAGTCAAAAACTCTAGAACATATTCATAAAAAAATGATATATTTTTATATATTAATTATTGAAAACAAATACTATCATGTATTGGAACTTTAATAATAAATATTACTTTTAATAAAAACCATATTTCAATTCAAATTGAGATAAAATATCATACTATGCTCTAGGTTCATTTTTCAATCCATAAAATTATTTATAAATTTTAAACACATGATCTATAATTTTCTCATGTTTAAATATTATTGTCTTTTTAACATAGATATTCTATGGAATAATACCATTTAAAATTTCACTTTTCACATCCATTTGATAAATATTGAAACTGTGATGTGTCGTATATGATAATAATATCTGAATAGATTCTATTTTAGAAATAAGGGGAAATGGATCATTATAATCAATACCTTATTTTTTATTATATCTTTGAGAAACCACTCTTCATTTATTTCCAATAATCTATCTAGATTAATCACTTTTATTTTAAAAAAATACATTAAACACTAATAACTTAATAAACTTCATGTGGTGTAACCAACTCCCATACTTCATTCCCTAAAAACTGATTAATATCATCATGAAAAACTATAATCTAGTTTGGATTTTTAAGTATTTTCTGACACAATTACTGAACAATTTTTAAAAAAAATCAGAATGTGAAAAAAAATTCATAACTGAAATTTTGGTTTGAACTCTTAAATCCATATTTTCAATCATTATTTCAAAGGGGTGATCACAATGATTATTAAAGATCCTTTTTTATATGAATGAATCCCCCCGCAACTAGTGCATCATCCAACTGAATATGATCTTATCTAAAATTAAAATCTCTAATGTCTTCATCAACTACATCATCTTCCATAGGCTCTTCATTTTAATATTTATCCCAATATTTAACATAAACTAATTCATTAACAATCATAATTATTTTATTATAAGCTATATAATAATTACATACACTAGAATATACAAAAAATATTTCATCATTAGATTTAGAATCATATTTATCCAAATAATATTTAGTATTAAAGATAAAATCTTTACATCAAAAAAATAAAATATCCAACTTTTTGTTTATTTACTTTACATAATTCATAAGGGGAATTCTTTAGAATAGTTTTGATAATAATTATTTTTGAAAGATATAATATATATAAAAGTATTCATCATAAAAATACTTAGGTTAACCATAATAACTTAGTAAGTTCATTTCAATTTCAACAAAAGACTGATTCTTTTTTTCTATAACCTAATTTTGATGTGGAGTCTAGGGTGCTAAAAATTTAGGTAAATAGAAATTATTTTACTATAATTTATAAAATTTCATTTTATAGAATTATATTTTCCTATCACTTAAAATAGAAATAATCATATATTTTTTCATATTCTGAACTAAATTTTAGTATGTAAAAAACATTGACAATGTTTTTTTATGAATAATAAAGTATACCCAATAAAATATTATGTAGTCACACATGATAAAAAATAATTTCTTCCATGGTTGGTAGTCTAAGTGGGTCCAAAAAATAAAGGTGAATAACATATAGTGTTCTATCAGTGTTCATTTTCTCTATTATCCAAAAATACACCTTGTGATATTTTCCTTTTACACATGCTTCACAAACATGAAACTTTCACTTCTTATGTAATGGTAGTTTCAATACTCTTTCATAGTTTTAATGATTATAACAAAACCTGAAATTAACATGATTTATCCACCTATTCCAAATGATACTATTTTTCTACATAGAATTCTAGTACTAACATGTTGAATAGTTAGTTCATCAAGGTTAATAAAATAAATTTGTTTGAGGTTAGTATAAAATAATTTATAATCACTGTAAAAATTAAGCCATTTATGATTATTAAATTTATGATCCATGTAATCATCATATAATTTATAAATTATTATAAATTTATATTCTAATTCATCAATATATAGAACTTAATTAATAATAAAATAATTAGATATACCAACTTCACTAAAACATTTTACATTGCCTTTGGAATTACATACAAACGTGATACTTCCTATATTATATATGTTGTAGTAAATTAATATTTATAGTTCTTTAGTCATATGTCTATAAAATAAACTATCCATATACAATACATCATTATTGATACTTAAATGGAATATTTCCTAAAATTTCTATTAATATATTTGTTTTTTTTTCTCAAGAATCTTTGGATCCAATTAGATTAGTAAAGTTATTTTTAGGTACCCATAAAGATTTTAAATAAGTATTAACAGGAATTATAGAAGATAAATATCTTCAAATGTAAGATTTATCGTGTCCCAAATATTGTGGAAATATAAGACATCATTTAATAGAATATTATCCCAGAACCTTACATATAAAACACTCATTAATAGTGATATTACCTTTTTAAATTTTAACAAAGAAATTATGGTACATCTATGTAAGTTTTACATAAAAAAACCATTTTTTTATATTCCTCTTTCTAATGGACATAATTTTTTAAAACTTTCACTTCTATAAAAAAAATGGACAAGCATTTCATCAAAATTTCAATATTAATATTGAGATTTTCATTCAATATATGAAAGACCTCAAATTATTCACAAACATTGTCATTCTAGTTAGTGGTATTTTTTGTTATATTTTTATTATCGGATGAAAGAACCTTGTGTTCCTCAATATGTTTCTTATTGTGTACTTTGATTTCCTTGTGAAGATCAAAAATTCTAATGATATATCTTTTCAATTTTTCAATCACTTTATTCAAATAATCAATACTATGTCTATCAAAATTATAATCAACATTAGAATAATCTAAATCAAAAACCTAATCACTAACCTTATTCATTGATTACATGAAGCAAGACTAAGATTATTCTTTTTCAATTCAAGATTCTTTACTAGAATTATATTATTTACTAGAATAAAATTCTTTACTAGAATCTAATTCTTTAAAGAAACTATAAACTATATCCAATTCCCTTTTCAATTACTCTTTGAAAGTTTTCTCTTTTTTTCATTATTTTGTCATGGATAGTTTTCTTGATGTTGTCTTTATTTCTATACTCAATACGTGTAAAAAAAATTTTATAATAATTATAATTAGTACTACCTTTCTTATAACATTTGACATCATATCTCAAATATTCTATTCTGAATAGTTTTTTAAAACCTTTATTTCTTTTCATTTCTTTTTAGAATCCTATAACAAGTTGGGGTACTTCATTTTTTTCACTTCTCTATATATCAAAATCAGAATATTAATATGAATCAAATTTAATTGGTTTGAAAGATATTCCTTTTCATTTTTGTTGTATTTTCTTCAGAACTTTTCTTCAACTAATGTTCATATTGAATAAGTGAACCAATGATTTCATGAGGAGTATAATTCATGAAGTTATTTATCTCATTAATAGAAGCCTACTTGTCATTCCACTTCATTGGTAATGATCTGATAACTATTTCAACTGTATTAGTGTTTTCCAATACGAAACCAATATCACCCATCCCATTCACAATACTAGTGAATCTATGGAATTATTGATTGATAATTTAATTTTCTCCCATCTTTTAGTCTTGGTATTTAGGCCAAAACAGACCAAGATAATTTCTTTTTAGTTTTTATGTACCATAGTGAGTAACATGGATTTTTTTCCATATTTAGGGATTAGTTTTATAGGAATATGTATATCAAAAAAACTTTTATTGATTCCATAATAATTAATACTCATGATTTTATATTTTAGAAAATACTTAACTACATCATTATAAGTAAGGGAACTGAGGTCAATGTAACATAACTTATAATGTTGCTGAACTATCAAAAAATGTTCAATACTGAGTTCTACAAGGTATGATACCATTATTTATTTCCAATATTTATAGATCTTTCCTTTATATAAAGTAGGTTCTTAAGGAATCCAACTATCATTTGAACTTGACCTTCAATCTTTTAAATATCATTCCCTTGGACTATTTATCCTAGAAAAACTTTAGGAATAGAAAATATCCAATAGACCAATTAATTTGATTCCAATTTTTGGAATCATATGGAAAGATAGTCTAAATACAATAGTGGGTAAAAATAGTTAATTTTAATAAATTAAGGTAAACTATCAAAATTAAAAAATAACATAGGTGATTTTAATAGTAGTTCAGATAAAAAATGGACCTATGTCTACTCTTTATAGCCCTCTACTCCTTGAGAGGAATGATGTTAAATAAGAGACTTGACATTTAAAGTGGAGTCTTAAACCTGTTGTAACCATATATTTCTAAAGGAATCATAAGCACGACACAACCATACTTCTAATGGGGATTCACATCCCAATTACAAAATGTACTTTTTTGAATGTATAACCAATTATAAATTTATTTAATTATGGAAAATCAAAAATATATATTAAAACTCTATGTAATATATAGGAAAATATAATATAATACTCAGAAACTAGTTATGTATAGATGAGGTAGAATAGTTGTAGCAGTTCAACTAGTCCATGATCAATGAATCAACATGATAAAGATCTATCATGTATAATAATTATAAGGTAGTTGTAACATCCAAGATTTCTCTCAATGTATGTTTTGATTATGTTTCTATTTAATTCCCTTATTTTGGAAAAATAAGTGTTTCCCAATGAATGTGATAGGGTTCAGGGGTGTTCTGGGGGTTTGGGGCATGAAAAAGGAGGAAAGAGAAGTTTTTGGGCATGTTTCACAGTTTGCACGTGATTAGTCCTAATCGTGAGGAAATACTAGGTAACCATGAATGTTTTTTTTATATTAGTTTCTACATAGATTTCACATAGTTTGGAAAAATGCACGGGTAAACTATGTAGCCCAAAAATGTTAAGAAATTTACAAAACTTTCATTACAGGATTTTAAGGCTCATTTGGGATTTTCCAACTCCTACACTCTTGCAACCCATAAAGCGAACCAAAGCTCTAAAGATCTCCCAAGGGAGATTATCCTTAATTCCTAGGTTTTTTTTGTTCTATGGGTTTCATATTAAAGATCCAGGTAATTACAATCCCTCTCTTGATTCTATTTTTGGTTTATGGTTTCCATTCTCTCCCCATCTCCTACCAAATCCCTAAAACCATCTTTTTCCGATGAGATCCTGATTAAGGCTTCCAAGTGTAGTGGAATTAGGATATAAGGATTTTATAATGAGTGTGTCCCCTAATGGATTCAAGGTAGGTGGTCTACAAGTTATATCCCATAGTTATTAAATGGATTTGTGTATTAAGGGTTTTATTCTTGTTCTCTTGTAGATGTGTTCTTGATGCCTTTGGAAATATATGTTATATTGTGGCTGTATATAACCAAATTAACCACTCATGATCACCATGGTATGCATGGATGATGACGTGAATTATTTTAGGGCCACCCATGGGGTGCATTGACCCTCCCTAATGGAGAAAATGGGAGCATAATGTGTGAAATTGATCCATTATGATGTAGAGACGTAGAGAGTGTGATAATTGGTTTCTGTAATGAGTTAGGATGGATTGTGGTTATTTGTGTCTAATGTGGCTAAAGTATAAGGGTTTTTTTGGTTGGATTGTAAATTGGTTAAATGGGATTAATGGTAATATGATAAGGAATTAGGTATACACTTTAATATTCTTAGTGAGAGAGGCATGCGGAATAGGAATTGGGGTTAAATGGTTATGTGATATAAATGATGAGTGTGTTAATGAATTGTGGAATGATGATAAATTCCCATTTACAGATATTTTTGTGATGTGTCCAGTGATATTGACTATGAATGGATATAATATGGTTACATGTGGTTAATGATAAATAAGAATGTTCACATGGATTAGTAGAGTGGGGTATAGACATGAGGTTTCATGCTCATAGGTTGAGTTTGACTGAGGTTCTAAGATCCACCCTCTAAATGCTCAAGATAGGGAAGAGGACAGAGTTTTATTCCCCTAATAGTTGCATTCCACTTAGACTGAGGCTTCAAGGTGAGGATAATGTGGTTATTGTGATGTGATGCCTAGTGAGATAGGAATCGATTTATTCTTATATTCATTAAGAACATTTATCATGCCTAATCCATTGAACACATTAAAAAGGGTGAACTAAAACATTTTATGCTTAAGTAGTTAACCTGGCTTTAGGGGTATCAAAACATAAAGTAACATAATATAGAATGGATTATTGAACTGATTTCATTTACATTCCCTTATTTATCACTTGCATTCATTATATTATTGTAATGGATATTTTGAAGACATCATTGGTGGGGTCCTACTGAGTTATACTCACACCCTACTCGGGCCTCCTTTGGGTACCTGATAATATTTCATGCTTACAGGTTAGGACAATGGCATGGTCCATATGCTAGGAAGGTGAGTTTAACATGGAAATACATGGATGAGGTGCGAGGTCAGGAAAGAGACAAGGTACATATACTAGAGAAGTGATTCATGTTCGTTATGTTCATAAAGGAGGTCTGGGACTTGGATCCATTATCATTTTGTGGATTGCTCTATTTTACTTTGTTTTTGGATTGTTCCTTAGAACTGTAGCATAATATGGCATATTTACTATTTCTTGTGGTTTGTATCTCATTTAGGAAAGGTTTGACTATGCATGTTATTGGTTATTTTCTATTGTTTCTGCTATTTATATTGCTTTATGTTGTATACTACTATGGTAATGAGGGTATAGTCTCCCCATGTGACTTATTAGACCCTCGTTGATAGTCGGAAACCTCTGCAATATGGGGAGGCGTGCTTGAGGTCATGTGACAACCCGGATCAGGGCACTGATTTAGTGGCACTAGGGTCAGGGGTGATACAATGTTTTATTAGAGGATTTATTTTCACTTTCTTACTATTTTTGGATGGTAAATAAGAGATTGGGACAATGTTAGTACTTGGTAATGGGACCAATCTTGAGAGTATCTAACCCATGTATGGAGGAAAACCCAAGTCATCCTATGTGGGAATTGTTATTCTTGTTATGTTTTGTTACATTTTATGATATTTCACCATTAGATGATGAACATGTGTTGTGACGTGACATTTTTATGATATTTTTCTTGTGGTCAGACCGACATGAGGTTTTTCATTTAGGTATCATTCTAGGAACCTATTTTTATAAGTGACATACATCATAATAGGCACAGACACATGGGATGGGTGTGTAGAACATGGAGAGTAGGATGCATTTGATTTCATAAAAATGTTAAAAATCGGTACTAATGAAATGGTACAATTTGGAAAAATGGAAAATAAAATATTGGATAAGAAATAAATAATTGTTCTTGATAAGGGTTATTAAGGGGATTAGTGTGGTCCAAGTGAGTAGGGATATTAAAATAGTTAGGAAATGGTTTAAAGTGTGCGGTTTGTAACCATGTGAGTTGGTTACCTGTGTTATCCATTACCTTGGTGGGGCGGCCATGGGTAGTGTCCAGGTTGTGATCAATCTCATTTGGTTAGTGTATGAGAAATGATCTTTTTATGGACAGTGATGAACCATCCCTTATATTTTTGTGAAATATTTATGGAATTTGTTCTAAATATCATGTTTGGAATTATAGAGATATGCCACCACAAATATGTCTGCCAGTTGAATGAAAGGTGTATGTTTATGAGAACGATCATCTAGTGGTGGAGAAATAGAACTTGGTGATTCAACAAGATAGGGAATAATAGTTCTTTGAGAACTTCTCTCATTTTATGTAGATGATGGAATGGGACCCATGGTCGGTTTCATCGAGTATGTCTGAGCTGATTAGGGAGTTTCAGCTATAGAACCCTCTGACCATTACTAGAGAGGGTGTTCTAGAGGTAGAATAGTTCTAGACAGAGTCTATCAAGACTATTCTTGACCCTCTAGTGACTCCTCTTGTGAAGAGGGTAAAGTTAGTAGCCTATATTCTAAGAGGTTAAGCAATGGGTTTGTGGGACATCATGGATCAAATGAAGAGGGCAAAAAAATGATGTGGAAATATTTTTAGGAGAAGTTTCTAGAACACTTTTACCAAGATACCTTGATGAAGTAGAAGGCTATAGATTTTATGAGTTTTACACAAGGGAAAATATTGGTGATGGACTATTCTAGTCGCTTCACCAATTTCTGACGTTTCATTCTGCCATTGACATGAGACGAGGCAACAGTGGTGAAACATTTATAGGATAGGATGAGACACGATATTAGATCTCATGTGAATATTTTTCAACTCAAATTTTTTTTTCTGAAGTTGAAGATCAAACTCTCATTTCATAAGGGAACCTGATGGGATTTTTGGGTAGAGAACTTGTGGTGCCAGCTGGGTGAGCATGTGGTCTGACTTCTGAGAGTAGGAAGTTCAATTTTTGGAAGTTTTTAGCAGATTCAATGTTCAAAGAGTATACAGAAGTGGGGACCAGCCTCTCGAAGTGGTGATCATATATTCTAATAATAGTGTGGCAGGACATGGCACATGCGTGGCTAGTGTACCCTACCACCAGTCGAGTGCTGAGAATGAGGTAGGTTGGGCCATGTGTAGTGGTTCTGCAGGAACCCACATTAATTGGGAAATTATGGAAGTCAATGGAAAATTGTGAGTGTAATCATGGGGTTAGTTTCACTGTATTAGGTATGTAGTTGGAGCTCCATGGGTCATAATGGTGGAGGTGGTGGATGTGGAAGTCTGAGGTGAGATCATCCACACAAATAGGGTACTACAGTGCAGGGTACTCATATTGGTGCTCAGGGTAGAGGGGCAAGTCATCCTCATGAAATTCATACTACAACTGTAGGTGGTGATATGGGACCATATACAATTTGAGGTATGATTTGTGTCGCTTCCACGCTCACTAGTGATTTTTTGATATAGGTATTATGCATTCTATTATTTATTCTCATTTCATAGTTGTGTTGGGATTAACTGTGGAGAGATTTAGTGGAGTAATGTCACTTTATACTATGTTTGGTGTAAAAGTTGAGGATTTCCGGCAGTATTAGGGTTGTGCTCTAGAGGTTGGTGGATATCATTTTCTATGGTAAATTTTTTTTCTAGAGATGTCAGGTTTTGACCAAATCTTGGGGATGATTTAGTTGGTGATGTATCAACCACATTTCGACTGTTACTGACATTAGGTAATGATCACATCTCTCAATGGGAAAACTCACGTCCTTTATGGTGAATGTGATACTCAAGCTGTCCATGTAGGGATTCTCTTCCAACAGTTGTTAGATCACATAGTTCATGTGGATTTCCATATGTTTAATAATGGGGAGAAAGAGAAGTCATTTTTTCCTCATGTTGTGGACCAGTTTTAGGATGTGTTTTCTGGGGATATCTCAGGGTTACCACCTGAGATAGATGATGAGGTTACAATTGAATGGTTGATAGGGGTGGAGCCAGTTTCCATTCCTCCATATTGAATAGCACTGGTAGAGCTCCATGAACTCAGTGTTTTGCTCAAGGAGAAGGAATGTAAGGGGTTTATTCATCCTAGTAAATCACCCTGTGGATCTCCTATACAGTTTTCTAAGAAGGATGACATATCAATAAGGCTATGTGTTGATTATATAAGTTGAATCAGAAGTTAGTTAATAATCGCTACCCTATTTCTAGAATCAATGGCCTTTTTACTATCATAAAGGTTCCTTGGTGTTATCTATGATCAATTTAAGATCGGGATACAATCAGTTAAGTGTGAGACCTTCTGACATACTACATATAGCGTTCCGAAGTAGGTATAAGTTGTATGAATTTTTGGTGATGTCATTTGGATTGACCAATCTGCCAGCTATGTTCATGGATTTGAGGAACTAGATATTCCACCCATATTTGGATCAGTTTTTAGTTTTTTCCATTGGTGACATATTGGTGTACTTGATTACTCATGATGAACATTCCCAGTATCTTAACATCATCTTGATTACACTAAGATAGCATAATATTTTTTCCAAGTTATCAAAATTTCAGTTTTAGATTGGTGAGGTGCACTTTATGGGACACATCATTTGTAATTCAGGTGTGTTAGTGGATCCCGAAAAGGTGCAAGCTTTGGTATCTTGTTATTATCCCAAGAACATATTTGATGTTTAGTGTTTTCTTGGTTTGGACTGTTATTACCGAAGGATAATTATAGATTTCCATTGTTTGGAAACACCACTCACAAGCTTAACCAAGAAAATGGTTATGTTTGAATGGGTATAGGCTAGTGAGAATTATTTTTAGGAGTTAAACCATAATAATTTTGATCATAGCTGAACCGAGAAAGAAGTACACCTTATTTTTTGATGCGCCTGGTGTTCGACTTGGGATAATGTTGATGTAGAAAGATCAGGTTATAGATTTGGGGTTAATATATTTGATACAACATGAAAGAAATTACCTGACTGAAGACCTTAAGCTATCCTCTTTGGTTCATTCGTTGAAGTTTTGGAGGAATTACTTGTTAGTAGAACCCTTCACTGTGTTTATCAACCATAAAAGTCTCAAGTGCATATTCTCTTATTGGGATTTGAATCTTCTCCAAAAAAGTTGAGTCGAGTACCTACAATCCATTGATTTTGAGTTGGTCTATACATTGTGGAAAGGGAATAGTGTTGTTGAGGCTCTGATCTGGAAGACTCAGAATTTGGTGGTTCAGGAATCCAGTTCAGAGTGGAAGATGATGACCTTGTTTGTCGAGATTCATTTTGAGGTGTAGTATGGGCACAGAAGAGTGACTATCACAACTATAGTAGTTGAATCCACACTTTTGTGTTGATTTAAGGAAAGTAATCTAATGGATATGGAGTGTTTGTTTATGAAGGAAAGCCTTAAATGTGGGGAGTCACCTATTGGTTGGTCTTTTGATGCTGATGGATATTCTTACATTCATGGTTAGGTTGTAGTGCCGATAGGTGTACGAGAAGAGATAATGCTCAATTTACATGCATCAAGGTGGGCAGTTCATCCATTATTGACTAATATGTACCATGATATTCGTAGGAAATACTGGTGGACAGGAATGAAGAAATAAGTTGCAGATTTTGTGGTTAGATGCCTTACCTTTAAATAGGTGGAGGCCAAAAATCAATGCCCATGTGGGTTGTTCCAGAAATTTCCTATTCTGTAGTGGATGTGGAATGACGTGATGATGGAATTCATAGTTGGTCTTCTGAGGATGCCTTAGAATAATGATACAATGTGGGTGGTTGTGGATCGACTGGTGAAATTAGCTCATTTATTTTAGATCCAAGAAGATTACACAGTTTATTAGTTGTGTGAGTTGTATGTTCGAGAGATAGTGTGATTGAATGGGGTGTTGAGAACTAGAGTTTCTAATCAGGTTCTGCATTTCAACTTATGTTTCTCGTAGGGGTAAAAGAAATATCTTGGTACCAAGATTTTTTAAAGTACGGATTATCACCCACAATCTAATAGTAAGTTAGAATGCATGATCCAGGTATTAGAATACAAGTTGAGAGATTTTGTTTTTGATTTGATAGGTTTGTGGGAAAAAAACTTGTCACTTGTTGAGTTTTCCGACAACAATAGTTATCAGGATACAATTTAGATGGGTCATTTTGAATCACTCTAAGGTAGACCATGTAGATCTGTGTTGTGTTGGATAGAGGTTGGGGAGTCGGAGCTGTTAAGACTGAGTCTTAAGTAGGAGACATTGAAGAAGGTTAATTTGATTCAGAATCATATAGAAACAACTCCTAATTGGTAGAAGTGATATGAAGATCAGCATTATATACCCTTTGAGTTTAGTGTGGATGATAATGTGTTGCTTCGGATGATACCAAGGTTGGGTCACCATTGTATTCGGAGGTTGGTAATGTTGGTACCTAGGTATGTAGGACAATTTGATATTGTGGATAGGATCATACTGGTGGCTTACCAATTATCTCTTCCATAATAGTATAATTGGATTCATGATGTTTTCCAGGTTTCATAACTCTGACAGTATCACCCTGATTCATCTCATGTGCTAAATGTCAATGATTTCGAGATTGAGGCTGATGCATCCTTTGGGGGGTATCAAATTTTTTGTGTGTGTCATAGTGAAATGTTATTTCATGGCAAGGTTCTTCTATTGGTTCATATTTTGTGGTAGCATGGAAATATTCAAAAGGAAACATGGGAGAAAGAATAAGATGTGTGAGCCTAGTGGTTGAATCTCTTTTATTTGGGAACTCAATGAGGCCCAAGAAGAGTGGCTCAAGGATGAGAAGTTATAATGTGGGGAGGTTGTAAGATCCTAAATTTCTCTTAAGGTATTTTTTTGTTATGTTTTAGTTTAATTCCATTATTTTGGTCAAATAAGTGTTTCCAAAATATCATGACAGGGTTCAGGGGTTTTTCGGGGGTTTAGGGCATGAAAAAGGAGGATAAAGGAGTTTATGGGCATATTTCATGGTTTACGCACTGTCAGTGAAAACCATACAGAAATCCCATGTAATCATGTGAGGGGTTTTTATTTGGATGGTAGCATCTGAATGGTTTGTGCATGATTTCAAAAACTATGTGGGTAAATCGTGTGGCCCAAAAAAATAATAAATTTACAAAAATACCATTATGAGATTTTAAGGATCACTCGGTATTTTTCTCCTCCTCCACTCTTTCAACCCTAGGAGTGAACCAAAGCTCCAAAGAGCTACCAATGGTGATTCTACTTCATTAATAGATCATTTGGACTTCTTTCGGCTTTTTATTGATGATCTGGGTAAGTATAATCCATCTCTTACTTCTATTTTCAGTTTAGGGTTTCCATTCTCTCCCCATTTCCTTCAGAATCCCTAAAAACCCTCTTTCTCCAGTGATATCTAAGTTGAGGCTTCAAAGGGAGGTTGAATCGGGATCTAAGGTTTCTATTAGGAGTGTGTTCACCAACGGATTCAAGGTATATGGTCTATAAGTTATATCCCATAGTTATTACTTGGATTTGTGCATGTAGGGTTTTATTCTTGTTCTCTTATTGATGTGTTATTGATGGATTTGGAAATATGTGGTATATTTATGGTCTAGATAACCAAATGAACCCCTAATTTTCCCTATAGGGTGAATGGATAATGAAATTAATTATTTTAGGGCCACCCATGGGGTACGCCGACCCTCCCGAATGGGACTAACGTAAGTGTAAGGTTTGAAATTGACCCATGATGATGTTGTGCCTTAGTGAATGTGATAATTGGTTTATGAAATGAGTTATGATGGATTGTTTTTAGTTGTTTATAATGTGGTTAAAGGCTAAGGATTTGTTTTGTTGGCATGTAAATGGGTTAAATTGGACTAATGGGAGTATGATAAGGAATAATGTATACACTTGAATATGCTTAGTGAGATGGGCATGGAGAATGGGAATTGGGGTTAAATGGTTATGTGTTATAAATGATGAGTGTGTTAACCGATTTTGGCATTATGTTAAATTCCCATTTAATGGTATTATTGTGATGTGGAAAATGATATTGGCCATGAATGGTTGTAATGTGGTTACTTGTGGTTGATGATAAATAAGCACGTGCACATGGTCTGGTAGAGTGGGTTGTAGACATGATGGACTATGCCCATGGGTCGAGTTTGACTGAGGTTCTTAGATCCACCCTCTAAATGCCTAGGTTAGGGAAGGGGATGGTTTTCTATTCCCCTAACAATTGCATTCCACCTATACTGTGGCTTTGATGTGAGGATAATATGGTTATTTTGATGTGATGCCTAGTGAGATAGGACTAGATTTATTCCCCTATGTCTTAAGAACATTGATCATGCCTAATCCATTGAACACATGCAAATGGGTGAACAAAACCATGTTATGCTTAAGTAGTGAACCTAGATTTAGGGTATAATAACTTAAAGGAACATAATCATGAATGGATTATTGAACAGTTATCCTCTACGTTCCAATATTTATCACTTGCATGCACCATCTTTTCTAACTGTATATTTTGTAAACATCTTTGGCAGTGTCTTACTGAGTTATACCCACACCCTTCTTAGATTGTCATTGGGTACCCAAGCAGATTTCATGCATATAGGTTAGGAAAAGGGAATGAGACCTATGATATGGAGGTTAGTTGGGCATGGACATACATGGATGAGGTTATAAGTTAGTAAAGAGGCAAGGTCCTTATGCTAGAGAAGTGAGTCAGGTACGGTATGTGCATGGAGGATGTCCGAGACTTGAATCCAGGATCTTTTGGGGATTCCTCTATTTTCCTTTCTTTTTGGATTGTTCACTTGGCACTTTAGCATGACATATAATGTTTATTATTTCTTGTTATAGTGACCCAATCCCTTTAACATATAACATTACATTATTTTAAGAAAAGTTAATCATCAAAGTACAAGCCAAGGACCGTTAAGTCTAGTGTCTTGGAAGACTAGGTATATATAACATAAAACATGGGGATAAAAAAACAGCTTTATTTAATTTCCATAAAGATAAACTAACTTCCTTTGAGACATTACATCTTCATAGGGTACCCTGGGAACACATGAACAATGGGATGAGCTAAAAATCCCAGTAAGGGAATGAACATAAGGATACATCTTAAGCACATGAGTAAGGAGGCATTACATAATGATATCCAAATCATGAAACATGTTAAATGATATCATATAAGCATGGTATCATATAAACATGGAATCATATAGATGTGGAAGAATCCTAAAACATTTCTTTAGTATGGGACAAGGCTAACCGTCAATCCCGTTTCACATCGCATCTCATGAGAATTAACATTACCCAATGAATTGGAGCACTATCTGGGCACACCCATCTCAAAATTTTCATTAATATTCTTTCAAAATAAATATTCTTTCCACATAAATAATCATACATAATCAATCGTTCATAAACATAAGGATACCCATGGAGGTAATTGGGTACCATAATCACGACATAATGCATGACCGATGTGTGTATCATGAAAGTGTCCATGAAAGAAAGGTATTAGAACATAAATATAGGGTAATAAGGAAATATAGGCATATAACATGATAGGTGTTTAAAAATAGAAGTGACAACATATAATAAATTTATTTGAGAAACATTAGCATTAAAACATTTTGTGTGATTTTAAGGAAAATACTATAGAGATTTTAAAATAGAAAAGGGAACAATATTTTATATAAAACCAGAAGTGAACCAAGAAGGTGATCATTATAAAAATACTAATTTTATAAAAACAATGGTGTCTTAAAATAGAGGATATAGTGCACTTGAAATGGATTAAGAATTTGAGGGGCTCCCTTAAAACGAGTGTGCTTATTGGGAAGTATCGACGAGGGATTCACATAAAAGAATGTATATCCCCGAAAGAGAATGAAAGATGGATCTTGAAACATGATTTTGGATCATATAAACAGAATTTATATTTTTTACATAAAAATAAAATACAACTATATTTTGGTTAAAAGAAAGATAGAGCAACCCGAAGAAATAAAGGAAGTTCGGGTAGAATCCATTACGGTATATCGACATGGTATCGGGTGTAACTTAGAGGGATTGATGAGAGAGATAAGGGGTTTATAATCACTTAAAAAACATTAGTGTAGTATGGGGGATGTGTATAAACATACCCCATCACTTTTTGTTACACTAAAAAAGGCATAGCATAGAGAACAATCTTGATTAAGAGTGAAAAGGAGAGGATCCCTTACCTTAAATCCATTGGTGTTCTCCACTTGTTATTAAATACCTGAATAAAAATATTAGGCTTATTAATTAATAATTCAAGAACCTATTATATATGTAATTGATTTATTATAACCCTTTTTAATTCATTCAAGGTCATCTTGATTAGTTATAAGGATCAATTTCTTTGTTCAGGCTCGTTTGTTTACTTGGTTTTAAAAGATCGGTTCGCTTACATTCAAGTATGGATAAACATCAAAGATGGAAGTGATTTTCTATAATTGAAGTTATATGATATTTTTTAACATACAGTATATTATATGGTTTTATATTTAATTTGGTTACTTACAGTGAAGTCGAATTATTATATAAAACCAAAGTGACAACCATTTTTGTTAATTGGTTGGTTTCATTACAATAACATATTATTATTTATGACTTAATACCATTTGTAAAAAAATTATAGAATAAAAATAGGATATATTAAATATATATATTCTGGTTAAACCATAACAAAAATGGTTTCATGTCCAGATTTGATGATGATAATAGAAATTGATAAATTGTTGTCCTTGAATGTGCTATGTTAGCACATCTAAAATGGTGCTTTTATTTCTTTCAAACAAAAGGCGAGGAAAGGAGAGAAGATAATGAAGTATCACACTAGAATAATAGGATTCAATTACATATATGCAAATGGAATTATCATACCATTTGTGTGAATAGAGGTGAGGAAAGAAATAAAAAAGAAAAGAACTTAAAAGAAAAGAAGGAATTGGAAAGTGGAATTTACCTCTTGAGACTTCCTCCGTTGAGAACCTATTAAGGAGAGAGGTTTTGGTATTTTAAAAAGGCTGGGAGCTTTTAGTCATGGGGGAGGATCTTGGGGAGATATTTTTATATAATATTGACAAGGCACAAGGCTTGATAGGAGTGAAGAGAAGAAGTAAGATTGGGTCATATTTATAGTGGAGGAGAGGAGGGTTTTCATAATTTTATAATCATTAGTTTATTATTTCCTCAAAAGACAAGGAATAGTAAGTATTATATGATCAATAATAGTAAAAAATGATTGTGACTTCGAACCAAATGGTCTTACATCATCATATCATCATCAATGACTCAATTAATCTTTTATTGAGCATTTATTATAAATTATCAGATTCTACTATTCATCAAAAATTCATGTATTTCAGAAATGTCCCAAAAATTCACCCTAACCATTTTTCAATGTGTAGAATCCAAAAATGAAGTTCATTTTTAAAAAATAATTTTCTAAATATTATTAATTTAATATTTAATTAAAATCATAATTTATTATTAAAAATCAGTTTTAAAACATTCATTTACTTATTCTAAAATATAGGTACATCATAATTTCACTTGAATATTATTTTATGACTATCATAGGAAAAGTTACTATTCATTAGGTTATTTCACTATTCATAAGGTTATGTTACTTTTCATAAGGGTATGTTACTATTCACCAAAAATTATGTTTTTCTTATGGGACTCCAAATAACATTCTGATTGCAACCATGTATATCGGATTTTCAAAATTCCAAACATAGAAGTGACAAAATTATGTTTAAAGGACAATTAGCACTTACTAGTTCATTATGTTGTGTTTTCATGTTATTTTATGACATATTTATAAGAAGGTAAATTTCCATTAAAAAATTTGTGTTGTTACATTCTACTCCCCTTTTGAATTTTCGCCCTCAAAATTTCATTTTACATTCTAGGTTGTAAACAGGCGAGGGTACTTCTCATTATCGCCTCCTTCAGTTCCCAAGTAGCTTCTTCAAACATTTAGTTCTTCTACAACACATTGACAAGGCAGGTTGTCTTGTTGCGTAGAACCTTATCTCTTGGGTCCTGAATCTTCATTTATAGCTCCTCATAAGAGATATCATCTTCTAGCTGCACAACCTCAGAGTTCAGTACATGTGAGGGATTAGGTATGTACTTCCTTAGGAGTGGTACGTGAAACACATCATGAACTCGAGTCATATTTGGAGGAAGTGTGGGCAGATAGGTCATGACTCATCTGCGGTCTCGGATCTCAAAGGTTCCAATGTACATTGGTCTTAGCTTCCCTTTCTTTCCAAACCACATGACTCTCTTCCATGGTGATATTTGAAGGAAGACTTTGTCCCAAACATCGAACTCCAAGTCCCTTCGATGGTTGTCAGTGTAACTCTTTTTCTGACTTTGAGCTGCTTTGATGATTTTATGGATGACTTGAACCTTCTCCATCATCTCTTGCACAAGATCAGATCCATGTATCTTTCATTCTCCAACTTCATCCCAACTGGTTGGAGTTCTACATCGCTTTCCATATAGAGCTTCATATGGAGCCATATGAATACTTGAGGGAAAGTTATTGTTGTATAAAAACTCAACCAACAGGAGATGTTGATCCCATCCACATTTGAATTCTAGAGAGAAGGCTCTCAGCATATCATCAAGCATCTTAATAGTCCTTTCAGATTGGGTATCAGTTTGGGGGTGATAGGTCGTGCTGAAATTTAATTCAGTACTCAAAGAGTGTTAAGGATTCCTCTATAATTTAGATGTGAACCTTGGATCACGATCAAATAAAATTGAGAGTGGAACACCATATAGTCTCAAAAAAAATTCACATATATTTTTGCACGTTGTTCAAGCGATAGGTCTTCCTGAATAGTGATAAAATGGGCAGTCTTGGTGAGTCGATCAACCACAACCCATATCACATTATTTCCCTTCGACATCTTTGGGAGACCCGTGATGAAGTCCATTGTGACATTCTCCCATTTCTGCATGGTAATATAAAATTGTTGCATCATCACTTTGGACATTTTTTACTCTACTTTAACATTCTGACATACCAAGAACCTTGATATATATTCTGCAGTCTTCTTCTTCATGTTATCCCACTAGAAGTGTTCTCTAAGATCACTATACATCTTGGTACTCCTAGTATGGATAGAGAATATTACGCTATGTGCATTTTCCAATATCTATTTCATTATCCTAGGTGATGAAGGAACACAAATCCATGTTCCAAACCAAATCACACCATCATCGTTGATATGGAACTCTTGTAGTTTCCCTTCCTTTACTACATTGACCTGATTTTGTAAATCTACATCATCTCTTTGTGCTTCCTTAATATTCTCTTGAATGGATGGTTGAATAATAATTTGGGAAAGGTAGGATGTATCCCCTACCCTTATGTTTTATAAATACATACAATGCATATCGAAGAAGATAGGGTCTTTCTCAATCCATAATATGGATAGAGTAGCAGGTTCTTTTCTACTTAGAGAATCAGCTACCTTGTTTTCCTTTCCCGGAAGATAGTGAATCGAACAATCATAATCCTTGATTAGCTCTAACCATATCCTTTGAAGCATGTTGAGATCTTTTAGTGTGAATATATACTTTAGGATATTTTGGTCGGTGTATATGTCACAATTCTCACCATAAAGGTAGTGCCGCCAGATTTTCAAGGAAAAAATCACGGCTTCCAGATCTAGATCATGTGTTGGGTAGTTCTGCTCATGGATCTTCAACTGTCGTGAGGCATAGGATATCACATTATAATTTTTCTTGTGTACACAACCCAAGACTTTGAAGTATCACAATATATCATAAAACTTTCTCCACTTTTGGGTAATGTGATTACAGGTGCAGTGATCAGCCTTCTATTTAGCTTCTTGAAGCTTACCTCACATTCTTCAGTCCAGACAAACTTTACCCCCATCTGTGTCATCTTGGTCATTGGGTTTGACAATCTTGAAAAGTACTTCAAGAATCATCAATAATACCCATCTACATTCAAAAAGATATAGATCTCCATTACAGTAGTTGGTCTGGGCCACTCTTTAATTGCTTTCACCTTGGAATGGTCCACAGATATCCCTTTCCTGGTGATAACATGCCACAAGAATGATACTTCCTTCATCCAGTACTCACATTTATTGTAATTTTCATACAAATTCTCACTTCACAAAGTATTTAACACAATTTTTAAATGCTCCTCATGTTCCTCCTTGATCATGGAGTATATCATAATATCATCAATAAATATTACCTAAAATTTGTCAAGGTAATCTCTAAAGATTCTATTCATTAAATCCATGAAATTTGCTGGAGAATTAGTGAGTTTGAATGGAAACACTATGAACTCATAATTTCATTACATCATTTCAAAGGCAGTCTTGGGTATATCTTCCTTCCTCACCTTTAGTTGGTGATATCCTAACTGAAGGTCCACCTTAGCAAAATAATTGTCCCCACAAAGCTGATCAAACAAGTCATCTATTCATGTAAGGGGATACTTGTTATTTATCGTGATTTTATTGAGTTCACAATAATCAATGCAGAGGCACATTGATCCATCCTTCTTCATGATGAAGAGGATCGGCACACCCCACAGTGAAGGACTCAGGCATATAAAACCCTTCTCCGTATTATCCTATAACTGCTTCTTCAGCTCCTCTAGCTCTACGGTGGCCATTCTGTAAGGTGTATTTTATATAGGGAGAGTTCCATGGATAAGTTCAATTAATCACTCAACCTCTCAGTCAGGAGGAAGACTAGGTAACTCTTCATGGAATACATAAGTGTAATCCCTCGTGATGGGTATGTCTTGAAGCATGATTCACTCCTTATTCTCAATCATTTGAGCTAGATATGATTGCTCATAGGGCAACAATATCCACAATTGAGACGAAGATTCTAAAAGAGAATCATGTTCCTATTAACACTTGTAAAGAATCCGAGGATGATTCAGGATGTGAAAAGTTATATCCCTGTCCCAACATTTGATGTTGGCTTTGTATAAACATAACCAATCCATTCCCAAGATTGCATCAAACTCCACTAAAAGAAGTATGACAAGATTTTCTGGGAGGTTTAGTCCACAAACATTAACCGAGAAGGATTTATAAACCATGGGTACAACAATTGTCCCATTTTCGGTTCTCACAGATAACTTTTCCTCCAAATTTTTAGGCGGTGTTTGAATAGTTCTACTAAACTTTCCGGATATGAAAGAATGTGTAGAACCAGAATCAAATTGTACATCTGCTATTCTTGAATGAATAACTATCATACCTATCACCACATAATTGTCTGGCTCCACCTTAGCAGTAGTGATAGTATAATCACTTCCTTGTTGTATTGGAGGTTGCTTTTGATTGCCTCTAACAACCCTCAGCTTAGGGAAATTGTTTGCATAATTCCCATGCTCATTGCAGTTGTAACACCACACTGTACGCTGAGTGTTGATCTGAACCTTCATTTCTTCTTCAACATTAGTGGGATTTTTCATATCCCTTCAGTAGTTCTTGTCCAGATGACCAAAATTTATGCATTTAATGTAATTCATGGTTCCTTTAAGACAATTACTAAGATTCTTTTTACCACAATCTTTGAAAATTGGAAAGTGGGGATTATTTCCATCATGGTATTTGTTTGAAGAACTACCCACATTGTTCTCCATTTTCTGCTTCTTTTCACTGGGCCCATGAGACCATTAAGAGTCTCCAATCTTTATTTCAACCTTGAGAGCACAATAAAAAATCTCCTTATAATTTTTGAAGTTCCGAATTGCCAACACTTTTCATATACTCGGCTTTAGTCCACTAAAGAAGCGATCCACCTTGCTTTCAGTGTTTATATCAAAGCCAGAGGCATACCTTTCAACTTTGTAAAGTTTTCTTCATATGCCTCGATGGAATCATTGTCCTTTTGTTTGAGTACTAGGAACTCTCTTTCCATCTTGAGATAGAGGGTTCGAGCAAAATATTTGTTGAAAAACATCCTCTTAAATTCTTCCAAATCCATGGAATCAATTTCCTCTTGGGACATTGTATTCTTGATTAGTGTCCACCACTGACCAGATTTTCCATCAAAATGATATACCGCCAGTACATATTTCACTTTTTTTGAAGACTAGATAAAATAGAATAACTTTTCAATGGAGTTAATCCATTGTTTTACGAGTAGGGGATCTGAAGATCCACTAAACATGGGAGGCATTTTCCATATGAAGGATTATACATCAACTTTATCTTTCTACGGAGGAGGAGGGAATTCCTCATGATTCATGTAATTATTCATAACTCGAGCTAGCTAAGAAAGTACAGTCATGATGTTTTGAGCACCCACTCCCTTCATATCAGGAATATCATTAGGGAAATCATTACATTTCCTATCTCATTGGTTGTTGTAACGTGTTCTTCTATTTCCTACCATTTACTAATAAAATGAACATATAATTAGAGGTCTTGAATACTTATTTATTAAGAATATAAAGAGAAAATTTCAACATAAAAGGATAAACTTATAAAGAAGAAGTATATCCTAACTTTTGATTCCTTAGGTTAAAACCTTGGTTATACTCGATCAATTTATTGACTTATATTCTTATGGGATTTTTTGTCCCTCAATAATGGTTTGTACTAATCTCATGAATCTACCAAAGCATATCCCCATGGAGTGTCCTAACCAAGAGTGAATCAAGGCCCATTGTTGTGTACCAAGATACACCGGGTCGATCCTGAAACTCCTTGCCGAAGTTTTCAATCCTAGGTACATCTGTGCCATAGCCACCTCTACCTGCTCATATCTAGAAAGTGATGTATTTTCTTGATAAACCACTTACTCTATACTTACCAAAACTTATGGATGTTTTATTATACTTCGTCTCATACTTAAGGTTCTCACTAAGTTTCTCTATTCCTAATCTCCAAAAATAACTAGACCATCCTATGATACCAACTATAGCAACCCAAGGCCTTTTATATATAACATTACATGATTTTAAGAATAGTTAATCATTTGAGTAAAAACCAAGGATCATTAAGTCTAGTGTCTTGGAATACTAGGTACATATAAAATAAAACATGGGGCTAAAAAACTTCTTTATTTAATCTCCATAAAGATCTCTTAACTTCTTTTGAGCCCTTATATCTGCATAAGGTACCCTGTGGAACACATGAAAAATGGGATGAGCTAAAAATCCCAGTAAGGGAATGAACATAAGGATATATATTAAGCACATGAGTTAGGAGGCATGACATAGTGATATTCAAAGAATGAAACATATGAAATGATATCATATAATCATGGGATTATATAAACATCAAATCATATATATGTGGTTAAATCATTAAACATTTCTTTAGTATGGGTATAGGCAAATCACCAATCCCATTTCACATCGTATCTCATGAGACTTAACTTTACTCAATGAATTGGATCACTAGCTTGGGGAACCCATTTCAAAATTTTCATGAATATTCTTTCCACAGAAATATTCTTTCCACATAAAAAAACATACATAATCAATCATTCATAAACATAAGGATACCCATGGAGAGAATTGGGTACCAAATCATGACATAAATCATAACCAATGAGTGTATCATGAAAGTGTACATGAAAGAAAGGTATTGGAACATACATTGATGTTAATAAGGTAATATATTCATATAACATGGTAGGTGGTTACAAATAAAAGTGACAACATATAAGAAATGTATTTGAGAAACATTAGCATTAATCATTTTTTGTGCGGTTTTAAGGAAAATACTCTGGATATTTTAAAATAGAAAAGGAAAAAATCTTTTATATAAAACCAGATTTTAACAAATAAGGTTATCATAATAAAAATACTAATTTTATAAATACAATTGTTTCTTAAAATAGTGGATAGAGTGCACTTGAAATTGGGTAAGAATTCGAGAAGTTCCCTTAAAATGAGGGTGCTTATTGGGAAGTATCAAGGAGGGATTCATTTAAAAGAATGTATATCCCTGAAATATAATGAATAATGTATCTTGAAACATGATTTTGGAGCATATAAACATAATTTAAAAGTTTTACATAAAAATAAAATACAACTACATTTTGGTAAAAAGAGAGCAACCCGAAGGAATAAAGGAAGTTCGGGTAGAATCTATTACAGTTTATCAGCATGGTATCAGGTGTAACTAAGAGGGATTGATGAGAGAGATAAGGGGTTTTTAATAACTTATAAAACAATAGGGTAGTATGGTGGAGGTGTATAAACATACCCCATCACTTTTTATTACAAAAAATGAAGTCAAAGCATAGGGAACAATCTTGATTAAGAGTGAAAAGGAGAGGATCCCTTACCTTAAATCTGTTGGTGTTCCCCACTTATTATTAAAGACCTGAATAAATAGATTAGGCATATTAATTAATAATTCCAGAACCTATTATATATTTAATTTATTTATTATAACCCTTTTTAGTTCATTCAATTCCTTCTTTATTAGTAATAAGGATCAATTTCTTTGTTTGGGCTCGTTTGTTTACTTGGTTTTAAAAGATCTGTTCACATACATTCACGTTTTGATAAACATGAAAGATGGAAGTGATTTTCCAGAATTGAAGTTATTTTATATTAGTTTACATACAGAATATTACATGGTTTTATATTTAATTTTTTTACTTAGAGTGAATTTGAATTATTATATAAAACCAAAGTGACAACCGTTTTTGTTAATTGATTGGTTTGATTACAAAGAACATATTTTTCATTATAACTTAATACCATTGGTAAAAAAAAGTTACCAAATAAAAATAAGATATAGTACATATATATATTCTGGTTCAAACGTAAAAAAAATGTTTTCATGAACAGATTTGATGATGATAATATAAATTGATAAATCGTTGTACTTGAATGTGCTAAGTTATCACATCTCAAACGATGATTTTATTTTTTTCAAAAAAATAGTGAGGAAAGGTGTGAAGATGATTAAGTATCCCATTATCATAATAGGATTACATTACATGTATTATACTACTGTTATCATTCCATTTGGGTGATGGGAGGTGAGGAAAGAAACAAAAAGAAAGGAACTTAAAAGAAAAGAAGGAATTGGAAAGAGGAAATTACCTCTTGAGAATTCCTCCTTTGAGAACCTCTTAAAGGGAGAGGTTTTTATATTTTTAAAAGTCCAGGAGATTTTGGATGTGGGGGAGGATCCTGGGGAGATATTTGGGAAGAATATGGATAAGGAAAAAGTCTTGAGAGGATTGAAGAGAAGAGGTAAGAATGGGTGGTATTTATAGGGGAGGAGAGGAGGGTTTTCATAATTTTTTAATCATTAGTTTATTATTTCCTCACAAGAAAAGGAATAGTAAGTATTACATGACCAAGAATAGTAAAAAAATCATGTTAATTCGATCCAAATGGGCTTTAAAACGCATATCATCACCAATGACTCAATTAATCCATTATTTAGCATTTATTATGAATTATCGGATTCTACTATTCATCAAAAATTCAAGTATTTCAGAAAAATCCCAAAACATCACCCTAACCATTTTCAATGTCTAGAAACCAAAAATGAAGTCCATTTTTCAAAAATAATTATATTAATTTTATTAATTTTATATTTAATTAAAATCATAATTTATTATTAAAAACTAGTTTTAAAACATTCATTAACTTATTCTAAAATATAGGTACATCATAATTTCAATTGAATATTATTTTATGACTATCATAGGTAAGTTTAATATTCATTAGTGTATTTTACTATTAATAAGGGTATGTTACTATTCATAAGGGTAGATTACTATTCACCAAAAGTTGTGTTTTTCTTATCAGACTCTAAATAACTTTTTGATTGCAACCATGTATATCAGATTTTCAAAATTCTAAACAGAGAAGTGACAAACTTTAGTTTAAAATCCACTTAGAACTATATAGTTCATTATACTGTGTTTTCATGTTCTTTTATGACATATTTTTAAGAAGTTAAATTCCCATTGAAAACTTTGGGTCGTTACACATGTGGTTTTTATCTCATTCGAAAAATGTCTGACTATGCATATTATTGGTTATTTATTATTTTTTCGCTATTTATATTGTGTTTTATTATGGATTACTCCTTTAAAGGGGGTATAGTCTCCACACGTGATCTATTAGACCTTCTCTACTAGTTGAAAACCTTTTGGCATACGGGGAGGCATGCTTGAGGTCATGTGATGACCCGAATTGGGGCACAAATTTATTGTCCCCCAAGTCGAGGATGTTACAGTAGTGGTGATCATGAAATCACTTATGTTCTCTCTTAAATGTGACACAACACTTTATTATTTTCCATATCAAATCCACACTTTTTATCTTGTATCAATATATATATATTATAATGTATTAGTTTATCCCTATTTTTCACTTATAGCTTCAGTTACATTTATATAGGAATATTAAATATCTATACACATGGTAATGTTTAGAATAATTTCATCATAAAATAAAAATAATGTTACCCATAATTTTCACCAAAACTATATCTATTAATAATCAATTATAAATTCTAAGTCAAATTTCTAAAATATCATCCTTGAAACAAGAAACTTATTCAGAGTTATCCAGTCTTTTATAATGATCTTTATGATTATTAAACAGCTTCAAAATAATATTTATTATAATCGGTCTTTTAAAACTTTAAATAATCCATGAAATATAATAGTTTATTTTACTTATTAAAACATTTTAATTTTAAATATAGTTTCCCAAAACATACTGGTAACATCTTAAAGATACATCATCTTCAATGTAGTCCCTTGATAATACTTGGCATAGTGTTCTAATATGAAACATAATATCATAATTCAAAAAAGTATACATCTATGCATATAATGTGTTTTGGGAAAAATTATAACATTACATGAACAATAATCAAAATATCAGGTAAATAATTAACAATACATTTATTTAAACATATTTTCATAATCCATCCAAATATCCCATTATCATAATATCATAATATCATCCATCTTCTTGATGATACTATAGCCTCAACATAATATCAAAATTCATCTAATAAATAAAGATACATTAATCATATAACTCAATCAATCATATAAAAAACACTAAAAAATATACAAATTGTATCATTAGATTTAAATAATAATTTTAAAACTATAAAACTAATGTGATCGAATGATAAAAATATGTACTAGATCAACATATAAAAATAATGATGAAATAGAGTGTCGCAACTCTAATTATGTAGATATGATTTAATAAACCTCATATAAATACATTATAATACATTAGTTATCTCATGAAATTAAGTTCCAACTTGATAGAGAATTCAATTAAAATCATAGTATGGAAAACTAACATAAGATACCATTTTCTTAAAAAAATAATGTATAGTTCCAAATTAATAAAACATTCCTTATTATAACAAAATATCAAGCTTTAGATTACAAATATGATAAAAATATTATAATATCAATTATATATCATAACAACGAACTCCACAAAAACATAAGAGTAACATCCAGCTCCCAACTATTAATCAAATTTTGAAATACATACAAATCATAACAGTAAATATTCAACTTGTAAGGTTAAATAAATGGGGAATAAGAGTTATTTAAAAGCCGTAAGATTCATATGAACAAAATGTATGAGTAATTTGAAAAAAAATCATCATGGGAAACAAATATGTGTAAGGTAATCTACATAGCATATTTTTTTATCTCTACCAAACCATAAGAGTCTATTTCATAAGTGTCATGATTTATTAATATTTTTCTTTACTTCATAATACCATACTCTAATTTGTATGAGTTTTGAATTTTTCAAAATCCACATTTACAAAAATATTCATATTATAAGACATCTATTTCTTAAGACTCTATCCTTCATAAAAAATTTACCTATATAATTTCATAAGGATTTTATCTTAAGAATATTTATAGTGTTCTTCATTTTTATAATATTCTACCTTAGAAATTATCAACATAGAAAAGTGAAAAAAATAGAACAAAAAATAATAATTAATAATCATAAATAAAAAACAAATTTTTAAGAAAAAACATTCTATAAGTAGTGTAATCTTCAAAAAAAGTGAAGGATATAATTATCAAAACATGAAAAATTAAAGATACATAGACATTAAAAATTATGAATATATATATATATATATATCCACTCAACATTATCAAAATAAAAATAGAGATCCACTCAATATCCTCACATTGTTTTATTTGGCCCTCATTGCTAGTCTGTAGCCCGTGGCATATAGGGAAGTGCATATGAGGTATATAGTGACCCGATTCAGTTACTATTTAGGTATAAATTTTTGGGGACTGTATAATTGGATCTCATAGTAGGAAGTGGGAACTAATAAAATAAACACATGGAAAAATTGAACCCAATATTTCACACCTTCAAACCTATGTATTATCTGATCAATATTTAATGAAATATATTGTTATATGATAAAAAATTGAATTTGAAAAATATAAATATATATATCTATATATTTAACTATTTTATGGATTTTATAGGTGTTAAGAAATAGTTTAAAGTGAATTTTTGAGTCAAAAATCATAACGTTAATTCACATACATTGTTAGGATGAATATTTTGGTCAAACTAATAATTTAATCTTGCATTCATCTCTCCCAAAAATTTACAAAAGTGCATAATTTGATCTTACTGTATAAATAATCATGCTCATAACCATTCCTTAATCACTAATTTAATATTTATAAATTTCATTTTTTTCTAAACAATGTATCTTGTAAAAAAAATCTTCTAACTTTCATTAGAATCCCATTATTCCATAAAATATATATTTTTTAATGTAAAAATATAATTTCAAAACCCAATGGTGTGCTCAAAAATCACATTTAAAATCATCTAATTTTCTATTTCACACATTCAATGAAAAATGGTCAAAAATACATTAAATGTTTCAGGATCTCCGCAAAACCAATGAATCTTCAATGGCCTTGATGACATAATCATTAAAAATATTTCAAAATTTACAAATATAGAAGATATAATATATTATATTTGTTGTTTATCCAATGAATATATCACTGTAAATTCAGTCATAAAATTTTCACATGTTCTCCTCTTTAAATTTAATCCAACATAGACTTCGAAAGACTAAAAATTTCCTAATGTTAGCTTATTTTTTAACCACATTTGTTATAATTAAAAGTATGAATTTGACCTCAAAATACGAGGATTTTTCAATTACCTCACTTTTGATATTTCTTTCCTCTAAAGGTATTTTTTCCAAGATGAGAATAAGGAGCAATAATACGGGGAATAATTTGTAATCATAAAAACATATCCCAAAAAATATTTTTCTCCCATATTGGTTAATATAAAATATCTTTAATAAAACCTTTCAAATAGTGGAATATATAAATATGAAAATTATTAGTACATTAACATCATTTTTTAAAGGATTTTCACTTTTATGAGCGGATAGTCCTTATAGATCTGTAGGTTATATCCCACATCTCACATTCCATATATTATTTTTGACAAAGAGATGCTGAGTTAATGAGATAATATTAAACCATATATATTATTTATCTTAAAAATCCTAGTTTTCCTTCCATATGTCATTGTTTATAAAAAGTAATACAATATAAAGATCATTCAAAAATAAGTTCAATTAACAAAATATGATGTTATTACTTCTACCTAAAGTGCCATTGATAAAATAATGATGTTTTTAATGTATTATTCTCTAAAATATACCCCTTTATTCTATAAAATTATCTATAAATGTTTGGGGTTTTTATATCTCTCCACTTTCCAAGTGAAACTCCATTTTTCTATAGAGTTTGATAAACCATGGTGTGGTAGCTTAAACTACAGTTCAGTTTCACCTGATCAACTAAGGGTCTGATAACCATGTTTGAAATATCATACATATATAAAATTAAAAATTCATTTCCACTTGAAACATAATATATTTTACCACAACTGTGTTGTGATTTCCTCTAGACCACAATAAGATTTATTCAATAAAAAACTAATAGTCGTGATCTCCAGAACACTAGTGTTTTTTCTCCAAACTATTAAGTGGCCAATAAAACTAATATTGTATTATTAGAAAGCATGAAAATAAATTTATAATTCTTCTAAAACAACATTAATCAACCCATATTTAATATCCATGTCCATTTTTATGAAACTACAGTGGGATTCCCAGAACCACAATGTAGCTTTCCTCCACATTCCCACCAGTGAACTATGATTTCATTCCAAATAAATATGGTCCAAACTATGACATTTTCAGTATTCTCCCAATTATTTTTTCTGAATAATAAACCATTATGGTTTTTTATAACTCTAAAACATAGTTTTCACTTGGGTGGGAATACTTCATCTTTTTATTAAAATCAAGGAAATGGTTTTTGTCTAACTATAGATATTTTTATTTTCCTTTTATTTATTTATTCCATTGTAACTTTTTAAACTCCAATAAAACTCAAAATAATCTGTGATCATGTTATTAATAAATTGAGGGTTAAAAAAAGATCATGGATCGTGAATCAAGAACTCAAGACACTAGTCATGGTATGCTCTTAATGTGAGATTTATATGGATAGAAAATTACAAGATAATATGATTTTTATGAGAGAACATTATCTCATAGTTTGAGGAATAATACTATATATAAAATGTCTCATTGAGGGATATTATATATTCCCCATGAATTCCTTAATGATTAGGGGATATTTTATATCCCCCTTTTTTGTGTGTTAGTAATATGTATCCCACTTCAAGGAATCATCCTAGAACCATTGATTCTCCCCATTTTTCTGCTCACCCTTTAGGCGGGGAGTTTACCCACTTTTCTGGTATGAACACCAAAATATTATCCCAATTTTTTAAAAAATTAACATAATTAAAGAATAATATTATAAAACATACAAACATAGGTATTTTAGGAGGGAAAACAATCCCAGAAACATTATTAAGTGCTAAAATGAATCCTTCTTAAATGGATTAATCAATATATATGTGACTTATTCATTTATTAAAACATACTTGAATTTGATCATGTTGTATTACACTTTATTCTTAATTATATACTATTTTATATCAATGAATTTAGACCTTGATTATTACTTGATATTCTTTGAAAATTTTATTTCACTTCAGTTATCACACCCAATAACAAATGGATATCTTACTTCAACTCACATGTCTTAAATTAGTGATTTTATCCAAATAATTTGATTTATACTTATTACGTTTTAATATACTTATCATTTATTGTAATAAGTGTGATTATATTTTACTTCATAGAGTGTCGAGTAACACATCTACTACTGATAAAGAAGGATTCTCCTGAATTTGAATTTCATTCTCCAACATCACCTATCCAATATGTATATAAAAAGCCATAAAGTATAATAGTTTTATAACTACAATTCATAAAACTATTTTCAATAATATTGTATTGATTTAGATTTATTGACAAAAAGGAGGGAAGAATTGACTAAGAGTTTGATGGTCAAGGAATATAACAAGACAAGTGTTAACATCTTAATTATTAAACTTGGGTTTTTTGATAAAAAAATTGTTAACATATCATGTTTTATATTGAGAGGAAAACTTTAGGATATACTCAACACTAATAGATAATTTTAATCAATGTTGGGAATTTTTTTACTGATTATAACTTTTATGTCCTTTGCCTCTTATAACTATAAGGATCTTGATTCAATTATTATTTTTTATATTTCATATGAAAGTATATAAAAGAATGTAAAGATGACACATGATATTTTTACGAGGTTCACTACTCAAAAATAGTACATATTCATTGGAATGGTTTTCAAATAATCCAATACCACACAAACAGTAGAAAATAATCTTTTGACATGGTTTCAACAGGTTGGGAATAACTATTCACTTTTGTTTCATTATAGTCAATTGAAATTTCTTTTTTTTATGGATCCTGGATAGTTATTTTTAAAACCTATAAAGATATTCTTAACCTTATTTGTATAATACTTTATTATACAAATAAATTTTTCCAATGGATGAGAGTTCTGTTGGATGTCACAATTTTGGTTTGTTCTTTCAATTACTTCTTCTTAACTCTGTTACTTCTATAGTAGCATTAAAGAAAATATTCTTCTTATTCAAATATAAAAACTAAAAGATTATATATCTTTTTATTATTCTTCCTATCAAAACAGATACTCAAAGTTAATTCTTCTAATATCACTTTAATCAAAAATTACTTTGTGATTATAGAAACAATCAAGGTTCAGCTCAACATCAACACAATTAATTCTTCTTCGATCAGAATGATAGGAATATGTAGTAAATTGGCTATCTCATAACTCTTATTTTACCCAAATAGTAATAAATTAAATAAATATTTGGAACCCATTTCTTATTTTGTTTGATATTTTAAACAAACAATATTAAATAGTGTTTAGTATTAGTTTCATATTCAATCAAGTACATGAGAAAGTTGTTCTTTGTTATTCTAATAAATTTTATACCTCACTTAATTAACATGAAATAAATATTTCATGTGATGTTAACTTCATGAAAAACCTAGAATATACTAGGTAATCTTTTTCATTTTTTTAATATTATTCAGGTCTATTTATAGTTCCTCAAAGGATTTTCCATTTATATATACTTGTGATTGGTAATGCATGAACCCTAACTATTCAATTCTAATTAATTCATAATTTACTTTAATTCATAAAAATCATTTTATATTAAAACACTATTTTATTATATAGTACCTTTTCAAGATCCTAAGTCATTTAAGATTTATTTCTCATACATAGGATCTTTATACTGATATATTATGAAGCTTCCTCCTCATTCGGGCATAATAAAAGTTCATGATAATTATAATTATCCATCATGTATCAATAGAGTACATTTACATTGTTATATTTTCATAACATATTGGGAGTATAATAACCAAGAACTAGATCGTGGAACTATTACTCCTGAGACACATTGAGTGTGTATTAATATAATTCGAGTGTTTTGTATCTTATTCTATATGAAAGTCAGGGTGGGATTATTCCTCATGCTATTGATGGGAATGGAACTCCCCTTCTTCATATGGTAGAGAGACTTGGGTTAAAAATTTACTCATTATATAAAAAAATCTGGAGATTTTCTATTTTTAGGAAAAAGATATATCAAAGATATACATGAGTGGTAGCTACTTTCATCCTTGGTTACTTATCCTTTTATAGGTAAGAATAAACACCTTAAATTCCAAATAATAATGTCATTTAAATAAGTATCTTGAATGATCTAAGATATTAGGATTAATATTATTCTATTATGGGTTATGTGACACTGAAAAAACATCACCTTTTATTTTGTGACAAGTCCTTCTCTTTTGTGGTGAGTATCTCATGTTCACATGATGATGGTTGTGGGATCCTATTTTATAAGTTCAAATTGATCCCTGATGTTGGATAATCAAATGGACTTTTACAAATTCATTTTCATTAAGCTGAATCAAATTCTTAACACTCCTCTATGAATGAAACGATCATGCATAGGGGTTCATTTTTTTCATTATATCAAAATATTGAGCTCAAACAAATCATAGAAACCCCAATTTTAATCATTAGAGTTCCATACATCAACTTAAATGAACTAGATCTTTTAGAGGAGAATCGATGTTGAAGATGATGGTTGTAGCTGATCAGACATCCAAGATCAGTGTATGATCCCATCTTTTTTCAAGTTCAAACCACTTTTTTTGCATTAAATTCCTTTCTTTTGTTTTTAACTTCAATATAAGCCTTGGTGACTGAGTCTTGTTCAAAGATAAAGATCCTTTGTTGTGTAATATGACTTAAAGTCCATACATGTATGTTTTTATTGAATTAATGAAGTCCAGTTATAGACATGTTTAATAGATTTATGAGGGTTTTCCATGATCGGTATGGATTTAGAGGACTTTTCAATACTTTTTATGGAAACAAGTATTAAAGCTATCCATGGGGAACTTATATGTTATGTACTGTTGAATGACATGTAATTGTTATCAAGAAAAATCCATGAACCAAGTTTATGATGTGAGAGAAATACACACCATTAAGATATTACACATTGTGTAATTTTAGAGTAGGATTAAAATTAATATGAGGAAACTGGTTTTTTGGAGTATCAATTGAAAAATAAACACATGAAATGTAAATGGATTACACATCATGTATTTATCCCTATAAGTAGTTTTAATGGTGTTTTGCATGTGATATTTCTTCATTCCATTAGATTAGCCTTGCCTCTCTTGACCTAGGATGGATTCAGGGTGATTTTGAAAGCATTTCCTACTTTCCAGACATCTTGTTTGAGAAATCAATCAATGGTAAGTCATTATTTTAGGTTTTCACATCTCTCCATTTATTTTCAAACTATTTTACTGTAATATCTTAACCATATTCATTATTGATTTTTAACTTCATGAATTGTGATGTAGGTTTTATCTTATTATCATCTACACATTTGTGCATATATGGGTTTTCTGTTGGAATCATTTCATTAATCACCAGTTAAAGGTAGTGGTATAAATATTAATCCCATGGTTTGATTCACTTTTCCAAGTATGTGAGATTTTTTATTTTTTCGAAGCATCTTGTACTTTAATTTATTAATTGAATTAGTAAATGATAATCCTTTGTTTTATTCTTCATTTGATCCCTTTTGATTACATGGATTATGTAACCTGGCTTGGGGCTACCCGTTGGGTGAGTGAGCCTTTGAATATAATGAATTGGTAATGGATTACATATTATTTTGATCATGACATGTATTATAGGTGTTTTCCTGATATATATTCTATGTGGAAAATGTTTTTTTATTAATTGCATAAATGGATAAATTGAAAGAAAATTTGTAACTAGAAAAATTAACCATTTATTCTTATGTGGTCATATTGTGATATGCTTACTATTATGATAGGATCTTTTGCAACATGATGAGATGCTTATATATTGGGTTATTCTATGATACATACTGAGATGACTGTATATTGGGCTATTCCCTAAAACATGTTGATATTCTTATATATTGGGATATGCCCTCATACATGCTAAGATAATTATAAACCAGGATATTCCCTGACACATACTGAGATTATTATAAATCAGTCTATTCCATGACACATATTGATATTCTTATATACCAAGTTTTTCCCAAAGACGTACTGAAATGATTATATATCGGGTTATACCCTGCCACATGATGAGATGCTTATATACTAGGATATGCCCTGACACATGCTGAGATTCTTATAAAACAGGCTATGACCTGACACATTCTGATATTAGTATATATCGGGATATACCTTGAAACATGGTGAGATTGTTTTATACTGGGATATGCCCTAACACTAGTTGAGATGCTTATATACTGGGCTAAGGCCTAACACATGGTAATATTCTTATATAGAGGGCTTGGTCCAATGATTTTTTATACCATGAGAATATGGTTTCAGTTTGAATGGTTGTGTTACATGCTCAGAGATAGTCCTTCAATATGTCAACAAATGTTTTTTGGTATTTTATTAATTATTGAATTAATTTATACACCTATTTATCACATTATTACATGCACATATTATTAGAATGATTTATTTAGACATAGCGGTGATGGTCTACTAAGTTTTACTTACGCCCTACTATGGCCTATGTTTAGTACATAAGTAGATTGCATGAATGCGTGTATGTTCAAGGGAAAAGGACCTTGTAGAAAATTATTTATTATTGTACGGGTTGGAGTTTGGATATGGGGCCAACATGGGGTTTGAGACCGGTGACTTTTTTATTTTATTAGCATTATCATGTATCATAGACTAATTGTTTTTAGTTTTACATTAGATACATATCATCATGAAATTACATGATTCCTTATTATCAGTATATTGGTTTCTCCATTATATCCCAGTTGTGTTATATATTTTCTGTTATGTCCATTAATTTGATTGATTTTTTTAATATGGATTATTTCTATTGCTATGAAACATCATACTAGGGGGTATAGTCTCCCCACTGTACTTATCACACCCATGATACTGTTCAACATCCTCAGGCCTATGGGGAGGCGTTCTTGAGGCCTCATAACCAACCCTTTTTGGCCATGTGATAGAGTGCTGAATCTGGGGATGTTACAAAGTGGTTTCAGAGGAGCATGTTTTATTTTATATTTATTTACTATTTGGGAAAGGTATAGATAATACTAGGATGTGTGAGGAATTGGTAATGATCTTGTTCATAGGATTAGCTAACCCATGTATGGGGGGAAATCTAAGTGCTCTGGGATGGGATTTTTGGTCATGATATTATCTTGTTATAGTTTATGTTATTTTACCTTGGTTGACTCACATGTAGTGTGATGTTATTGTTTCTTGAAATTTATACTCATGGCCTAGTATGGAACGATATTATTATGCATGCGTCATGATAAGAACATAGGGATATATACTAACATGCATTGTTCATTATTGGGACATATTTATATGCATGTGATATATTTCCTATATAGACTATGAAATGAGATATCTATTATACCTGAAAATTCAATTAATGAACTATTATATCATTCGAAATTACATGTTAATCCTTGTATATAGAGACTAGGAGAGTGGTTATTTATTATAGTCACATGATAAGGTTTACCTTGTTATTACCCAGTTCTCTAAGGTGTGTGTTTGGATTGTAAATAAAATTCCTCATTATCGTCTTCAAATTGAGTGTTAGGAGAGTAGTAATCATTATGATCATAACATTTTTTAGATATAGATTCCTATATTTATTGAGGATTATATATATTTTCATTTTCATAATAGCTTCCTTCGGGTCATGTGATCTATGGAAATATATATTGTTTGTATTATGCCTTTGATTTCTGAACAGACAAGAGAGTTTCAACTGCAGCATCTACCTACATTCACTAGGGAAGGAGGACCCCTAGTAGAAAATTTCTAGATTGAGTTAGTCTTAATGATCCTAAATATCATTGATACACTCCAATATAATAGGCTGAAGAATTTTTTATACATGTTTCATGGACCCACCAAGCATTGGTGGGACATTCCGGAGCAATCTGGACAGCAAGAGGAGTTGTCTTAGAAGGACCTCAAGATGAAGATCTGGAGCCAATTTTATCTCAATATATTGATTCATGAGAAGGATTAAGAGTTCGTGTATCTGATATAAGAGGCCATGTTAGTGATGGACTATGATGGATGTTTCAATAACATATGATGTTTTTCTCTATCACTAGCAGCTTCTAATATCTCCAGGGAGATACATTTGTACGATGGGATTCTCTGTGAGATCAGGTCATAGGTGAACATTTTTTTTTTGAGTAGTTTTGAGGAGGTGATGAATCAAGTACTCATCATAGACGAGATTTTGAGAGAGGACCCAAGCAGTGCTTGGGATATTGCAGTAGGGCGAACTAGGAACTATTCTTCTTGTGTAAAGAAGTGTCACTGTGATAGTTTTCGCCAAGGAAACAATAGAAAGAGTTGTCGAGGTAGTGGGTATCCTTATCAAGTTTTTGTTGTATTTCAATGCTATAAGTGTGGCATGTTTGACCAAAAATTCATACAGTTTACTTACCCTATAGTTGAGTGTCATGTATGAAACAGACTGAGTCATCCTAAGATGTTTTTGGGAAATTTCCATTTCATAGTAGTGGAAAGGAATCAGGACAAGAACCTAAGTCTATAAGGGGCTCAGTTAACCCTCAACAGGTTGGTAGTTAGAGTTTTGGTTGTTGTTAATGATGAGTTAGGGGATGAAATACCTCAGTATAAGAGAAAAAATTTCAGGTAATGGTATTAGATCAAGGGATTCATACTAGATACTAAGATAGAGGGGAAAGTCAGCAGCATGGTATACATACTACTTTAGATATTTTGGATGTAGGACCTTTAACTTCCAGAGGTAGGATTCTTGTATCATCTACCTTAGCGTGCGTTTTGTTTAATACTTGATGATCAAGTTATATTTTATATTTTCCTTTTTCAAATGATTTTTTATTGGTTTTAGAAATCATGGAAGGTTTTTTGACCCTTGATACACCATAGGGAGTGTGGTCAGAGAATATAAAACTTTATATGTCATGTTCTATAAGGATTTGTGGTCGCCATTTATTCTGTGAACCATTTGTGTTGTAAATGACAAGATTTATTTTATTCATGGTATATATTTTCTAGTTATATACTAGGCTCATATCAAATATTATTAGAGGATATTTATCATTATATCTTCATAATGAGGTATCTATTCTCACTAAGGTGAGTGTAATATTTAGGTTGGTCGTACATGACCAATTTAGTGCAGATTAGATTATCTCGTGGCTCTAATATCTAGTATTTATCTAGATAATATTGGAATAAAACATTATTATTTTTTGCTAGTGGTAGATCATTTTCAGTACTTCTTTCCTAATGATTTATATGGCTTAAAAATCAAGACATAAATTGATTTCATGATCTAATTAGTGTCGGGAGTATATACAGTTTCTATCCTACCATGTAGAGTATAACTATCAGGGCTTTGTGTGTTGAAAGTATGGTTGAAAGATTTTGAAGTTAAAGGTTTTATATGGCCTAGTACATCTCCTTTGGTTTCTCTAATTCTATTCACCAAGATGATTGATCGGACATTGTGCTGAATTTTGGATTATCAGAGATTGAACTAGATGGTGGTCAAGAACTGATATCCCCTTCCATGAATTGAAAAAATATTCGATCAGTTGAGAGGTTCTAGGATCTTGTATAAGATTGATTTGAGATATGGATTCCATTAGTTTAGGGTGATACCATAAAACATGCCTCAAACATATTTTAGTATCATGAATGGATTGTATGAGTTTATTGTGATACTGGTTGGTTTAATGAATGCACTGATAGTGTTTATGGACTTGATGAATAGGATATTTCATCCTTTTATGGATTGGTTTTTGTTATTTTTCATCGATGACATATTATTTTACTCCCAGTCAGCAGATGATCATACCAAACATCTTGACATCATCTTTAGTATATTGAGAGATAATTAGATTTACTCTAAGATAACCAAATACAGTTTATGGATTGATAATGTTCACTTCATGGGCCATGTAATCTCATAGGAAGGAGTGTTAGTGGACACATAGAAGGTTTCAATCATGGTATCATGGGAGTAACTGAATAATGGTTTAAAATTTATATATTTCTAGGTTTATCATATTATTATTGGTTCTTTATCCAGAACTTCTCCCCTCTAGGAGAACTGATGTTATGGCCGACCAATAAAGGGGAGAAGATTGTTTGTTATAATGATTTTGATAGAGATTTCCAAGAGATAAAAGGTAGGATATCCTCAGAACCTATCCTCACATTACTGGTGTCATTTAAAGACTATACCATTTATTATGATGCATCCCAAGATGGACTCATAGTAGTTTGAATGTAGGGGTAATGAGTGGTTATTTACGACTCCAGATCGCTAAGACCTCATGAGAGGAATTAACCTACTCAAGATATGGAGTTAGCATTAGTGGTAAATTCCACATTATTTTATATGAATTTTCACATGGGTGATAGGTTTTTGGTATACATAGACCATAATATCTTCACGTTCATATTTTCATAGTGGGACTAGATCCTTTGATAGAAGAGGGGGTTGAGTATCTATAGTATTTCATGTTCGAGTTGGATTATAAACTGAGAAATGTAAAAATTTTGGCTGAATTTTTTAGTTGAGAGGAAATGGCATAGGCAGTGTGGGAATCTTTAGATGAGTGGTGGATGATAAAACTCTTTGCAAAAATTCATCTGGATGCCCTGGAGTCCTAGGGATGGTAGGCTCCGGCCTAGACAACTGTTATACCCATGCTTTTGGAATTGATAATGATAAAGAAGTTATCTGATCTAGATGGCCTAGTTCTAAGAGAAAACATTTATGGTGAAGATATTCCATTGGTTTGATATCATGTAATTATAAATTCTTTTATTTTATGTGGTTAAGTATGGGTTCTTATGAGCTTATTTGAGGAGCTAATAAGGGATTTTTATGCTTCTAGATGGGCAGTACATAATAGTTGGAAAAAAGATATACTAGGGTCTCTATAGATAGTATTGGTGGTCATGAATGAAGTGGGAGGTAGTGTCATTTGTATCAAGATGCTTCACTTATCAGCAGTTGAATTCTAATTATTAGATATCTATTGATCTATTATTGACTCTTCCTATTCCTTAGTGTAAATGAGAATATTTCTCTGTGGATTTTGTGATAGGATTACCCCTGAAAACCCATAATAATTATGTGGTATGGGTGATCATGGATCGAATAATGAAGGTATCCCACTTCTTACCTATCAAAGAGACCTTCAAAACTAATAATTTTTTTAGTATTTACATGTGTGAGATAGTTTATTCTGATGAGTATCGTATCTGATATAGATCCTTGTTTCACATCATGTTTTAGGTATGGTCTTCATAAGGCCCTGGGATCACAGGTTAATTTGAGAACAACCTTTCCCCCTCATACCGATGATCAATCTGAGTGAACTATTTTGGTTCTAGAGGATATTTTATGAGGCTGTGTTTTGGATTTTTGTGGTTCATGGGAGTAGAATATGGAAATAATTGATTTTTCATACAATAATAGCTTCTAGGCATTGATCCAACTAGAACCTTTTGAGGCTTTTTATGGTAGGCCAATATTTTCTCCTCTTTATAGGTTGGTGGAAGCTGAGTTAGCTCAAGATATAATTGGTCTCATGTAGGAGATGTCTAATAAGGTACATTTGAATAGGAGGTGGTTGGTGACTACATATTTCATGAGTAAATATTATAATGACCATAAGAGATGAACCTTATAGATTTATGTTGGTCATTGTGTATTCTTACAGGTATCTATTAGGTTGGGTAAACTCCATATCAGGAAAAAGGGAAAGATAAAACATAGGTTTGTTAGGAAATTTGAGACAGTGGGAAGGGTCAGTTCAGTGGTATACTAATTATCTCTTCCACAGTGCTACAATTTCATGCATGACATGTTTCATATGTTTCATCTTCGAAGATATTATCTGGATTCTTTTCATGTGATAGGCACAACAAATGTCAATATTTGTGTGTATTTGTCCTTTGAGGATCATCTGATGTGGATTGTGGATCTTAGTGAGAAGTATCTTTGGGGTAGTAATATACCTCTGGTTCGACTGTAGTGGCATCATGATAATGTTTTGGAGGATTCCTAGGAGAAGAAGTCTAATATTCGAGTATAGTCTCCAGACTTGTTCACTGAGACCCCATAGTGACTCTTGGAGCATCTTAGGGATGAGTTGTTATTTGGTGGGGGAGGTTATAAGATCCCCTCTTTTTTCAAGTGAATCTTGTTTTTACTTTTAATACTAAATGACTTTTGTCGTGTTTTCTCTTAAAACTATGCCTTGTTGATAGAGTCTTATCCGAATATGAATAGCCTTTGTCCAAAAAAATGAATTAAATTATAGAGATTTATATTTATTTTAATTAATGTAGTCAAGTTATAAACATATTAAATAGGATTTTGAGGGTTTTCCATGGTTTGGAGGTCCTTGGAGGTTTTTTCATACATTTTTTTGGAAATAGGTTTTAAATATTTTATCCGAGAACATACATGTTGTGTACATGTTACGTGACATGTAACTATTTCTATGCACAATCCATGAATTAGGTTCATGATGTGAGACAAATACACACCGTGGGCTATTACATGCCATATAATGTCTGAGTCGGGTTAAAATTAATCTAATTTGACAGGTTTTTTGGCATATCCCTTTAAAAATAAATACATAACAAGTAAATGGATTAAATACTATTTATTTATTATGAGAAGAAATTTTAAGGGTTCTGTACATTTGATATCTCTTCAGTGTTTCAGTGAATCCTTTCCTCTCTCAACACAGGATAGATTCTGGGTGATTTTAGAAGCCTTTCCTCCCTTTTAGATGCCCCATTTGAGCAATCAATCCCTGTTAAGTCGTTCTATTTAGGTTTTTTCCTTCTCTGCCCTTGTTTTCCAACTAATGCAGTGTAATATCTTGACCGTTGTCATTTTTTGTTTTCATCTTAATCGTTTATGATCTAGGATTCATCTTACGATCATATATGCCTTTTTCATATAAGAATTTTCTATCGGATGTTTTTTGTTAATATCTATTTAAAGGTAGGAGGTTTAAATCTTAACCCAATGGTCTAATTTTCATTTCTAAGTATGTGAAATACTACGATTGTGTTAATGCATCATGAACTTTAATTTATTAATTAAATTGGTAAATAATAATCCTATATTAGATTCTTCATTGGATATATTTGGATTCAATTAATGATGTGACCCCTGTGGGAGAGTGAACCTTTGAATATAATGAATGGAAAGTGTCATACATATGATTTTTCGAATGACATATATTCTAGGGCTTTTATTGGTAATGATTCACCCTGGAAAATGGTTTTTTCATTAATTGAATAAATGGATAAATTGAAATACAAATAGTAATTATAAGAATTAACCATTTTCTTATATGTGGTAATATTGTGATATGCCTTTTGTTGTGATATGATCTTGTGAAACATGATGAAATGGTTATATACCAAGATATGCCCTAAAACAGGATGAAATGCTAATATACCAGTCCATACCCTGACACATACAAATATTATTATATGCCAAGATATTCCCTAACACATGTTGGCATGATTATATACTAGGATATTCCCTGAATCATACTAAGATTATTGTATATTGGGTTATTCCCTTGCACATGCTGAGATAATTATATACCAAGTTATTCCCTAACACTTGCAAAGATTCTTATATATCAGGTCATCCCCTAAAACAAGATGTGATGATTATATACCGGGATATTCACTGACACATGCTGACATTCTTATATATCGGGAATTTCCCTAACACATTTTGAGATTCTTATATACTTGGATATTCCCTGACACATGTTGAGATTCTTATATGTCATTCTATACCCAATAACATGTTGAGATGCTTAAATATCGGGCTTGGCCCTAACACGTGATGAGATGCTTATATAGTGGTCTTAGCCCAATGATTTTTTTATAATATGGGTATATAGTTGTAGTTAGAATGGTTTTGTTACATTCTCAGAGACATTAGAGTGTAATGATGAAGTAGGTTATTATTTTATTTTATTAATTGTGGAATTAATTAATACACATTTTTATCACATTATTTCATGCACTTCTTATCAAACATGTTTTTAAAAAAAAATTGTGTCAGCCTACTAATTTTTAATCACATCCTATTTTGTCCATGGTTTGGTACCCAAGAAGATTACATAGAAGTAGGTATGGATAAGGGAAAGGGACCTTTTATCTGATTTTTGATTTCTATAAGGAATAGAGTTTGGAGACTGTACAAACATGGGGTTTAAGAATGAAGTATTTTTTTAGTTTATTAGTATCAACATGTATTTTAGTCATATTGTTTTTAGTTTGAGAGTAGATACAAATATTCTTTAAATTAAATGATTTTTTTATTGGTATATTGGTTTCTATTTTATTTTATAGTTGTGTTATATGGTTTCTGATATATCTACTACTCTGATTACTTTTTTTATCTGGCTTATTTTTTCATTAACGACTCTTCATACCAGGGGTACAATCTCCCCATAATACTTATCACACCCACAAAACTATTCATAAGCCTCTAACAAATAGAGAGGCATGATTTAAATTTCATAACCATCCCTTTTTGGGCATTTGAGTGAGTGTTGGGTCAGGGAAAATTATAATTATCTTGATCATGTGGCCCACGTTCTATGCATATATTTTAAACACATGATCAATGTCCGCATTCAACCAATGTCCCACATCAAAGTAGCACTCAGTTTTAAAGTACATGATAATAGATTCCATATCATCCACACCTCGATCCATGGCACTGGGTTCGACACATCGGACACAACACAAACCATAAGGGGTAGGCCAATTCACTCTCCCCCAGTGGGGTACTGCGCACACTCTGTGGGTGCATTATCTGTCCATTCAAACACCTACCCTCATATACAGGTAATCGATATCTCTTACCTCTATTCTAGATTAGCAAGCTAGCTCTCGTTTATGGTTTAAGCCTTCTCCAAAAATGTGGTGATACATATGGATCTATAGTTAGATTTATTGGATTATTGTTTTTTCAATTACACTTAGACAATATATAATGTAAAATGCACCGTATGAGAATTCTAAACAAAAATTCTAGGATATTTATTAATCAATAATGTTAAAGAAACATTAATTTAAATAATATTCATTTTCATGGACATTATATATTCTTCAACTAAACTTCTTGAAAATCTTTATTTTTGTGGTCCTCATGCAATAATGAAATATTTCATGGCCTTCTTCAATGTCTCTTCCTCATCATTTTATAAATAGTGTGCACTCTCATTTTGAAATTGAAACATCTATTTTCTATTAGGAATGATGAAATAATAAATAAAGATAATAAAATCAAATTCCTCAAAAGAACATTCTTAAGATAATAAGACTTTTTTACCATCTTCATCATCTATTCACCCAATCTATATTCACTTTTATATCAAGACTAGATATCTTAGATACTTTTTTCCTTGAAACATATTTCTTTATAAATTAATCAACATATTAACATTAATGAAATATTTTTATTTTATAAACCACCATCAACAACCCAAAAAACATTGAAAAAAAATTAAACTCATAAATAAAGTGGGCTCTTCAATATCTTCCTTTGTATTTGATGTCAATAACTTCAATGTTATTTCCAAATGAATATGTCAATATGTGAACCTCTCCCATTTTTTGTTCCAAACTTTTATTTCATTTTATCTACCCCTTATTGAAAATAAATAAATAAAAATTGGAAAAAGAGTATCAGTACATACTTAGGAATTTTTACATCCATAGTTTCACTCTAAGTCCACATGAGAAATGCTTGGTATAGAAAACAAAAGGATTTGATTCATAGATCAAAGTTTTACTTTTATAGAATATATTGATACCTCGTGAAATGAGAACTCATAAACTTTTATTACCTTTTTATACATATATATTCTAGGGTAAAGATACTAAATTAGATATGAAACTTTTGTAATAACAGTGATCCTGATACTCCAGCACTCACTTAAATAAACATATCAAAAAAAAATTCAAGTGCAGCAGGCTGGATAAGGGTCCTTAGAGAACTTCTATACCTTCAAATTTAATATTTCATTGATTAATTAAATTAATCTCCATTTATATTAATTTTTTTTATTACCATGGATGAAATATTAATAAAAAAAATACATTTTGAATGAAATTATTTCCAAGTACATTCCAAAATAATTAGATTTTATACCAATCGAAATAATCATTTTGGGTGAAATTTAATCTTTATTAATTTGTCTCCCCCTTAAAGGAAACACTCCTTAACATCATTATAATGTTTAATCTATTTAATAAGGGATTTTAAGGTGTTTTAATTTTTATAATACAGAAAAAAGCATCTTAAAATTATGACATTCCATATTTGAAAACATTCACAACTTCACCAAAGATGATATTCTTCACTAAAAATTCTACAGGATACCAAATATAAGATCATAATAAGTTGGTATATTACTTATCATTTTTTATAGGATATTTAAAATAGGTATTAAACCTCATAAAAGATGATCCTTGGTCATATTTTTATTTGAATAACAATTGTAGAATAATTTAAGGATGATGACCTCTTCATATTTTCTGCAAATAATTAAAAACAATCACTAATTATCTAGGGTCCCCTCCTAATAAAATTCCCTCACCATTAGTTACCTATATTATAAGAACAAATAAAATATACAAAGATTAATGTAATAAGGTGTATCTTTTTTTATTCATCAATGCGAATAACAAGGTTGATATGGTTTTATCAACCCTGTTACTCCATTTTCTTCACTCTTCGCACCTTCAAATTTTATATTCAATTAAAATTGATCCTTTGTGCATATTAACACCTCATAAATTTATTTTTGTGTGAAACCTATTTATTCAATATATTTTAAATCAGTTTTATCACTGGTTGAAACATTTATCATCTTAAAGAATTATTCTTATGATGGAGTGATTTTAAAAAAAAAATTAAGAGTGTGTCCAACCATGTTTCACCTCACACATAGAACATCGCATTCATATGAAATCTTTTCATTTTATTTTTTACTAGGATTATATTTTGTTTCTTCTATTTTCTAATTATTTTCTAATATTGTATACAGATAATTAAAATTTCATTTGGAACATGGGCAACAAGTTTGGATATTTCATAGATATTCTTTTAAATTTCATATATATAAGTAGTTATTTTGGATTCTACACTTTTCTTCAACTTCGTGGATTTGTAATCCATGTTCCTCTAACCATTATTATTTGGTTCATTCTAGGGTGATTTTTTTCCAAAACATTCTTCTTATTTCTTCCCAAGGTATCTCCTTTTTTATTATATAAATTTTATCATCTTATTTTCTCATCTTCTTTAGATACATGTCCTAATGAGCATGAAATATTATAGTGGCCAATACCATTTCATACATCATATATATTTTCAATATTTCCGAATATGTTTAATGCATACAGATTTTTTTAACCTATGGATTTTCATTCTTCATATTTGGATTGATCTCCCTTAAAATGGGAAATATTTTTCCTTTATAATTTATTGGATTATAGAAAATGTCTAGTGCACAATCTCAGAATCTGTTGTATCACTAACTTTGACCAAAAATTTTTGATATTCTTATTTCATTTGTATAAATTTTTTGGTTCTTTTTCATAGCTTGTTAGTATCTTCATGGAGAAACAACTTGCACTCTCTTTTTATTATCCACCCTAGTCATGGTGGTAGGATTCTTCTCTCTTTCTTCATCCATAATTTTTTAGATTATTTTCTAACCTACTCTGTTTGTGGAAATAGATTTAGAAACATTATTATAAGAGGGTATGGATGGTACCTTTTTATTCTCAGCTACTTGATATAGATCATAAAATAAAGTTATGATCTTCTTCTCACATATTGGACGTCTTTAACTATTATAATAATTCAGTGAGTATCAAGTATCAGCAACAATTGTCTCCTTGTTATGTGATTACTCAATATGTGTTTTCTGGAGATTAGAAACCTTATCTTCTATTTCTAGACATCTCATATTGAGGATTCTTTTTTATATTAAATCATAATAACCTTCTCTTTAAAAAAAATTCAATCTATAATAATTCTCTTCATGTAGATTAACTTTATTTGTAAAAAAGGATCAAGTTCCTTAATCTTTTTAGATTTTAATTCCAGTTGTAAATCCTTGACATAAATTTTGTTTTTAAATTTATATTCAATTATATGGATCTTTTCATTCATATAATTCTTAAATAAATATTTCTCATCAAATTATTTTATCTATTTTGAGGAAATTATTTTAATATTACCATTTTTTAATGCCTCCAACCTTTAAATAGATCTATAAAAATTCTATAATTTTTATATGTAAATAATTCTCCATGTTATCTACTTTTTCCTCTAGTTGGGTGATCTCTTCCTAAATACCTTAAAATAATCCAAAAAGAGAGAGACTGTTCTTATGGGAATGAAATATAGAATATCTCTTAATGTATCAATTGATATATCTTGGGAAGTTGTGGATCAATAATAATCACCCCTTATTCTGGGATATTCTTCTTGAGTATAGTTGTTAAAATAATTTTCACATACCCCGTGATTACATGGTGTAGTAATGTTATCTTTCTCATTGGTGTAAACTTAATCCACTTTCTCTTCACTTTCCAAGCCTGATATGTCTTCATTATTAGAAACGTATAGATATTATGATACTTCCACTTCATTAAATAATAGGGATCTCTTCTTCATTTTTATTTTCACATTATTTATCATATTAATCATGGTAATGGTATAAATATAATTCTTCTTATATATAAATGAATATTCACCAAAACTACACTTCATTGTAATTCAGGAGAGAAATTAAAATATTCAAAAGAGAAAAAATTATACATGGAGAAACTAATAGAGGTGAACCTTGACTTATATACTAAGTAAGAGGACCAATTTGTGATATAAAAAATATTTATTGGGGGTGAATAAGTGTTGGGAAATTTTCACCAATTGTAACTTTTATCCCTTTTACCTTTTAAAACTTTTAGGATCTTGATTCTCTTATTCTATTTTATTTTTCGTATGCAAGTATATAAAAGTAGGTAAAGATAGAACATGATATTTTTAAAACATTAACTTCTTTAAAATAGTATCTAGTCCTTGGCATGGTTTTAAAATAATCCAATATAACACAAATAATAGAAAACAATCACTTTATGTTGTTATAAAAAGAATGGAATAACCATTCACTTGTGTCACACTATAGTAAATTGATATTTCTTATTTTATATATCATGTAAGGTTCTTTATAGTACCATTTAATATAATATTCACTTATTTATAAATTAATTTCTAACACTAGTAAATTATTCCACAATATTTGACTCTAGTTGGATGTCACAATACATTTTGTTTTCTTCCAATTATATATTCTTCACTTTTTTATGTACACAACAACATGAAAGAAACTCTTCTTCATTATTATAGCATAAAAATGAAATCTGATATATCTTCTTATTCATTTTAAAATGAAAAAATAAATTCATATTATCCTATTATATTCTTTTCTATAATCACAAACGTTCTTTTTTATTATCAAAATAATGAATATTCAGCTCAAAATCATCACAATTGCTTCTTCTTCAGTCAGAATGATATGACTATGTAGTAGAATAGTTATCTCAAAATTTTTCTTTCATAGAAATGATAATATACTGAATAAATTTTGGACACTCACTTATTATTTCATGGATATTTTACCCATAAAATATTGAATAGTGTTTAGCATTATCTTCATAGTTAATCAATTTCACTAATGAGTTATTCTTCATTTTTATAATAAAATATCAGCCTCATTAAATTAACATGAAATCAATATTTTATGTGATGTTGACTTCATAAAATTTTTCATGGAAATCCCATATAAACCCAAGAATATACTGAGTATTCTTATTATTATTTTTGTTATATTATTTAGGTCTATTTATAGTTTCTCAATGGCTTATGCAGTTACATATTGATGTGATTGGTAAGACCATTAAATTGCATGAACCCTCACTATTCAATTCTCCTTATTCCCTTTTCTTTTATTTTCCTTAAAAAAATATTTGAACATTGTTCTATTATATAACACCTTCTCAGGACACTAAGTCACATATGTTTAAGTTCCCATGCATAATCCCTTTACACTGTCATATTATGTAGTTTCCTCCTCCTTTACGCAACACAACTGTATATGATACTTCTCATTATTTTTCATATATCAATAGATTATATGTATGGTGTTATCTTAACATATCAAAGTAGGAGTATAATACTCAAGAACTAGCTCATGGAACTATTCTTTTTGAAACATTTTGAGTGTGGATTAACATACTTTGAGTGTCTTCAGTTCTTTATCTTCATGTAAGTTGGTGTGTGGTTATTTCTCTCACTATAGATGAGGTTAGAACTCCCCTTATTCATGTAAAGAATAGTATCCTATAAATATTTTCCTCATCATGTAAGTGAAACTTATATATACTCTATTTTTATGAAAAATGAGATCTCTCAGAGATATATGTGAATAGAAGCTGCTTTCATCCTTGGGTGCTCCTCCTTTTATAGGTAAGAATAATTACCTTTATAATGAATTAAAAAATCAATAATAATGTCGTATAAATTAATATCTTTAATTCATGAAGATCTCGGGATTTATATTCTTTGAACATGGGTTATGTTACACTAAAAATCATTTAACCATTTATGATTCAATGAGTCCTTCTTATTTAATGGTGAGTATGTCACGTGAACATGATAACGATTATGTGCTCTTATTTTATAAGCTTGAACTCATCCATGAAGATGTATATTCAAACAGCCTTTATAATTTTTTTTCATTTATCCAAAGAATGTTCTTTGAAATTATCTTTATATAAAATTCATAGAGTGCATACATGAAGGTTCATGCCTTCATTATCTCAAAATATAAATCTCAAAATGATTATGGAAACCTTGAGTTTGATCATTCGAGGGTCAGACATCTACTCTAAAATACTGGAACTCTTGGATGAAATTCAATATTGAATATGATGGTTGTAGATGATCGGATGGCTAGGATCAACTTCACCATTAATCCCATGTTCTATGTGTATCTTTTAAATGCATGAACAATGTCCATGTTCAGTCCATGTACAACATCTTCATTTTTCTAAATTTTAAAGTTCATATTATTTGATTTTGTGTCAGCCACACCTCAAGCCAAGGAATCGGGATTGGAACCTAGAACACAGCATACACCACATAGGGTAGGCCAACCTAATCACCCACATTGTTCCACTATGTACACCCAGTAGGCACACCATGTTCTCACTAACAGACATACCTACCTATATAGATACTTGATTCCTCCTATTTCCATGCTAGCTTAGTGAGATGGCTCTCCAATGTGGTTAAGTTCTCATCCCACAATATGATTATTGAGATGGATCATTATTTGTCTTGGATAACCCATTTCTTCTAATTACAATTAGAAAATATCTAGTGCAAAATGCATAATATAAAAAGTATAAAAAAATACCAAGACATATACTCATCAATTTTAATCAAGAATCAATTGTGCCAAATCATATTTATTTGTATAGAATTTATATATTCTTCAACTTCTCTTCATGAAAATAATTATTTTCATGGTCCTCATGAAATAATGAAATATTTGATGACCTTATTAATTTTATCTTATTACTAACATTTTAAATACTATTAAATCTTATAGTGTAATTGAAACATGTATTTGAAATTACGAATAGTTCAACAATCATCAGAGTTAATAAACTCAAAGTCCTAAAATTTACTTAATTAATATAATAAGACTTCATTTATTTATTCTTCATCCATTAATTTAATCTATATTAACTTTGATATCAATCTTCGATATCTTGGATACATCATTTCTAGTAACTCATTTCATTCTAACTTCTTTAACATATTGACCTAAATTAAGTATTTCTATTTCATTGACCATAATTGGAAACCAATAATAACCATTGATAATAAATAAAAATCATATATAATGTATGATCTTAAAATATGACCAGAGTGATGTCCAAATTTGATTGAAGGAATCTTATAGAAGGTAGATGAAGATCATTCCTTAGATCAAGGCATGATGTGTTGAACACTTCCAAACATGGCTAGGGACACTCACTAGTGGTTTCCATGGTGAAGATGGATAATATTCCAGGAGCAGGCCACAACCATTACATAATTCATGGTGACAAAGAAAGGCCCAAAACAGGCTGATGGATAGGACCACACTTGTGGTGGCCCTTGTGGTGAAAACTTGGTTCACTTGTAAAAAATACTTAATTACAAAATATTCATAATATAAGTAATGGTCTAGGATTTAAAATCCGTAGTTTTTAGAAGTAAAAACAGACTTGACCATTCTTGTGGTGAAAGAGATAGTGCTTGTGATGTATACCTAAGAGAATCAAAGATGTCATGATGGGCATTGAGCAATAAAGGAGGTGATGATTGACAAGTGATGGGTTATAGTTCAATGGAGGCCAAAACATATAGCTCCATGATTTTGGGGAAATAAATCATTGTCAACATGTTATTTTGAGAAAAAAAAACATTCCAGATAAAGGATACCATACCCAAGGTCTTTAACATCTTGAGGGAAAATGGAAAAGGATTTTTTACTAGTTCATGGTGCAGGGCGTGTCAAGATTTAACACATGGAGATTCTCTAAATTGATTTGAGAAATGATTGGAGTGATATCAAATTCGTCATTAATCAATGTATTTTGTTTTTTATATGATTTAATAACATTTTTTAGGACTTTTTAGCATTACATTAGGTGTAATAAATGAGGAATAATGTGGAATTATTCAATGCTACATGAATATAGAGAAATCCAGTGGAACGGTTTTATTATAGAAGTTGTGTAAGATTTTTAGGGGAGTTTTTAGGTTTAAATGGGAGTTTTATGTAGCCCATTATGATACTAACATGTGTTCACTTTCATCTACTCTCGTTGTAACACCCGAGACTTTTATGAGAAATATTTTGTTTTTATAAATCATCAAAGGAATCTTTTACTACACACAACACTTGATTGTCTTTCTTTACACGTAATCATGAACTTCCTCGATAGCTTGTGTCGTACGCAATACCGAGTTTCACTAAACAATGATTTGCAATTAAAATATTGTTAAAACTAGCCGTTATGAATAATAATAACAACTTTTTGAAATTTTATAAATTTTATTTTTCTAAATGGACTTCATTTTTGGATTCGGAATATCGAAATTAGCCTAGGGTGAAATTTTGGTATTTTTCTGAAAACTTTCAATTTTTGATGAATAGTGAAACCACTAAGTGGTAGTTTAAAAAAATGAATTTTTCATAAAACATAATTTTACCACTTCTGTGAGTGGAATTTCAAAAAATCTGAGAGACACGGTTGATTTCAGTAAGTAAAATGTGGTTCAATGAGATAAAAATATTTTTTGGTGAATAGTAACTTTTTACTTTTATTTACCACGGTTAAAAGTAAATAGGGTAATTAAGGGTAAAAATGATATTATTATTACCCTAAAACATGTCTTAATTCTATTGGGTATGTTTAATTCGACCAAAATCAAACTTAGGAATAAAATATGACCTTTTAGACCCACTTGGATTAGATTAGGACATTTATTATTAATTTATTTAAAGAAGGGTTAAAATAGTTAAAATCAAAGTTTAATAAGTAAATAATTTTTAATATAGGGTTATACATAAGATAAATTAGACTATAAATATTAATTATAAATCTATAACTATTTCCTACAGAATTATATTTTATTTGTAATTTTTAGACTTTAAATATGTTAATTTATTTATGACACAAAGATGATGCAGTAATTATCTTATTAATAAAATATTGACATAATTGATGTTATAAATACACAAATAAATGTAATTTGAGACTTTTTATGAATTATACTAATTTTATAGGTTAATATGACATGTTAGTGTTGATTTAATTAATTTTTTTTGAACTAATCATTCTGTTATGATTTTCAGAAAAATCAATTACTAAATAGTGTCAACATTAACATAAAATAGTTTTTAAAACAAATGTTATATTTTTAATTGTTATTTTATTCCTAAAAATCAATGGTTCTTCCAAATGACTTATATAAGGTTATATATATTAATAACAAACAACTTGGGGTTCTTTTGGCTTGTTATAGTAAGTTTATTAACCTTATAGTATAAGAACACAAGAAGACACGGTAAAAGTAAAATTATTTAAATTAATGTTAAATCTAAATGATAAGGTTTAAATAGGAACCTAAACTTGTCCAAATTATATTGTATTAGAGGATTTCGACCCGTCCCCACCTTATCTTAGAAATAAAACAATTGTGAGCTATTTAAAACCGAATTTGGCTTTATAATAATATAATATTTTTAGTTATTCCAAAGGTGCCCCTCTCCTCCCTTATAAAAGGGCACCTCCTCCCTCTCTTCCTCACACCACTTTGAGCCTTCAAGCTCGGCCAAACCCTGCCAACTTCTCCTATCCACATCCCTAGAAACATCTTAGAGGTTCTGGTCTTCTTCAAAGACCAATCTTAGTGCCCTAAGAGGAGGTTTCAAAAGGTGTGTCGAAAGAAGAGGTAATATCTGTTACCGATTCTTTCAACTTTATTTCTTCTTCTACTTCTTCTTATTTAGTTGTTTCATTATGAAGTAATAACATCAGTATCACCCATATACTGATATGTTATTATAAGTATGAAACAACCCTATTTAACCATCTATCCATCCAACGGAAAACAAAATCACCGCACGTGCGTACGTACGGAATACCGTCTCCACGCCGTGGTGTAATCTGTTTTCCACCACCACCTTACATGGATGGGTATAATGGTGTAAATAATAACTATATATGATTATTGTAAATTGATATTGATTCTGAAATAGTATATATACACTCCAATACAATTCCACGATCATGAGAACGATATCATCGCTCGTGCGTACGTACGGACTACTGTCTCCACGACGCGATGAGATTTATTCTTCATGTTAACCATTCATGAATGATTATAAAGTATATATAATAAGTAATCATGAAATATATGACATAATAATGATACTGGATTTATTTGTGTATATATGTATGTCATCTACTTAATTCCATTCAACTCAATAAGGAAACGAAAACAGCGTTCATGCATACGTACAGCCTACCGTCTCCATGAACAGTGTATTTCGTTCCATTTACTGATCTATTATATATATGTAAATTCTGAATATATATTATATATAAATCATGTTTTATATTCTAGAATTAGGTAATCATGACCTATGTAATCATATGAATAATTACAAGTCAAAACACGGACGACAAATGAAACGGTTTTACCCAAAACGCTCTTTAACATGGAATTTACAAAATAACGGGTAATATAAAGTCATAAGTGAACCATATATGATATCAAAACAATGAGTATGATTCTGTAATAAGTCAATGACATTATTTAAATCATTATACAGGAGTTTCAGACACTTACGAAGAAAATCGGACCTAAGGTAAGGGAAAATATCACAATCTCATTTTTATCCGAGATTGTTTATACTTTGGTATTTACTAGGGTGTATTTTATCATCCACATACATTTTTCCTCAATATGTAATATTTATATCCTTATAAAATAGTTTATATCCAATTTTACCCTTCTGGGAGTTCTTAGTAAAAGATATGAAAGGACTCTTTTGTTGTTTTTCGTACGAGGTACTTTTTGACTTTTCCGACAAAAGTATGAGAAGAATGTTTTTTTAACTTATACAGAATGAATGGATTTTTAAAACATTATTTCCAATAAGATTCCTTTACATGTTTCAAGTTTATTTTTAATCAACTTATTTTAGTTTAAAATTGTATGACATGTTAAGAAAGGAAAAATGTATTTGAAGTAGAAAGGATATTTTCCTCAAGAATGGAGTTCAAGTGTTTTATCAAAATTATTTTCTATCTAAGAAAATAAAGGGTTATGTTTCTATCCCTATTATTAAATTGATTTGATTATGTTGTTATGGAATTATTTTTATGAATTCCTTTATCTTATATGAATTGATTTATTATGTCACGATGTTTAAGAATCCCATTTTTATTACATGGGTTATGCTATGATGTAAGGTTTATGATTTTGTGGAACACATAAGAATGGTATAATTATGAGATGGGTGGGACCTATATCTCCCTCCAACGGATTGGGTAAATATTTTATATCTCATGAGATAGACATGGCTGGAACGACAGGTTAAACCGGTTCAGTGAAACAGGACTGAAACGAGGAGTGAACTTGGTTCAGAAATGGACTTTGTCCACTAAGATAGTCTTGGAAATGAGTCCTGACTAATAAGAAATGATTCTCTATTATTATGTGTGTATTCCACAAAGTTTCATGTTTTAAGTTATGATTATTGGGATTACATTTCACTACTATGATTTATCACATGTTATGAAATTATGATCTCTTTTGTAGGTTAATATTTCCAAAAGTTATGTTCTTATGTATATGATGTGATTGATATTTCTTTTGTTTACCCTTAATGAGCATTTGAGCTCACCCTTTTGTATGTTTTATTTCCCCAGGTCAGGAAGAGGGTTATTAAGTAGGATATGCCAAAAAGGGACTCTAGATATGATGAAATAAATGGGAGACTAAGTAGATGCTTTATGAACCAGTTGTTCATGATTCCCAGTTTCTAAAGGCTCTATACCTATACGGTCCTTTCCTGGTTTTGTTATATGTTGTAATAGGGGTGCTTCAATTCTGAAGTAATAAAAATGTATGTAAAGTATGGGTCGTTCTAGTTGGTATCAGAGGAAAGGTATAGTCAACCTTTGGAAACTAGGATGTGAAAGCCTTAGTAAGAACCCTAAGGATAAGTCTAAGCATAGAACACAATCATAGTGTTTTAGAAATGGCCATGAACAACCTATGATAAGACCTTAAGTGTGAAATTTTATTCTTGATTATGTGGTTTTCCTATTATTAGTAGTGTTTCTCACACTATTCTTCTTGGTTTTAGTCAATAGATGGAACTCGAAGAAACCGTGTTAATACGGAATGTGACGGGCAATGCAATGATTGTCCCCCTGATCAACAAAACATTATGGGAGATGGAATGGAAAATATTTTAACCATGCTCATGAAACTTTCTCAAGCTATGAATCATGCAGGACTTCTAAATGAGCAAAGTAAGGAGCAACATTCTATTGAATCCTTCATGAGGCAGTGTACACCTTCATTCAGTGGGTCTTCTGATCCATTAGTGGCTGAACAATGGATCAGTACCACTGAAAAGATATTTTCAGTTCTTCAATGTTCTGAACATGATAAAGTCATCTTAGCAGTGTTTCGATTGGAAGGTGATGTTGATAAATGGTGGAATCATATTAAGAATACAAGGCAAAGGGATGAAATTGAGTCCATGGAATGGGACGAGTTCAAGAACTTATTTTTCAATAAGTACTTCCCTCGTATTCTCCGACAAAGATGGAGAAAGAGTTTCTTGAACTGAAGCAAAAGGATGATGAATCTGTTGGTACCTATGAAGCAAGTTTTACAAGACTTTCATGGTACGCTTCTAGTATTATTATCCAACCTGAGAGTAAGATCGATTGATTCTTTAGTGGCTTAAAACCAAATCTTAGAAGGGTGTTAGCTATAAGGGACTTCAATAGCTATGAGGAAATCGTTCGATGTGCTCTCAAAGTTGAGATGGAGATTTGAGTAACCCATCAGTCATATGGGTTTGATAAGAAGAGTAAAATGGAATTCAACGGAAAATCAAAAGAGCACACTGAAAAGAAGATGAGCATTCCCTTATGCTCAAGGTGTGGAAATAAACATGGAGGGAGTTGTCTTAAAGGGACAAGTAAATGTTTCAAATGTGGAGAGGAAGGTCATCGGGCATTTGAATGCCGCAATGATGGGAGAAGATGTCTAATGATGTAAACAAAGGAAGGGATATACAGAATGAACCTACTACACTTCAATGTTTCATGTGCAAGGAGATGGGTCATTATGCGAATAAATGCCCAAATCCAAGGGTTGATGATGATGGTCAATGTCAACAAACTCTTAAGGCTAAAGACAAAGTAAAGTCACATGCAATTTCTATCAACGATGTGGAGTATGATAACGATGTGGTGGAAGGTACACTTACCATCCACTCTAAAGTAGCAAATGTTTTATTTGATTCTGGATCCACCCACTCTATTATTTTTAAAGAATTTTCTAAGGGTATCACCGTATTACCTCAAAAATTCGATGTTGAGTTGGATATGACAACTCATAATGGCATAACAGTAGCATCAAAAGTTTATAATTCTTCTCCGATTGAAGTTTGTGGGAAAGTGCTTCCTGCAAATCTTTTGATCCGTCCTATAGTGGAATTTGATGTGATTCTTGGCATGGATTGGATTTCTCTATATGGAGCTCATATCAATTTCCAAATAAGGGAAGCCACATTTCATATTCCAGATCAATCTTTGATCGTCTATCAATGCAAGGATGAACATAACCTTCCATTAGAAATTCCTTCCATCTTATGGGTCTTGATTCAACTAAATGAAGGTTATTTATCTCAAATGGTTGGTGAGAAACTCACGATTAAGAATATGCCCATTGTACAGGAGTTTGATGATATCTTTCTGGAGGAATTACCAGGTCTTCCACCAAATCGTGAAGTTGAGTTTTCAATAAAACTCGTACCGGGTGCATTGCCTATTTCAAAGACACCTTATAGAATGGCCCCAATTGAGTTGCAGGAATTGAAGAAGCAACTCCAAAAAAATCTTGATAAGGGATTCATACACCCTAGTGCGTCACCTTGGGGAGAACCTGTTCTGTTTGTCAAGAAGAAAGATGGATAAATGAGACTCTTCATTGATTATCGAGAACTTGACAAGATCACTATCAAGAACAAATATCCTCTCCCGCACATTGATGACTTATTTGACCAACTACACGGAGCTCAATACTTTTCCAAGATTGATCTTCGTTCAGGGTATCATCAATTAAGGGTCAAAAGGGAGGATATACCGAAGACGACTTTCCGTATAAGGTATGGACACTATGAATTTATAGTGATGCCATTTGGTCTTACTAATTCCCCTTCTATCTTCATGGATCTGATGAATAGAGTCTTTAGAGACTATCTTGATCAGTTTATGGTAGTCTTTATAGATGATATTCTTGTCTATTCAAAGGGTAAGGAAGAACATGAATATCACTTGAGAATCATATTGAAGACCTTGTGAAAAGAGAAGATTTATGCCAAATTTAGCAAGTGTGAATTTTGGCTTCAAAAAGATTCATTTGTGGGTCAAATAATCTCAAAGGAGGGGATATCTGTGGATCCAGCAAAAACAGAGGTTATCAAAAGATTGTTGAGACCAACAACAGTAACTGAGATCCGAGGTTTTCTTGGTTTGGATGAATATTATCAAATTTTTCTGAAAGATTTTTCACGATTATCTAATCCACTCACCAAGTTGACTCGGAAAGGAGTTAAGTTTGTCTGGACAGAGGAATGTGAAGAGAATTTCAAGGAGTTGAAAAGAAGGTTATCCAGTGCACCTGTGCTCACACTGCCTTGTAGTGGAGAAAGGTTTGTGATCTACATTGATGTATCCAAGAAGGTATTGGGGTGTGTTCTTTTGAAAAATGATATGGTGATAGCTTATGCCTCACGACAGATGAAAATACATGAGAAAAATTACCCAACCCATGATTTGGAGTTAGCTGCAGTAATCTTTGCATTAAATATTTGGAGGCATTATCTTTATGGAGAAAGGTGTGACATTTATACTGATCATAAAAGTTTAAATTATATTTTCACACAAAAGCATCTGAATATGCACCAAAGAAGATGGTTGGAGCTCATTAAGGATTACGACTACTCAATCCATTACCACCCTGGGAATGCAAACAAGGTGGAAGATGCATTAAGTCAGCAAGACCATGCTAGTTTATCCATGATGAGGATCACAAAAGATCCAATATTTATGGATTTACAAAGGATGGATCTTGGAATTATAATTAAAGGGGAAAATATTATCTTTATCAAATGAATATTCAACCATCTATACATGTGAAGATTAAAGAGGCATAGAATGATGTCGAGTTACAAAAGAAGGTGAGAAATGTTCCTGAATTCAACCTTGATTGTGATGGGATAATAAAGTTCAGGAATTGGGTTTTTGTTCCTCCTGTCCCTGAATTAAAGGAGTTGTTGGATGAGGCTCATAGTTCTTCATTCTCTATTCATCCCGGAAGCACAAAGATGTATAGGGACCTGAAAGAGTACTTATGGTGGGATGGAATGAAAAGTGATGTTGTTGAATATGTCTCTCAATTCTTGGTTTGTCAGCAAGTTAAAGCTGAGAGACAGAAGTCTAAGGGGATTTTACAACCATTAACCATAACCGAATGGAAATGGGAAACATCACTATAGGCTTTGTCACAGGACATCCTAAAACATCCAAAGGAAATAATGCTATCTGGGTCATAGTTGATCGTCTTACAAAGTCTGCACACTTCATTTCTATTAGAGAGGATTTCTATCTGGATCATCTTACCAGGATATATGTAAAGGAAGTGGTAAGATTGCAAGGAGTACCTCTTTCTATTATATCTGATCGGGATTCAAGGTTTACCTCAAAGTTCTGGTGAAGTCTTCAGCATACTCTGGATACAGAGTTGAGTTTCAACACTACCTATCATCCTCATACGGATGGTCAGTCTGAGAGGACAATTCAAACTCTAGAAGATATGTTGAGAGCTTGCTCTATGGATTTCAAAGGTGGTTGGGATCAACACCTACCTTTGGTGGAATTTTCTTATAATAATAGCTTTCACTCCAGTATTCAGATGGATCCTTATGAAGCTCTCTATTGAAAGAAATATAGGACTCCAACTTGTTGGGATGAAGTTGGGGAAAGAAAGCTATTAAGACCTTATCTTGTTAATGAGATGGCAGAAAAGGTCAGATCTATTCAACAACACATAAGAGCAGCTCAAAGTCGACAGAAAATTTATGCTGACAACCGAAGAAAAGACCTAGAGGTTGAAGTGGGTGATAAAGTGTTCTTACGAATATCTCCCTGAAAGAGGGTCATGATATTTGGAAAGAAGGGGAAGTTGAGCCCTAGATATATCGGTCGTTTCAAAATACTGGATCGTGTTGGGAAGGTAGCTTACCGATTGGCACTCCCACCGAATCTCTCTCAAGTTCACGATGTGTTCCATGTATCTCTCCTGAGAAATTACATACCTGATCCTTCACATGTACTCAGCTCAGAAGTTGTACCGCTAGAGCAAGATCTTTCTCATGAAGAACAACCGGTAGAGATTCTGGATCGTAGCGAAAAAGTACTACGAAACAAGACCACTCGTTTGTTGAATGTTTTATGGAGGAACCACCAATTAGAAGAAGCTACATGGGAGCTTGAGGATATGATGAGGGAGAGGTATCCTCATCTATTTGTTACAAAGTGACGAATTTCGAGGGCGAAATTCATTTTAAGGGGGGTAGAATGTAACACCTGAGACTTTTATGAGAAATATTTTCTTTTTATAAATCATCAAAGGAATCTTTTACTATACACAACACTTGCTTGGCTTGCTTTACACGCAATCGCGACCTTTCTCGATAGCTTGCGTCGTACGCAATACCGAGTTTCACTAAACAACGATATGCTATTAAAATATTATTAAAACTAGCCGTTATGAATAATAATAACAACTTTTTGAAATTTTATGAATTTAATTTTTCAAAATGGACTTCATTTTTGGATTCAGAATATCGACATTAGCCTACAGTAAAATTTTGGTCTTTTTTTTGAAAACTTTCAATTTGTGATGAATAGTGAAACCACTAAGTGGTAGTTTAAAATCTGAATTTTTCATAAAACTTAATTTTACCGCTTCTGTGAGTGGAATTTCAAAAAATCCGAGATACATGGTTGATTTCAGTAAGTAAAATGTGGTTCAATGAGATAAAAATAATTTTTGGTGAATAGTAACTTTTTAATTTTATTTACCACGGTTAAAAATATTTCCTACATAACGATATTTTATTTGTAATTTTTATACTTTAAATATGCTAAATTATTTATGACACAAATATGATGTAGTAATTATCTTATTAATGAAATATTGACATAATTGATGTTATAAAAACCCAAATAAATGTAATTTGAGACTTTTCATGAATTAAAATAATTTTCTAGGTTAATATGACATGTTTTTTTTGATTTAATTAACTCTTTTTGAACTAATCATTCAGTTATAATTTACACAAAAATCAATTACTAAATAGTGTCAAAATTGACATAAAATAGTTTTTAAAACAATTATTATATTATTAATTGTTATTTTATTCCTAAAAATCTACGGTTCGGACAAATGACTTGGATAAGGTTATATATATTAATAATAAATAACTTGGGGTTCGTTTGGGTTGTTATAGTAAGTTTATTAACCTTATAGTATAAGAACACAAGAAGACACGGTAAGAGTAAAATTATTTAACTTAATTTTAAATCTAAATGATAAGGTTAAAATAGGAACCGAAACTTGTCTAAACTCTATTGGATGAGAGTATTTCGACCCATCCCCACCTTATATTCTAAATAAATCAATATGGATCTTTTTAAAACCGAATTTGGCTTCATAATAAAATAATATTTTTAGTTATTCCAAAGGTGTCCCTCTCCTCCCTTATAAAAGGGCACCTCCTCCCTCTCTTCCTCACACCACATTGAGCCTTCCAGATCGGCCAACCCCTGCCAATCTCTCTTTTACACTTCCCTAGAAACATCCTAGATGTTCTGGTCTTCTTCGATGACAAATATTAGTTCCCTAAGAGGAGGTTTCAAAAGGCGTGTCGAAAGAAGAGGTAATATCCGTTATCGATTCTTTCAACTTTATTTCTTCTTCTACTTCTTCTTCTTTAGTTGTTTCATTATGAAGTAATAACATCAGTATCAACCATATATTTATATGTTATTATAATTATGAAACAACCCTATTTCACCATCTATCCATCCTACAGAAAACGAAATCATCGCGCGTGCGTACGTACGAAATACCATCTCCACGCCGTGGTGTAATCTATTTTCCGCCACCACCTTACATGGATGGGTATAATGGTGTACATAATAACTATATATGATTATTTTAAATTGATATTTATTCTGAAATAGTATACATACACTACAATATAATTCCACGATCATGATAACGATATCATCGCTCGTGCGTACATACGGACTACCGTTTCCACGACGCGATGAGATTCATTCTTCATGTTAACCATACATGAATGATTATAAAGTATATATAATAAGTAATCATGAAATATATGACATAATAATGATACTGGATTTATGTTTATATATATTTATGTCATCTACTTAATTCCATTCAACTCAATAATGAAACGAAAACAACGTTCATGCGTACGTACGGCCTACCGTCTCCATGAACGGTGTATTTCGTTCCATTTACTGATCTATTATATATATGTAAGTGCTGAATATATATTATATATAAATAATGTTTTATATTTTGGAATTAATTAATCATGACCTGAGTAATCATATGAATAATTACAAGTCAAAACACGGACGACAAATGAAACGATTTTACCCAAAACGCTCTTTAACATGGAATTTACAAAAGAATGGGTAATATAAAGTCATAAGTGAACCATATATGATATCATAACAATGAGTATGATTATGGAATAAGTAAATGACATTATTTAAATCACTATATAGGAGGTTCGGACACTTATGAAGCAAATCGGACCAAATATAAGGGAAAATATCACAATCTCATTTTTGTCCGAGATTGTTTATAATTTGGTATTTACTGGGGTGTATTTTATCATACACATCCATTTTTCCTCACTATGTAATATTTATATCCTTCTACAATAGTTTATATCCAATTTTACCCTTCGGTGAGTTTTTAGTAAAATATACGAAAGGAATCTTTTGTCGTTTTTCGTACGAGGTACTTTTTGACTTTTCCGACAAAAGTACGAGAAGAATGTTTTTTTAACTTATACGACATGAATGGATTTTTAAAAAATTATTTCCAAGAAGGTTCATTTACATGTTTCAAGTTTATTTTTAATAAACTTCTTTTAGTTTAAAATTATATGACATGTTAAGAAAGGAAACATGTTTTTGAAGTAGAAAGGATATTTTCCTCAAGAATGGAGTTCTTGTGTTTTATCAAAATTATTTTCCATATAAGATAATAAAGGGTTCTGTTTCTATCCCTATTATTACATTTATTTTATTATTTTGTGATGGAATTATTTTTATTAATTCCTTTATCATATATTAATTGTTTTATGATGTCACTATGTTTAAGAATCCCATTTTTATTACATGGGTTATGCTATGATGTATGGTTTGTGATTTTGTGGCACACTTAAGAATGGTATCATTATGAGATGGGTGGGACCTATATCTCCCTCCAATGAATTGGGTAATGATTTTATATCTCATGATATAGACATGGCTGGAACGGCAGGTTAAACCGGTTCAGTGAAACAGGACTGAAACGAGGAGTGAACTCGGTTCAGAAATGGACTTTGTCCACTAAGATAGTCTTGGAAATGAGTCTTGACTAATAAGAAATGATTCTCTATGATTATGTGTGTATGCCACAAAGTTTCATTTTTTATGTTATGATTATTGGGATTACATTTCAATACTATGATTTATCCCATGTTATGAAATTATGATCTCTTTTGCAGGTTAAGATTTCCAAAATTTATGTTCTTATGTATACAATGTGATTGATATTTCTTTTGATTACCCTTACTGAGCAATTGAGCTCACCCTTTTTTATTTTTTATTTCCCTAGGTCAGGAAGAAGGTTATTAAGTAGGATATGCCAAAAAGGGACTCTAGATATGATGAAATAAATGGGAGGAAAAGTAGATGCTTTATGAACCAGTTGTTTATGTTTCCCAGTTTCTAAAAACTCTATACCTATACGGTCCCTTACTAGTTTTGTTATATGTTTTAATAAGTGTGCTTCAATTCTGAAGTAATAACAATGTATGTAAAGTATGGGTCATTATACTTGTGCTGTTCCAGCACTGGCCTCATAGTTCCTATAAGGTTTTCCTCAGCATTTGTCTTGGTGGAAGTGATGGTGGTGACGAACAGTGATGATGTTTATATGAATATGGAGTGATGTTTATGAATATTGGAGACAAGATTTTATTGCTTCATGTTTTCTTAATCCTTCCCTAGTGTGTTTTCTGAGGCACGGTTGGTGTCTCGAGGTCGGCCTGCCTGTCTTATCAGTTCTCTTTTATTTTTAAATTATGAATCTGTTGGGTTATTGAATTCTCATTTTTGATATTAGGGTGGTTTTTTATTGGTTCCCACTTAACCTAAAGTTTAATTATTTAAAATACCAAAAAAATATTTATATGGATATCTATCTCACTTGAGTAAACGAAATAGTTATCAATATTCATCGATTAAGTGAGAAGCTTTAATATTACACTATTATGAAGAATCCCATAAGGAACATTCTAGATTGGTTTGATCTAAAGGTATTATATTTGGAATATGGTTAAGATTTCTCATTGGATGAGCTACACAACATTATTATTGCATATGAAATGATAAAGGAACAATTTTTCATGAAATAAGAGAAATTATATGTTTTCTTTTAATCCATGAGAAAGGGGAAGAGCAATGAAGTTGAATACATCAATGATTAAGAAGATGATGATAATCATAATGATATTTTCACTCTCTTTTCAAAGAAATTATAAAAGTTAAAATTGAAAGAAAAATGTAAGGAATTTATTACATTATATAATTGTAAAAATATTGCTCATATTGAAATATTTTCTCAAAGAAATAGGTTGAGGAATATAAATCATATGAGAATGTATAAATCAATTGAAGGAAGAAAATTGATAAGAAAAGGGGGAAATATGGAGTCAAAAGAAGAATATTTTTATGCATGGATGATGCTTCCTCCATAAATTCTGACAATGAAGTAACTCATTTTTCTCATGTAGAGAAAATTTCACATTCATCAAGAATTGTAATTGATAGATAAGAATGAACTAAACATGAGTGGTAATGTAAAGGTAATATGTAATATTGTATAGACTAGATTTAAAAACATAAGAAAGACAAGAAAAATCTAGAGAAGGATAATAAGGATATGGATACTCAAAAGAGTGAGAAAGAGAAGATGATATGTTATCTTAATTAGAAACGGAATGCTATAGAAGAAGAACTATCTAAGAAAAAATATATCTATTTTACACCTTAAACTAATTTGAAAAATGAAAGGAATGATTTCAGGAAATATATATATAATAAAGGGTAATATTCTCATTATGGAGGATTGAAGAAAAAAGGTAATTATACACCTATTATTCCATAAAATAGATCTTCTTTGTTTCAAATGGTTTTGGTGATCAATGTTAATCTAACAAGATTGAGAGAAAAACCTCCAAATAGGAGAAAGAAAAGAATTTTCTAAGAAAAAACCCCTAAGTAAAATAAGGCACAATATGGATGACATCAATACCATTCTGAATAAATCTAGAATCAGATAATGAGATAACAATTTAAGGTATATTTTTGGTGTTGTAGAAGGTATATACACAAATATTTATCATATTGGTTGAACATGTATTTACATAGGAACAAAGGGGGGAGTTTTTATAAGAATATGAGGATTAAAAATCAAATAAAGAAAGTTGTGTTTGAAGATTAGAATAATGTGTTTTAGAATACCTCCAAAAGTGAAAAGATTAAGAAGTATTTAAGACTTGAGAAAAATGGGAATCTATTAAAAACAACTTATTCACTATTATTGGAAGTAAATAATGGCCTAGGTTAAGAGTAATTTGTCAGCCAAATGGTTTCCCATGAGTTAAAAAGTGTTCGCACCTAATTCCCTTGATATTTTTTATATATTATGATAACATGTATGAAATTGAATATTTTATTGAGGATATAATTTTTTGATAGAAAATATAATGAGATGGACATATAGTACTTATCCATGACGAACAGGATATAAGTGCATCCCTTGGGTGGGAGCTCATTGGAGAAGAAAGTTTTCAAATATGAAATTTTTGGACTACATGGAAAATAAGGAAATAAAGTATGATAATATTATTTTCACCCCTTGGTTATAAATATGTTCAACATATTTTTTAAGTGGGGTGTTATTTGATCATTGGGTGAGATAAATAGAGGGTTGTATTTCATGCACTTTAACTGGTTTGATGGTGTATTAAGATGTGTATAGGATATTCATGTTAAATTCATATCTCCTTGATGATAAATATGAAGGTTTTTTTGCATGTTATATCTTTAAAAGTCATTATAGACCTATTAGAAAACCTTGATAACATATATATTATTTTTTACACTAGAAAATCCCGTGTATACTTTGATTGGATAGATCAAATGCTCTTTTCCAAAGAACCATGTGTTTTCATACTTGTCATTGAAGTGAAAAAAGGAGGAGAAGATGTTTGAGAAGAAAATATGTTGAATACCCCATTCATGGACCATTGAATTTCATTTTTAATTAGGGGGATTAGTAATTTGGGAAGATTAATATAATGAATATGATTATTGTAAACAAAATCAAAAGGGGGTATTTTAGAAATCCGAGATGATTGAGTTAGATTTTTTGACAATAAGGTATAAAGAATTGACTAAGATATTGATGGTTAATGTAACACACCGAGATTTTATGAAAAATATTCTTTTAATATCATTTATGTCTTGTGTTTTATGATACAACAAGATTACCTTGCGCTACACGCAACACCATATGTGCTTGCAGTATACACAACACTATTCTTGGATCATGTTACACACAATTTTGATAGTAGTTATTCTACGAAACATTGAGTGTTTATATATATATATATATTCAATGTATAAATGAAATATGATTGGATTCTGTTATACGAAACAATGGAAGAGTCTTGCACAACACGCAACCCGGTCATGGCTTGCATTCCATGAAACCGTGGCTTCCCTCGATAGTGTATGTTGTACGCAATACCGGGTTTCACTAAACAACGATATATGGTTAAAATATTATTAAAACTAGCCGTTATGAGTAGTAATAACTACTTTTTGAACTTTTTTAAATTTCATCTTTTAAAATGGACTTCATTTTTGGATTCAGAATATCGAAATTAGCCTAGGGTGAAATTTTGGTATTTTTTTGAAAACATTCAATTTTTGAGGAATAGTGAAAACACTGGGTTACTATTTAAAAACCTACTTTTTATTTAAATAATTAGTTATTTTATTTAAATTCATTTTAGGTCAAAATTGACACATAATACCTATATAAGTTCAATGTAATTCATTGGAGTCATTTTATAATAATTTTAGATATATAAAAATTTTATTGAACTTTTGACCGTCTTTTACCCACCTCCTAGGAGAATTTGCAAATTTACATAAAACTTAATTTTACCGCTTTTGTGAATGGAATTTCAAAAATCCAAGAAACACGGTTGATGTCAGTAATTAAAATGTGGTTCAATGAGATTAAAATAATTTTTGGTGAATAGTCACTTTTTACTTTTATTTACCACGGTTAAAAGTAAATAGGGTAATTAAGGGTAAAATGATATTATTATTACCCTAATACACGTCCTAATTATATTGGATAAGTTTAATTCGACCAAAAACATCCTTAGGAATAAAATATGACCATTTAGGCCCACTTGGATTAGATTAGGACATTTATTATTAATTTAATTAAAGAAGGGTTAAAATAGTTAAAATCAAAGTTTATTAAGTAAATAATTTTTAATATAGGGTTATACATAAGATAAATTTGACTATAAGTATTAATTAGAAATCTAAAAATATTTCCTACATAATTAGATTTTATTTTGAATTTTTATACTTTAAATAATTTAATTTATTTATGACACAATGATGATGTAGTAATTATCTTATTAATGAGATAGTGACATAATTGATGTTATAAATACCCAACTAAATGTAATTTGAGACTTTTTATGAATTCCAATAATTTTATACGTTAATATGACATGTTATTGTTGATTTAATTAACTTTGTTCGAACTAATCATTCTTTTATGATTTTCAAAAAAATCAATTACCAAATAGTGTCAAAATTGACATAAAATAGTTTTTAAAACAAATATTATATTATTAATTGTTATTATATTCCTAAAAATCTACGGTTTGTCCCAGTGACTTATATAATGTTATATATATTAATAATAAACAAATTGGGGTTCTTTTTTCTTTTTATAGTAAGTTTATTAACCCTATAGTGTAAGAACACAAAAAGACACGATAAAAGTAAAATTATCTAACTTAAAGTTAAATCTAAATGATAAGGTTAAAATAGGAACCTAAACATGTCTAAATTCTATTGGATGAGAGTATTTCGACCCATCCCCACCTTAGCTTCGAAATATATCAATTTTGAGCTATTAAAAACCTAATTTGACTTTATAATAAAATAATATTTTTAGTTATTCCAAAGGGGCCCCTCTCCTCCCTTATAAAAGGGCACTTCCTCCCTATCTTCCTCACACCATTTTGAGCATTTAATCTCGGCCAAACCCTGCCAAATTCTCTTCTACACTTCCCTAGAAACATCCTATAGTTCCTGGTATTCTTCAAATACCAATTTTAGTTCCCTAAGACGAGGTCTCAAAGAGGTGCTTCAAAGAAGAGGTAATGTCTGTTACCGATTCTTTCAACTTTATTTCTTCTTCTACTTCTTCTTCTTTATTTGTTTCATTATGAAGTAATAATATAATTATCACTCATATACTGATATGTTATTATAATTATTAAACAACCCTATTTCACCATCTATCCATCCTATGGAAAACGAAATCACCGCGCGTGCGTACGTATGGAATACCTTCTCTACGTCGTGGTGTAATCTGTTTTTCCAACACCACCTTACTTGGATGGGTATAATGGTGTAAAAAATAACTATACATAGTTATTATAACATCATAATGATTATTATATATTGTATCATCCTATCCAATTCAATTAAATAATTATGGGAATGATATCATCGCTCGTGCGTACGTACGGACTACCGTCTCCACGACGCGAAGAGATTCATTATCCATGTTAACCATTTAAGAATGATTATAAAGTATATATAAGAAATAATAATGAAATATATGAAATTATAAAGCTACTGTAATTATGTATATATATATGTATGTCATATACTTAATTCCATTCAATTCAATAAGGAAACAAAAACAGCGTTCATGCGTACGTACGGCCTACCGTCTCCATGAACGGTGTATTTCATTACTTTTATCGATCTATAATATATATATATATATATATATAATGAATATATAATATATATAAATCATGTTTTACATTATGGAATTATTTAAATAACGATATAAGTAATAATATCAAGAATGACGAGTCGAAACACATACGATAAATGAAATGATTTTACCCAAAATGCTCTTTAACATGGAATTTAGAAAAGAACAGGTAATATAAAGTCATAAGTGAACCATATATGATATCATAACAATGAATATGATTATGTAATAAGTCAATGAAATTATTTAAATCATTATACAGGAGGTTCGTATACATACGAAGCATATCGGACATAATGTAAGGGATAATTTTGCAAATCTCATTTTTATCCGAGATTGCTTATTAGTAAGTATTTACTGGGGCTATTTCTATCATGTCAATGTTTTATAAAAGTTTTTTCGTGTATTTTTAAATTCCTTTTTACCCATTTTTTACTTTTACTACATGGTATGCAAGGAATCATTCTTTTATTTACGTTACGCTGTACTTTTTTGACTTTTCGGACAAAAGTACGAGGAGAATGTTATTTTTAACTTATACGGCGTGAACGGATTTTTACGGTTTTATAAATCCTTATTTTCATGATGCTTCCTCAAAAATAGTTCATGACTATTTTCAAAAAAAATCTCTTTCTTTTAAAATTTCATGACGTTTTGTGAAATGAAATAGATTTTGAAGAAGAAAGGATATTTTCCTCAAGAATTCATTTCAAGTGTTTTATAAAAATCATTTTCCATCTACGATGACATTATTTTATATGTGTATGTTTCAAGTATAATGTCTCTATTATTTACATGGTTTCACTTTTCTTAGGATGAAATATCCATTTGTTTTATATGGATTATGTGATGATTGGATGATGTTTATGAAACCCATCTTATTCTTTGGGTTATGATGAATGATTTATGTCTATTTTGTGGCACAAGTAAGAATGATTTCAATATGAGAAGGGTGGGACCTATATATCCCTCCAATTCATTGGGTAAAGATTTATATCTAATGAGATAGACATGGCTGGAACGGTAAGTTAATCCAGTTCAGTGTTACAGGACTGAAACGAGGAGTGAACTCGATTCAGAAATAGACTTTGTCCACTAAGATGGTCTTGGTAGCAATGCCTTGGATACTATGGAAATCAAGACATGTGCTGAATGGTTCCCACAATTACATGTTTTATTCCCATTTTATCATGGTTGATGTTCTATTATGATATATGCCTTACGTACTTCCATGATTTATGTCTTTGCTAAAGATTTTGATGTTTAAATTTCATGTTCAAGTTTTTGCTTCCAAATGTTTATGGATTGTTTTATGTTATCTATGTTTTCCCTTACTGAGCATTTGAGCTCACCCTTTTTATGTTTTATTTTCCCCAGGAAGTAAAGAAAGGTTTTAGGAAAGGAAACAAAAATGGGAGATCATTATGGGAGTTGTTGAAGATCTTTCACCACGATTAGAAGTTTTTATTCTGAGTTTCCAAAGACACTAAACTATTACGGTCCTTGTGTGTCTGTTTTTTTTATGTATTAATTATTCCACAGAAGTAATGTATTTTCCATGTACGTCAAGATTCGGGTCTCTATAGTTGGTATCAGAGGAATGGTTTAGTCAACCTTTGGAAACTAGGATGCGAAAATGTTAGTGAGATCCCTAGAGATATTTCTAAGGTATGTCTAGGGATGTCCCTAAGGATAAGTATACGTATAGGATATAGACCTAGAACTACGGTAACGATATTAGAATTTTACTTAAGATGATAGATATTGAAGGTACTCCCCCTTTATTGTGTTGTTTTCCCTAGCATGATTTTTCCCTCTCACACTATTCTTTTTGGGTTTTAGATGATGGATGGAACCCGAAAGAAAATGTGTTGATTAATGTAATGGACAATGCAATGATTTTTCTCCTAAAAAATCAAATGTTAGGGGAGATTGAGTGAAAAATCTTATTGCTATACTTACACAAGCTATGAATCATTCTGGACATCCAAATGATTTGAGAAGGGAACAATATTCTATTGAGTCCTTCATGAGGCAACGTCCATCTTCTTTCAGTGGGTCTTCTGATCCACTTGTTGCTGAACAATGGATCAGTACCACTGAAAAGACATTTTCAGTTCTTCAATGTTCTGAACATGATAAAGTCATATTAGCAGTATATCGTTTGGAAGTTGAAGCTGATCAATGGTGGAATCTTATCAAGAATACGAGGCCAGGAGATGAAATTGAGTCCATGGAATAGTACGGGTTCAAGAACTTATTTTTCAATATGTACTTCCATCGTATTCTTTGAACAAAGATGGAGAAAGAGTTTTTGAACTAATGCAAAAGAATGATGAATCTGTTGGTATATACGAAGCAAATTTTACAAGGCTTGCAAGGTATGCATCTGGCTTTATCATCTAACCTGAAAGTAAAATTGATCAATTCTTCAGGGGCTTAAAACCAAATCTTCAAAGGGAATTAGCTATAAGAGACTTCAGTAGCTATGAATAAATTGTGTGTTGTGCTATCAAGGTAGAAATTGAAGTTGGTGTTACATATTCATCTCATGGTTTTGACAAGAAACGAAAGATGGAGTTCAAGGAGAAATCTCGGAATAATGATGAAAAGAAGATGAATGTTTCCTTATGCTCAAAGTGTGGAAAGAAGCATGGTGTAGATTTTCTTAAATGGACTAGAAAATGATTTAAGTGTGGAAAAGAAGGTCATCGAGTAGCTGAGTGTCGAAGTAATGGAAAAAGGGTTGCTGATGGTGTGAATAAAGAAAAGACTGCAGAGAACGCACCAACAACACTTCAATGCTTCAAGTGTAATGAAATGGGGCATTATGCTAATCAATTCCCTAATCCAAGGGTTAATGATGATCTATATGAGCAACCACTTAAGGAAAAGGACAAAGGGAAGTCACATGTGATCACTATTGGAGATATTGAATATGACAAGGATGTGGTGGAATGATTAAGTGTTTATGTAATGGGATTCCAAAATAATGTTGTATATATTATCATGGAATATTGGAATATTTATGTATTGGTCAATTGTGGTTTTCAATAATTTTATGGTACCGGTAACCATGGAAAGTGATGGAGAAATTTTGGTAAGCAGATGATATGCGCATAATGAAGGGATAAGAAGATAATGAGATGTTTGATTGTATTCATGAGCTCATGATTGATAAAAGGACTAAGTGATATCATGGTTTGAGTATAAAGAATTTTGAGGATTTTGGTATTTGAAAAGTGTTAACTTTTAACTGCATTCATGTTTTCACTAAGGTTCAATGGGTATTCATTATTCAAGAGAATACATGATTAAGGTATTCACATGCTTTTAATTTCACCAACAAGATATATCTTATGATATATGGGGGATAAATGATGGCATTCACGTGATTGTTATGTGACATTTCAAGTAATCATTTTCTTTATACTATGAGCTTGGACCGAAGTATTTTAGATAACCCTAAAGATTGGAATGAATTATGTTGGAAATAAGTTAGTATTGTTTAAGGATAGAACTTTTTTTGATATTATTGATGGGATGTTATAGTAATATAGTTTTAGAAAATGGAAAACCTTCCGGATGGGCGACAACCCATCACGTCGGACAAGGCTGTGGGAATCGAACCCACAATCGAAGTGCGACTGGCCTTTATTGCCTACCACTGGCCTACAGGGAGTCCCTATTTAGTAGAAACTAGTTTTATTATATTAAGTAGTATGATATATGAAGTATAAGTCCATTTTAGGAACCATATATGATTAATCTCACTATAGACGGACTTATGTATTTTTTGATAACTTTTCTAACCTTTTGTTTGAGACAGATGGAATGAACCATCATTCTATCACATGATCTGCTAACACATCACGAATGACAAATTCAACTTAATTTATTTAAGAGATGAAGTGGAAATTGTCCAAAGAACGAACAACGGTGAGACTATACCAAAATCACGAAAGTATTTCTTCGAATTCCAATTTCATCAACTTTAGGGAAATGATCTTGAAAACCAAAAATGTTGTCCTAGTGCCCTTATATACGATGAATCAGATGGTACCTTAGATCATCACAAATCTATGGCTTTGTGATTGATGGCTTTTTCATATCCATATTCTCTACCACTCTCCATCAGAACTTGATGGTTAGATTTTTCTTCCATATCCATATTTTCACCTATGTTCTCCTACGTGGAAACCCAGTGATGAGTTAATTTGGGTAACTGTTACATTTCATAATTTAGTTTTTAAAGACATGTTTTGGTATTCCTTTTTACGATGTGGGTTTCTATTAAACAAACTTTTTAGTTGTAAACCATTTATAACCCCGATGAATTTCGAGGGAGAAATTCAATTTAAGGGGGGTAAAATGTAACACCCTGAGATTTTATGAAAAATATTCTTTTAATACTATTGATGTATTGTGTTGTATGCTACAACAAGATTACCTTGCGCTACACGCAACACCGTATGAGCTTGCAGTATATACAACACTATTCTTGGATCATGTTACACACAATTTTGATAGTAGTTATTCTACGAAACATTGAGTGTATATATATATATATTCAATGTATAAATGAAATATGTTTGGATTCTGTTATACAAAACAATGGAGGATTCTTGCACAACACGTAACCCTGACTTGTCTTGCATTACACGCAATCGCGACTTTCCTCGATAGCGTATATTGTACGCAATACCAGGTTTCACTAAACAACGATATATGGTTAAAATAAAATTAAAACTACCCATTATGAATAGTAATAACCACTTTTTGTAATTTTGTAAATTTCATCTTTCAAAATGGACTTCATTTTTGGTTTCAGAATATTGAAATTAGCCTAGGGTGAAATTTTGTTATTTTTCTGAAAACATTCAATTTTTGATGAATAGTGAAAACACTGGGTTACTATTTAAAAACAGACTTTTTATTTAAATAATTATTTATTTTATTTAAATTTATTTTATGTCAAAATTGACACATAATACCTATATAAGTTAAATGTAATTCATTGGAGTCATTTTATAATAATTTTAGATATATAAAAATTTTATTGAACTTTTGACCGTCTTTTACCCACCTCCTAAGAGAATTTGCAAATTTACATAAAACATAATTTTACCACATTTGTGAATGGAATTTCAAAAATCTGAGAGACACGGTTGATGACAGTATGTAAAATGTGGTTCAATGAGATGAAAATAATTTTTAGTCAATTGTAAATTTTTACTTTTATTTATCGCGGTTAAAAGTAATTAGGGTAATTAAGGGTAAAAATGATATTATTATTACCCTAACACATGTCCTAATTCTATTAGATAAATTTAATTCGACCAAAAACAACCTTAGGAATAAAATATGACCATTTAGTCCCACTTGGATTAGATTAGGACATTTATTATTAATTTATTTAAAGAAGGGTTAAAATAGTTAAAATAAAAGTTTAATAAGTAAATCATTTTTAATATAGGGTTATACATAAGATAAATTAGACTATAAATATTCATTAGAAAGATAAAACGATTTCCTACATAAGGATATTTTATTTTGAATTTTTAGACTTTAAATAAGTTAATTTATTTTAGACACAATGATGATGCAGTAATTATCTTATTAATGAAATATTGACATAATTGATGTTATAAATAACCAAATAATTGTAATTTCAGTCTTTTTATGAATTACAATAATTTTATATGTTAATATGACATGTTAGTGTTGATTTAATTAACTTTTTTTGAACTAATAATTCTGTTATGATTTTCACAAAAATCAATTACCAAATAGTGACAAAATTGACATAAAATGGTTTTTAAAACAAATATTATATTATTAATTGTTATTATATTCCTAAAAATCTAAGGTTCGGCCAAATGACTTAGATAAGGTTATATATATTAATAATAAATAACTTGGGGATCATTTGACTTGTTATAGTAAGTTTATTAACCTTATAGTGTAAGAACACAAAAAGACAAGGTAAAAGTAAAATTATCTAACTTAAAGTTAAATCTAAATGATAAGGTTAAAATAGGAACCTAAACTTGTCTAAATTCTATTGGATGAGATTATTTCGACCCATCCCCACATTAGCTTCAAAATATATCAATTTAGAGCTATTAAAAACGGAATTTGACTTTATAAAAAAATAATATTTTTATTTATTCCAAAGGTGCCCCTCTCCCCCGTTATAAAAGTGCACCTCCTCCCTCTCTTCCTCACACCATTTTGAGCCCTGAAACTCGTCCAACCCCTGAAAACTTATCTTCTCCACTTCCCTAGAAACATCCTAGAGGTACTGGTTATCTTCAAAGACCAATTTTAGTGCCCTAAGAGGAGGTCTAAATATAAGTATGAAACAACCCTATTTCACCATCTATCCATCCTACGGAAAACGAAATCACCCCGCGTGCGTACGTACGGAATACCGTCTCCACGTCGTGGTGTAATCTGATTTTCCAACACCACCTTACTTGGATGGGTATAATGGTGTAAAGAATATCTATACATAGTTATTATAACATAATACTGATTTTGATATATTGTATCATCTTTTCCAATTAAATTTAATAATTATGGGAATGATATCATCGCTCGTGCGTACGTACGGACTACCATCTCCATGACGTGATGAGATTCATTCTCCATGTTAACCATTTCAGAATGATTATAAAGTATATATAAGAAATAATAATGAAATATATGACATTATAAAGCTACTGTATTTATGTATATATATATATATATGTATTTCATCTACTTAATTCCATTCAATTCAATAAGGAAACAAAAACAGCATTCATGCGTACGTACGGCCTACCGTCTCCATGAACGGTGTATTTCATTCCTTTTATCGATCTATAATATATATATATATAATGAATATATATTATATATAAATCATGTTTTACATTCTGGAATTATTTATATAAGGATATAAGTAATAATATCAAGAACGACTAGTCGAAACACATACGATAAATGAAACGATTTTACCCAAAACACTCTTTAACATGAAATTTACAAAAGAACCGGTAATAAAAAGTCATAAGTGAACCATATATGATATCATAACAATGAATATGATTCTTTAATAAGTCAATGACGTTATTTAAATCATTATATAGGAGGTTTGGATACATACGAAGCATATCGGACATAAGGTAAGAGATAATTTTGCAAATCTCATTTTTATCCGAGATTGCTTATTCGTAAATATTTAATGGGTCTATTTCTATCATGTCCATGTTTTATAAAAGTGTTTTCATGTATTTGTAAAGTCCTTTTTACCCATTTTTGACTATTACTACATGGTATGTAAGGAATCATTCTTTTATTTACGTTACGAGGTACTTTTTTGAATTTTCCGACAAAAGTACGAGGACAATGTTATTTTTAACTTTTACGGCGTGAACGGATTTTTACGGTTTTATAATGCCTTATTTTCATGAAGCTTCCTCCAAAATATTTCATGACTATTTTCAAAAAAAAATCTCTTTCTGTTAAAATTTCTTGACGTTTTGTGAAAAGAAATTGATTTTGAAGAAGAAAGGATATTTTCCTCAATAATTTATTTCAAGTGTTTTATAAAAGTCATTTTCCATATATGATGACATTATTTTATATGTGTATGTTTCAAGTGTAATGTCTCTATGATTTACATGGTTTAACTTTTCTTATGATTAAATATCCATTTGATTTATATGGATTATGTGATGATTGGATGATGTTTATGAAACCCATTTTATTCTTTGGGTTATGATGAATGATTTATGTTTATTTTGTGGCACAAGTAAGAATGATTTCAATATGAGATGGTGGGAACTATATCTCCCTCCAATGCATTGGGTAAAGATTTATATCTCATGAGATAGACATGACTGGAATGGTAAGTTAATCTGGTTCAGTGTTACAGGATTGAAATGAGGAGTGAACTCGATTCAGAAAGGGACTTTGTCCACTAAGATGGTCTTGGCAGCAATGCATTGGCTACTATGGAAATCATGACATTTGTTGGATGGTTGCCACAATTACATGTTTTATTCCGATTTTATCAGGGTTGATGTTCTATTATGAAATATTCCTTACGTACTTCCACGATTTATGTCTTTGCTCAAGATTTTGATGTTTAAATTTCATGTTCAAGTTTTTGCTTCCAAATGTTTATGGATTGTTTTATGTTATCTATGTTTTCCCTTACTGAGCATTTGAGATCACCCTTTTTATGTTTTATTTTCCCCAGGAAGTAAAGAAATGTTTTAGGTAAGGAAACAAAAAGGGGATATTGTTATGGGAGTTGTTGAAGATCTTTCACCACGATTATAAGATTTTATTCCGAGTTTCCAAAGACACTAAACTATTACGGTCCTTGTGTGTCTGTTTTTGTTATGTATTAATTATTCTGCAAAAGTAATTTATTGTCCATGTACGTCAAGATTCGGGTCTCTACGGTTAAGGTTGATGGAAGGATGAGTGTTTTCATCTCAATTAATCAAGTTGGATTTTTTTAACAATAACATTATTAACATATCATTATTGATGATGATCATAATGATGGATAAAAATGGTTGAATGTAACTTATAAAAGGTAGTGCTAGAACATTCTTTATCTCAAGGAATGATTTGATGAAGGCTTCCAAACATAGGAAAAGACATTCCCTATAAGTTTTCATGGTGAAGAAGGAGAATAATATTGGATTATTTCATTCCCATTTTATAAGGCAAAGGGATAAAAAAAATTCCAAAATCATGTAGATGGTTATGGTTCACACCTATGGTGGTCACTGTGGTGAACACTTGGTTCACCTATGAAACACATATAATACCAAAATGGTCTTAATAGAATATATGTTTTGGGATTTTTAACTCCTAGTTTTGACAAGGCCAAAATAGGCTTGATCATGCCCATTATGCAGGTTGTGGTGCTTGTGATTTCTACCTATAAGAATTGAGGATCCCCAAAAAGGTTGTTGAATGCCAAAAGATTCCTTGGTCAATATGTGATAACATGTATTTTAATGGAGGAAAAATGGTCATCTTTACACCCATAGTAAATGAATCCATGGTTGAAAGGTGGTTTGACATGAAATAATATCCTGATGAATGAGGCCACTCCATTGGACTTCGTCGTGTTGTGGGTAAAATGGCCAAGGATTCTTCACTAGACCATAATGAAAGTAATATCAACTAGTGACATGTGAATCTTTACAAAATTAATTTTGCATATTCTTAGAGTGATCTTTAATGATTCCATAATCAATGGATTCTATTTTATTTCATTATTCAGGAACATTTTAGAGGACTATGTTGCACTACATTTGGTGGAACAAATGTGGAATAATGTGAATTATTCCACACTGTATAAAGAGAGAGAAATACCCTGGAGTATTTATGATGTATTGTTTATAGATGATTTATTGGGGATTTATTACGGTTTTAATGGTTTTATTATAGATACCATTATAATTAAAATAGGTTTCCACATTGATTGATGAATGACCTTCCTATTTAAAGGAGGTAGATCATTCAAAAAATGGAGAGGGAATGGTAAAATTGAGAAGAAACATATGTGAAAAGTATTTATGAATTTTTGAGATACTGACTCCAAGAAAAATAATTTATGAAGAGTAGCACACATAAGGTAGTGATCACGAGGTCATAGATTAGCATCAATTAAGGAATATCAGATCACTCAAATTATGATGGGAGTTTGGAGACCAATTGGATAAGAATTGACATCAAATGTTTAAGATATTGAAGAATAAATATAATTAATGATTTTATGATCCATATGTTTATGGTGGAATTATATCAAAAGGTGAAGTGATCATTGAGGCGAAGTGATCACTTTGTGTTTTTTTCCTTGTTATATCATATGTTTTAGAGTTATTTTATCTTATATAAGATTATATAAGTGGTGTGGAGATAGTGATGAATTTGTATTGTAATATTTTTGTGAAGAAGTAAATGAATCCATGATAGAGGGGACTGACCAACCTGATAAAGAGTAGGAATGAATTATAATCTATGTAAATACCATATGTTTCACTTTATCTTTCACTTCTATATACAAGGAAAGTTTGAGAGTTTATAATGACTGTATTAAGAACCTTCATTGGTTCAAGTGGTTGATTTTGAAGATGTGAAACTCATAAACTAAAATAGGATCACTGATTCACCCCCTCCCCCTCTCAACAATCCAATCGAGTCAATTCCAGAAAAATACATACTCAAGTGTTCCTTTGATGTAACATGAGACCTTATTTGTTATAATATAATATGACACCATTTAATTAATCTTGAATCATGCACATAGTGTATCAATGTACAGAATGTCCAATTTTGACACCATCAGGTATAGAATACTCTCAATCAATATTCTAAACTCCTTTTGATTAGCACCATTACCACCGTCATCCTTGAACAATTTAGCACCAATATATATAATCATAGATTCTCCTATTGATTCATTCATTCAAAATATATTCAAAAACTCATGAATATAATTTGTTATAAAAAATTTAATATGATCTATGCACCAATTGATAACCTAATAAAAATTCCATCTCACCAATCATTGAAATTTCAAAAAAAATCCTATTGGAAAGAAATATTCACAATATTTTACTTTTTTTCTCAAAAATTAATTCCATCAACATATGATATTATAATGAGTGGTTTAGTATTTTTATCTTTAACATAATTATTGTTATCCACCTTTCCTCTATTAAATTTCCTGCACTTCAAGATACAATAAATTTTTGAATATCATGATCAAGATTCTTATTTAATCCGATAGATTTATTTCTTCAGTTTTCAACACATTATTACTAATACTGAGAAAAATAAATCCCTCCATTTTTTCAATATAAACCTCTTTATTAAGTTTTCTATTCAAAAATTAATATTTCAAATCTATTTATAAAACCTTTTAATTCCTAGAGAATAAATTTTAAGAAATTTTCTTGTTGTTTCAACTGTTTAAAATGAACAAAAAAGTATATTTAAGATCAATACCATCAATTAAACAATATCCTTATCAAACTATATGACCTCTATTTAATGATACCATGCTATTATAATTTAGTTTATTCTTGAAACCCCATTTCATCCCTATCAAAAAAATTCATTGTAACATGTCACCAATTATCACGTATCATTTTTAATAAAATTTATTTAACTTATCTTCTATAAAGATAATCAAATACTTTCTTTATAAAATCATTTTCAACCCTTTAATATTCAAATTGAGAAATTAATCTTGTTTTATTTTATTTAATTTTGGTTCATCAAGTTTAACCTCCATAAATATTGTCGCCAATGATATTATTGTGTTTTATATATTTTAAAATCATTGAGAACTTGATTTGGTTCATTATGATCCTTCCTCATCACTTGAAATTTCAAAATAAACTTGTGATTTAGGAATATCTATTATACTAATTGAAATTGTACCTTGTTGGTATTCGATTCCTTTATGATTCTCTTTAATATCTTTATCAAATGCAAATTATGTCCATATTGTTCCATGTACCTCAAAATCAATAACATCAAATATTTTAATTTTCATCTAGATATTCTTTTTATAACACCTATATATTTTTATTTTAGGTGTATAAATAAGAAAAATTCCTTCATCAACTCATTCCTCAAAATTTTCCAAATATCTAAATTTTATTTTCATAAAGAATTGGTTTCGAAAAACTCTTAAGCCCTTGAAATTTGGATTCTTTATTAACCAAATAAAATAAGGTGTATTAAATAAATTTTATTGATGAAAACATATTTTTTTAATTAATATCATCACTATTATTGTGTGTCTCAAAAAGTACTTCCATGTTTCATTCCTTGATAATATAGTTCTTCTCATGTTAACCAAACATGCATTATTCCACTATACTACTGTATTTTATTTAGACATGTAGGGATATAAATATTAATATTTTAATTCATTATTTGAATGATATAATTAAAACTTATATTCATTTTAATTGAATCTATTTTGTGTTATAACTTCTTGATAACACATCCTATTTTGTTTTCAATATTTTACAAAAACTTATTAAACCTCTCAAGAGCCGGTGATGTTCTCAACATAAGTGAAACATAACTCATACATGTAAATTCATTAAAAATATTAGGGAATATTTATCTATATTTTATGATTTAAAACTCTTCAATTCAAAAATAGCAAAATTTATGAGTTCAAGTTGTCTCCCGGTTTTGATCTCCACTGTTTTTTGAATTTTATTTTGAATCTTTCCTTTGTAATAAAATTCACAATAATGGTTTATTTCATATTTATGATTTGTAATATTTCTCAAAATATCATAAATGATAAGTTTAATATCATTATTTTATCCCAAATTATCTATTCATTGATCTCATAATTTATTATCTTCTTTTATACTCAAGAAGTAATAATTTTTCTCTTCTTTTATCTATAATGAGTTCTTGACTGTTCATTATTATATCATGATAATTGTTTTCTCGTTGAATCATCAGACGACCCATCCATTTTTCATAAACCACCTCATTATAATTGTCATATATTTAATATAAACTATAATTTTTTGAAATTTTCATCTTCCATGTTTTATAATTTTCTGGTGCATTAAAAAACACCTTAGGGTTAAAATGTAAATTTAAACTAGTAAATGATCATGAAAATTTATGATTGTTCTATTGATCATATATTAGATTTTTTATCAGGATATCAAATTTTAGTGTAATTTGAAATAGTTTATAATTATGAAACACATAATAATAATAAATTAATTCATAGGTTATACACATGTTTATTATTTTTTTGGAAAATGGTTCATTATCAAGAAAGAAGATTTCATAAATAAAATCTAATCATACCATTAATTTCCAAACATGATGTTTTAAGGAATATATCCATGGTAGAAGTGTTAAATGATTGGTATTTTAAATTATTTTATATGATGTTTATATAAAATTAGATCTAGCATACCATCCTCTAGAGCTCTTTCCTAGATCTCATATAGTAGATGTAATCATGATGAAAAAAATAAAAATGGTACCTCATGGTGTAACATGATCCCAACATAGTCCACTTGATGTAAAATTTTCATTAATTAATGAATCCAAGCTAGGAGTCCCATATATTATCCACACACTCACTACAAATATTATTATTCATTATTCTAGGATCTTCATGTTCTAGTAAAAAATATTTAGGATATTTACAAGTCCCCTTGGATTGTGCGAACATGACTAACATGATTTGTGTTGTTTGAATTGATTACACGTGTTCCTACTTTAATTTAATATCTCCATAACTTGGGATAGTATGAGAGTGCTATAGATTCATTTAAGAGTTCAGGAATTCCTATTTTTTGTATAAATTTTTTTTCTATACTTAGGTTAAACTCATTTAAAATTTTATTTTAGACCATTAAAAATAATAAACTTAAAAACCTACGAATAATGAAATATGTGACTTAATTCGGTTGTAATAAATTCCACAAAAATTTCACCATTCACATTTAACACTATAATGGTCTCGTGATAAAATATTAATCATTAACTTAGTATGTTACTCCTGAATAATATTAATAAACCTTGAATAGATAATATTTGTTCAAAAAAAATTATCATATTATATCTTTATACATAAAAAATATTGAAAGCCTTGAGAAATAATTTCAATTCTATTATAAACGTCAATAAAATATAATATAATTTATTAATTCATTAACTTTTGATCATTCACATTATGATGTTCACCAACCCATGAATTTGGGTCTCACTTCATCCTAAACTCCATTGAATCCAAATTAGTGGATATTCTGTATACACGTTGTCTGTGATCCTGATGGAACATATCTCAATAATTTTGAGTTATAATCACATAACAAGAGTGTTATCTAGAAATAAATCAGGTCTTATAAAGATATTATAATAATTCATAGTTATGAAAACCTCCTATAAACATTTACTGTGTAATATAATCTTTCTTTATCATAATATCTTAAAAAGTAGGTGGTATGCTTTGTGTCATTGTCCTTTAATGATTTATTTTTCATTATTTGGTTATATTTTATAGTCTTACCTTCATTTACCAGGGACACATATTTGTTCAAGGAACTTCCATCCTAGTAAACTCTCCCAATATATCCTCTTTCTATATTTGGAAGCAATAGATCTTATCTTTATTGTTTAATAAATGTCATATCACTAATGAAACACCTGATGCATGATACATATCCAAAAACATAAATTTTAATGGTTTTTATCAAGAATAAAATTATATAATTATATTATAAGCATTGATAATGACCTTGATTATAGAGACCAATACACATGCACATAGATAAGAACACTCAATGACTCCCAAAACATGTTGTGTTTCCATTGACAAGTCTGTATTCCTAATTTTCTAAACATGCGATCACTAAGTGTGAACTTCATGAGAATAGGTATCAATGATTATGATCCCCCTTCAATTTATTGTATAATATAATATTTATCCCATTATTATGAGGTATATAGACCATGAAACACATTTTTAATATTATTTTCATACTATTTGAGGCTCTCACTATAGCTAAGAATTTCTATAACCTTAGGATACAACATTTAATATAAGGAAATTACAACATATATATTATATGAAAAAATATTTTACTATAATGGTATATATGAATCATGAATATATTACATTGTATGCATAATGTGGTTATAAAAATATTGATTAGGTTCTAGGTAACCCACTCTCACAAAATTTTTTGTCTTGTTATGGAAGTTTATAAAGATTCATCATACCATAGAATTTATATATTTTGGAGTTAATTAATTAATTTTAGAGGTATGTATTAATATTTAATTCTCTCAAACCATAACTCAATTTTGGATTTCATCTATTCTATAATGATCCAGTCATGGTGTTTTATATTATGTACATAAAATTTCAAGTTGTGCTATGAGCAAGGACTAAACATGTTTTATTTAAATTTTCATTAAATAAAATTTTATTACTCCATGAAATTTTAATTTACATGCTATGTTAGGGATAATATCATAGGATCATTTATGTAAGGATTCATTAGTCCCCTAAAGTAGGATCTAGTGCCCAGCCAATATTTTTAATGTGTTTTAATCATTAGAATTTCGAATTATAATTTATGCATTATAATTAAAAAAGATATAATAGAGTTAATGTAGGTAAATTAATTTTTTTATATATGATTATACCACTATTAATCAATGTTTTATGTAAAATAGATGGCTCTACATCCACATAACTGATTTACACCCTACCACTAATTTGTTTCTAACCCAGGGTGATGACAACACTAGTGGGATATTATTAATTAAATAATTGTCACCATGATCAATGAGGGAAATAAGGTAGTTCAATTGGGATTTATAGGTTCTAAGGAAATAAATTTTTTGAATAATTTTTTATCAATTAGATAGTGGTTCAAATATTGGGAGGCTGTGTAGGGTATGACTAAAGAGTTTTCATTCTTACAAGTAGGGGTGGTCAAATATGTAAAAAGAACTTTCAGATGTTGTGAAGCATATTTGGTAGTGGAAATGAATGGTGTTAGGTAAGGCTAACTGTGGCCCCATATGGTGAGATAATGATAATAGTTGGATATATCAAGGAAGGAAATCATAGGTATATTGGGAGTGGTAACAATGATGCACGATAGTGAACTTTACAACATCATAGTGTTGTTAGAACATAGAGGTTGTAATTCACCACATGTTTTATTTTTTAAAAGGTTAAATATAATACAATCTATTTGAGATATATGGACAGGTTATCCCAAATTTTTCATACGATACCCTTAGAAAAACTAATTGAATCAATGAAATATATATGTATAGAATCACTTGAATGAATGATCCGCTCTTAGAGGGGGAAAATAAATGTTTAAAATTTTTTCCTATTCAAGAATAGTTTCTCTAATTTCATTTAGGAAATTAAATATCAATATAACCTGATATAGAAAGTAAATGGGTAACAGAGAATATTTTATTTTATGTTTATCTCTAATGAGGGTTGGGTTTTCACCAATGTAAAGTGGTTATTATCCCACACACATGGATGATATTTCATTATACAAATCAACCAAGGGAATGGTAATAGACAAAAACCATTAATAATAATTGATCTGACTAGTCTTGTAATGACCAACTTGTTATAATTGAAAATGACAAAAAACAAAATTTATTCTTGATGAAATATCAATAAGAAAATCTTGGGTCTCCCTGAGACTTATTAAAATTTATTCTTATTCCTCTATTTTATAGTAATTTCAACTCATATATATCAATACTTTAATAAAACCCACACATAAATATAAATATGGATATATCTCAAAAGAAACTTCTTATAAAATCTAAATCCTTAGTCCAATGGCTTATTCCATACCTGATTTATTTACTCTATTAAGTCACTCCAATTTTTTCATATTTTTTATATAGACAAATAAGAACAGAAAAGTCACTCTAACTTCATGAAATTTGATCTACCTCATAAATATTTGAATTTAAATTTCATTATTAATTTTTTAATTTTTATCCACTAGGTTTGTCAACATAAAAAGGTACATTTTGAGATCCATAGTAATAGTCTGCTCTATGATCTTCAACATAATTATCTCTTCAATCCCTTGATTTTTTAATATATCAAACTATAGGAAAAAAATATCATCTAACTACAGTTTAACATGCCCAAGACCACTACATAGAAATCCTCTAGGAGAAATACTTTATAAAGGAATTATTTCTTGATTTCCTATTTGTTTCCTCTTCTACTCTATGAAACCTGATAACTAAAATTTTTTCCTCTATAACATGGTAATTCTATAACAACACATTTTAGACAATCATATGTACTATCCAAATTAATTACTCAATGACCATCTTGGGCCTCCCCATTTCTTATCAAAAGCCTTTCAAATCAAAATTACATGTGCCATGATGTAGAGAGAACCACCTCTTTGTTTTTATTCAGTCAACCCATACATGAACACAAAAATGCCTTTAACATCATTTCAAAAGAAATGTCACTCCTTTATCAAAATAGTGACCACACAATTTTACATGTATAAAACACAGTCAATCAAGGTATAAATTTCCTATCAATTTTAAGATAAATTTCACTAGGAAACAACAACTTTCAAAATACCTATAGGATTCTCCATACTAACTATTTTCTATCACACCAAAACAAAGGTAACCTTTAAACACATGTGATGATATTCTTCTTCTCCAAGTTTTTTTATGGTATACACAAATGACATTAAATGATCTATAACTCCTCTAAAATTATTATTAAGAAAAAATAAACACTTTTATACCTCATAAAAAATCCCTCTAAATGGTTTAATCCTCATAAATTATATTGCCAATAAATAAAACACTGTCATAGATGGGACTAATAATCTTGACCTTTTTATTTATTATAAATACTACTAAATATTTTAGTTAAAGTATCTTATAATATGTTCTCCACTTTATAGGTAAGGTATATTTTTTATCCTTTAAAAATACATAATAACTGAAATGAAACTCTTTTTCTCCTCCTTATTGACAATAAAGACAATGATTCTATAATAAGGGGAGTTATCACAATTCTCAAAGAAATGAGTCATCATTTAATTATTTATAAGTCCAAATTTTATTGATTGATGTAAAAATAGTATAGATTAACTAAGACATCATATTTTTCTATAAACACCATTTCTAAATGATATCATCAAATAAGGTATAATTTTAGGAAGCCTCAAGAAAATTTTAAGCAACTTACTATACTCATATCAAAAAATATATTGAAAATTCATTAATAAAAAGTAGGTATCTACAACTAGTTTATATCTCCCCCTTTATATCCAATAAAGATTAATTAAAAGTTGAGGAATCATTAAAAACACACCTCAGTGATATTAGTGAATGGGTTATACACTCATCTACTATCTAAACTTCTAATAAGCCTCAGATGATATATTTGTTGTGATAACATCGATAAAATTCTCATTTGAAAGAATAAAATCTTTCTTTCAAGTTCATTCTTCCACCTTCTCCTTCAACAAATGATATTTCATGTCAATTTTATTTAATCTGAATGTTTCACTAGTGGGTGGATAAATTTATCACACTTTGATTATAACAACCAATAACTGGTGGATACACAACACAAACATGAATATATTATATTTAGGTCTTTATCAATATCATTTATGTATCTTCTTATGATATAGAGATATACTTATCCTAGGTGTTACTCAAAGGAATAATGGATTTCTTCTTGTTATTACATTCCATAAATAATTTACCAATGAAGAGTAATCCTTCTAATGTGGACTTATAATCATCAATATAACCAGCATATATGCATTTATAAATCAATAAAATTCTAGATCTCATTTATTCTCATAATATTAGAAATAATTAGATGTATAATTGACATAACTAAATATCATATTTTTTCTATCATGAGTGACTCCTTAAGATTAAATTAGTACCTAGAAAAAAAGTGTGATAGAAAATAAAATATATGTCCTTGACAGCATTAAACAAAAGATACTTATAATAATTTTTCCAAAATATTTCCCATTGAAATATTGTTCTACATAATCTTTAATAAACTTTATTCCCATTAAAATTGGAATATACAAACCTCTTAATTATTCCATATTAATATTTTTAACGGATCCTTAGAATATTTTTATTCGGAGATGAAAACCTAAACACTAAAATGGGTAATTTGTAAACCCATGAAGAAATTCATCGCACCAAGAAGGAAACATCAAATATATTTTTCATTTATTTCGAAACTCGACACGAATTGTTTCTTCATCACTAGAAATAATGATATCATAAATGTATGCAATCACAATATTGGATGAAATACTGATCTTCCTTATATAAATTTTTTTATCCACTTTCCCATTTTTAAAATTTCATGATCTTTAAATACTCATCAAGATTAAAGTACCATGTTCTTCTGGATTTTTTCAACCCATAAATAAACTTTTTTTGTTTATTTGCATTTATTCTATCTTCAAAAAGGATAAAACCCTTAGGTTTATCTATATACACCTTTTCATCCATCTCACAACTCAATAATTTTTTTTATATCCATTTGATGGATCTTATAATTTCATTATGATGTAATGGAAGAAAATATTTTTGATCGCATAAAGTATATCTATATAGAAAAATGTTTCATCAAAGTTTATTCCTTAAATTTGGGATTATACATTGAAACCTATCTAGCTTTATTTATTATATCCACACAATTTTAATTTATATTGTTTTTGAATTATAATTTTAAATTAATTATGTAATTAAATTTGGGTATAGGTGAAAGCTTCCATGTCCCATTTTTTAATTGGATTCAGCTCTACATTTATTGATTCAATCCATTAATTCTATTCAAAATCATCTTTAACTATTTTTGGTTTTACAATAGAAACCAGACTAGTATGACTAATTTTTTATTTCATGTCTTCTTTCCACCCCTTTATTCTGATCCCTAATGTTATTATTAGTATCAATATGATATTTTAATTATACATTTGTTCTTGTTGTCTTTAAAATCTCAAAACCATCACTAAAATAGGTATAATATTCTTCATCATCTTATATTTCTCTATTCTCTTCATTCTATACACTAGTTTCAGTAGTTAATTTCATTAGCCACATTATCATTCTGGACAGTTTTTTTTTCTCATTTTATTTTCAATTGTTATTTCATAATCATAATCAATAATCTTCTCAATTTTTTTTATTATAGCATCACTAGGAATTAGCATTTGGCTCATAGACAAGAAATATTATATCTTCAGTTTTACCATAAAATTTTCCAAATATTTTAATTTTCCTCATGATCAAACATAAAATTCCAAAAACTATGAAGTATTTACAATTTTCCTAATTCTTGAATCAAATTTCATACACAACCATTTATGAATTCACCATCAATAAACACATATTTTTAATGATTGTATATATTTAAATATATTCTATCAGGAAATACCTAGAGGTATCATGCTTAGTTAATATGGTTTTAGATATCTCAATGAGGCTTGTGTTCTTCCTTTTAGCCACTCTATTTTTTGTAGACTATTTGGTGCATTGAACTCATTCCTTATATCATTCTTATGATGATTTTTTGAGAATTTTTTTAAACATTCTCAAATATTGAGATTTATGTTGTATAAATAAAATGAAATGTATTCTAGTAACCATCGATGAATGTGATGAAGAACTTATCTATGCTTCTTGATTTACTTATCATGGTACCACAAACATAAATATTGACAAACTCTAATGGACTTCGGGTTTCAATTTAAACCCCCTTGAATCATCCACTCACCATTTTACCCTTTTGACTAGTTTTTTAAATGGGATTAGTGTGATTATTCCGTAAAATATTATTTCTTATTACTTGTTCTTTAATCAATATTCTTTTTATTTTTCTGCCAAGATGGCCAAATATTATATAAAAAATTGTTTTCATCTTATCAAAACTTGTAGAAATAAATTTTTTCTTCTTCAACCTGAAATTTTATGGATCACCCCCAACTAGGATCCCCTCCTAGTCTTAAAGTGAATAATAGAGTGACCCATAAAGCCTTCCTCCAATAGTCCCCAAGTTAGTGACCAACACTAAGGGGATAAAGTAAGGAAATGGGAGGAATTACCTAATAAATACCAATAAAAATAATAGAAAATCACCAATAAATTCCATTATATAAAATAAACCAATATCCCATAATTATCTACAATCTAGGGTATGTTATAAAAATAAAAGTCTCCAACTTAAAATAACCATATTAAACTCCAAAGGCAACAAATCCAATAACAACTCTAAGATCTGAGCTAAAAAGTTCCAGTTTAATATCCATACTCACCCTACAAACATGAAAATTAGTTTATATATATATGGGTGAGAATACATGTATACTCAGTATGATCAACCTCAAGATACCCAGTGAAATTATAGAATAATAATACTAATGTTTTAGTGAATATACATTATAACCAACAAAAACCTATCAAGTTAACTATCACCCTTCCTCACCAAGTATCACTCACCAATTACTATATCTAACTATTGTAAAATAATATCAAAGAATATAGTAATAGGATACATCATAAACACTTCTCCGCTAGTTTTCTACTCTCATTCCCTATTTTTAAATGTCATGTGATTCAATCCCTTTCATATAGATATCAAATCTATACTAATATTCATCATATCATAATCTTACCAATCCCAACCTCTCGTAAGCTCCAACATCTCATACAAGGATCAATATAACCAATACGAAACCATAACATCATATATATACTATATATCAACATCTCAACCACACAAAAAAATACATTTAGTATATTAGGGTATCATGAACATGAAGTAAATTAACCTTTTGGCATACTCCTAAAATGAATGACACCCACTATATATACCCCATCATCATCACATTAATCACACTGTCAACCTCAATCTATTACAATAATACCATGTTTGAAGGGAGAGTAGGGAAGAATTAATATTCAACTATTTTTTACCTTACTTACCCGAATGTTTCTGAAAACCCTTATAACCCAAAACAATAGAATGTCGGTGAGTCTATTTGATTTGGGTGGGGTGCATATGAAACCATAATAAAATAAAAATATATATATCCAACCACAACCCAAACTAATAAGGTTCCTACTAAGACATCATGACCCCACCCATTAAAAACTTTACATTATAACACCATTACATTGACATTGTTCCCGTCAATAAAAAATTAATGATCTCATCCTTCACACAAAATGGTTACATCATCATTCTCAACTTCTCATTTAGGTTTCAACACTTACCCAATTATCATAATTTTCCATTCTACCAACCATATTAAGTTAATTATGTTATTCATTAACCATATTCAATAACAAAAATTTCATTTCACAACTTAAAATTGTTAATAGCCATTACATAGTCAGTTCTAGTACATATTCACTATTCATAAATAATTAACCATAAATTATATTTAACTACATTTGTTACTTATTTCATTTCATACCTTACTAGTTCACCAAAATCTAGATTCATTTTTTTCCAAACCATTATTACAAATCATATCCATGCCATTGGGCTTCTATAATTCTATTCAATATCAGGAACAGAACTACAAAACAATCATATCAGAAAACCCCAACACATTCAATATAAAAAACCACAATATCTCTTCAACTTTTTACATATTAGTCACATGAACCCTACCACCAAAACATTATTCTATTAGAAATATGTTTCCACATCCAACTATTTTACCATAACTTCTATCTTTCCACATAACCAATTTATTACCCAATTTATGTGATTTATCAAGTTATAATAGTGAAAACCACAGAAATTGTATTTTAAAATGTTATCAAAGAAACACAATAATTTTCCCAATTAATCAAATTCACTTGTAGAGAAAATATAGTAATATAGAATAAAGTCACACCAAGCAATCCATTTTAATTAATTATTTCACATGAATTTAAGTATATACAGCAAAAAAACGTTACTATTATTCTATGTTCTCAAGTAACCATATATTTTCCATATTTACATAATTAACCTTTTTGGAAGAGTGAATGAAGTTATAAAATCATATAAAAGGTATATAATCCAGAGAAATAAGAAAAATTTAATGTAGTAGAACAATCAAACATTAATCAAATGGGAAAATCATGAAACATATAATCACATGTGAATCACCCATTACCATTAATTTATTTTAGTGTGTTTCATTATCTTTATAACATCCCATTACCGATCTGATAGGTGTTCCTTTTAACATTGTAATGGTTTTTCTTTTTCATTGACTGGGTAGTACTGAGAATGATTTTTGGGGATACCTATAATGGTGAAGTTAGATATTTGTTGTAATATCAGCTTGAATCAGACTTTTCTTTAGGCCACCGGAGGGTTACATGCTATGTAATGGTTGCCAGATGCATACCGTGAGAAGGTTTATGTTTTTATATGTTTCAAACCATGAAAGGATACATGATGTGATGAGATGTTACACCTCATGAGTCATTTAATTAATAGTTTTCATTTAAAGCTACATGTTTTTTGGTATTATGAAACTTAATTATTTCAATTTGTGTAGTGGGATTACACATTGTGTAATACCTTGACTGTGGTTTTTAAATGGGTATAACGAATGAGAGATTCTTTTCCCCTTCTCTCCAGTTAAGTTTTAGTTGACCCAAAGCCTTAACCATGCAATCTTAGAGCCCTCAAACATTTCTGGGTCCCTTTGTTTGGCATTCAAGCATCCTTGTAGTGGTGTGATTCTTGAGTAAGCTTTATCCCTTGTACTCATATCTCTCTTTATACTCCTTTGGTATTTAAATGTAATGTATTTAAATTTATATATCTATGATCTATAAAATTCTATCTTTTTTCTATGTTGAGTTTCTAGGTCTTCTTCACCTTCATTCTCATTGATAGGTTCTGTTGTGAGTGTTGGTTTTTGGGAAAAAGGTAGGTGATTATATTCTATTGGGCCAAATTGATTAACCTTTAATTGATTGATCTATTTTAATTATTTATTTAAATTAAATTTCTCAAAATTTATTTCAATTGATTTGATAAAAACCAATTCTAGTGAATTTGGAGATTCGGAATGGTTTTGGCATAAAAATGGAAACCCCCTCCCCAATTTTTATTTAATTGGGAAGAGTTTGTGGAAATTGGTTGATTTGAATTGTTTAATTAAAATTAAATATTTTAGGGAATATATTTCAATTAAATTAGTGAATTTAATTATTGAAATGGATTGTGAAATTAATGGAATTATTTTTGAATTGATTTCAAACTTGTAAAAATGGATTAAAAATTTTTGCTAGAAACCCAGTGGTTTTATCTTGTTAAAGAGGCATGTTTTTTTAAATTTGTTTTGGTTTTAAGTGGAATTTTGTTTTTGAAATGGGTTAATGGGGATTAATTTTATTTTTATTAGTGTTAAAATAAATTTTCAATCATTGGTCGTGTAATAGATCATGAAAGCCTTAGTCAGATTGTGAGTTATTAGGAAACACTCTACACTTACACAATGTTCAAAAACATAAATTTAAAAGGTCACATACTTGAAGGTATGGTGACAAGTTTCATTCATCTAGTGTTAGAGGGACAAGTTTATACACATATTTTCATGATCACTTAATGAGTGTGGATTCCTATAGCATGGAACTTTCATATCTATTTTGTAGATGACCATGTTTCTCATATGATTATATTTGAGATATAAATTTTTTCCAATGTTGTTAAACATATTTACATGACTTTTAAATTTATATAAACTATTTTGTATAATTTTTTTATTTAATCAATTTTTAGAAATATTCTATCACTTGTGAAGTCGTTGCTTAATTTATTTTTCCATCATTTGAATTATATAGAATGATTTATTTTAATAAGATTTAAAATTAAGAACATGTTTATTCTAAAATATAAAGCCTTACATTGGTTAATCTGTTGTTGGTATCTGATATGGAATCCATGGTGATACTAAACTAGTTTTTTATCTCACACTATACTTTTCCATTCGGGTGTTTGTAGATTATCTATGTTTAGATTCGGGAAAGGGGAAATGATCTCTTTGAGATGGACCCGGCTATTGAACCTTGAACATGGTGAGTTGTGTCCTTAGGGACTTATGTATTTTTCTTCCTGTTTTGGTACATGGGATGTTGTAATTTGCAATTTAATTCCTTATTGAATTATGATACATTACTCCTAGTGGGGTTTCTTTTGTATGCATATTGACTTTCTTATCTTGCTTCGACTATGTTAAGTGGAAAATTCATCCCCACTTGCATGTTGTATGATGCCAAGTGATAGTCACTAATTCATGGGGATTAGGAATTCCCTTCAAGATATTCCATGGCTAGATCAGTTATCGTGTTACTAGGGTACCTAGGATGGTTTGTCACAAAGTGGTATTAAAGTAGGTAGTTTAACTTTTTTATTGAAGTCAATATGCATTTTTGAAATCTTTTTAGGACTGAGGAGGTAGTTGTGATCGAGTGTCTGGATAGCTCCCACTATAATAAATCTTAATTCATTAGGGGTGTTTAGGGAAATCCATCTTGTGTGTTAGTTCTAGTCTTTTTCCCTATTATGATTTGGATAGAGTGAAATCTAAATCATGTTGGTTCTATATGTTGGTATTAATTTCCCTTGTTTCTTAGTTTGATTGTTAATTTGATGTCTTTATTGTTGTCTTCTAATGTTTTGTAGAATCATGACTCTGAGAAGATGTGTGAATCAGATCTAGGAGAACCTACTGTTGAACTACAGTGATCGAATCCTCCTGTGGACCCAAATATAGTTGAGGTGATTGTGCACATTGTCCAAGATTTGGGATAGGAACCACCTTTAGTACATGTTCAGGCTCTAGTTATGGATTATCAGGGGGATGATCTTCAAAATCATTCTCAAAAATTTCATAGCCAGAAGACACCAGTTTTTAAAGGGTCCACTAATCATCAACATGATGAAGAATGGCTGGGCGGGATAGAACTTATGTTTGAGTTCTTAGAGACACGAGAAAAAATCAAGGTAAAGTGTGCCACCTTCATGGTTGAAGGACTGAGTAGGAGATAGTGAGACATGATGGTGAGAGAAAATAAACATGATTTCATAGCATGGAAAGACTTCAAGGTTATTTTCACAGCCATGTTCTATCCAGATTCAATGGTGTTATCCAAGGATATATAGTTTTTCATACTTGAGAAGGCTGATATAACCATGACCAAGTATTAAAATCACTTTGTTGAGATGGTGCAGTTTGTTTTTGAGATTGTATCTAATGAGAGGATGAAGGCTCAATGGTTTGAGTTGGGACATAGATTAGATATCTGTTCTTAGGTTTTATTTAATAATCTACCCACTTATGCTAATGTTTTGTATAGGGAGATGATGGTGAGATGGACTTGGTTAGAAGGTTGGGGTTGATTTGAGTTCCTTTTTATCCTTGTTGTAACTTCAGTTCCTTCAAGTAAAAGTGGAAGTGTGATGATTCTCATGGTAGTTATCGATGACATGGTCATTACAAACCTTATAAAATTCCAGAGTGAATTCCTTTGACATGCTATCAGTGTGGAAATATATGAAATTATAATAGATTTTACACTTAGGCACCAAGGAACTATAGATCCTGCAAACATTTAGGATACTTACAAAGATCCAACCATATATTTTCTACTCCATATAGTAGAATAGGATCACCATATCCTCCTAAAACTGTGGGGAAATAAGATGCTTCTTGTGTGAAAGGGTTCTAGCCATAAGAATCTAGAACGAAGATACTTAATACAATGGAAGAGTCTCTATAAAAAGTAGACACGGGTCCAGAAACTGTTAGAGGTACCATTATAATGGCTTCTTTATTAGTGACTACTCTATTTGATACTGATTCATAACATTCATTTATTTCAACCCATATTGTTAATATGATAAATTTTCCTATGAATATTTTATCATGTGAAATATATATTACTACACCCTTATAACTAAGAGAGATTAGGGTCTATGTAGTCCCACTTGTGTCTTCTCTCTATCAAATGTCGAGTTATCTTGGAATTTTCTATCCTTTAACATGAAACCTCTTGACGTCATTTTCGTAATGGATTGGCTCATTTCCAATAAATCTTGGATTGATTATTATATTCAGTGAGTCTAGCTTACTATACTCATTGATGTGTATATTTTCTTTTAAGGAGAACAAGACCCAAGGTTGATCAAGGCTAGACCTTCTTAGCTGGAGTTGGGGAAGGTAATATTTGTGTTTTCATTGGATCTGGTATAGTAATCATTAAGAAGTGATTAGTTGAAAGGGGTGAAGTGGTTTTCAAAGATCAATCTTTGATCTGATTATCATTAGTTGAGGATAAAATAATATGAAGTTCAAAAAACCACATTTTGGAGTAGTTAAAACCATTATCAGTACCTTTTTATGCCCTTTGGTCTAACAAATGATCATGTCAATGGTTCATGAATGAATTCTCAAAGTTCTATTCTCTAATTAATGCTCTAACTCGTAAGGGGGTGAAGTTTTCTTGGAATGAAAATTTTCATGATTATTTTTTCAAGTTGAAACATAATTTGACTATTATTATAGTGTTGAGTCCTCTAGATTCAGGGAAGGGATATGTGGTATTTTATGATGCATCTGTTTTAGGCTTGGGATGTGTTCTTATGTTGGGTGATCATGTAGTTTCTTATGGATGTTTTTATCTTAAACTACATGAGAAGAATTATCCTACCCATGACCTTGACCTTGCAGTTATGATTCTTGCACGTAATATTTGGCAACACTACCTTTTCATAGAATGGTTTACTATGTATTCAGACTGAAAAATATTGAGTTATATCTTCACTCAAAAATATTTTAACCTCCTCAAAATTCATTTGGTGTAGTACCTTTAATCATTCTACTTTGACATTTCCTACACCACAGGTAATGGTAATTTCATTACAAATGTGTTGAGTAAGAAACTTCCAATCCAGGTAGTGAAAAAATATTCAAAAGAGTGGAATGTGATGGCTTTATTTTCACATTTGTATATTGGAGTTTAGGATAAAGGGGTTGAAGTTTCTTTTTCCAGTGTTTAATTGAGTTTCCACTCTATTAAAAATGATTCTTCAGGATCAAAATATTGATGATGAATTCCGTATCATTATATACTCTCTTTATGGTGGGGAGATAGTTTCCCAAAGTTCATTCTCTAAAGAGGGTGTTTTATGTTATTAGAATCTCTTTATTGTGTCGTTATCGTCATGAAAGACTGTTATGGGGTATTTTCATAATTATTAGTGGGAGGTACACCTAGGAACCACTAATATGTTTTGTGACATATGATTAAAGTTATGGTGACGAGGTATGGGATATGGCATTATGAGTTTGTTTCTTGATATTATACATGCTATCAGGTTAAGGTTGAATATAAGAAACCATCAGGTTTACTTCAACCACTTTCAGTCCCTACTAGGATGTGGGATGAAATATCTATGGATTTTGTGTTTGGGTTTCCTCGTACCCATAGAAAGAATAAAACGACATGGGTTGTGTTTGATAGACTCACCAAGTCATCTCACTTCATACCCATTAGTGATACATCCAATGTTAATGAGTTTGGAAATCTCTACATGAAATATATTTTCTGTTTTCATGGAGTTCCATGTACTATATTTTCTGATAGGGATCCTCAGTTCACTTATCACTTTTGGAGAGGCATTGAGGAGGAACTGGGATCTCATTTTTGTTTGATCATGACCTATGATCCAAATTCATATGGTTATATAGAGTGAGCTATACAGATTCTTGAGGTTATTCTATGTGCTAGAGTTCTTAACTTCGATAGGGATTAGGATGATCACTCGGGGCTGGTTGATTTTTCTTATAACAATAGTTACAAATCCACAAACATAATTAATCCTTTTGAGGCCTTGTATGTCAATCCTTGTAAATCTCTATTGTGTTGGTGGAGATTGGTGAATGTTCCTTGGTTGGATCAAGTTCGGTGCAAGAGACAACAAAAAACACTCAGTTGATTTTTCATAGAATTTTGATGTCACAAAGCTGATATAATTCTTATGTTGATCATCATAGTACACCATTGTAATTTACAATCTATGACTAGGTTTTATTAAATGGTTCACCCCGGTTGGGTCATCGTCATCTTGGGAGCCAATGGAATCTTTCTCCTCATTTTGTGGGCCCTTTCGAGGTTGTTGAATAGGTGGGGAATGTTGTATACCATTTAGAGATTCCACCATGACTGACATTGATACATAACATATTACATGTATCATACATGACAAATTATTTATCTAATCCATATCATGTTTTGAGCTAGATTGATATTGATATTGAACTTGATTTATCTTTGACTGAGCGTCTATTCAGGATAGTTGATTTTTGGACCAAGGTACTTCATGGGAGGATGATAACATTTTCTTATATTCTATGCTATCATGGTTCTAATAATCATGAGACATGAGAACATGAGGCCCTGATGAGAGAGAATTGGCCTCATATTTTTTGCATGGAAACTTCTTCATAGGCTTTTTGGGGACATAATGTTTTTATGGTGGGGAGATTGAAATATCTAGTTATCAATATGATAGGTATGCCTTTTAATATTATCATGTTTTTTCATTTTTTATGACTAGGTAGGTTTGAGAATGAATTGGGGGGATAACTATAATGGTAAATTTAGAGATTTTTTGGACTCTCATCTTTAACTGGCCTTTTCTGTAGGCTTTCGGAGTGTTATATATCTTGTAACAAGGTTACACAACATGTGATGGTTGTTAGATGCTTATTGTGAGAATTTTCATGTCATGAGAGGATTAAAACTATGAAAGGTTACACAATGTGATGAGTTTTTATGCATCTTGAAACATTTAATGAATTTTTTTCATTTAAAGTGATGCATTTTTCGGCAGTAATGAAACATAACTATTTTATGACATGTATTAGGATTACAGGTCATGTAATACCCCAAATGCGGTTTTTAAATGGGTATAATGGATGATATATTCTTTTCCCCACTTATCCAGTTTCATTTCTCTCAACCCAAATCCTTCCCGAGGTGGTTTTAGATCCCTCCAACCCTTGCAGGTCCATTCGTTCAATGTTCTATCATCATAGCATTGGCAATGTGATTTATGGGTAAGATTTCACTCTTATTCTTCATCTCTCTATCTTTATCCTCCTTTGCTATTTCAATATATCATCTTTAAATTTATGGATCTATTTTTCGTACTATTGGATCTCAATTATATGTTTATTTTTGAGGTCTTCTGCACCATCGTTCTCATTAACAGGTTCCGTTGTGAATATTGGTTATTAGGAAAAATGTAAGTGATTCTGTTTTGTTGGGATAAATTGATTAAACTTAAAGTTCATGATCTATTTAAATTTTTGATCTAAATTAAATTGATAAAATTTTCTTTCAATTGATTTTATAAAACCCAATTTTAGTGAATTTGGAGATTTGAAATGGTTCTGGCATGAAAATTGGGAAAACCACTAATTCCATTGAATTGGTGAGAATTTGTAGAAATTAGTTGATTTGAATTACCTATTATAGATTTTACATTTGATGGAAGTTATTTCAATTAAATTATTGAATTTAATTAGGGAAATGGATCTCAAAATTGAAGTAATTTCATTTGAATCGATTTCAATCTTGTGAAAATGTCATAATTTTTTTATAGAAACCCAGTGGATTTATCTCATTAAAGAGGCATTCTTTTTATTAAAACTATTTTCTGTTTTAAATGGAAAATTGGAATTTGAAATGGGGGGATGATATTTAATTTTATTTTAATAATTCTTAAAATAAATTGACCATCATTTATTTTGTAAGAGCATCTGCAAACCTTAGGTAGTTTGTGAGTTATTTGGACACACTTTACACTTATACAACATTCTAAAACATAAATGTAGTAGGTCACATCCCTGATGGGATGGTGATGAGTTACCTTTGGACAGTGTTATAGGGAAGTTTGTATACACATATTTCCATGATCACTTAGATAGTGTGTATCCCTATATCTTGGAACATTTGTCCCTATTTTTTAGATGACCATGTTGCTCGCTTGATTATGTTTGAGATATAAATGTATTCCAATGTTTTTAAACAACATTAAATGCCTTAAAGATTTATATAACCTATTTTATATAAATTTATTATTTAATCCATTTTTTTATAATTATTCCATAACTTTTTAAGTTGTTTCATAAAGTATTTTTCAATCATTCAAATTATATTGCATGATTTTTTTATATATGCTTTTAAATTAAAAACATGTTTATTCTAAAATTGAATGAGTTCATTCAGTTAATATATTATTGGAATAGGATATGGAATACTTGGTGAGACCCTACTAGGATTTTTATCTCACACCCTACGTGAGCCTTCATGAGTTTATATATTATCTCCTTTTAGTTTCGAGTAAGGGGAAATAATCTCTTGGAGGAGGATCTAGATGTTGAACATTGGACTTGGTGAGTCATGTACATAGGGACTTTGGTTATTGTTTCCCTATTTTTGTACTTGGGATGTATTACAATGGGACTTAATTCCTTATTGACTTATAGTACATTACTTCCAATGGATCTTCTTTGGTATTAATATTGAGTTTCTTGTCTTGATTCTGCAATGTTTTATGGAAAATCTGTTCCCACTTGCATGTTGTATAATGCTAGCTCCTAGTCACCAAACCAAAGGGATCAGGTATGCCCTTTGGGATACATTTGAGATGACTTGATTATCAGGTTACTAGGGTACCTAGGATAGTTCATGACAATATTTATTAAGACAATATATATTATCGACCCAATGAAAGAAATAACATATTAATTTCACAATTTTACATAAATAAAAGAGAGACAATAGAGAAATCCCCTACCTAAATTGAATCTTTAATGACCATGTGTATTAAATGGAATGTAAGATATGTTCACCATGCTAAAACCAAGCATGATAATAATTAAAAACCTAAGACACAATAATACCCATCAAAAACATGATGAAACATTCAATAATATGATCTATTAATTATTCTATAACCTCCTAAGAATGGAAATAGTGATATAACAATGTATTATTTAGTAATTAATCTCCTTGAGTCACCAAAAAACAATATCCTAAAGTTGAGGATAAAATCCAAGTAATTTTATTGAAGGTTCAACCAAAAATACCCCAATGGTTTTTTAAGAGTTGATAAAAAGATAAGAAATGGATTGTATGTTGGAGGGGTAACTAAATTTATAATCAGGACGTAAAAAATATAAGAATATGAAACAAGGGTATTGAACATGTCACAATAATCAGGATTCCCACACAACCATGTTGAAAAATGATCATCCATGTCATAATGTGATCGGTTTAAATTAATCCCTAAAAATCACATTGTATATCTCCCAATATAAAACATAGCCAACCACTAAACCTAATAAATATGAGATAATTCCATTTTATAATTCCCATAAAAATGTTTTAGGATCCAAACACTAAAACACAACCATTACACAACACAATAACCATAGTTTGGAGACACACAAAATGGTAGAACAAACATAATCACATATCTGATACTCTATATCATATTTTTTATGACTTCTCCACAAATATGAACTCACCTTTCATGGTAATTAACCATGGTCTATGACCACGATGTAGTTTAAGGGCCTTGATGCAGGGAACCTCAAAATGATAGAACCCCCAAACTTTACACCTCAAGACTCCACATCATAACAAATATAACAACTCCACATTCATACCTCCAACTAACCTCTTATAGTGTAAAACATCTTTTCAAAACACAAATCTAACTCCTTACTAAAATTTTGGATCCAACTCCAACTTCCTTCAAAAAAAATTCATATGTAATTTTCAACACCTAAAATATTTAATGTGATATATCTTAGTGGTTTTTACCTACATTATAAACCCATTAAATGAATCTCATCCTTATAATATCAAAACTCATCTAAAAAAGAAACAAAGACCACCAAACGAGACGCTAAATGAAAGATACCTCACAAAAAAAAGAAACACCATTAATAAGAATGAATATGACTGAAAAAACCACCAATTTTGTCACTATATAAGGAACTACTCAATAAAATGATGGAAATATAGACTTTTCAATGAATCCACCTTCAAATCTCTATGAATCACCACACCCAAAAGAAAACATCTATTATGAACTCGCCACATTCAACTAACTAATTCCAATGCATCAATATCCCAAATTAAATAAGGATAACCCTATAACCAAACAACCATGTAAAATACCTCTCAAATATAAATCTTGTAGAAAGGGATCAGTATAATTGATAATGAAAGAGGACAACATCAATAACCCAATCCTAAAATCTACCTCCCTTACTAACCCCCACTCATTTCAACCTGTCAAAACAAGTTTTTGAAATTAAGTTTAAAGCCCAATTACCATCAAAAATAAAGAATTTTAGCTTACAAAAAATTCAAACATTTTTGAAAAATATGAATCTAATTCTTAATTTATGAAATCATTCAATTTCAAATAAATAAGCTCACCAAATCAATCAAACATAAAATATTTTTCAGAAAAATTAAGAGAAACATAGTTGAGGAATTTCAAAGAAGACAATATCAAAATTTAAATTTCAAGGATCATAAAAAAGGTAGATAAGAAAAGTAAATATGTAAGAAATTAAGAACATCCTCACACTTAGACTATTAAAACACACTTACATCATCCTAGCTATCTACCCACTAAAACCCAACAACCCTTCCAAAAAAATAGCACCTTACAAAAACCAAGGAAGACCAAAAATCAGGGGGTGATCAAACCATTGATACTCCACCACACCACAAAACCTACCTAATCCTATGTGACACATGATGTCAATAGATTCTCAATACAAGGGATAAAAGTCACACTCTATCTCTATATGATTTCCTTACAATCTACTTGTACCTAATATAAGGCTAATAACACAAGGTTATGTCTTCATATTATCTATTTGTATAGAGTAGAATCCTCTTGATAACCTCATCATGGTCCCTCACTTCTATCAATGACTTTAACTACATGATTTCCAACTGACATCAAATCTGAAGCCTCAAGGAAAACTCAAAATTCCATATATGCATGTCTTCAATAGCTGAGTGGTCTAAAAACTATGAGTGTAAGGTATAAAAAGAAAATATGGAGACCATGAACAGTGAATACTTCATGATAGATCACCAAGAGTTCCTTCACGCATTCATCCCTCTACACTATATAAATGAACTCTATCCTAAATAAGAAAACTAATTGTTATCAAGAAACCCCTTTGGGTCGACCATGTTTTTCCTCCAACCATGCTTGTTCCACCCCTCTATGAGAGACCAATACCAATGAAACTAGGAAATTATCTAATGTCATTATAAACTCAAAAGAAATATCATCCTCTTATAATCATCCTCAACCTTAAGACCCAACATTCCACTAAGTAACTTTAGTACATTCTGTTGTTGATATATGAAAAAAACATCATCTCTTGACTCATTTCACTTACCAAGAAGAATACATTGAAAAACCTCTAATGACCTATCTCTAATCCAAACATCAAAATTAGTTAAGGTTACTTCAAATAACTAAACCACATACCAATATCAAGGGAAACACAACCACACTATAATAATCACATTTACTCCCATGTCCATGAACTATAAACCAACTCCTCATCCATAAGAAATGTCCCATATTCTTATAAAATCATTATCATCCTACCCTCAAACAACATAACTACATCATCATCCCTAGTCCCCCATCCATCAATCGATCGAGAAGTCAGGTATATCTTTCCTTCTTCCCAAAAATAATGTCTAACATACAATGAGTGAAACAATCCTAGCTATACATAGGAATTTGATAATAATACCCAATGAACCAAAAAATCACTATAAAATTCAAATAACACCACGAATGATTGAAATAAAATCAAAATAAAACATTATTAAAAAACATATAAACTTATTCTCAAAACCCATAAATTTTAAAATTTTAAAATTAACAAAACCATTTTAAATATTGGAAATACATTAAAATGAAAACCATATTGTATAAAAAATACTTTTTTATAAAACACCCTCAATATATTTAGAAATAACACCTTTAAAATCAATTTTATCTTCACTAAAACAAAAAAGAGCAATTATTTATGGAAAAATATTCTAACAAGAACATCATTATTCAATCAAGTAAATAAAACAACACTAAATATCACTATACATACTATTATTCAACACCAAATAATTTTTCAAAATATACATGCTCAAATTTAAATTATTTTTCTATAAATAACTCAATACCAATTTATTTAACCTCAATTAACCAACATCCCATCCAATTAAACTCATCATTATTAACAAGATATTGATAGTTTATACATCACAACATTAAATTTTTTTCCCTCGTTTCATTAATCTAAATAATAACCCTATAAAAATTAAATTATACTAAACATGGTGAAAACATACTATGCCATACATATACTTATTAATAACTCGCATTTCTAGAATTAGGAAAAGTTACAGAAATATAATATATTATTTGTTTGAATCATATATTATTAACATGATCTTTTTCAATTATATATTAACATGGTTAAATTTAAAATAGGAAAATTAAATTAACACATATTATATCATTTAAAAAATGAGTCTGAAACAAACCATTTCATCTATTTAAAAGTCCTCTGGAAAACTAATATATTTAAAATTTTTGAGAATGAACTAAGATAAATATAAAAAAAATCTAAATATTGAAATTGTTTTAAAATTATTAATGGATTCATTAACCATTTAATTCAAGTTAAATTCATTACATCATAGTGTACCAAGTTAAAATAAAATATATATTTATTCAAACAATAAAATCACATAAAATCAGCAATAATTTTTGTAAAAGAGTTATCATACTATTAAAACAAACACCCCTAAGTAGAGAACTATGATAACCCACACCCCATATCCCTAGAAAATGAACATAGGTTTCCTAAATAGGGAAAATTCATAAGAATTGTAGCATCAAATTCATTAAGAGTTATTTTATTAGTTTCATTTCAGCTCATCCCCCAAAATCACCATAGTCAAATCACAAACACAAAGATGCATGATATACAAACCACTCCTATATATCTACAATATAATCATACCCATATCACCTAGATGTTTTAGTAATATTAATGTTCTTATGTTATATAATATGGGTAATGATTCACATAAGTCCAAGTTGGTATCCCATAATGTATCAAACACTAATTTTACTAATAAAATTTTCTAATCATTCTCATGTAATCGTCACTAGTTTCTACCTACATTCTATATATTAAATCTAAACTATGATTTGACAATAAATTTATCATGACCTAACCCCACTTGGAACCTCTCATAGACATATATTAATGATTAGAGTGACCCCCAAATCCCACCTCCAAAAGGCCTCAGGTTAGAGACTAGAAAAAAGTGTAAAGTATTCAAATGGGATGAATTTCCCTCTTAATTTCCAAGATCATAACAAAAAACTACCAATAAATAATATAATATAAAATAAATAAAATCCCATAGTAATACATAATGCTTGATATTATTATACAAATACAATTCTCTAAAGTAAAATTTCAAAAGTAAACTACTTGGTAGAAACTCCAACTGCATCTCTAAACTCTGAGCTAGAAAAGTCTGGATCAATATTCAAACTCACCTTGGAAACATAAAAGGAGTGTATATATATAGGGGTGATCATATATGTATATATAGTGGGATCCTACTCATGAATCCTCATGAAAATTTTAATTAACCATACTAATAATTTAGTGGATAAACAACCAAACAAATAAGAAACAATTAGGTTAACTATTACCAAACCTCACCAAGGTTCACTGACCAAATATTGAATCTGGGTATAGTAAACTAATATTAAAGCATATATAAATAGGGTACCTTGTAACCACTTCTTTTCCGATTTTACACATTCACACCCAATTGTAAATTTTTTTCTATGATACCTTCCATATAGATATCAACTCAAAGATTATGTGAGTTAGGACACAACTTTGCCCATCTGTTTTTAGTGAAAAACTATTATAGGTTATTGTTTCATAGTTCTTTGGAATGTTTGTTCTAGTTTAAGAATCACTTCTTCCAGGTGGTTTCCATTGGATTTTTTCAAGGAACCAGAAACATCGAACAGTTCATTATCTTAAAGGGACCTTCTTTCCAAAGTTAGGAGTTCATTAATTTTGATCATTATGATACTTAAGAACATGAATTGGTCAAGAGGATGGGAGGTCGGACTCATCACACCCTTTTGGAGAAAATTATTGTCTTCTTCAGGTCTCTCTTTATAAATTTAAGATATTTTCATGAATCCATATTAATTCACCAAGTATAACATAAGTTTCCCTTAGAATTTTCAATCACTTATTAACATGTGTGAGATTTAGAACCATTCGTATGTATTCAAGGTTTTTCATTAATTGGGATATCTATATGTATTCAAGGTTATAAATCAATGGTATCCTATCATAAACTATTTAGATATTCTTTTAATCATTGTCATGATGATACTGGTTTTTAAGCCACTCAGTGGGGCACTCTGGAATTTATTTTCATCCAGGGAGACTAATCTTTGTTTTGATATTTGGATTATACCCATAAAATGATCTACCTATGTATCCCTATAAAATGAATTAGAACCCTCGTAGTTTGGTCCCTCTTAATGGTACACATCATGATTTTTATGGTCATGTGATTTTTATATATCCATACAGTTTAATGTCATGTGGTGAGGGCATCTAAGAGAAAGGTGCTTAGTCAAAGTTTGGTGTCAGACATAGGATGATGCAGCCCAAGGAAGTTAGAAAGGATATGTGTTTCTAAGTAAGATTATACAGTGTTGGTAATATATCCTAGAAATAATAGGGTTGAATTGAAGTGTTTGGATTTATCCTCAAGGAGGATTCATATGTATCCCATTTAGATGGGAATCAAAGCCCACGTAGTTCGATGAGTCTCATTGGAGAGTATATTCCTTTGAGAGAAATGATTTTTGGCTTACATCGTAAAAATGATGCATCGATTATTTGGGGTTTAATTTTGGGATCATTCCTAAGGAGGATTCCCAGATTAAGGGAATTATGGTTGGATTCTTGAAGAAGATATCCAATGAGATCAGGCCCTAAGAAGGTTTCCTACGTATCCCAATTATGATTGGAATCGGAGTTCTTTAATTTAAAGAAGCTATGAAAAATGTTTGATCATGACAAATCTATAATGCCACATGATTCATTCTTAGTGTCAGAAACAAGAGGATATCAAAGATTCAACAATGTCACCCACATGTTTCCTCCTCTACTGGTGGATGAAGGCATTCCTATGGTGGTGAGAGTGGATGAGGTTGAGGTGACTGAAAAAAAGGGAGAGGCATTAAGACTTCCCTATATTCTCTTTTCATTAGAAAAGGGTCTAATGTATGGAAGGACTGAAGGTGATGGAAGTAGAGAGAATCAAGACTGCAACCTCCTAGTTGAATGGTTAGGGGCTTACATCGGGATGGATTCCCTAAAATTGATCCTAGTAGGGGATGTTGAATTTTCCTTTGCTTGAATGGAAATGAAATTATGAACTATACCTTTTCTACTGGATACCTAAGGTTATGGGTCTTACAGAGGAGAAGGGGAGGTCAAAACCCAAACCCCAATCCTCCAAACCCGGAACTACCCAACACTGTTCTTGGGAGAATGTACCATGTGACTGAAAATATACAAACCCACAAACCCTCCATGAATTCTTACCCAATTATGAATCAAATCTGGGAAACCTTCGACTATGGAAATAAAAACACAAATAAGAGACATGTCGATGTGCCTTTACCAAGGGTTTGAAAGATAGAAGGTTTTGGTGAAGGTATCAAAAACTTCCTTTTAGAAAAGGGAACCAATGAAGAATAATCCTTTCCATGAATGGATTTTAATAGGGCTTAATGGATTATAGAATAAAGAGAGTTGGTGAATAGAGGGGTTCCCAAGTAAGTACTGGCATGAAAGTATAGGCATGTAAGTATTCTTGGGCAAACTAATATTCACTTGAGTAACAAACAACCTTAATGTTAATACTTATGTGAGACCTGATTCAAGACTTCAAGAGTATTCAAAGGTATTCCATGAAGTGGGGTGCTCATGTGTTTCTGATTTAGGGAGGTTGGGCATTTTAGGCATGCAAGTGTTATGGGTTTCAAACACTAAAATGACTTAAGTCCAATGATCCTCCTTTAATTCATACTTTTAGGTGTTAAAGAACTACCTTGAATGTTTCAAAATACTTGGGCAAAGCACTAGGGTGACAAGAGTAGTAATTAGGCTTCAGGAAAATTCTTCCATACAAACGGAGGTCCCAAGGGTCTATTTATAGGAAAAATAGGACCCTAGGTGAAAAGAGTTTGGGCGTGCAAGTGGCTTACATGCCAAATTGGGGCGTGCAAGTACCTTGCATACCGACTGTGTTTCAGCTAGACTAGGGTGACAGTTTGGGGACTTAGCCAAAATAACTTCTTTAATTAGCTACAGTATGGTGGCCTGCAGGTGTTTGTGCATAGGTATCTTGGGCGCCACTTTCATGAATTATCCCAAATAATTTCTCTATACCACAGGGGATGTTCCTGCACCCCTTCTTGGGATTAGTGATGGGATTTATTCTCGGCCATTCGGTTTTTTTCCTTCACTACCGTCACTGACCCCCGTAAAAAATGCAAAGTCACACCATGGACTTTTTAAGCCTGATTTACACCATTTTGAGGAGAATTTCATAGAACACATTTCATGGTTTCTACCCCCCTAGAATTTGAGTCGTTCAGAATGAAAAGAATCTTTTTCTAAGGTAAAATTAGGGTAATTTGATGTATTCCAGTATTGTTTGGTTACATTTGGAACTATGTCAAGTTTTGAAGGATGCTATAATTTTAACCTATGCCATGGGACCTGGAGGGAAATGTTTTATTTTTACTAGGGTCAACTAGACAACCCTAAAAAATTTGTATTTTTGACTTTTTTTTCATTCTCAAAATTACCTAAAACTATACAAAATGTACATTTAATGAGTAAGAACTAGATTTTTATCTAGAGTGTCCTTTGTGGGTTCCCAATATGGTGAGTACCACATCTCTTGTTGTTGGTAGTTTAGAATCATTCATGTTGGACTATAAAGGGATATTGTTTAAGGTCAAACATCTTTTACCATAAATTTTAAAAATAATCCCAAACAAGATTTAGTGGCTAGGAATTGCTCTAATATTCTTTAAATATTTCCAAGGGGGGTATTGAACCCTGATTTCTATGGTCATCAAATCTAAAAATTGTATAAATATAATGGAAGTATCTTCTAAAAAGGAAGTTACCATTATTTGACAAACCCATTAAGGGAGTTGTGTTATGCAGGACCAACATGGGTATATGATGCATAGCCAAATAGTGAAATCCTTTGATAGACAGTCCTGTTATGTAGGAAACTTATGAAAGGCTAGCTAAGGGCATGTACTCCATGTAACACCCCAAGCTTCCACGATAGGCTTCTCATTCAATAATGCAATAGCTTGCATTGTACGAAACATCGAGTTCTAACACACACCACAACTAATCAAAGTAGCCGTTATGAATAGTAATACCCACTTTTTAAAATTATAGAAATTTTATATTTCAAAATGGACATCATTTTTGTATTCGTAATATCGAAATTATCCAAAGTTGAATTTTTTGAGAACTTCCAATTTTTTATGAATAGTGAAAAATACTTAAAACAAATTTTTTAATCAAAATAATTTATAGGTATAAGTTATAATATTGAGTGGTTTTAATGTATAATTAGAATTTATTTTTACCATTTTATCCAATGGTGTTCATTAGAATTAATTTCACTTTGAAATTGGACATAAACAATTGTCAATCTTTTGATATATATTGTTTCTTAAAAACACACTATTTGTTGTGACAGTGGGAAGTAATTATAAAATTAATTAATGAAACTTATATGTTTAGAATTTTTTAAAATAAACATCATTTTTGAATTCGGAATATCAATTATAGCTTAGGGTGAAATTTTGGCATTGTTCTGAAAAACATCAATTTTTGATGAATAGTGAAACCACTAAGTGGTAGTTAAAAAACTGATTTTTCGTTTAAATGAAACATTACCACTTCTGTGATTTAATTTTCAAAAATCTGACATACATGGTTGTCATTAGGAAGTAAAATGTTTTTCAATGGGTTTAAAATAATTTTTTGGTGAATAGTAACTTTTAAGTTTAATTAATCACGATTAAAGGTAATTAGTGAAATTTAAGGTAAAAATGATATTATAAAAATATGGAAATACCTTTACACTTTTTCTAACCCTATTGTATGTGTCATGGCCGACCAATACAATCCATGGGTCAACTTGGGGACCCCATGGAGCCACTTTGGTAGGAAAAGGACATAAATAACTTTTTATTTAAGGTTAAAATAAAAAGGTCACAAACAAGAGTTTTTTTAATAAAACAATTTTTAAATGGAGTTATACAAGTCATATTTTTCACTATAAACATTCATTAGAAAGATAAAAATATTTCCTACATCATTGTATTTTTTTAATAATTTTTAGACATTAAATAAATTAAATTATTTATGACACCATGATGATGCAGCGATTACCTCATTAATTAACAATTTAAATAAAATGAAAAGATAATGTTAAATCCAAGGCGTACACTTGTACAAATCCTATTGTATGGGTATATTTCGAACCCGTATCACCTTAGACTTGAATTATAGAAGTGTGGGTCCTTTAGAATCCGAAAATCATTGTATAATAAAATAACATTTCATTACTTTCCAAAAGTGCCCCTCCTCTCCACTTATAAAAGGCCCCCACCACTCCCACCTTATTCACACTTTCAAGCCATTTGGCTCAGCCAAACTCTTCCCAAATACTCTCCCAACTTTCCCCTATTACTCCTAGAAGCATCACCATGGTCATAAGTCTTCCGAAGGAAGCCTTTGGCTCAAATCAAAAAGAGTTACCAGATTTTAAGGTAATGTCTTCTCTAACGTTGTTTTGTTTTATTTTGCTCCTCCAACCCCTTAAAATATTTTTATTCCTTTCTTTTGTAACAACACCAGTATCTAAAATATACTAGGATGTTTTTATGATAATTATTTGGTTTACACTTACACACACCTTCGTCTAATGGTTAAAGAACATACTGTTTCTGTGGGTGGTGAAATACTGCCTCACGAAACGATGATTGTTCAATATTCTTTTAAAATATCTAATGGTGGCCATTTTGATGACACTATTTTCATATATGATATATATATTAAGTTTATGTTTTCCTTATACTTCTGTATTTCTCATTTATGGCATACATTATGATTTCCATTATGGATAAACGCGATAATTTCATTTTCAGAAGTGCGGACTACCGCCCCCTCAAAGTGATTTGAATCGTTAATTCCATATGTGGGATGTAAAAGGATGGATTAAATGATATTTTATATGATATTATACTAGAATTATAATACACCTTTATACTATTATGATTTCATTCCATTAAATATGAAATAGAAATGAAAGTAGCGTTCATGCATACGCACGACTTACCGTCTCCATGAACGGTGCATTTCATTTATTACCTCTAAATGTTATGTAATATTATAAATGAATGTATATACTGGATATATATGATATATATGATATCTACATCATGAATATAATTCTGGATATAATGGATATTTCACCACATGAACAACTTGTAATCATAAGAAGTTTATTCTTGACTCAAGTACCTAAGATCGACAACACGACTGTTATAAACTTAAATAATTACATAGTGTTCATGACATGATAATAAGTGATATAAAAGGAATAATTAACTTGAAAAAGGTTCTTAAGAAGGTAGAGATTAACTCTAGTTTATTATTCAGGAGATCAATGAACGGTCGAGTCAAGTCGGACAAGAGGTAAGGGAACTTCTTAACCCAATTTCTATTCTTTGGGTTAATCTCCTACTTTCAAATTATATACTGATTTTATTATGTCCTATCTGGAATTTATACTTTCTTTATGTGTAAATATATTGAATACACATAATAGATATATTTTATTTAAAAAATGATATTCGTAAGGGAACTCTTAACCCAATTTCCATTCTTTGGGTTAATATCCTACTTTCAAATTATGTCATGATATTATTATGTCATATCTTGTATTTGTACTTTCATTATGTGTAATTATAGTGAATACACATAATAGATCTATTTTATTTTAAAAAAAATGATCTTTGTGAGGGACTTTCTCTCAATCTTCTTTCATTGAGGCATATTTGGTTTTATACACAACTTTCCTTTATACGGTGTATAAACCCCTTTGACTTTTATGTTTACTCAAAAGGAATCTTTTTATACGAAGTGTTTTACTAAATGACAAAAAAGAATGTTTTTCTTATCGTACGTATGCGGCGACAATGTCTTCTTCGCCGCCATAGCCATTATATGAGTTTCGACTTCCTCTACAAGCCATAACTTTTTAAAATGAAAAATAAATACAAAGTTTTAATTTTCCTTAATTTTGGTATTGAAAATTGTTTTGAAAGTGTTTTTATTACATCAATGTGTTGAATTGATATCTTGTGATTGAAATGTGGAAATGTTATGTTTCCTTTATGCATGTTTTATGTGATACGATTATGTTATGGTTTATGATATGTTTAAACCTATTCATATGAGGAATGCATTGGACTTAATAAGTGACGGGTGGAGCCCGCTATAGCTTTTCAATGCATCGGTAGGTCTCATGAGACAAACTAGGGTCTTGGCATGAGGCCTTGACAAAATCTTATTTGTAGTCTTCGCACGAGGCCTTGGCTACGTGGTTATGATAGTCTGGCATTATGCATTCCATCATTATGAAAGTGGTTATTGATATTGCATGTGATTATTTGACCAGTAGAATATCCATGTGAATAATTAAATGGAATTATTTCATTTTACTTTTGCCATATTATGTTGAAGTTCATGTTTAAAAGGCTTTTGTTTTAGTTATACATTGCCTTAAATGTTAATGTTTATTTATGAAAGCTTCTGCAATATTATTATCCTTACTGAGCATCTGAGCTCACCCCTTTCAATGTTTTAATATTTTCCAGGATGTGAAGAAGTATTTTATGAATGACCTGCAGGGATAGTCAGAAAAGGATATGAGTTTGAACTATGAAGACTTTGTTATTAGTTTTTCGCTTTATGATGTAGTGTAACATTTATGAATGTATCTAGTGTTTCCAAGGCTACTAAACTAATCGGTCTTTCGAGACTTGATCTTTTGTGATCATGCCAATGTTACGAAGTAATGCACCGACTTTGGGTAGCTGGGGTCAGGGCGTTATAGTTGGTATCAGAGGCAGTTTAGTACTAACCTTGGAAGCTAGATTTATATAAACTCTGATTAGAGAACATAGCCCAAAGATAGACTTTGAGGATTAATATAGAAGAACTTCCTAGAATTTTGGTATTATAGAGATTTTGTGAGTTTTCCGAGCAATACATCCTTGTCTGGATACGAGCAGGTAGAGGTGGCTCTGGCACAGATGTACCTAGGGGTAAAACCCGAAAACACCGCTTTGAGCTAGACTCGAATGGGAACTGGTGCACGAAAACGGGCCTTGCTTCACTCTTGGTTACGACACTCCCGGGGGATATGCTTAGGATAATTCTCATTTTATTTACAAACCACTATGAAGGGTTATGAGTATATACTTCCTCAAAGAAAAAATTTTTATGGATTATATCCATAAATAGTTCAATTTATGTTAAGTATTTTACAAGTATGGAATTATGTATTTTGATTCATAAACTAATCTAGTTTATGCCATTGTTTAGAAATGGCGCCTAGTGGAAGGAATGGAAACCGTATCAATGCACACACTCCGTGTAGGGATTGCCCTCCTGCTCAAGATAATTTTTGTGGATCTGGAGATTCAACTGGTGATGATCAACTTATTACCATACTGGGACAACTCACTCAGGTTATGAATAATAACCATACTCGTATGGAGCACCATGATCCGAAACATGGAGGATCAATGTTAGACCGCTTCATGAGGCAACAACCACCAACATTTAATGGGGTACAAATCCATTAGAAGCTGAGCAATGGATAAACTCCTTAGAGAAAATATTCCATGCCTTGGGGAGTAGTGAAAGGGAGAAGGTTATCATGGCAGTTTACTGCCTCACTGAAGATGCCGATCAATGGTGGTCATTGATTCAAAATAAAAAGGAAGATGAAGAAGTATCAAGTATGGAATGGAGAGAGTTCAAAGATCTTTTCTTAGAAAAATACTTTCCAGATGACCATCGAGTAGATATGGAAAGACAATTTTTGAGTCTGTGACAAATGGAGGATGAGAATGTCGCAAAGTATGAGGCCAACTTTACAAGGTTAGTGAGGCATGCTGCAGATTATATACGTAACCCAAGAAGTAAGATTGATCGTTTCTTTGATGGGTTAAAACTATTTCTTTGTCGAGCATTAGTCTCACAAACCTTCTCGTCATACGAAGATATTGTCTCATGTGCTATCAAGACGGAAAAGGAATTCTCTAAGTCTTATGACAACAAAGTAAAGAAAGGGAAGAAGAGAATGGTGGAACAAGAGACAGATAAAGGGAAAAAGGGAAAGAAGGATTTTACATTATGTGATAATTGTGGGAAGAATCACCCTAGTACTTGCCTAAAAGGAATGGGAGTTTGTTACAAATGTGGAGAAAAAGGTCACCAGGCTCGTGATTGTAAGGGAAAGAAAAAGGCTATCAATGTTGAATGCTAAAATTTTAGGGAAATGGGTCATTATGCAAATGAATTTCCTAAGCGTCAGGGAAACTTACCTCAGAAAAAGCCAAGGGATCAAGGACAATCTTATGCTGTTACTATAGTTGAAGCAGAATAATTAATGTATTGGTGCTTTTGTACACATGGATTATATTCTGGTTATTAGAATAATGTGATATATATATATGAGGATTGTAATTCAGTACTTGTTGATTTCATTAAGGTTTTAATATGATTAAGGTAATCATATTTTTGTATGTGACAATAAGAGAAACTTTACCTTGTTTGAAGAATCTGATGATACAATTGATTTTGTAATTTAGAGACCTTTTAGAGAAAGTCTGGACGGAGGTGTTTTGGATAACTATAAAGGTTGTAATGGATTAAGTGGAACTTTGGATAGTATTTTTTAAGGTTAAAACATTTATGAAGATTATTTTTGGAATATTATAATACTATAGTTTTAGGAAAAGGACAACCTACAGGGTGGGGCATAAACCGTCGCGTCGGACAAAGCTGTAGGAATTGAACCCACAACCATAGTGCGACAGGCTTTTATTACCTACCACTAGCCTACATGAAGTCCTTGGTTATTACAAAATAGTTTTACTAATCTAAATGGTATGTGTTAATATTTTGAATCTTATACAATTAGGGTAAATAGAATATTTTTGAGTTCTATTATCTTTTAGAGTGAAAGCTGGGTTTGTGGTAAAAATTTATTAAAGAATGAAAGTGTACATGACAAGTATGTATATTCCCTTAAGTTTTTAGTAAATCTCCTAAATAAATTCCTCAACTTTATAAAAGGTAACTTAAAACAAAAACGTTTCCGGTTAACTTTTCCAACTGGGGATTCAATGACTGTTTAACCAATCAAAAGTCTGTGATTTTCTTATGGTTAACTTCCTCCTAATCCTGATTTATACAACTCTCCATCATAACTTGATGGTTTGTTTCTCCTCTATATCCATATTTTCATATAATCCTAGTATGGGCTATCTCGAGTGACCTTTGTACTTCTCTTTCTTTCTTTTAATGTTATATTTTTATTAACCTTATTTCCGATGTGGGTTTTCCACAATGGTATTTTCTATTTTCAACCTTTTATTTTCAAAGAAAAATTTCAAATTGCGAGGATGCAATTTATTGAAGTAGGGTAGAATGTAACACCCCGAGCTTCAACGATATGCTTCTCATTCAATAATGCAATAGCTTGCATTGTACGCAACTTCGAGTTCTAACACACACCACAACTAATAAAAGTATCCATTATGAATAGTAATACCCACTTTTTAAAATTATATAAATTTTATATTTCAAAATGGACTTCATTTTTTTATTCGTAATATCGAAATTATCCAAAGTTGAATTTTTTGAGAACTTATAATTTTTTATGAATAGTGAAAAATACTTAAAACAACTTTTTTAATCAAAATAATTTATAGGGATAAGTTATACTATTGAGTGGTTTTAAAGTATAAATAGAATATATTTTTACCATTTTATCCAATGGTGTTCATTAGAATTAATTTCACTTTGAAATTGGACATAAACAATTGTCAATCTTTTGATATATATTGTTTCTTAAAAACACGCTATTTGTTGTGAAAGCGGGAATTAATTATAAAATTATTTAATGCAACTTATAAGTTTGGAATTTTGTAAAATAAACATCATTTTTGAATTCGGAATATCAATTATAGCTTTGGGTGAAATTTTGGCATTGTTCTGAAAAACTTCATTTTTTATGAATAGTCAAACCACTAAGTGGTAGTTAAAAAACTGATTTTTCGTTTAAATGAAACATTACCACTTCTGTGATTTAATTTTCAAAAATCCGACATAAATGGTTGTAATTAGGAAGTAAAATGTGGTTCAATGGGTTTAAAATAATTTTTTGGTGAATAGTAACTTTTATGTTTAATTAATCGCGATTAAAGGTAATTAGTGAAATTTAAGGTAAAAATGATATTATTAAAATATAGAAATACCTTTACACTTGTCCTACCCATATTGGATATGTCATGGCCTACCAATACAATCCATGGGTCAACTTGGGGACCCCATGGATCCACTTTGGTAGGAAAAGGACATAAATAACTTTTTATTTAAGGTTAATATAAAAAGGTCACAAACAAGAGTTATTTTACTAAAACAATTTTTAAATGGGGTTATAAAAGTCATATTTTTTATTATAAATATTCATTAGAAATTTAAACGATTTCCTACATCATGATATTTTTTTATAATTTTTAGACATTAAATAAATTAAATTATTTATGACACCATGATGATGCAGCGATTACCTCATTAATTAACGATTTAAATAAAATGAAAAGATAATGTTAAATCCAAGGCTTACACTTGTCAAAAGTCTATTGGATGGGTAGATTTAGAACCATTAACACCTTATCCTAGAATTATAGAAGTGTGGGACATTTATAATCCGAAAAGCATTGTATAATAAAATAACATTTCATTACTTTCCAAAAGTGCCCCTCCTCTCCACTTATAAAAGGCCCCCACCACTCCCACCTTATTCACACCTTCAAGCCATTTGGCTCTGCCAACATCTTCCCAAATACTCTCCCAACTTCCCCCTCTTACTCCTAGAAGCCTCACCTTGGGAATAAGTCCTCCCAAGGAATCCTTTGGCTTAAATCAAAAAGTGTTACCAGATTTTAAGGTAATGTCTTCTCTAATGTTGTTTTGTTTTATTTTGCTTCTCCAACCCCTTAAAATCTTTTAATTCCTTTCTTTTGTAACAACACCAGTATCTAAAATATACTATGATGTTGTTATGATAAGGATTTGTTTTACACTTACACACACCTTCGTCTAATGGTTATAGAACATACTGTTTCTGTGGGTGGCGAAATACTGCCTCACGAAATGATGATTGTTCAATATTCTTTTAACACCTCTAATGGTGGCCATTTTTATGACACTATTTTCATATATGATATATATATATTATGTTTATTTTTTCCTTATGCTTCTTTATTTCTCATTTATGGCATACTTTATGATTTCCATTATGGGTAAATGCGATAATTTCATTTTAGGAAGTGTGGACTACCGCCCCCTCAAAGTGATTTGAATCGTTAATGCCACATGTGGGATGTATAAGGATGGAGTAAATTATATTTTATATGATATTATACTGGAATTAAAATACACCTTTATACTATTATGATTTCATTCCATTAAATACGAAATAGAAATGAGAGTAGCGTTCATGCGTACGTACGGCTTACCGTCTCCATGAACAGTGCATTTCATTTCTTACCTCTAAATGTTATGTAATATTATAAATGAATGTATATACTGGATATATATGATATATATGATATCTAAATCATGAATATAATTCTGGATATAATGGATATTTCACCACATTAACAACTTGTAATCATAAGAAGTTTATTCTTGACTCAAGTACCTAATATTGACAAAACGACCGTTATAAACTTAAATAATTACATAATGTTCATGACATGGTAATAAGTGATATAAAAGGAATAATGAACTTGAAAAAGGTTCTTAATAAGGTATACATTAACTCTAGATTATTATTCAGGAGATCAAGGAACGGTCGAGTCAAGTCGGACACGAGGTAAGGGAACTTCTTAACCCAATTTCTATTCTTTGGGTAAATCTCCTACTTTCAAATTATGTCCTGATTTTATTATGTCCTATCTGGAATTTATACTTTATTTATGTGTAAATATAGTGAATACACATAATAGATATATTTTATTTAAAAAATGATATTCGTAAGGGAACTTCTTAACCCAATTTCCATTCTTTGGGTTAATATCCTACTTTCAAATTATGTCATGATATTATTATGTCCTATCTTGTATTTGTACTTTCTTTATGTGTAATTATAGTGAATACACATAATAGATCTATTTTATTTTAAAAAAAATGATCTTTGTGAGGGACTTTGTCTCAATCTCCTTTCATTGAGGCATATTTGGTTTTATACACAACTTTCCTTTATACGGTGTATAAACCCCTTTGACTTTTACGTTTATTCAAAAGGAATCTTTTTATACGAAGTGTTTTACTAAAAGACCAAAATAAATGTTTTTCTTGTCGTATGTATGCGGTGGCAACGACTTCTCCACCTCCATGGCCATTATTTGAGTTCCGGCTTCCTCTACAAGCCATAACTTTTTAAAATGAAAAATAAATACAAAGTTTTAATTTTCTTTAATTTTGGTATTGAAAATGGTTTTGAAAGTGTTTTTATTACATCAATGTGTTGTATTGATATCTTGTGATTGAAATGTGGAAATGTTATGTTTCCTTTATGCATGTTTTATGTGATACGATTATGTTATGGTTTATGATATGTTTAAACCTATTCAAATGAGGAATTCATTGGACTTAATAAGTGACGGGTGGAGCCCGCTATAGTTCCTTGATGCATCGATAGGTCTCATGAGACAAACTAGTGTCTTGGCACGAGGCCTTGACTAAATCTTATTTGTAGTCTTGGCACGAGGCCTTGGCTATGTGGTTATGATAGTCTGGAATTATGTATTCCATCATTGTGAAAGTGGTTATTGATATTGCATGTGATTATTCGACCAGTAGAATATCCATGTGAATAAGCAAATGGCATTATTTCATTTTACTTTTTCCATATTATGTTGAAGTTCATGTTTAAAAGGCTTTTGTTTCAGTTATACATTGCCTTAAATGTTAATGTTTATTTATGAAAGCTTCCGCAATATTATTATCCTTACTGAGCATCTGAGCTCACCCCTTTCAATGTTTTAATATTTTCCAGGATTTGAAGAAGTATTTTATGAATGACCTGCAGGGATAGTCACAAGAGGATATGAGTGTGGACTATGAAAACTTTTTTATTAGTTTTTCGCTTTATGATGTAATGTAACATTTATGAATGTATCTAGTGTTTCCAAGGCTACTAAACTAATCGGCCTTTCGAGACTTGATATTTTGTGATCATGCCAATGTTATGAAGTAATGCACCGACTCTGGGTAGCTGGGGTCGGGGCGTTACACTCCATAGTCAAGAAAAAGAGATCTTAGAAATTTAACATTTTACTGTTGATAGACATGGGAAAATAAGATTTGGATTAATCAAGACCACAGTGGGTGTTTTTTCCAAGGATAGTAATTTTGAGAATAAATTATTATCTATACTGACATATTCCATGAATAGGAAAACCACTTCTACACAAATTTGGGGTATAAAGAATGGTTAAAATTTTTCAGAATGCGGAATTTCTGATATCAAGCTACACAACTTTAAATCATGCAATGAGGACATTGTATTGTGTAGTTTTAAGTCACAGAGTTAGGATATTTTACTGTGTGGTTTTAAGTTATGTAGTGAGGACATTGTACTATGTAGTTTTTTTTCAATGAGTGAGGATATTATAATATGCATTTTTTAAGTCATTCAGTGAGTACATTGTGTGTCATTAATTTAAGGTCTTTAGCTTTGACCAAAGGTATGAAACTCTTCCAATTTCTTGATAATTTTTTTGGAAACATACTTCCATATTCAGGTATGGAAGCTAAGAATTGTATACTGTGATTTATGAATTTATGAATTTGAATAATGATATGGGAACAAAAGAGATAAAGGCATTAGAGGAAGTATTTTCCATGAATGAAGTTACCATTTTTTGAAAAACCCGTCATGGGGGCTGTATTATGAAGGGACAACTGGGGAATATGCTTCATAGCCAAATAGTGGCATCTTTTTACTGAAAAACCTGTTATGTAGGCAAATTTTATGCAAGTCCACCTAGGGGCACGTACTGCATAGTTTGGAAAAGGAGATCTCAAAATTTTGACATTCTATTGATAAAAGGAAATGAAATTTTATGGAGATTCAGATTTTCCAAAGCACAAAGTTTGTTTTATTAACAAAAATAATTGAATACAGAGAGAATATTTCTAGTCACGGTTTCCAAAGAATCGGAGTAATAGGATTTCTATGTAGGTCTGACCCAAACATTGGAAGTATGGTGTCTACAATCTTTAGGTCATACGACTATGAACAAAAAATGGAAATAGTATATAATATGTTGTTAAGTGATCCATGTTTATTTCATATTTCTTTAAACACATGGAAGGGGGAATTGTGTAAACCATGGTCTTTAAGACTATCAGATTGAGAGAAAGGTAATGGGACAAACATACATGAAATACTGCATTAAAATAGATATTCTTGTATAGTGTTATCAAATTTTGAAGGGGACAAAGGACACTTTAACCAAGAATTAAATTACCATTATTTTACAAACCTATTATGGAGGTTTCATTATGCAGGGCCAATTAAGGCATATGCTGCATAGCCAAATAGTGGAATCTTTTTACTAATAGGCATGTTATGTTGGAATCTTATGCAAGGCCACCTAAGGGTATGTACTGTATAGTCAAGAAAAAGAGTTCTTAGATATCAGAGACTATGTCACAAAAAACTATAATAAATATTATAATGATTTGAAAATATTCAATATTATGATTGTGAAATATGTAAGGGGTTATGCTCAATGCACATCAGAAGTATGTGAATCAATATTGGCCAAGAGTTTGAAGTCCTTTACATAGATCTGACACATATGTAAAAATGGAGACATTCTCTGTTTCCATTGAATTAATATTATGTTGTGTAGTTTAGAGTCATGTAGAGAGGACATTGTCCTTTGTAGTTTTAAGTCATTTAGTGAAGACCATTGATAACACCATATGAAATTAAGACACCTTATTTATACAGAGAATCTTTTTTTAGACAATTCCTAATCTCACGTGTGCTATGATTTGTGTGATAAAAAAAGAGCAGTAAAGGATTATTCTATAACACAAAGGTGACACAAGTAAAAAATAGGGGGTATTATGATTAAGTGATGGATGAGCCAGGGAATAAGACCTGAGATCACTATGTATCTCATTGGAGGAAGAATCAATCCAAATGTAGTTCTTGGATTTTCATGCATTTCAACATCATACAGTAAGGACGATGGTGAATCAACATGAAAAGAAAAACATGTTGTAGCTAGAATAGGGAATAAACCCCAAGTTTCACTATGTATCTTTTTGGGGGAAAGAATAAATCCATATGTAGTTCTTTAAACATTCTTTATGTTGGTTTTGATTCTTACATAAAGAATAAAGTGGTTTTTTATCATGGTAGGGCCCAATATTGAATATCAAGGAATCTCTACGTATCTTATATATATGAGAATAAAGCCAAACGTAGTTATTTAAACATTCCCCACACCAATTGAGTTTAATGTGGGAGACGGGGGATTTTAACACATTCTATAAGAATGATTAAATTTAAGACTCTTGATGGTATGAAAATTAAACCATGCATCATAGAAGAGTACTCTGTATAGATATAGTTCATATACAGGAGGAGAAAATGAAAATAAAAAAAATTGGCTGCAACTGGGCCGAAGATTTGAGATCCCGGCATCTCTACATATCTCATATTGATAAGAATCAGGCCACACATTGTTCTTGAAATGAGGTCCCTATGAAGATCTCATTCATTCACAGGGAATAAAGGGACTCATGTTCCACTAAGGAGTAGCAATGATTTCAATGATTCTTGCATATGGATGATCATAACATATTTTAGAGAATATGTTAATTGTTCAGTTTAATTTCATGTAATGATGAAAAATGATGTCATGCAGTTTAATGTCGTGTGACAAGAACAAAGATGTTATGCATTTTATTGTTAAGTAACATGGATTCTTATGGTTGTTATGTAGTTTAACGACTTGTGACAAAGACCTTGTGATTTATAGGTTATAACCATGTAGTAAAGACATAAATTGTAGTTACACAAAGTATTTCTTCAATAATATTGCATTGGTTGGATTTTTTTACAAGATCTCCATCCATTGATATTAAGGAATAATCCTTATTTGAGTAGACCTTATGTATGGAATAAGGTTGTTCCCACTTTGGGTAATGATTTGGAGGTCTCTTTCCTAGTATCATTGCAGTCCTGAGGACCAATACCAATTCTTTTTGAAGAAATGAATAGAGGCATACTTTCTTGTTATAGGCTCATCCTATTCTATTTTGATAAACTTCTAAATGATGAAAATTATGCAATATTTTTTCGTCTAATCCTTCCAACTCATCAAAGTGTTTCTGAGACTTCTCATCTATAGACAACTGATCACAGATTGAAACTTTGGTATAGGAAATTGAATTTAAATTGGAAAAACTATTTCTGTTCGATACACTAATGAATAACGGGTTGCCTAAGTGGCAGTACAGGTACTAGTCTTATAAGCCCGTAGAGCATGAAAAAGTTTATCAGGCCATGATTTCTTATCTTTATCCACAAAATTCCGGAGTATATTTGATATGGTATTATTGAATTCCTATATCTGTCCATTGGTCTTTACATGATAGCAAGATGAATGGTTTTATTTGATATGATGCTCCTGATATAACTTCTTTACCTCAACAGAACATAAATTAGTTCCATTTTCTGTTAATATAGTATGAGGGACACCAAATCTGGTGATGATGTTAGTTTTGAAAAAACTGACAATGATTTTGGATCTGACTTCATTGAGAGGTATTTCTTCATCCCATTTAGAGAATAATTCAGTAGCAGTAATAATATACTTGAACTTCTTAGCCATAGCTGGAGGATAAGGCCCTACTACATCCATTCCCCATGTGGAAAATGGCCAGGAGTATTTAGTTTTATGTAACAACTCTAGGGGTTGTTGAATGAAGTTGTAATTCATTTGGAATATATGAAATTTCATAGTGAAATATGTGAAATCCTACATCATTAATAGCCAAAATTATCTAATACTTCGGATTTGATCAGAAATCTTATGCCCAGACTAGTGAGCACCACAAGATCCTGAATGTACTTCTTTGATGATAGATTCACTTTCTTCTCCATCAATATGCCTGAAGATAATTACTTCAAAGCCTCATTTTTAGAGGATCTTCTGGTGATATGGGCTATAATAAAGAGTAAAATTGGCCACTCATCACAAGATATATTTTTTTCATCTCTATTTAGTGGAAGTACTCTATTTTGAAGGTGTTCCATGATGGGTTTCATCCAACCCGTGGTAATACAATATGGATTATAAATATGGCTAATTTAGTTAATTTCTTCCATTCTAGTTTGAATGAAAGGTGACATGACATGAAGATGGGCAATAGGAATGATTGTTTCATCTAGATTTTGATCTTATAGGGATATAGTTTCATTTTTTAGTGCATTATCTTGGGCGTTTTATGATCACGGGACATAAGACAATGTAATCCCTAAGGAAAATTCAGCCATTAACATTCTGATTTAATCACAGAAAGGGATTAATTCTTCTTTTCTGATAGCATAATTCTTATTGATTTTTCTGATCACCAACTCCAAATCAACTTTTACTTTTAGGCGATTCACTTGTAACTAAAGTTAAATTTCTAGTCCTATGATGAGAGCTTGATATTCTACCTCGTTGTTGGTACCTCATTCTGAAAATACGAAGGAATAAAGAAATAATGCCTTTTCTGAGGAAATAAGTACAATTCCTAACCCAACTTTTTTGAGTTTAGGGTTTTCCATTCTCATCCCTATTGGACTTCTAGAGGCCCCATCAATGTAAATTTCCCATATTTGGGGATTATCTTGAATAGAGAATACCTCTTCATCAGGAAGTTCTGTATTCAAGGATGTATCCTCAACAGATGGGTGTTCAGCAAGGAAATTGGCTAGGGATTGGCCTTCTATTGCCTTTTGAGGCACAAACTAGATATCAAGCGTTTTTAAAATAATCGACCACTGTTCCAAATTCCCTGTAAGAATATGATGACTGAGGATAAATTTGAGCGAGTTATTATGAGACACTAATTGGACTTCATGATATTCTGGGTAGTGCCTCTATTCTTGAACTAAAAAGATTAATTCCATGTAGCACTATCCAATATTTGACTCGTGAGTTTTTTTATCAATCATTTTTTGACTGGGATAGTAAAGGTTGTTTTCATTTCTGGAATCATTCTTTTGGGAAAGGAAGGAAATTAGTGATCACTCTAAAGTTGTCAAATAGAGAATAAGTGGTCTTCCTTCAACATGTGGCACTAACACTGGTGGACTCAGTAGATATTTCTTAAGGGTATCAAATGCCTCTTGGTAGTCTTCAGTCAAATGATAGGTGACTCCCTTATTCATTAATTTGGTGAAGGGTAAACACTTTCCAGTAAAATCAGAGATAAACCTCAAAATATAGGCCAAGTGTCCCTTTATTCATCTGAATTATTTCAATTTTTGAGGAGGTGACATGCCAAGTATTGCTTTTGTTTTTTCAAGATCATCTTTTATGCCCTGATGGCATACAATGAAGCCAAGGAACTTTCTTAAGGTTACCCCGAAAGCACATTTCAAGGGGTTCATATTTAAATTATTTTTCCAAAGTTTATCTAATATGGTCTCCATATCATCCAAGTGATTGGAACGTTTTCTAGATTTATCTACTAAATCATCCACATAACATTTGAAAAGTTTTCTTATGAAGGGTTTGAAGATATGGTGCATGGCATATTCATACATTGCACCTGTATTCTTTAAGACAAAGGGAATTACCTGATAGTAAAACAAACCTTGAGGGGATCTGAAGGCTGTACACTCTTCATCTTCTTAGGACATAAATATTTGATTATACCTAGATTATCCATCCATGAAGGAAAAAAGCTTCATAGCTAGTTGTTTCATCAATTAAAATCTCTATGGTCGGAACTGGAAAGTTGTCTTTCGGAAAATTCTAGTTAAGATATATGAAATAAATGAAAAATATGATTTTCCCATTCTTATTTTTCATTGGTACAATGTTGGATAGCCATTTGGGATATTGAACTCCCTGAAAAAGTTATCCCTTATAATCTTATCAACTTTAGCTTCAATTTTAGAGGCATGATTTGTGTTTGTTCTTCTTGGTTCCTATTTAAATCCTTGATGTTCTTGTAGAAAACCAAAATGATGGGTGGATACATCAGGATTAAAACCTATAATTTTTGTATAGTCCCATGAAAACATTTCTCGATGTTTCATTATAAATAATTTATACATTGATTTATCTTCATAATTCTAGGCCTCACTACTTAAAGTGGGGCGTGGATCTTTTTCTACAACCAGATTTATTTCTCTGAGATCATCCAAAGTGGTAGAGACAGCTTCCTCAAATGTTGGAGGACCATCCATGAGATATTCCCCATCTTCTTAATTATGTGTTATTTCTTCTATTTCTACTTGCATAGTAAGTGATGAAGAAAAGTTTTCAGATAGAGGGGAGGAGTCAGAATTTGGACATCCTAAAGAAGAGGACACCATTTCTTACTCTACTAATAATGAAGGATATTCCTCATGTAATAAAGAAGATATAAAGGGTTGATAATCAACATCCTTGTATTCCTCTGGTATTTCTATAACTTATTATCGTTTTATTGATTAAGTAGAGACTTTCTGATGTTTGGTGGATGAAATGAAGACATCTCCATTTAACCTTCCATCACTGCTTGGTAAATCAATAATTTCTCTCATGCTATCGGGCTCAATGGCCACAATTAAAATTATGGAAGTAACCAAATGAGTGTTAGTATTTGGGTTTACTCTTTCAATCTAATTCATAGGCAAATCATAATCTATAATAAAATGTTTGAATGGGTTTGTTGAGATCTTTTCCAGACCATTTGGAGCATTGATTCTGGTTACTTCCTTCATCAAGGACCTTGTTGCCTTCATGTTATAAAATTCTACCTCAATTTATTGAGATTCAAATGTTTTTAATGGAGCCTTTTCACTATAAAATGTTCTAATTTTACTATTGAAATAGTACTTGAGACATTGTTGGAATGACGAAGGTATAGCTACAAGTTGATGTAGCCAAGGCCTACCAAGAAGAATGTTAAAGGTTGTGTCCTGATGGAAGACCATAAAATCTGAATTACACACAAGATATCCAAACTATGTTCTGAGTATGATCTCACCCACAGGTTCTTGATCATTCTTATTGTAACCTTGGAACATTAAAGTGGAAGGAGATAAGTCAAATTCATTGAGACCCAATTGACGAAGTGTATGAATAGGAATGAGGTTGACTCCTAAGCCATTATCAATGAAGGCTCATCGGATGTCTATATCATTGACCCTCCTAGAAAGATACAAGGATCAGATATGTACATGTACAACATCATCTTCATATTTATCCATAAATGATATAACTGCATGACATTCTGTAGGATCATTCTCTAAACAGTAAACCTCAGCAGCAAAAAACTTCTGTTTCAAACTCTTGAGGACTTGACAAATCATCAATAAGTGCTTCTCAAAGATCTTTTGACAGATTCAAGGAATCCAAAATTGACAAAATGGCTGATAATTTGGCTATCTATTTAAAAACATCATACTTTTGGTCCAAAGGTCTATATTTCCCAGCATGGAGATGTGGTTTTTTAGGTTCCATGGAAGTTGATGCTCCTAATGTAGATGTACCCTGTGTTGGAGTAGAAACTGAAAATACTCTTGGCTTTAGAAGATAAGACTGACTAGGTCAATCTACTTGCTGCATGAAATATGGTGTAACCTCTACATAGTCCTCCAAAATAATCATGTCAGGACTGAACCTATAATGTGTGGAAGAATCTCCTTGTCCTTTTTGAACCAACTGAAGGGCTCTCCCACGAGTTTGTGCCGCATATATAGTTCGAGTATGGTAGAGTTAAAATAATGGATTCTAGAATAACCACGTCTTCCGCTACATCCTCGACCTTGTCCTCTTTGTCTTATTCCTTAATAAAGTACAAGAAAATTAGGCTCATCATAACTAGAATCACTATTGTCATAGTGATCCATTAAGTGGATAATTTTGACCTAACCAAAGATCAATTCTTCATCCGATGAATATTATTCTTGATAGGTCAGTTTTGATTGTATCGTTTAGTAGGGGTGTGCCTGTTCTTTTGAAATAAATGAAATGAAATCTACCAGATTCAAGGAAAACATTGTCCATGACCTGATCTCATCTTCTTCTGACTTCACTTTTTATTCCGACTCATGTCTCTTCTTTGAGTATTGACTTTTAGAGGGTTGATCTTTTGCTGATGGTGGTTTAGATGTGGAGGGAGTGGAGGAAGACACAATCGGTTGTTTCAACTGTTTTCGTAGAATGGCATGAGTTTAGTTGATAATTTTTTTGATCATCTGATCATCATATTTTTGTGCATTTTTACCTTTGACTTCTTTCCATTCACCTTCTGCATCTGGATTAGTAGCAGTAACACATACTACTTGGGATGATGAACTTTTTAATATCACAAGTCCAAAGTCTACCATTTTTTTAGTAGGTCCTTATAAACAAAAAACTCTTGAATGGGATGTCCCAACATCTGGAGAAAGGTAAAATAATTTATAATATCTTCATCTCCTTCTTTGTTTGGTTTCTTCCGCCATGGAAACTGAACCAAATTGTTTTCTATATCTGAGATGAAGTAACCTAGAACCTATTCATTTTGGAAATAATAAACTTTTTTCTTTAACTCCTTAAATTATTTCTATCTTTGATATCTTTGATCATCTTTACTACACAGTCATTTCTACTGACATTTGGGAGGAATATCCCTTCGATATCATGAAGGTTTTGAAGTGGAAGTTGGTACAGGTGCTTGCTTCAGCGTGACTGTAGCAGCCTCTTCTTTCTCTATTCTCCTTCCCGGAGCTGATGGAGTTACATGAGATTTAGCTTTATTTTTCAGAATGGAATTCTCCACCTATTGGAAAATTGAAGTAATGTCTCGAAACCCTCCTATATATTTCCTAGGGATCAATGGTGTGTGTAACTCATCACGCAAATTTTCCCCACAAATTGGCAGCAACTCTTCTTAAGGGAATTCCATATTTAAGGAATATGTTAATACTTTCCATTGAGCAATAAAATATGAAACTCTATCATTTTCCCTTTTTTTAAAATTTGTAAGATCAAAAACTATTGTCTTCAGTAGTGTTGATTTGAATTGAAGAAGGAATTTTTGACGGAGATCATCCCATCTAGTAATTGATTGATATTGAAAACATGTATACCAGGCAAAAGTTGTCCCTATAATTATTGCACAAAGAATGTAAGATTTACTACTTCTTATTGTTGAGGAGTCCCCACCATGGGATTAAAACAAGAAACAAAATAGATTAAGTGTTTCTCTAGATCTCCTGAACCATTAAAGATTGGGAATGTAGTATACCCAAAATTAAGTGATGGAGGGATCGGATCCACCCATTTAGGTTAATCTCTCTTTTCCAGTTGAATTGGCACATGCCATTCTTCTATAGCTTTTAATCAAGTTGTTAGTGCCTCAATTCTGTTCATAAGAATTTGGGGAATATTAGTATGATCTGGGACCCGTACATGTATAGTATCTAGAGCTTGAACTGGTACAACGACTAACAAAACAGCTATTGGGGGTGCTACTGGTATTTGTCTTTGATAACCCATGGGGACAGGTCTATATGGATGTTTTTTATCATGTTATGACTATGTACCCAATGGAGGGAATTCATTATTTGCATCTGTAGTTACCACAAATACTTTTTTCTAAGAATCTATAATAGGATGTGCAAGTTGAGGATCTTGTTGGGGAGTATGTCTAACAGAAATGTTGCTTCAATGTTACTCAGTATTGAGTATTTTCAACTCTTTCATATCCTCTTCTTGTTGTGGAAATCTTTCTTCAAGTAAAAGTTATTGACCTTCTCTAGTAGAAAAGTGAGATGTGATCTGACTTTTACATTTCCCCTTTTTAGATACCTTTTGAATCCGTGGGAGTTGATTATTTGAAGGCATACCCAGATTCTGGGTAAGCCTCTGATTTTGGGTACACACACCTCTTTAATTTTCTTCTATGTCTACCATATTATGTATAAGAACCTCATATTTTGATTCCCCTAAATTATACTCGTTTTTCTAAGGATATTCTTGTAACGGTGTTAATGACATTTACTGACACATAATGCATTGATGGAATTCTATTAGTATCTTTGTAAGATCGTATCCTTATGTATTTTCCATGAGACTTTGTTCTCCTATATGACAAATTCCAGAGATGTTTTGGAATATGGTAACCTGAAGGTAATCCTTGGGTAGTTTAGTTGTGACCTCTCTTTGTGGTTTCTTCCCTAATCCGGAAAAAACAACTTTTTATTGAGGAGGGAATTTTAGATGTGAAAAATCCCTCACCCCTGTTGGTTGGGGTTGTTCCTACTCTTCTTCTTCAATCATTTGAATTTTTCTTAATGAATTTTAAGGTTTAATTAAACCATCCCTCAATTCTACAAGATAGGGTGGCTCATGAACCGTTATGGCTGAGATTTTCATAGCTACTCTTTTGATTTTCGGGATTTTGGTTCAGACATTAGATGGGTGCATTATCTAACAACAACTCAAACCACTTATTTTAGAAGTTCACTATGCTATATCAAAAATTTGTGTTATCTGATGGCTGACATCCTCTAAGAGGGAGGCCTGCTAGAGATTCTTAGCTGATTGATGCATATGTAACTCAACAACTTTTTTTCTTTGGGACTGACTCTGATGAGATCTAGTTAGGGCCTGTTTTTTAGGGTACATTTGATTACATACAAAATCTATTGATTGTAGCCAGTCGTGGGAAATAACATTACTTGAGACCACTTTTGGAGGAATTTTTTTATTATGGAGAGTAGGGAAATAAAATACTCTGTATGAACCCCATCCTCTAATATGAACACCAAATGAGGAATCAAAAATTAACAGTCGCAACCTCTTTAGTGCATTGAGGCATGCAGGCTGATGGATTCTCTGCTACTTTACAACCTTTGGATTTTGGAAAACTGAGAGAGATTCCAAGTCAATTTGGAATTTCACCCCTTTTATTACCATTAAATGATTTTTATATTCATAATATGGTAATACTTTGGTTTTCAAATGATTAAGAGTCTTTCAAAAGATGAGGCAGACATCACGAATTCAATCTTCTACCCTCAATTCTAGAATGTTGTTTTGAGAATATTCTAAAGGCGATAACATGACTGGTAATTCTCTTTTTTCCAATTTCTTTCTAATGTTTATCATATATTCATCATCTTTTACTAGAGGTTTCTCCATTTGTTCTGACCAAAGTGGATGCTTCTTGATTGTTTTTATTGAGAACAATGGAATCTGCTTCTTTTTCCTCTACTGTATTAGATGAAAAATGACCCAGGGGAGGTTCGATGAATTATTGTTCCCTTAATATGTATTCTAGTTGATAAAGTATTTCACCTGGTAACGACAAGTCATCAGAGATTACTAGCCTTGTGTTGTAAAGTGCCTCGAGATAAGAGGGTTTTCTCATTACTACATTTTCAATTATATAATTATCTTGACAATGTGAAATAAAATTGTAGAGAGAACATTCCCAGCAAATTCCATCATGAGGAGTAACACCATGTTGGATTATAGCAAGGGATATATCTTCTTTCACCTTGGCCTTCTGTCCACATGGAGGGTTTTCGTGGCTCTCATCTGGAGAAAGGATCTCTGGATTGACCAAATTTTCATGAAGCGAGATTTTATGATGATGTGTTTGATGAGAAACTTTATAATTACTACTACAACTCCCATAATTTAGTAATAATTCGGTATGATATTGAGCTATAATAGATAAATGTATACGAGCTTCAAGAACTCTAGCATTAATAGGAGATTGATCGCATCTTGGAAATTTATTTTCCAACTATGTTTGGTGAGACTTCTTCTTAGATTCTCTCTTACACTTAGTTAGAGCCACTTTCGAGGATAAGTGGTTATTATAGGCAACTGTATGTGCCTTCCACAGAGTGGTTATCAGAATAGGCTGATTACCTCCAATTGGAAAGGGTGTATGTTCCTGATCCTGTTGTGTGTATGATATGGGGGAGTGTGCCCCATAACCCTCCTAGACTGGAATAGATTTGTGTATCTTTTCCGAGATGGAATGGTAATGTTTCATCCTTGGTGTGGGGATATATTTTTTTGTTTTTCCCCCTGTACTGCTAAATTTGTTATTATATTCTGGCATGCTTCCATAATGTGGGCATGAATTTTTTTTTCCATTTCACCATTGATAAGATGTGTTTGGTGGCTTTAGTGGTCAGAATGGGAATATACGTCCATTCAGTATCTAGATTAGGTGTAAGTGCCTGGTCCAATCCTCTTTTTCTTGTCATTAGATACTAAGAGTACTCATGTATGGGGGGGCGATAGTTGAGACTACCCTAGATTTGTTGTCAGATCTTTCCAACTGACTTCTCTGGGTGCTACCAAATGAGAATGTTGGCAGACTTGATGAATAATGGTAGGTGTATGTGCCAACTGGATATTTTCCATTAAAATTGTTTGATGAACTTATTTCAATACTGTAAGATGAGACTGCTGGTAGAATTGGTGAGTGTAAGAAGGTGTATGTTCTTATTTTCTAGTTTCCACCACATTTGATTGGTAGGAATCCCTAAATGCAGTCAGATGAGATTGTTGATTGACTGATAATTTGTAAACAGGTATATATGCCTATTTAAATTACTCCACCATATTTTCATGGTGGTATTGGTCAGTTACTGCCAAATGAGTCTACTGGGAAACTAAATTATCAATAACGGGTGTATGTGCTTGCTCGTTGTTAGCCGTCAAGTTATATTGATGGACTTATTTAGATGGGAAAAGATAAGAACATACTCCCTATTGACCAGATATTGTCCATGGCAGTTTTTCTTGCCCTCCCAGTTCTGGGGGACCTGGGTCAAACATCTAGAGGAAACACCCACATCATGATGGGGGTTCCCTATCGTGTGATTCTGCAGGCAAAGATTATTGGTGGGAGTCCTCGAGAAGGACCCATGCATCTTCAAATTGAGGCCCTGAGTGATCTCTTGATCCACCTCCCTATAGTATGAGAGGAACTGGTTATTGATTTTTTTGGATAAGTATCTTAAATGGTTGTAGATGGTGGTTGGAATCCTTTACTTCTTTACCATCGGTCGTCGCTGACTAGACAATTGAGGTTTGTTATTACCTGGAGAGCCTTTCAGATATCCTCCATGGTTGGGATAGTATCATGATAATGTTACTCCCTTAACATCACATTGGAGACCCAATGTTGAAGATGTTGAGTGGTTGATGACGTCCTTACTGTGGATAAGGATCCAACTTGAGCAGCAGTTAGTAAATTTACAAGTGTCGTCTTAAAGAAATCCATTTTGGAGTGAAGGGAGTTCTGACAAAAACTGAGAACAATAATAAAATTCATTAAACAACATCTTTTAGATGGATACATGCATGATTGATTCCTTTTTATGGCCTTCCTTTATCAATTGACAGGGGCCTAAAAGGTGGGTAGCATTATTAACTTGTATAATGATTCACGTCAGGTTCATCATTTTTGTTTTTTAGTTCCTTGGGAAGTGTGTTCTAGTTTAATAATCACTGGTTCTAGGAAGTTTCCATTATATTTATTCGTGGAAATAGAAACATCCAAAACTTCTTTATCCAAAAGGGACCTTCATTTCATAGGTTGGTATTCATTAAGTTTGATATTTACGATACTTAAGAACATGGATTGGTCGATATGAATGGATTTAGGACTCTTCACACCCTTTTGGGGGGAATTATTTCCTACTCTGGGACTCTCTTTATAAATTTAAGATATTTTCATGAATCCTTATTAATTCACCAAGTATAACATTAGTTTACCCTAGAATTCGTAATCACATATTAACATGTTTGAAATTTTTTATCATATGTATGTATTTGAGGTTCTTCATTAATGGAGATATCCATATGTATTTGAGTTTCTCCATCAATGGTATCCACTCATATATTATTTAGCGATTATTTTAATCATTGTTATGATGATACGGGTTTTTAAGCCACTTAGTTGGGAACTCTAGAATTTATTTTCTTCCAAGGAGATGAAGGTTTGTTTTGATATTGGGATCATACCCATAAAATGGTCTACCTACGTATCCTTGTGAATGGAATCAGAGGCCTTGTATTTTGGTTCCTCTTAACAGGACACATCATACCTTTTAAGGTCATGTGATAAGTACCTAGCCATATAGTTTAATGTCATGTGGTATGGACATCTAAGAAAATGGTTCTGAGTCAAATTTTGGTCTGGGACTTATGCTAAATCAGCCTAAGGAACTTGTAAAGCATATGTGTTTCCAAGTAAGATTAGACCCTTTTGGTAATATGGCCCGTGAAGAACAGGGTTGATTCGAAGTATCGGGTTTGATCCTCAAGGAGGATTCTTACGTATCCCATTTAGATGGGAATCAAATCCCATGTAGTTTTATGAGTCTCATAGGAGAGTATAGTTCTTTGATAGAAATAATTTTGTGATTACTTCCTAAAAATGATGCCTTGTTGATTCTGGGGTTTAATTTTGAGCTCATTCCGAAGAAGGATGCCCAAATTAAGGGAATTATTTTTGGATTCATAAAGAGGATATCCAATGAGCTCGGGCCTTGAGAAGGATTCATATGTATCCCAATTATGATGGGAATTAGAGTTCTCATAGTTCAAGAAGCTGTGAAAATGTTTTGATCATGAAAAATATCTAATCCCATGCGAGTCATGCTTAGTGTGAGAAACAAGAGGATGTCAAAGATTCAACAAAGTCACCAACACTTTTCCTCCTCCGTTGGTGGAAGAGGGCATACCTATGGTTGCGAGGTTGGATGAGGTTGAGGTGATTGGGGAAGAGGGAAAGGTGTTGATCCATCCCTCAATTATCATTACATTGGAAAAGGGTCCAATGTAAGGAAGCAGTGAAGGTGAACGAAGTAGAGAGGACCAAGACTATAACCTCCTACTTGAAATTATAGGGGCTTACACCAGGATGGCTACCCTAAAATTGATCTTGGTAGTAGAGGGAGACATTTCCTTTACATGAATGGAAAAAAATTTGAACCATACCTTTCCTACCAGATACTTGAGGTTCTGGGTCTTAGAGAAGAGAAGGGTAGGTTTGAACCCAAACCCCAATCCTCCAAACCAGGAACACTCCAACACTATTCCTGGGATAAATTTCCATGTGACTGTAGATATACAAACCCACAAACACACCATGTATCCTATCCCCATTGTGAAATTTTTTTTGGAAACCTCTAACTGAGGAAATAAAAACCCAAATAGGATACACGCTGATGTGGCTTTACTAAGGGTTTGATAAGTTATGAGGTTTTAGTGAAGGTATCAACAAAATCCCTGTCAAAAAAGGGATCTGATGAAGAAGTTTCTCCATGAATGGATTTGAAGAGGGCTTAATGGCTTGTAGACTAATGATAGTAGGTGAATCAAAGAGGGGCTCCCATTTGGGTACTGGCATGAAATTATGGTCATGAAAGTAGTCTTGGGCGACCTAATATTCACTTGAGTTTTGAACAACCTAGATTTTAATAATTTGGAGATACCTGACTCAAGTCTTCAAGAGTATTCAAAATTATTCCCAAAAGAGGGGAACTCATGTTCCTGTGAGAGGAATAGGTAGCTTGTAAGTGTTTCTAATTTAGGGAGGTTGGGAACTTTAGGGGAACAAGTGTTATGTATTTAAAACACTAAAAAGACTTAATTACTATTATAATCCTTTAATTCCTCCACTTTAGTTGTTAAATAACTACCATGAATGTTTTTAAAGACTTAGGCAAAGCACTAGGGAGACCAGAACAACAATAAGGCTTCAGGTAAATTCATCTGTACTAATAAAGGTCCCAAGGGTCTATTTATAGTCAAAATAGGACCCTAGGTGAAAAGATTTTTCATGCGCAAGTGCCTTGCGTGGCGATAATGTTTTGGATAGACTAGGGTTACACTTTGAGGACTTAGACAAAATGAGTTCTTCAATCAGCTCCAGCATGGTGGCGTGCAGGTGTGTGCTCGCAGGTATCTTGGGTGCCAATTTCAGGACTTAGCCAAAATAATTGATCCATACCATAAGGGTTATGCCCCACACCCCTGCTTGGGATTAGTTTCAAGCTTCAGTCTCGGCCCTTTGGGCTGGTGCCTTCACTACCATCACTGACACCCATGAAAAATGTAGAGTTGCACTGTGGAATTTTTTAGCCTAGTTTATGAATTTTTTAGGAGAATTGCATGAAACAAATTTCATAGTGTCTATATTGACTAACAACACTAGGAATTTTGGTTTTTGTTTTTGGGAAGACCTGCTTTCCAAAGTTTGGTGGTTAATGATAATATACCTATGAAACCTTAGAACACATGTTTTCCAATATGGTGGGATATCATTCTCATCAATCATTTTTAGGAAAATATTACATAATATTATACTCTCTTATATATTTAAATCATATTCATGAATCTTTCCCATGTCCCAACATGTTAATAGTTACCCATATTCCAATGGTTTGTTATTAATATGTATTGATGTGAACATATTTATGTATTAGAGGTTCTCCATATTTGTTATTTAATAATTAATGATTCGTAAATTTAAGGTACTATGGTTTAAAACCACATATTTGAGTGCTCTGGATTTTATTTCCATCCAGGGTAGCAGTAAGTGTTGGAGGTATTTGTAAAGAGCCCACAATAAGGTATTCTTACAAATCTATATAAAGTTAATCATAACCCACATTTTTATGTTCCATATAATGTAGTAATTTACACCTATTATGTTTATGTGATAAGGGCTGATCGATGTTGTTTAACAGCATGCAATGAGGATGATTAGGATAAAGGTTCCTAGATACGGTTGTGTGGGGCTTACACATGAGCATCCCTTTCTGGTTGAACTAAAATGGAATATGATCCAATAATTTTATGTTGTTTTTATAAATAATAAAACCCTATGAGGTGTGGGATTTATTGGTTTATTATGAATATGGTATACTGAGAAGAATATAGATTCATCAAGAATATGGCCTAATGAGAGAAATATGGTGATAGCCAGAGGGGATATGACCTACCAGGTGGGGCACAGTTTCATTGAGAATTTACTCCAATGTGGAGATTTCCCATGAAATACAGACCTAGTGGAAGTGGATGGGGTCTCAGAGTGAATATGGACCAATGAGGACAGTTCTAAGGAAATATAGAGCTAGTGGAAGTTAATGGGGTCTCGTAAGGAATATAACCCAATGAGTAATAACTTGTGAAATAATGGGGAATATAGCATGGATAGGGAATAAATAAATAGATTCATGATAAATATAGACCCGTGATTATGGATATAGAATATGGTGTTGGGTTTTAACATCTCTTAGGAATCCTTTGTATCCTTCTTGGCAGGAATCAAAGACCATGTAGTTTGATGTGCTTAGGTTAAGGTCTTGTGACAGGACCGTACAATAAAATTTAATCTCATATGGAAAAGGATGATGTCATTCCATTTTATATCATGAATCTATGACATTTTTCAAGTAGTTTGATGTCATGATATAGGGACATTAGTGATATAGTTAAAATCATACTACAAGGATGTTGTCCACATGGTTTAACATTGTGTTTCAGGGATGTTGGAAACGTTGTTTAACATTATATAGTGGGGATGCTGGCCAGGAAGTTTAACTTCGTACGGTAAGGAAGTCCATGTCATGAAAATTTAGCCACTTTTTCATGGTGTTGGGGTTAACAATATTGGGATACCCATGAATTCCTAAACCAATAAGCGGGTTAGATGAAGGCGTGGATATATGGGGCTTACACCTAGTAGGAGGCACATCCTCTCATCTTATTACATGTTTTAGGCAAGGGGAGATAAGAAGTCCCACTCATAGTCAAGTGACTATAAGGGTATGTGTTAGTCTTATTCAAAGTGGGTTCCCCAAACCCTAATTGTGATTTACTTTGAATACCACTACATGTATACAATTTGATATATATACATGTTGTTATCTTTCCATAATAGTGTCGATTCTTTTTCATCCACTATAGTTATGGTAATTTCATTATATTATATCTTATATAAAATTGTTATAGTAGATCCCATGCTATAATAATAGCCTAAAGATACCATGGCAGTAATCTTAAAGTAAATTCTATGGTCCAGATACATCATACTGACAAGACACGGATGATGCGAGACTATCAAGTGTTGGGGGCTCAAAAGAATTGAGGCTTCTTCTCATGAAGTTTTCTCTTTTTTATCTATAGTAGTTGAGATCATGAGGACAGACCCACCAATAGGAATACAACATGTTTCAGGTGTCATTGGTTATTCCTATCTATAGACATGTGTGTTGGTGTCCTCACTTTATATCAATATAAATGTGTACCATTTGATCACATACTTGGATGTAAAGAAAAAACCATGATAATGAAGTCATGGTGAGTTAGTTTATGTTGGGTAATTCATTGGTGGTATAACATTTGTTGAATGATCAATATTGGATTTGTTACTTCCAAGTTGAGGAAGAGATATCTTGGGCCTGGTTGATTAGGTTGTTTGTACAATGATAAATCCATGATAATGGTAGTCAAAGGTAAATCCATCCCGAGAGATCAACAAATAAAAAATCAAGAAAGGATGATAACACAAGTGTGCATCTTTCTTTATGAGATGTCACATAACAAAGAGATAATATTACAATGTGAGTGTTCACAGGTAGGTTGTCATTGTTGTGAAATTTCCTTATCTATTTAGGGTTTATGATGGGTTGATATAATACGCACTTGGTTTATGAAAATTATTCACTACAATTGAGATAAGGACTTAGAGGGTCACACATTATATCACCCTCAAGAATCTTCCCAATTCAGGGTGGTGGGACCCACCATGGGGTCTAAGTGTTTTCAATGTTCTATCGATCACTAATAAATAAATAAATAAATTATTATTCAATTAAAGAACAATTGGGTTGAATTTATTTATTACATGTATTTACAAGTGATTAAGTAAGTAAAAATATTAATATTATATTAATGAATATTATTATTATATTCCTAGTTTGTTTAATATAATTAAGAGTTATGAGTCGATTTAAGAAATTGAGTTTATCAGGTAATATATTTAATATATACTATATGTATGTGATAAAATATAAACAATATTTATGATATAATTTAGTTTGTCCTAATTAATTATTTATATAACTTATTTAGTGGATGATTAATATTGGGGGTTCGAGGAACCCTAATCATGTATTATTAATTTCCACTATATAAGTGGATATAAGTTCATCCCAATGCATTATTTTCTCATTTGGAATTGAGATATTCTCTCTCCTCATGACTCTTAGAGGGATAATTTCTCAATATGAGTGTACAATCCATGTTTTTCTTCACAAATAGAATATAGAGGATCATGGTGATTAACACTCCACCAAAGAGAATTTCAGAGCTCCATGTTAACACCTGAGACCCAATGAATGGAATGTGTGTAGATTTGAGAAGAATTTGTGAACGATCTAGAGAGATTTAATATAGAATCCATAAATCAATGGATGGTGTCAACAATCAACGGATGGGTGCACATCAAATCAGAATGAGGTATTAATTTATTTTGTTTATTTTGATCCAATTAAACCTCTTGGATCCTTGGAGCATGCTAGGACTCATATTGCTGGAGATGACAAAGTTACATTTCTTTGATGAGGAATTTTTTTAAAATCTCTAGCCCACTAGCTTCCACTATATTCCCCAGTACTAATATGTTTTATTCCACCTTTGGATACCTCCATCATGGAATATACTTAGGCATACAAAATCTCCCAATCCAATTGGATTTGGGTTGGGGTTGGTCAAATTAGGTTGTATGGCCTAGAGATGATCTCACAGATGTCCCTATAATGGAGAACATTATTATCAGGGGAATGAATGATGGAAAATTCTTTGAGGTCCCCATCAGTTAAGGAGGAAAAGTGATAGATCCCTTTTTTCAAGGTTATTCATGATATAAGGAGGGTAAATATAGCATTCTTGAGAGGTCGATCATACATATCTAGTGTTTTTGGAAGAGGTCTCAGCTTAGAATTTTGAGGTTTACATGGAAAATGAGGATTGCAGACTTACTGAATACCTAGTAAAAACACATTGATAGGTTAAGGAGTACTCACACCCCCAAGGAGGTAAGGTCATGTGTCGGGAATAAAAATGTAATCATCCGGTGTTGTAGGTAAATGGAGGTGTATTTGATCAGGGAAATAGGTTCATGAAAGGGGTTTAAGTAGAATGGTATGTGTGTGAGGTTTTATTCACATATAGTACTTGTAATGAATTTGAGTCTACATTGTAATATCACTATGGAGAATATCTTCTCATTAGAGATGCGTGATGGAAGGGGATTCATGACATCATTTATTGGGAGAACACATTCATAGATGAAACCTCACAGAGTAATCTTCTATGACGACCGTGAGTATAAGGAGTGAATGGAGGTGAAATGATATGGAAACTGGGAAAAAATAAATCTCGTTCTAATAAGGCCCTAAGAAAAAATAATGAATTTTCTTGATTTCAAGATTTTATTATTACCTTACGAACAATTATTTTCTCTTGTTTTCATTTGATTCTCTATGTTTCTATTTGAAGTGGAAATCAAGGAATTTATATGAAATCACAGGTAAATTTTATTTATAGATTTAGTCATGAAATTAGGGAAATGAGGATATATAGAATGTTTACCAAGTATCCATGGTTGAGGGATCCTTTTAACTAAGAAATAATTCATGGGGATGGCCATCCCAGGATTACAATATTACTAAGAATGTAATAACCCAGCTCTTCTTTGAGATACATATCTTTTTTCTATCAATTCTTGGTTTAATTGATTAAATATGACCTAAGGTTGATGAATGTTGGAGACATGAAGGTCTATGGGGTGTCTAGGGATAGTTTAGATCCTGGAACCTAAAGTTTGAGTCTTTTTAGCCTCGTACATGGTTAGTGTAAACTGTGTGAGGTAAGCTGCACAGTTTGTCTAAATAGTGTGAGGTTGGATAGTGGAGGGTTAAAGGCTACATGGTTTGGGTAAACCATGTGGGTTGAACCACATGGTCGTGCTGCCAAGTCTTCAATTTTAGAAAACTTTGATAGAGGGTTTTAGCAGATTTATAAATCATGTGGGATAATTGTGTGTTGTTCCCAGACCTATAGAAAATCATGTACAGAAACCATATGTCCCTGTAATTTTTAAAAAAAAAATTAATTTTAAATTTAATTTATATTAGTTTTAAACATAAATTAAGGATTCATTCAATGAAAAACATCCTCCCCCAATACAGAAAGGCCCTCCTTTGATCATATTCTTGGTTTCCATATTTCTTGATGATCTAATCTCAAATTCAAATACAGTTTGTCTCCATGGATCAATAATGTTAAGGCCTTAATTACTCTTTATCCATTATTGATTATTATGTATATCAATTACCCTTTTTGAATTTAGGCTCATATTCCCTAATTTCCTATTCTTCATCCATTATCTAGATTTCTTCCAAACCAGGATGAATCAGAGCTTGATATTAGACAGGTTACCTAGAATGTTCCTAGGGTAGGTAGTCTTATGACTTTTTCTGAATGGAACGTTGTTTATATATACCAGGATGTTGCACAGCCATTTTATGAGGTTTCGCCTTAAATTGAACTTGAACCATGTTATTACCTATCATGATTTAGTTAATTCAATAGTCATTTTTATGCATGTTATAGGATTTTTACCTTGAATAAGGACCACCCATGGGTGAGTTTCCTTGAATGAATCTTTATGGATTTATGCCTTAGACACCCCTTTGAGGTGTGCCTTTAACTCTTTCATGGGTTATTAAAAATAGAACCTCTTATAATTGGAATTTCAATATTTTTAAGATGTAATTGAAATAAATTAAGGGTATGGTATGGAATCTTTCCCCTTGAACCATGTATGTCATTTCTTCCTCAATCGTGTTTGTTTTATCTATGCCTTGCCCATGTGAGTACATATTGTATATGACTTTAATTGATGTAAATGGTTTGAATTACATAAATTTTTGGTTTTTCCATATGAGATATAAGATAACTAAGACCTTTTATAGCTTATTAGTCTTGTTAGACATGTTATGCTAAAAATTCCTCTATGAGTATTTGAAGGTGAGCCCTTGAGTTGGGCCTTGTTTTTTAATTAACTTAATGGGAATGAATTTCACCTTTTGTTACTTTTCCCATGTGATATATAGGATAACCAAGATAAGTATTAGTTCATTATACCTTTTAACCATGTTATACAAAATATTCCCACACGATTAAATGAAAGGACAGGCCTTATGAGGTTGGTAAATGATTGAGTCACACTCTTCATGTGAGATTGATACTATATGCTCTTGTTTTTTACCTCAGCATGTTTAATGAAAGTTTTAAATGAAATGGAATTTGTTAAATGATAAATAGTATTGGGTTATACATGGATTCAACTTATAATGCCATGGATTGACTCATGTGGCTATTGACCGTTATACCTTGGATGAAACATGGATCCACTTTGGGATGACATGAATGAACTCAATGGTTAATATTATATTCTCATGAGTGATACACATATCCAAATGGGATATTCCATGGATGGACTCATTGAGGCTGGACTTATATTCTGAGTGATACTTGGATTATTATGATAATTACATGGAAAATCATATTATTCCATGGATGATAATCGAGCTTACATTGGGGAGAGCCAAGCATGGGACGTTATACCTCACCTAGAGAGATATCGGGTTCCTGAGAGGTTCTTCATGGATGGGCTTATAGGGTGTTGGTGGATATTTCATCTAGAGTGATACTTAAATTCCAACTTAGGAATGTCAAGGTCAGGATCAAGTTTTGAAGTAAATTTTAAATTAAATGACTTATGAAACGTCTACCAAGACAAAGCACAAGATTTTATTTGGTATTCACTTATACTTGATTAGATGACATTCTGAGGCATTTGTTGTGTTACCAACTACATAAAGTATGTTGCGTTTGAGGCTGATCTCGAGACTTATAAATTAAATGTAATTAAATTGTTAAATGAATATGAAATGAAAGTAAATGAAAACTAGTGTATGTAGGATTTTTACTTTTGAGTACTTCCTTGCTTACTACTTTTATTATTGAACATTACCTGTTATATATATTCAATGACTAATTGAATCATACATTGGGTGTTTTTATACTAGTATTTAGTCTCACACCTTGTTTAGGTCATACTTCTGGGCCCAAATAGATTATATGGTTTTATGTAATGATAAGGTAAACTTCCATCCTATAGGAACTTGATATTTTTCTTAGGAGAAAGAGATCAAAGACCAAGATGAGGCTTACGATGCAACTAGGAGTCTCTTGGACATTTTTTACTTTTTTTATATGGATTTTAAATCTACCTTGTATTTATATTTTTGATAATTTATTAGAAACATGTGACATATATTATCATCATGTATACGATATGATTTTTTGTCTTTATTATACTACTAGTCTTCTACAATTTACTTTTGTTCTATGGTTTACTACTTCCCCAATTTTTATCAGTCATTGATATTCCATTGTGATACACTATGATAATGAGGGAATAGTATCCCCAATGACTTACCTAGTCACTCACTTATGGTAATAAGACTCTAGTATTTAGGGAGATGTTCTTGAGGCCATTTAACCCACCAGGACCAGGGTACCTTGTAGTGGCATCTAGGTCTGGGACATTAGAAATTGGTATCAGAGGTTTCTTTTCCTAGTTTTCTTTAGTATTTAGAGATAATAAAAATGGATAGGTAGGAATAATAATTTGGTAATGAGTTGTTTCTGGTCATAGCTAACCCACATACAGGAAAAACCCAAATTACCTCGAATTAAATTGCTATTTTCTGGATTATGACAATTACAATTGATTTGATTCCAGCATTGGGTTATGCACTTGAGTGATGTAATTATTTTTGGAATTATTTTGGTTTTTATTGTGTTGAAACCTGATGAGATGAGGGTATTCAATCCCATTCAACATATCGGCACCTGCTAGATTTCACATCCCATGCATTATGTCATGCCATTTAGGATACATTACCGATTTCATGTTGTTGTGATAGATGCCTTGATAAATATAATTGTTGTTTAGTTTGGTGTATTGGAATTTTTTATAGTGAGAAATATATGGATTCCACACTTTGGTCCCTAAAGTGTATAGTCCCTCTTGGATTGAAATTTGGAGGATCATGCTTCAACCATAAAGTGGATTGTGTTATGATGTGAAATAGGTTGATTTCAATAATTGATTATTGGGAATTATGGCCCCCCCATGTATTAGAATTCAGTGATCCAGTAAATTTCATTTTTGAAAAAAAACGATAAACCTGAAATGAGTATCAATTCAGTTAATGTGAATGTGAAATCGGTTGAAATCAAATGAATATGAAATCATTTGAAACTAGTAAAGATTATGATATAAAAATTGACAATACCTGACATTAGTAGTGGGATTTTGGTAGTGTCTCTAACTTTTTGACACCCAAACCCAACCCATGGGAAATGTAGAGAGTTGATTTCTTATAGATGAAGGTTTTTACCGATCCTGTTTGGTTTTCTCTTTTGAGCTTAAAACTCCTTAAGGATTGTAAATTGAAGCATCTGTTTTGCATTGTAGAGTCACTCCATGATGATGAACTCTATATATATGTCAGTAGGGTGTTGATAATCACACATTAAATGTGGTTGGACCTAGGATCCCAGTGCATCCTCCAGTAGTTCCAGATGTGGCTCCAACTGTTATACCTAACAAAGGTGCAGAGGCATAGTTCTGCAATGGGTTCCTGTGTTTCATGTAGGTTGTTCAGGGAGCACCATGACCTTCCCCAACAATGGAAGAGTTGTCACATGAGTTTCATAAGTATCATCCACCCATATTTTTGGGGGATGGCGGACCATAGATTGTGGATTCATGGATAGAGGTGATGATGTCTATCTTGGAGAACTTAGAGATACCTCATAAAAAGAGGGTAAAGCACTCTACGTACATACTACATTATTCATCAAAGAGGTGGTGGGATGTTATCACTCAAAATTATCATCATCAGAAGATGGTCTAGATATATTTTGATACAAACTTCTATGACTACTTCAATCCTGATACTTTGAAGGCTGATAGAGACTGATAGTTCTTACATCTGGAGTAGGGTGCGCTATTAGTCATGGACTATTTGGCCAATTTTTCTGAGCTCCAGTGCTTTGCGCCTATTCTAATGGGTGATAAGTTATCAAAATATAGTAAATTCTAGGATGGTATCTGATATGAAATCCAATTTTAGTTTAATATGTTTCTGATGACTAGTATATCTGGAATAGTGAACTAGGAACTTATCACAGAGTGTTACCTGAGAGAATCTGGAGGTATGAGCTCGGATGGTTCAATGCCTAGGACCGGTACTACATCGAACGATAATAAGAAGCATCATTTGGGGCTTCCACATTGTGATATTAGTAGTCATAACATCTCTTCAGGTAGCCTGGTGAGGTACTACTAGTGTAGTAGGTTGGGACATACTAGGCTGTAGTGTATGAAAATCCCAATCAAGTGTTGATCTTATGGAAATATAGGCCATATATAGTGCTTCTTTAGAACATTTCCACTAGATTCTAGTGATAGACGTTCTACACTGACTCTGAATTCAGGGGAAAGGTAAGTAGCTTCTCACCAGGTAGGGATTTGAGGTACATCGGGTTGTTTAGGCTGAGTTGGTGGTCATGGCAGTGGTAGCTGGACCCCAGGTTCATAAGGAATGCGGGGCAGATCATCTCAAGGCAGAGTGATAGTGGCATGGGGCCATAGTACAATCTATGAATATGTAGTTCATCAATCCAAAATGGAGAAGGATCCCAAACCTTCTACTGTCATAGTTACTATTCTAGTAGACTTCATTTTAGATTCTACTATTTTTATATAGGGGCCTCACATAGATTTATATATGTTCCTGTTGTGGAGATCCTTATGCTCTGTTTTAATACTTATGATAGTGTAATGATTCCAGACACTCTATTATGGATCAAGACATACGGTGTCCGTCAGTTCAAGAAGTTCCCCCTTGAGGTTGGTGGGTGTCACTTCGTATGGGACCTCTTCATCCTCAAGATGAAAGAGTTTGATGTTATTCGTGGGATGGATTGGGTGGTTCCCTTTTGAGACTTTGTTAATTTCAATCACTATATGTTGATTTTCACATATCTAGAGGATGAATAGTTCATTAACAAGGGTGAATGGGATATCTAGGTGAGCCTATATGGACCCGAGCATTGTTGGCTCAGCGGGATGACAACCCATATTACGAGTTCATTTCTAGATGTTCAAGGAACACTCCATTCCGATTTCTATCTAGTGGTTGATCATTTCAGAGATTTATTCCTAAGTGACTTCTTAGGATTATCTATAGTGATAGATGTGTAGTTCTCTATAGATCTGGTTCTAGTATATGCATAAGTATCCATTACTCCTTATAGGATGGGTACAATGGAGTTTCAAAAGCTCAAGAGGCATATAGATGATTTATAGGTAAAGGGTTTCACCTCAACCAATACTTCTCAATTGGTTTCATCAGTCATTTTTGTGAAAATGTTGGATGTTACCCTTAGTATGTGTGTGGATTACCAGAAATTGAACTAGTTGATCATTAAGAACCAGTATCCTCTGCCACAGATAGGTGAACTATTTGACTAGATCTAAGGATCTCGTGTCATCTTGAAGTTTGATTTGAAATCCAGTTATCATCAGGTGGGTTTTAGACCATCATACATACCTTTAACGGCCTTCAGAAGTAGGTAAGGTCTATATTAGTATTTTGTTTTGTCGTTCGATCTCATGAACAAGCTAGCGGTCTTCATGGAACTGATGAACTGAGTTTTCCATCCTTACCTCGATTTATTTTTTTTGGTTTTCATGAATGATATCTTGGTTTCTTATCATAATTTACATGACCATTCCAAACATCTTCTTATCATTTTTAATACACTAATAGAGAATCAAGTATATGCTAAGATCACAAAGTTCCACTTTTGGATGGATTAGATTCACTTACTTGGTCACACCATCTCAGAGGCAGAAGTATCAATGGACATAGAGAAGGTGAGAGTAGTAGTTACCTGACTGTATCCCATGAATGTATTTCAGGATCATTGTTTTTTAGGGTTGAATGGTTAGTAAACGCATTTCATATAGGACTTATCATTCTTGTCATCATTGTTGGTGGGCTTTAATAAGAAGGGTATGAAGTATGAATGGTCATATTCCTATAAACGACCTTCTAGGAGTTGAAAGGGAGATTGAATTCAACACCAATACTAATTTTTACATAGTTGGGATGGATTTTCATTGTGTACTACGTTCCATCAGGTATCAGGTCAGGAGAATCTCTAATGCAGGGGATTCGAGTCATTGCATATAGGTCTCAGATGTTTAGGCCACACAAGAGGGACTGCCTGATGCACAGTCTTGAGTTAGAAATAGTTTTTCATGCTTTGTGTTGTTGGATACATTACATAATGGGATATCATTTTTTTGTATGAGGAGAACAAAACCCTCAATTATATATTCACATAGAGTGATCTAAACCTGACACAATGAAGGTGGGGTGAGTATCTTTAGTCTTTTAACTTTGAGCTAGCCTACATGTTTTGTAAAGGAAATGTAGTGGCCGATTCATTGAGCATGAGGACTTCAATATAGGTAGTAAAGTAGGCCAATAGAAAGTGGAAGTTTATGGAATTGTTCTCTAAGATTCACATAGAGGTACATGACAGTCAGGGGTAGAATTTTCTATCATACTTAGTCGTTACCTTACCCTTTTTGATAGAGTGAGTATAAGGTAGCTATTAGACTCTGAGGGCCTAGTTTTTTGGGACAATGTGGAAGGTGAGGACCATCCTCTTGGATGGACCATAGGTGAGGATGATGTCCTATGGGTACAAGTTCATGTGTGGGTTTCTGCATGCATGCATGGGGAACTGTTGTGGGGTTTTCATGCCTCTGTATGGGAAGTGAATCCTGGTGTCACCAAGATGTATCAAGATTTACATCATTAATATTAGTGGCCAGGAATGAAAAGATATATATCTATTTTTTTCATGAGATGTTCCACCTGTCAACAGATGAAGGCAGAACACTAGTGACTTGGTGGAAATTTATAGTATCTACCCATTCTTGAGTGGAAATGGAATGACATAAAGATGGATTTCATGATCATTTTTCCAAGTTCCCCTCAAGGTAATGATGTTTTATGGGATTTTTTTGATAGGCTCATGAAGTTTTCTCATTTCCTACCTATCAAGGATATCGTTTTAATTAATGATTTTGGTAGTTTATACATCCATGAGATTGTACAACTACATGGGTTCCCACATTATATCATCTTAGATAGGGATGCTCGGTTGACTTCTTGTTTTTAGAAAGACTTATAGAGGGAACTAGTTACACAGGGGATTTGGAGCATGATATACCACCCCATACAAATATCCAATCAGATCACATGATTTAGATGCTTGAGGACATGTTTCGGGCATGCGTCTTGGATTTTAAGGGATCTTGGGAGAGGTATATACCCTTGGTTTAGTTTTCTAACAACAATAACTTTCGAGCTACAATTAAGATGGAACCATATGAGGCTTTGTATATTAGGCCATTCAGATCATCCATGTGTTAGTTGGAGGCCAGAGAGGAAACTATATTGTGACCTCATCTTGTCTAAGATACCACAAAACAGGTGTAGTTGATTTTGAAGTGGATGTCTAATGTGAATTCTTATTATAAATCTTATGTTGATCGCTGCATATGACCTCTATAGGTTGAGGTCAGGGTTCAGGTTTTCCTATGTGTTTCACTAAGGTTGGGACACTAGAGGATCAGAAGATAGGGCAATATTTCTCTTAGATACATCAGGTCGTTTGATATTCTAGAGAGAGTCGTACTGGTGTCCTATCTGTTGTAGTTACCTTAGTGGTACCCGGCTATTCTCGCTGTCTTCCACGTTTCTGAAATACGACATTAATTTTCAAACCTATTTCGTGCTTTTCATCCTAAGAAGGTTGATCTTTAAGAAATGCATCCTTTGAGGAGGATCCAATTTGAATTGTGGATCATAGTATGAAGGTTCTCTAAGGTTGGTCCATTCCTTTAATAAAGGTGATATGGTTTCATGGTTGGGTGAAGGAAGAGACCTAGAAGAAGGAGGCTGATATATGATCACAGTGGATGGAGTTATTTTCAGATATTTATTCACCACCCTTTGAAGGGAAACTTAGGGATGAATTTCTGTAAGAGGATAGTTTGTAATAACCCAGTTCTTCATTGAGTTGAATATCTTATGTTTTCCATAAATTATAAGTTTAATTGCGTAAATATGTCCTAGGGTTGATTCATTTTGGGGTCATGATGGTCTATGGGGTGTTTAGGATTGGTTCAAAGCCCGGAACCCAAAGTTTGGGTGTTTTTAGACCGGTTCATGGTTAGTAGAAACCATGTGGGGTAGACCACATGATTTTAATAAACAATGCGAGGAAGGATAGTGGGGGATTACATTTCACACGATTTAAGAAAATTGTGCGGGTTGAACCACACAGTCATGCGGCCATGTTTTATATTTTAGTAGACATTGATAGATTATTTTAGCATGGTTTTTGAATGGTTTATTAATTGTGAGGGATAACTCTGCATTATGACCAAGAACTAAAAGAAACCATGTGGAGACACCATGAAACCCAGTAATTTTAATAATTTTTTATATTTTAAATTTAATTAAAATTATTTTAAAACCTAAATGAAGGATTTATTCAATGCACAACAGCCTCCCTCACCATATAAAGGATCTCTTTTAACCCTATTATTGGTTTTCAAATTTCTTCTCCATATGATCTTTGATTAGAATACAGTTCATCTCCTCAGATATATATTGGTAAGACCTTAATTCCTTTTTATCGTTTCTCAATTCTTCTGTATATCAACTATGCTATTTGAATTTTGGCTCATATGTCCTAATTTCATATTCTTCCTCCGTTCTTCAGATTTCTTCCAAACCAGGATGAATCAGAGCTTGATACTAGATGAGCTATCTTGCATGAGCCTATAGTAGGTTGTCTTGTACCATTTTCTGAATTTCAGGATATTTATATATTTCAGGGTGTCGTGTACCCATTTTTGGAGCATATCCTTAAATTGAAATTGAACCCTATTATTTACAATCATAATTTGGGTAATTGAATAGGCCATTTTATGCATGTTATAAGTTGTATACCTTGAATAAAGACCACCCCATGGGTGAATTTCCTTGAATGGTGTAACAACCTAGAATTATGAACGGTTAAATGACTAAATGATATGACTCATCTCAACAAGGTCCACCTTCCTTCTCAATATCCTACCAGATTAAAACTCCACATTTAAGCAAGATTATCCTAGAGTAGTGATCAGGATGGGTGCCCTAATGGGAATTTCCTCAGGGTGTGTGTGAGTGAGGACAAAATCACACTTGAAAGAAGATGTGTCAGCCTGTGGGGACAATCGTTAGTCATATGACCCATTTAGGCACGTGGGAGGCCCTTGGGTGGGGACCATGTGTCTGCGGGGAAACTGGTGGTACTTGGAAGGCTAAGACCTGGTGGCCATGTTATGGCGGGGTGTATGTGCTATCATCGAGACCTAGTTGTTACAAATGACCGTTTATGTATTTATGCATTGCACACCCCTTTCAGGTATGCCTTTATCCCATTCATGGGTTGTTAAAAATGGAACCTATTATAAATGGAATTTTAATATTGTTATGTTTTAATTGAAATTAATTAAGGGTATGGGATGGATTCTTTCCCCTTGACCCATGTATGTAATTTCTTTCTTAATCATGTGTGTTTTGTCTATTCATTTCCCATGTGAGTATGTATAAGAAATGAATTGAATTGATGAAAATTGTTTTAATGCTTAAATTTTTGGTTTCCCCGTGTGAGATATATGATAATTAACCCCTTGGGAAGCGTGTTAGTCCTATTAGGCATGTTATTATAAAAATGACCATGTGAGTATTTTAATACAATCCCTTGATCATGGCCTTATTTTTCAATTACCTTGATGGGAATGAATTTCACCTTTTATTGATTTTCCCATGCAAGTTATAGGATAAAAAAGCTACGTAGTACCTTATTATGCCTTTGAACCATGTTATAAAAAAAATATTCTCATGTGATTGAATGAATGGACAAGCCTTATAATGTTGGAAAATGCTTCAGTCACGCCCTTGTGGTGAGATTGACACTAGATGATGTTGGTTTTGACACTGGAATGTCTAATGAAATATTTAAATGAAATTGAATTTGTTAAATGATAAATAGTCTTGGGTGACACATGGATTCAACTTAGAATTAAATGGATGGACTGAAATGACTATTGACCTTTATACCTTGGGTGAAAAATGGATCCTCTCTGGGATTCCATTGACGGATTCAATGGTTAATATTATTTTGTAATGATTGGTACATGGATACAAATGAGATATATCATATATGGACTCATTGATTATAGACTTATAAGCCGAGTGATGTATGGATTCTTATGATAATTCCATGGATAGAATCAAAGTCCATTTAAATATTATGTCAAGGGTGATAGTTGAGCTTACATTGAGGAGCGACGAGGACGAACTCATTTGGTTGGGATGTTATAACTCACCTAGAGAGATACCAAGTTACAGAAAGTTTTTTTATGGATGGGCTTGTAGGGTGTTGGTTGATATTACACCTAGAGTCATACTTGATTTAAAACTAAGGAATGTCAAGTATGGGATCAAGTTATAAATTGAATTATAAATGAAATTACTTATAAAGAATCTACCAAGACAAAGCACAAACATGGATTTATTATTCACTTGTACCTAATTTGATGACCTTAGGAGGCATCTATTGTGCTACCAGCTACACGAGGGATGTCGAGTTTGAGCCATATCTCAAGACATATAAATTAAATGCAATTTAATTCTTAAATGAATATGAAATTAATGTAAATGAAAACCAGTGTATATAAGATGTTTACATTTGAGTAAATCCTTGTTTACTAATTTTATTATTGCACATAGTCTGTTGTATATATTCACTTACTAATTGACACAGAACTTGTGTGGTTTTCTACTAGTATTTAGTCACACAACATTTTTGGGTAATTCTTTTGGGCCAAAACAGATTATATGGTTGTAGGTAATGATAAGGTAAAGCACCCTCGTATAGGTACTTGATATGCTTCTTAGGATCAGAAGAGCATGGGATAAAGCTGAGGCTTGCGATGGTACTGGGAGTCTTTTGTTATTTTTTACTTTTTTTATATGGATTTTACATATGCATTGTATTTCTGTTTTGGCTTATTTGTTTGAAACATGTGATATATATCATCATCTTGTATATGATATGTTTTTGTCTTGATTATACTAGTAGGCATCCATTTTTTACTTCTGTTGTATGGTTTACTACTTCTATCATTGATATTTTGATGTTCTAAAATCTTCTAATGAGGGAATAGTCTCCATATAGACTCAACTAGTCCCTCGCTTCTAGTCGAAACCCTCTTACATTTGGGGAGATGCACTTGAGGCCATTTGACCCACCAATATTTGGGTACCATTCAGTGGAAACCTATTCCAGGAAGTTACAAAGAAGTCATGTGTGTTCTTAGTTAAGTGGGGAATATAGTTGTATTACCATGAGATTTTTAAGAAACCACACATTTTCACACCTCACAACTAGAAGGATAATTGGAATCTGCATGGTAAGAAGGTGTTTGTGAGGTTAATTCTTTTTTTGACCATGCACCAAGTGGGTGGTTGTGCAGTGATTCAAATTTTTTGGTCACATGTAATGCAAGAAGATATGAGGTTAGAGAGCCATAATACCCACATGGTGGGTTTCAAGTTCCTTTCACCTTCACTATGTATAATGCTGAAAGGGATTCAACTAATTTACCCCCTTAGAATGGAGTCTAATTATCATGAGGAAGAGTTTATTCTTTTGAAATCAATTAAAGTCTGCATGGAAAAATAAGTGGTCTTCTTAGTGAAGCATGTGGCTCACATATAGGTTGTGTGATGGGTAATAAAAGGTTCATGTTCCCAAATATAAAAGGTTTAATCCCCCTTAATTTAATTTTCACTCTCTTCCTTGGTGACTAGGACTCTTAACAAGTGAATTAATATCAACATACTTGACTCCACCTTCATTCTATAAAAATAGATAGCCTTCTAAATATCAGTAACTATACACTTATCTGTTCATGGTCATTTTGTTATCCACATGGATACCAAATTATATTATCATGCATATGTGGCTAGATTTTTTTCCATGAGGTAATTTCATAGTTTATGAACATTATTCTGGTCACCCCACATGATCTCCAGATTACAATGTAGATTTTGAGTTCCCATGTAGTCTATGTGTAGTTTCCATTCATATACTATGTGGTTTACCATAATTATACTTATTTTTGGGTTCTAACTATTTAATTCCACTTTATATAAAATAATCTATGAGTAAAGAAACCATACCAATGTTGTGTGCATGAGATAGGAAGATATGATCATGATAATCTATCCCAATCACCATTAATAAATTCATTCAAAGAACCATTTCATATCATGACTGATGGGATCTGAAATTTTGGGTTATCCTCTATGGGATAGACTACCTTTGTATAGATTCAGACTACTTAGTGATTCACCAATCCCTACTCTATGGATAGAAAGGCCACCATTTCACAAGACTAATAGACATTGACATCTTGCATGGGATAACATATCGATGGTCTGACACATAATAAAATAAATAAATCATATTGAAGGGTATATTTTTGGGTAAAATGACTTAAACATATAAGAGTATTAATGAATAGTTGATCCAGATATGCATATCTATGGGAAGATCTTGAAGAAATCAATAGTGAAGCAAAATATTAGTTGGTCAAAAAGTATGGATCTTCGATATAAAGGACTATTTATATTGTATTGGGGTTGTTTATTCTTATTGTGATGGTTCTATAAGGAATTTTGAAAGTATCTAAAAGAAGTAGGATAGAAGAAATCCATCTAGGTTTATCAAATATTTACCCATCACAAATAATGTTTGATTTTATACATCCTCATCATATGGATCATGGATACCAATATATTTTATATGGTGGAGGGATAGGTGGGAATCATCCTTTGAGATGTGTAAATGGTTAGTGAGATCACGGTCCTTAGGAAAATTTATGATGAGTTCCTTCAACCATACTTAGCGTGGGATAATTTCAAAATGACTCTATCACTTTCTAATGTGCTACCTAATTTAGAAAATGGCATGATGGGGGTCAAAATTCATCCCAAGGTCAATGTCCCTTTAAATGTATGGAAAACCCAATTCATCAAACTAGATGAGAAAGAAACATAACCTAAGAGGCCTTATATGGACTTGATTTCTCAATAGCATTGAGTTCCCCATGTTTATGGGCCAACTCTAGAAGAGGTCCAATTTGACAAGTGACATTAGAAGATTATCTTTAAGGATAATAGATTGGACTTTTTAGCAGATTTCCTTACAATATACTTCATTCTATTCCTCCTTCTGATATGAAATTCAATGGATGGTGTTAAGGTGGGACCTTTATGATGGACTTCCAACTATAAAGTGATAATAGGATAATCTTGGTAGTGACACTATTGTATAAGCTATATATACTACTTGGGTGTATTAATAAAGGGAAGTATCCATTCTAAATAATTGGAACATTCCATGTGTTGTGGGGATGGACAGAATATCATGTCAACGAGCATGATTCAATCAAACCCTAGGAGATATCTGGTGTTGATATTGTACCCTACATCCAGAGTATAAGAATAGAAATTCAAATATTATTTATGGAGAGAGATATTAAGGACAAGATAAACAGGTATAACTACATTATGTATACCACATATGAATACCCCATTGATACTATCAATGATAATTTGATTGAAACTCTTTAATCATGTGCCTATCTAATTTCCATATGAGAGGGTTTCCTGAAATCTATGATTGATGGAGAAGTCATCTATGAGGTGTATATTCCATGTTGGTTTGGAAGGTAGTTTAGCTACATACAAAAGAACTGACATGCCCCTCCATCTAGTGTATGGTCTAGAAATCATCTAATATGAGTAAATAAATTTTGGTTGATATTGTCATCAGATAAGATGGGGTTACAATTTATTTTTCTCCCAACTAATTTATTCAATGGGATCATAATTAAGTATGTGGAAACCTAGATCCATTCATATCCTAATAGAAATTTGAGAGAGATCATGCCTAAATTTAGGGGGCAATTGTTGCCAAAAGTGAGGAAGAACCATGGCTAGTGGTAGTGATGGAAATTCTTGGGAAGAGGCATTCTTAAAAAACATTAAGATTTAAAATACTTGGGAAGAAAGATACTTTAAATGGGGAATCTTCATATTGAGTGGAAAATAAAAATGTGAAGCACCAAGTTTCTTCATCTGTAGGGAGTAGAATAGCTATTTTTTCTATGATTCCTACTAATTTATGATATTAATACATCTTATTATAGTGTGACAATTTGAAATAAGGATTATCTGTTGAGGATATGTGGAATTCACTTTAGGTAAAAAATATTATTCTCATGGGGTTCGACCAAGTCATGGATCCCCAAACTATCTCCCATAAAGGTTTTACTTAATAAATTAATGCTTATATTAGATATTTATATGTCACCATTCATTCACTATAGGGTGTAACCCCTCACTTAGATTATTTTTTTAAAATATTATGGGTTTAATTAAGAAATAAGGATGATGTAAATGGCCATAATACGTGTCAGGAGAAGATGAAAAGAATGTGCCTCCTCGAATATAATATTTTATGAATTATTTCATCATGTCACTAACTATTACTTTTGACCATGAAATATTCATATGAGGATCCATCTCCTATAGTGTCCCTAATATATTATGTTGTAAAATATATGGATGTCTTGGGTACTTATTCATATGTTAAAGATGATAGAAGGATGGTCCCACCCGATCTAGTGAAGCATATGTAGGCAGTAATCTCTAACCCACAAGAGGTGGTTCTAATGCCTCCATCAGTTACCCTTCAAAGGATATTGATGTTCTATGAATCTAAAAAATTATGGAGGTGAATTAATAAGAAAATTGGAGTCACCAAATCATAGTAGAAATATTTTATATTTACATATATAAATTAGACTTTAAGGATTCTTATGTAATGACACATTAACCAATGAAGGTACCTTCACAAGATCCATGAATCTAGAGATACCAACCCTCATATACCAAGGTTCTTACAAATATAGAAGATTCATTTTATGAATAAATGAAAATAATATCTCAAGAAGGTTCATATTATGACAACTCATACTTTACATACATTGTTAATACTTCAAAATTGAAGTGCAATTATTACAACATATAACAAAACCAATGAAAGGACCATATAGGTATAGTGTCTTTAGAAATTGGGAAACATAAATAGCTGGTTCATAAATCATCTACGTTGTCTCCCATTTATTTCATTATATCTAGAGTCCCTTTTTGGAATATCCTACTTAATAACCGTCTTCCTGACCTGGGGAAAGAAAAAATACAAAAGGGTGAGCTCAAATTCTCAGTAAGGGTAAACAAAAGAAATACCAATCACATCATATTCATAAGAACATAACATTTTGTAAATATTAACCTGAAAAAGTGATCCTAATTTCATAAAATGGGATAAATCATAGTAGTTAAATGTAATCCCAATAATCATAAAATAAAACATAAATCTTTGTGGCATACACACATAATCATAGATAATCATTTCTTAGTATTCAAGACTCATATCCAGGACTATCTTAGCGGACAAAGTCCATTTCTGAACCGAGTTCACTCCTCGTTTCAGTCATGTTTCACTTAACCGGATTAACCTGCCATTATAGCCATGTCTATCTCATGAGATATAAATATTTACCCAATACATTGGAGGTAGATATAGGTTGCACCCATCTCATAATGTTACCATTCTTATGTGTGCCATAAAATCAAAAAAACCATACATCATTGCATAACCCATGTAATAAAAATGGGATTCTTAAATATAGTGACATCATAAAACAATTCATATAAGATAAAGGAATTCATAAAAATAATTCCATCACAACATAATCAAATCAATGTAATAATAGGGATAGAAATAAAACCCTATATTATCCTAGATGGAAAATAATTTTGATAAAACACTTGAACTCCATTCTTGAGGAAAATATACTTTCTACTTTGAAAACATTTTCCTTTCAAAAAACATCATAAAATTTTGAACTAAAAGAAGTTTATTAAAAATAAGCTTGAAAACTTTTAAAGGATGCTTCATGGAAATAATGTTCTAAAATTCCATTCACACTGTATAAGTTAAAAAAACATGCTTCCTGTACTTTGGCTAGAAAAGTCAAAAAGTACCTCGTACGAAAAATGACAAAAGATTCCTTTCATATCTTTTACTAAAAACTCACTGAAGGGTAAAATTGGATTTAAAAAATTATAGGTGGATGGAAATAATATTACATATTGAGGAAACATGGATGTGGATGATAAATATTCCCCAGTAAATTCTGAAGTATAAACAATCTCAGATAAAAATGAGATTGTGAGATTTTCCCTTACCTTAGGTCTGATTTGCTTCGTAAGTGTATGAACCCCCTGTATAATAATTTAAATAATGTAATTGACTTATTCGGGAATCATACTCATTGTTATGATATCATATATGGTCATATTCTTAGCTTCTTCTTAGTAATATTTCATTGCTACTTGTTATTCAGGTGTTTATTACTTTTTGTTCTTATGCGTGTTTTGTTGAATAAATTCTCATTATTATGTTTAGGTTATAGATACCTCATTTACAGAATGTTATTAGTGTAATATATATCATATTTATTCATTCAATTCATTTATATAATCATTATGCAATGAAGATCATGTAGAACGAGTCGCATCCCATCGTGGAGACGGTATTCCGTACGTACGCACGAGCGATGATATCGTTCCCATGATCGTGGAATTGTATTGGAGTGTATGTATACTATTTCAGAATCAATATCACTTTAAAATAATCATATATTGTTATTATTTACACCATTATACCCATCCAAGTAAAGAGGTGGTGGAAAATAGATTACACCACGGCGTGAAGATGGTATTCCGTACGTACGCACGCGCGGTGATTTCGTTTTTCGTAAGATGGATAGATGGTGAAATAGGGTTGTTTCATACTTATAATAACATATCATTATATTATTGATACTGATGTTATTACTTCATAGTGAAACAACTAAATAATAATAAGTGGAAGAAGAAATAAAGTTGAAAGAATCGGTAACAGATATTACCTCTTCTTTGAAGCGCCTCTTTGAGACCTCCTTTTAGGCTACTAAAATTGGCCTTTGAAGAATACCATGACCTCTAGGATGTTTATAGGGAAGTGTAGAAGAGAATTTTTCAGGGGTTGGCCGAGCTTGAAGGCTCAAAGTGGTGTGATAAAGAGAGAGAGGAGGTGCCGTTTTATAAGGGAGGAGAGGGGCACCTTAGGAAAAACTAAAAATATTATTTTATTATAGAGTCATAATTGGTTTTTAAATGCTCCAAGTTGATTTATTTCGAAGCTAAGGTAGGTATGGGTCTAAATCCTCTCATCAAATAGAATTTAGACAAGTTTAGGGTTCTATTTTAACCTTATCATTTAGATTTAACTTTAATTTAAATAATTTTACTTTTACCGTGTCTTTTTGTTTTCTTACACTATAAGGTTATTAAACTTATTATAACAAGCCAAAAGAACCATAAGTTGTTTATTATTAATATATATAACCTTATCTAATTAATTTATCCTAACCTTATATTTTTAGTAAGAAAATAACAATTAATAATATAATATTTGTTTTAAAAACTATTTTATGTCAATTTTGACACTATTTGGTAATTGATTTTTGTGAAAATTCTAACAGAAATATTAGTTCGAAAAAATTTAATTAAAAAAATACTAACATGTCATATTAACATATAAAATTATTTGAATTCATAAAAAGTCTCAAATTACATTTATTTGGGTATTTATAACATCAATTATGCTAATAGTTCATTAATAATATAATTACTGCATCATCATTGTGTCATAAATAAATTTAATTATTTAAAATCTAAAAATTAAAAATAAAATACCATTATATAGGAAATCGTTTTATATTTCTAATGAATATTTATAGTCGAATTTATCTTATGTATAACCCTATATTAAAAATGATTTACTTATTAAACTTTGATTTTAACTATTTTAACCCTTCTTTAAATAAATTAATATTAAATGTCCTAATCTAATCCAAGTGGGCCTAAATGGTCATATTTTATTCCTAAGGATGTTTTTGGTCGAATTACACTTATCCTATAGAATTAGGACATGTGTTAGGATAATAATAATATCATTTTTACCCTTAATTACCCTATTCACTTTTAACTGTGGTAAATAAAAGTAAAAAGTTACTATTTACCAAAAATTATTTTCATCTCATTGAACCACATTTTACTTACTGACATCAACTGTGTCTCTCGGATTTTTGAAATTCCATTCACAAAAGCGGTAAAATTATGTTTTATGTAAATTTGCAAATTCTCCTAGGAGGTGGGTAAAAGACGATCAAAAGTTCAATAAAATTTTGATATATCTAAAATTATTATAAAATGACTCCAATGAATTGCATTGAACTTATATAAGTATTATGTATCAATTTTGACCTTAAATAAATTTAAATAAAATAAATAATTATTTAAATAAAAAGTCGGTTTTTAAATAGTAACCCAGTGTTTTCACTATTCATCAAAAATTGAAAGTTTTCAAAAAAATACCAAAATTTCACCCTAGGCTAATTTTGATATTATGAATCCAAAAATGAAGTCCATTCTGAAAAATAAAATTTACAAAATTTCAAAAAGTGGGTATTACTATTCATAACGACTAGTTTTAATAACATATCGTTGTTTAGTGAAACTCGGTATTGCGTACGACGCAAGCTATCGAGGAAGGTCGTGATTGCGTGTAAAGCAATCCAAGCTAGTGTTTTGTGTAGTGAAATATTCCTTTGATGATTTATATAACATAAAAGCAAAATATTTCTCATAAAAATCTCAGGTGTTACATTCTACCCCCTTAAAATGAATTTCTCCCTCGAAATTCGTCGCTTTGTGATAAACAGATGAGGATACCTCTCCCTCATCATATCCTCAAGCTCCCACGTAGCTTCTTCTAATTGGTGGTTCCTCCATAAAACTTTCAATAAGCAAGTGGTCTTGTTCCGTAGGACTTTTTCTCTACGATCCAGACTCCCTATCGGTTGTTCTTCATAAGAAAGATCTTGCTCCAGTGGTACAACTTCTGAGCTGAGTACATGTGAAGGATCAGGTATATACTTTCTCAGGAGAGATACATAGAACACATCCTGAACTTGGGAGAGATTCGATGGAAGCGCCAATCGGTAAGCTACCTTCCCAACACGATCCAGTATTTCGAAAGGACCGATATATATGGGGCTCAGCTTTCCCTTCTTCCCAAATCTCATTACTCTCTTCCATGGAGATATTTGTAAGAACACTTTATCACCCACTTCAAAATCTAGGTCTTTTCTTAGGTTATTAGCAGAACTTTTTTGTCGACTCTGAGTAGCTCTAATGTGTTGTTGAATAGATCTGACCTTTTCTGCCATCTCATCAACAAGCTCAGGTCCTAATAGCTTTCTTTCCCCAACTCCATCCCAGAAAGTTGGAGTCCTGCTTTTATTTCCATAAAGATCTTCATAAGGAGCCATCTAAATACTGGAGTGAAAGCTATTATTATAAGAAAATTCCACCAATGGTAGGTGTTGATCCCAACCACATTTAAAATACATAGATCAAGCTCTCAACATATCTTCTAGAGTTTGAATTATCCTCTCTGACTGACCGTCTGTCTGAGGATGATAAGTAGTGCTGAAACTCAACTCTGTATCTAGAGTATGCTTAAGACTTCGCCAGAACTTCGAGGTAAATATCGGATCCCGATTAGATATAATGGAAAGTGGTACTCCATGCAATCTTACCACTTCCTTTACATATATCCTGGAAAGCTGATCTAAAGAGAAATCCTCTCTAATATCAATGAAGTGTGCAGACTTTTTAAGACGATCAACTATAACCCAGATAGCATTATTTCCTTTGGATGTTTTAGTAAGTCCAGTGACAAAGTCTATAGTGATGTTTTCCCATTTCCATTCAGGTATGGGTAATGGTTGTAACATCCCCTTAGACTTCTGTCTCTTAGCTTTAACTTGCTGACAAACCAAGCATCGAGAGACATATTCAGCAACATCTCTTTTCATGCCATCCCACCAGAAGTACTCTTTCAGGTCCATATACATCTTCGTGCTTCCAGGATGAATAGAGAATGAAGAACTATGAGCCTCATCCAGTAGGTCCTTCTTTAATTCGGGGATGGGAGGAACACAAACTCGATTTTTGAACTTTATTATCCCATCACAATCAAGGTTGAATTAAAGAACATTTCTCACCTTATTTTTTAGCTCTACATATTCTTTCTGTACCTTTTTAATCTTCACTTGTATAGATGGTTGAACATTCATTTGAGAAAGATACGATTTTCCCCTTTCATTATAATTCCAAGATCAATCCTTTGTAAATCCATAAATATTGGATCTTTTGTGATCCACATCATGGATAAGCTAGCATGGTCTTCTCGACTTAATGCATCTGCCACCTTGTTTGCTTTCCCAGGGTGGTAATGAATTGAGCAGTCGTAATCCTTAATCAGCTCCAACCATCTTCTTTGGCGCATATTCAGATCCTTTTGTGTGAAAATATACTTTAAACTTTTACGATCAGTATAAATGTCACACCTATCTCTATAAAGATAATTCCACCAAATCCTTAATGCAAATATTACCGCAGCTAACTCCAAATAATGAGTTTGGTAATTTTTCTCATGGATTTTCAACTGTCGTGAGGCATAAGATATCACCATATCGTTTTTTATAAGAACACACCCCATCCCCTTCTTGGATGCATCACTGTAGATCACAAACCTTTCTCCGCTACAAGGAAGTGTGAGTACATGTGCAATGGATAAACATCTTTTAAACTCCTTGAATTTATCTTCACATTCCTCCATCCACACGAACATAACTCCATTTCGAGTCAACCTGGTGAGTGGATTAGATAATCATGAAAAAAAATTCACAAAATGTCGATAATATCCAGGCAAACCAAGAAAACATCAGATCTCGGTTACTGTTGTTGGTCTCGACCATCTTTTGATAACCTCCGTTTTTTCTGGATCCATAGATATCCCCTCTTTTGAGATTATGTGACCCAAAAATGAAAATTTTTTAAGCCAAAATTTACACTTGGTAAATTTTTCATAAAGCTTCTCCTTTCTCAGGTTCTACAATATAATTCTCAATTGATCTTCATGGTCTTCCTTTCTCTTTGAATAGACAAGAATATCATCTATAAAGACTACCACAAACTGATCAAGATAGTATCTATAGACTCTATTCATCAGATCCATGAAAATAGTAGGGGAATTAGTAAGACCAAATGGCATAACTATAAATTCATAGTGTCCATTCCTTGTACAGAAATCCATCTTTGGTATATCCTCCCTTTTGACCCTTAATTGATGATTCCCTGAACGAAGATCAATCTTGGAAAAGTATTTAGCTCTGCGTAGTTGATCAAATAAGTCATCAATTCATGGGAGAGAATATCTGTTCTTCATAGTGATCTTGTTAAGTTCTCGATAATTAATGCAGAGTCTCATTGATCCATATTTCTTCTTAACAAACAGAATAGGTTCGCCCCAAGGTGACGCACTAGGGAATATGAATCCCTTATCAAGATTCTCTTGGAGTTGCTTCTTCAATTCCTTCAACTCATTTGGGGCCATTCTATAAGGTGTCTTTGAAATAGGAAAAGCACCCGGTACAAGTTCTATTGAAAACTCAACTTCACGATTTGGTGGAAGACCCGACAATTCCTCCGGAAAGACATCATCAAACTCTCGTACAATGGGCCTATTATTAATTGTGAGTTTCTCACCAACCATTTGAGATAAATAACCCTAATTTAGTGGAATCAAGACCCATAAGATGGAAGAAATTTCCACTGGAAGGTTATGTTCATCCTTGCATCGATAGATGATCATAGATTGATCTGGAATATCAAATGTGACTTCCCTTCCTTGTAAATTGATATGAGCTCCATATAGAGAAAGCCAATCCATGACAAGAATCACGTCAAATTCCACTATAGGAAGGATCACAAGATTTGCAGGAAGCACTTTCCCACAAAATTCAATCATAGAAGAATTATAAACTTTTGATGTGACTATTGTGCCATTAGAGGTTGTCACACCTAACTCAACATCTAATTGTTGAGGTAATACAGTGACACCCTTAGAAAATTCTTCAGAAATAAAAGAGTGCGTGGATCCAGAATCAAATAAAAAAATTTCTACTTTAGAGTGGATGGTAAGTGTACCTCTCATTGCTTTGTTGTTGTACTCCACATTGCCGATAGTAATTGCATGTGACTTTCCTTTTTCTTTGGCCTTAAGAGTTTATTGACATCGATCGTCATCATCAACCCTTGAATTTGGGCATTGATTGGCGTAATTCCCCATCTCCTTACACTTGAAACATTGAAGTGTAGGAGGTTCACTCTATGTAGCCTTTTCTTTTTTTGCATCACTAGACATCTTCTTCCCATCATTGCGACATTCAAATGCCCAATGACCTTCCTTTCCACATTTGAAACATTTACGTGTCCCTTTAAGACAACTCCCTCCATGTTTCTTTCCACACTTTGAGCATAAGGGAAAACTAATCTTTTTTCCGTGTGCTCTTTAGATTTTCCTTTGAATTCCATTTTCCTCTTCTTATCAAACACATATGACTGATGGGTTACTCCAATCTCCATCTCAACTTTGAGAGCACATCGAAGGATTTACTCGTAGCTATTGAAGTCCCTTATGGCTAATGCCCTTCGAAGATTTGGTTTTAAGCCACTAAAGAATCGATCGATATTAATCTCAGGTTGGATAATAATACCAAATGTGTACCTTGCAATTCTTGTAAAATTTTCTTCATAGGTACCAAAAGATTCATCATCCTTTTGCTTCAGTTCAAGAAACTCCTTCTCTATCTTTGTTCGAAGAATATGAGAGAAGTACTTAGTGAAAAATAAGTTCTTGAACTCGTCCCATTTCATGGACTCAATTTCATCCCTTTGCCTCATACTCTGAATAAGATTCCACCATTGATCAGCATCACCTTCCAAACGATATACTGCTAAGATGACATTATCATGTTCAGAACATTGAAGAATTGAAAATATCTTTTTAGTGGTACTAATCCATTGTTCAGCCACTAATGGATCAGAAGACTCGCTAAATGAAGTTGGACGCTGCCTCATGAAGGATTCAACAGAATGTTGCTCCTTCTTTTTCTCGTTTGAAAGTCCTACATGATTCATAGCTTGAGAAATTTTTGTGAGCATGGCTACAAGATTTTTCATTCCAGCTCCCATAACATTTGGTTGCTCAGGGGGACAATCATTGCATTGCCCGTCGCATTCCGCATTAACACGGTTCCGTCGGGTTCCAGCCATTGACTAAAACCAAGAAGAATAGTGTGAGAAACACTAAATATAATAGAAAAAACACATAATAAATAATAAAATTTCACACTTAAGGTCTTATCATAGGTTTTTCATGTCCATTTTTAAAACACTAAGATCGTGTTCTATGCTTAGACTTATCCTTAGGGTTTTTACTAAGGCTTTCACATCCTAGTTTCCAAAGGTTGACTATACCTTTCCTCTGATACCAACTATAACAACCCATACTTTATATACATTGTTAATACATCAAAATTGAAGTACAATTATTACAACATTTAACAAAACCATGAAAGGAAAGTATAAGTATAGTGTCTTTAGAAACTAGTAAGCATAAACAATTGGTTCTTAAATCATCTACGTTGTCTCCCATTTATTTCGTCATATCTAGAGTCCCTTTTTGGCATATCCTACTTAATAACCTTCTTCCTGACCTGGGGAAGGAAAACATACAAAAGGGTGATCTCAAATGCTCAGTAAGGGTAAAAAAAAGAAATATCAATCACATCATATTCATAAGAACATAACATTTTGTAAATCTTAACCTGCAAAAGAGATCATAATTTCATAACATGAGATAAATCATAGTAGTGAAATGTAATCCCAATAATCATAACTTAAAACATGGAACATTGTGTCATACCCACATAATCATATAGAATCATTTCTTAGTAGTCAAGACTCATAGATAAGACCATTTTAGCGGAAAAAGTCCATTTTTGAACCGAGTTCACTCCTCATTTCAGTCCTGTTTCACTGAACCGGATTAACCTGTCGTTCTAGCCATGTCTATATCATGAGATATAAATCTTTACCCAATGCATTGGAGGGAGATATAGGTCCCACCCATCTCATAATGATACCATTCTTATGTGTTCCACAAAATAAAAAAATCATACATCATTGCATAACCCATGTAACAAAAATGGGATTCTTAAACTTCATGACATCATAAAACAATTCATATAAGATAAAGGAATTCATAAAAATAATTCCATCACAACATAATAAAATCAATGTAATAAAAGGGATAGAAACAGAACCCTATATTATCCTAGATGGGAAATAATTTTGATAAAACACTTGAACTCCATTCTTGAGGAAAATATCCTTTCTACATCGAAAACATTTTCCTTTCTTAAAACATCATATAATTTTGAACTAAAAGAAGTTGATTAAAAATAAACATGAAAACTTGTAAAGGAAGTTTCATGGAAATAATGTTCTAAAAATCCATTCACATCATATAAGTTAAAAAAACATTCTTCCCATACATTGGCCGGAAAAGTCAAAAACTACCTCGTACGAAAAATGACAAATGATTCCTTTCATATATTTTACTGAAAACTCACCGAAGGGTAAAATTGGATTTAAAAAATTTTGGTGGATGTAAATAATATTACATATTTAGGAAACATGTATTTGGATGATAAATATTCCCCAGTAAATTTTGAAGTATAAACAATCTCGGATAAAAATGAGATTGTGAGATTTTCCGTTACCTTAGGTCCGATTTGCTTCTTAAGTGTCTGAACCCCCTATATAATGATTTAAATAATGTTATTGACTAATTAAAGAATAATAATCATTGTTATGGTATCATATATGGTCATATTCATAGCTTCTTATTAGTAATATTTCATTGCTACTTGTTATTCGGGTGTTTATTACTTTTTGTTCTTATGCGTGTTTTGTCGAATAAATTCTCATTCTTATGTTTAGTTTATAGATACCTCATTTACAGAATTTTATTAGTGTAATATATATCATATTTATCCATTAAATTAATTTATATAATCATTATGTAATGAAGATCATGTAGAAAGAGTCGCATCACATCGTGGAGACGGTATTCCGTACGTATGCGCGAGCAATGATATCATTCCCATGATCGTGGAATTGTATTGGAATGTCAGTATACTATTTCAGAATCAATATCACTTTAAAATAATCATATATAGTTATTATTTACACCATTATACCCATCCACGTAAGGTGGTGGTGGAAAATAGATTAGACCACGGCGTGGAGACGGTATTCTGTACGTACGCATGCGCGGTGATTTCGTTTTCCGTAAGATGGATAGATGGTGAAATAGGGTTGTTTCATACTTATAATAACATATAAGTATATTATTGATACTGATTTTATTACTTCATAAGTAAACAACTAAATAATAAGAAGTGGAAGAAGAAATAAAGTTGAAAGAATCGGTAACGGACATTACCTCTTCTTTGAAGCGCCTTTTTGAGACCGCCTTTTAGGAAACCAAAATTGGTCTTTGAAGAAGACCAAGACCTCTAGGATGTTTCTAGGGAAGTGAAGAAGAGAATTTGTCAGGGGTTGGCCGAGATTGAAGGCTCAATGTGTTGTGATGAAGAGAGGGAGGAGGTACCCTTTTATAAGGGAGGAGAGGGGCACCTTAGGAAAAACTAAAAATATTATTTTATTATAAAGTCATATTCAGTTTTTAATAGCTCCAAATTGATTTATTTTGAAGCTAAGGGGGGGGGATGGATAGAAATACTCTCATCCATTATAATTTAAACAAGTTTAGGGTTCTATTTTAACCTTATCATTTATATTTAACTTTAAGTTAAATAATTTTACTTTTACCATGTCTTTTTGTTTTCTTACACTATAAGGTTAATAAACTTACTATAACAAGACAAATGAACACCAAGTTGTTTATTATTAATATATATTACCGTATCTATTTCATTTAGCCGACCCTTAGATTTTTAGGAATAAAATAGCAATTAATAATATAATATTTGTTTAAAAAACTATTTTATGTCAATTTTGACACTATTTGGTAATTGATTTTTTTGAAAATCATAACAGAAATATTAGTTCGATTAAAGTTAATTAAATCAATAAAAACATGTCATATTAACATATAAAATTATTTTAATTCATAAAAAGTCTCAAATTACATTTATTTGGGTATTTATAAAATCAATTATGTCAATATTTCATTAATAATATAATTACTGCATCATCATTGTGTCATAAATAAATTAAATTATTTAAAGTATAAAAATTACAAATAAAATACCATTATGTAGGAAATATTTTTATATTTATAATGAATATTTATAGTCGAATTTATATTATGTATAACCCAATATTAAAAATGATTTCCTTATTAAACATTGATTTTAACTATTTTAACCCTTCTTTAAACAAATTAATATTAAATGTCCTAATCTAATCCAAGTGCGCCTAAATGGTCTTATGTTATTCCTAAGGTTGTTTTTGGTCGAATTACACTTATCCAATAGAATTAGGACATGTTTTAGGGTAATAATAATATCATTTTTACCTTTAATTACCCTATTTACTTTTAACCGTGGTAAATAAAAGTAAAAAGTTACTATTCACCAAAAATTATTTTCATCTCATTGAACCACATTTTATTTACTGATATCAACCATGTCTCTAGTATTTTTGAAATTCCATTCACAAAATCAGTAAAATTAAGTTTTATTTAAATTTGCAAATTCTCCTAGGAGGTGGGTAAAAGACAGTCAAAAGTTCAATAAAATTTTTATATTTCTAAAATTATAATAAAATGACTCCAATGAATTAAATTGAACATATATAGGTATTTTGTATCAATTTTGACCTAAAATAAATTTAAATAAAATATATAATTATTTAAATAAAAATTCAGTTTTTAAATAGTAACCTAGTGTTTTCACTATTCATCAAAAATTGAATATTTTCAGAAAAATACGAAAATTTCACCCTATGCTAATTTCGATATAAAGAATCCAAAAATGAAGTCCATTTTGAAAAATAAAATTTACAAAATTTCAAAAGGTGGGTATTACTATTCATAACGGCTAGTTTTAATAGCATATCTTTGTTTAGTGAAACTCGGTATTGCGTACGACACAAGCTATCGAGGAAGGTTGTGATTGCATGTAAAGAAAACCAAGCTAGTGTTGTGTATAGTGAAAGATTCCATTGATGATTTATATAACAAAAAAACAAAATATTTCTCATAAAAGTCTCAGGAGTTACACATATTTAAATATTTATTTGATTCCCACAGTTGAAACTCCTACTGTTGGAGGTATGGTTTAGGTATGATGACTAAACATGATTATGATGTTTTCCAACATCTATTAACTTTTATTCTTATAACAAGGTCTGTTAAATTCACTTATTATTTAGTTGTAATAGACGAGGTATTTTTATGCATCGATGTACATAACTCCATATAATAATAAAATAATTTTAATTGGGATTTGGAAGGGCATATGTATCCATTTTTATTCTCAACTTGGTTACTACCCACTATGGTATCATGATTCATATAACCCACTCATGAAGCACTATATGCTGATAATATTTCCAAAATAATTTATAAGTTCGATACCAAAATCCTACCTACTCTTTCAATGGAGGTGTCACCATCCCAGGATCCGGAAAGGGTGGACCTCCATGGGATTCTTAAGGAAGAACTCTAAAGATTTGGAGAAGGCGTGCTTCCTCAAGATATCCCCACTTCATGGGCCAATGTGGTTGGAAATGTGGGTGAGATTCTTATCATGCCTATTTATTTGAGAACGATGATTGGTATTGGTACTCTTTTGTTTTCTAATGATGAACTAGAATAGATGATTTCAATGACGAAACATGTAGGTAGTAGGGGCATGGCTAGGAGAGAGTTTTAGGATTCTCTTTTGTTGGAGGCTATAGCTGATACAAAGACCCAGACAACATTAGTCAGTGGTTATTTAAGTTTCATGAATTTTTATTTAGATATATTAATAATTGAAACATGTATTATTTATATAATTCTAGTCCCAATATCATCCTCCCTAGTATTGGATCTCACTGAAAGGTCCACTGCTCCCCTGCCAAAATCATTAGGATGTATGGGAATCAAGCATGATTTGGAACTTTCCAGTTTGCTAAGAATAATTTTGGAGGCCTCATTTAGTGGATTATTAACTGAGTACATTATATCCTCTAATACTAAATCAAATCCTATCAAAGAATTTCTCTATAGTTTGTGCAACACCTGACAGGTCGAATGGGGAGATATATCAAAACTGGTCTCTCAAGACCCTCTGAGATACCAACCAATAAAAATTTACAAGACTCATAATATGTTTATGATTATTGGGTATGGTAGTTTTGAATATCTCCTGGTCTATAGTATCATGAATCGAATTATTCAAATACACAGGTAAAGGGGGTGTCGTAATAGCTACTTCTCAAGTAGAAATTGACACCCGAATATGCCAGTATCCATGATGCAGTCTCTAATGAAGATTCCCAATATATATAAGTGTAAATTGAGAAGCGTAATTTCTTAAAAAAAGTAACTAATAAAATAGATAATATTTAGTGGAATATTTCCACCACTAGAGGTAAAATGGTATAGAATTATAGTCTAATTAATGAAGTTTATAATGGGGAAATAATTTCGATGTCATGGAATAAGATCTTCATTTAGTTAAAGAATCCAAGGTTGTGGAGATTTAAGTACTTAAACATAACATCAATGAGGCTTAAAAATCAAGCATTGATCTCTGAGCTCATTTTGGGGATATTTTTCAATTTTTTGTTATCATGAAGAGTGACCTTAGTTTGTGTATATTACTTCCCCATTTTTTTTCAATAAATGGAAAAAAGATATACTTTCAAATATTTTTCAATCTTTGGAACCTGTCTCACATTGATTATCATTTAATAATCACCAGTGAAACTTTTAAAGGAAACATCAAGGTAACATGAAGGTAATTAAACATTTAATTTGGAATGAATGACATCAATCATGGTCCCCAAATGATTGAGTAAGAATGGTTTCGTCTTGGTTGTCACTCAAAAATAGGTATATGAACAAATTATATCACCATAAAATTGGATCTAGTCCATTTAGATGAATTATCTATTCCTAGGTGTGGATCGTGGATGGTTGTAGACACAAATACCCTATCCATGGAACTAGATTTTGTTAATTTGTATGAATTATTTCCCCTTAGTTATTTCTCCTAGATGGTTATAAGCATAAATTCCATCCCTATAAAACAAGATTTTTTCCATTTGGATGAATGATTTTTTATTGAACATGGATCATGTATGTATATAGTGATAAATATTATCTATGTACCACTATATTTAGTCTATTTAGATAAATTACTTGACTCAACATGATTGGGACCATAAGTGGGATTTGGAATGACGAGCCTAATGTTTATAAGGGTTTGATTAACCTAGAATTTTTTATTATTAATTTCTCATAGACCCTCTAGTCTAATATTCTAGGGATGAGGGATTATATGAATTCTATAAGTTTTTTCTAGTGAAATGGGTCTAGAAAACATAGTTTGACTTTTATGTGTTCATATTGTGGACCCCATAATCATTGTGTCATTTATTTTATTTCCTTAATTTTTTCCTAATAATCATGTAGTGGAGACTTAGTGAGTAGGAACTGAACTTTTTTTTGATGCCATTTTTGAGCTTTCAACATAATAATTTTTTTGGATTTTTAATTTCAAATGATCAATTTTTCCAAAATCATGAAATGTGCATATCCAGTTGGTGGAGACATGAATTGTTTCTTGGTTTCCCTTTCTAGGTTTTCAACCTAGTGAGTTTCATACCAATTTCCTAGAGAATTTTTATATCATGAAAGGTGGTCCAAATTAGATAATGTTTAAGGTAAAATAGTATTGACCAAAATGATAAGGTATTCTGCATATAAACATTGATGAGATAGATATAATGTGAATTGTTAAAACCCAAATATACTAAATAATATAGTCATAATGACCATTAATTTCAATGATGGTGGAATTGTACTCTCTGAGAGTGTTCTAGAGATTTATTCTATGATATTATAAGGAAAATACAATTAGGTGATTTTCAATGAAGAATGTAATTAATAAAATGTCTTTTTTCGTACATGAGCCAAAGGATTCTAATATTTTAGGTTGAAAAGATTTTGAACAAATTAAGGGAGAAATATACATAGAAAGGGAATGGAAAACCCTAACATTAATGAGGGTTCAATTCTATCATAGACTAATCATTATAGGGGAATTCATTTTATGGTCATGAAGCTCAAACCATCATTTTGTACATTTTAAGTTCATTTGATGAGGATTAATTAATGGTTCATGTATGTGATGTTGTATCCCTTATTTGAAGGTGAGAATGATTCATGAATATATAACATCAAGGGTAATAAATCCACTTGAATAATTAGGTTTTATGTTGTGAAAATAATTACTCAAGAAATTTAAATCCATGATGATAAAATGGGACAAGCATGTCAATGATGACTGAAAATGAAGTTCGAGTGATGGGTTCTATTATTATAGTGTAGGAGTTTATGAATATTTGAGTATTCTCTACTTAGGACACATATGACTCTAGTTGATAGACCTTGTTGGGGGCATATATAAATCCAAATTGGGGGTGTGTATATATAGTCAAATAGAAGTGTCATTTAGAGTTTTATATTCTCATTATTGATAGCTATGGGGGTTTTTTAGGATTCAAATACTTATAAAATTAAAGAGGTTTATAGAAGGAAAGGGATATTCAGGAAGGGATATAGAAACCCAATGGTTATCCTACCATGTATAGAACACTTAATAATGGTGAAGAGATATATTATTCCATCACTCAAACTTTTACATAAGTCATCTATCCCAACAATCATGGATTAGGTTTTTCATGGGACATATAGTGGTTCCTAAAATCTTTGTTCCTTTTCTATTTATGCTTGGATTTTTTCTTAAGACTAAAAGTGCGATATTTGGTGATTTTGGACATTAAGTTTACTTAGGATTCCCTTTATGAGTTTTCAACCTCACAATTTTTGTATCCTTTCACCTATAAGTTTGGGTATTTTGGTATAGAATCATGAGGAATAGAGTTTAAGGTCACACAACTTTGACCAAAAAGCACTGAGTTTGAGTTCATAAAACTTTGACCAATAAGAGAGATAGTTTATGGAGTAAGAAAGAGGAAACAATACATGTTAATGGAGTTCCTTTATATGGTAGATTATATGAAAAAATGGGTGCACATAGTTTAAATTCATGATTCTTTGACCAAAGGGATGAGGATGAAAACCCAAATAGGGATCGAAAACTAACAATGTCCCAACACCTTTAGAACAGAGGAGTATTGAAGTTGTAAATCTAAACATTATGTTTTGGACTGGGAGTAGAGATATGGAACATTCATGAAAGGGATAAACTGAAAATCAAATTTGAATGGAGGGTTTTATGGTGATGTTGTATGGGTGTATATAGCTTAGGTGATCCTCCCCTTAGGATGTCGATGCCTCTTTTCGACAATCCATGTTAGGGACACATATATACAGCCGTATTCGGGGAAGGTATTCATAGTAAAATATAAGTGTTCGTTAGAGTCGGATACACTACGTATCGATAGTCATGAAAGTTTAATAGATATCTGAGACACTTAAAAAATGATATGTGATTTATAAAAATGAATTTTTAAGATGGGTGATAGGATCCTTTTAGACTTGATATTTCTATAACTATGATGATTTCTATAAAAGTATTGTAGATTAATGATGACTTGTGGCTGAGTCATGAATATGTGATTTGGACATCACTATATATCAATAGTTAATTGGAAAAATTAAAATATACTTCTTATATTTTATGTTTATTTCTATGTATTGGGATATAAAATCAATAATGGATAAATTTATCATGATAATTGTTTGAATAAAAACCCTATGTCAGGCACCCTTAAATGGAATTGGATCTCATGTAGGGAAATTGATCCATATGAAAATACCAATCTAATCCATTTAAGGTCATGATGGGTGGTCTAAATATTCAACATTCTAACATCCTGAAATAAGGTCTCAATTATAATGATGTTCAAAGTCATATAACTAGGACCTTTACATTAGGTATTTGTGCAGATCTGGATCATTCAAAAAATGATATGGATTTTTTTAAGTGGTTTAACCATGGGGGTGATACGAATGATAGGGTTCTAAGAACTATGATGAGTGGGATTTTTTATTGAGATTTTTTTCTTTCCCTAGAGTATAAAAATTCAGGCATCACTACATATCCTATGGGTATAGGAATAAAGATATATATAGCTCTTATATTTTAAGGGACATTTTTTATTTTATGTAGGGTGGAAGAAGATTTCTTGGTTGGATAATATAACCGCAACCATTGAATCCCCAAGGGATAGAGAAAGAACACCTATGTAAATAAAAATCCATCATAGAGAAGAAGCATTTTTTGCATGGGTTCCTATATGAAGAACTCCATTATAAAGGATTATATGTAGATATGGATCATATATAAGAGAAGAAAATTTTTAGTAATAGATTTCAAAGTTGAATCTATATCGGGGACTCTACATAAATATTTAATGTATATAATATATAGATTTTTTTATCTATACATACACTATTATTGTGACAATTATTCTATACTAATCATACTCATGTGTAGGGGAATAATGTAACATTATTTCCCTCAACTATTATCTTGGAAATAGGTGGTGGGTGTTACTATGACTTAGGTGGAATCCCTAAGACACCAATAGCTAAAAATAAATTACAAGGTATTAATAAATAATCAGGGGATGATTTACCCTTTGAAGATAAATCAACCAAACCAATATAACCGTAACAATAAGACCAATATATGATTCATGAGTATAGAATAAAACTAAAACAAAACCAAACAAAACTAATAACTATATGAGACTACAAGTACAAAACAAATGAAAAAACCCAAAGACACTAAATAGGTAAACCTATAAAATCCTAGCATTATTTAAGATCCAACTTGAAAACACATCCCCAATGTATCAAGAAGTGCCACTTGAACATAGATACCTTGCTTTTATATGTGCCTCGATAGATGACATATGAAAACACAAAATAGTGCCCAACTAAGGGTGAATCTAAACTCAAAATGATTTCCCCAATGACTTCCAAAATCACTCCACTAGGAAAACACTTATTAGAAAATTTATATAAAGTATTTTAAAAAAATTAAACCAGTTTATATCAAATCTAAAACAGCTTCCAATCCAAAATAGTTTTATATGGAAAGAAATAAAACAGGCATTAAAAAACTTTCTAAAATCCATTTGGAATACTCATACCATCATTACACACATCCACACATACATAACCATGTAATGGTTCCATACACATGAAGATTATATCATTGATCTACCAAGTCATCACATGGTAACCAATACCAGGTGCCCCAATGGCACACACCCCTTTCACAAGGTCACATCTAATGAAAATGAACACACACCAACCATGTATTCCAAAACCCATGAAAAAACATTTCATAAACAATTATTTCATTTAAATAATATTATAAACCATTTTACTTTTATAAAAAAAACTATAATTTTAAAATCACCAATTTAAAATTACCATCAAATAGGGTTTTCCACAAAACCATATAATTTACACCATTTCACAAAACCATCACTAAATAGGTTTTCAATCAAAAATCACATATATATTTCCCAATTAAAATCAAGAGAAACATTCATTTTAACTATGAATTCAAGTTCTAATCAAGTGGAATCGAGGGAGAATCCACTTATATCTCAAACTTTGGTGAAAATAAATAATGGAACAACAACTTTAGAAACCTCACTTAGGTCTCCTAGATATATACATAGATCTTTTTCCCTTCAACCAATTCAATAATATAACACAAAAAAATCCAAAAACAATTAACCTAGATTTATCACCATAAAGTTATATATAATGTTCATAGAGAGTGGAAGATAATAGATCCATGTAATATAATAAATAATGAGCACTTACTGGTGAATATATATCTCTAATGGATTTTGAATCACCTAGAACTTTCTCCCATATGAAATGGAATCACCACTCAAACCTTGGGAGGAAAATGAATTCTTGTTAACATATTATTAGAGGAAAATGAGAGATTAATGGGCTAAATCAAATTAGATCAAGGATTTTTATATTTGAAACTACATGGTGCATGGTTAGGGTTCATGGTTAGGAAAATTATGTGCTAACCATGATTGAGATATAATCGCAAGACACACCTTTCACGGTTAGCTCACATTGTCATAAAAAATATGTGCTTAATATTTATTTCCCCATGGTATCAAAGTGAATGATTTCTATTATGCACCTACATAGTTTTTCCAAACCATTCACCTTCTCAGTTCTCACTATTTTCCCTTGAATGGTTTCGGGGAGGTGTTGCATGATTTCTACAAACTGTGATCAAAAGGTGCACCTCCATAAAATTCTCAAAAACATTCCAAAACCCACCTCCCCCATAACTTCCTAAAACATAACCCAAAAATTATATAGACTTAATATACAGGAATAAAGGGTCTTGTAAATTAAATTGTAGGTTTTACATTCTCCCCACCATTGGTTTTTCCATCCCCATAAAGTAAAAAACCAGAGTTTTCTTGGAAGAGTTCTGACCATTTCTCTAGCATTTCATTTTCATACTCCCATGTTTCTTCTAAAATCAGACTGTGATTCCATAAAACCCTCACTAGAATGATGCTACCCCCAAATACTTTCTCTTACTTATCCAAAATCCATACCAGCACATGAACCGACATAGTATCCATCTTTGGGCCAACATGATCTAATCGAATCACATGGTCAGAATCAGGTTGATACTTATTCGATTGAGATAAATGAAACACATTATACACTAAACATAAACTTGATGGTAGGTCCAACCAATATTCCACCTCACTAACTTATTAAAGTATCTCATAAGGTCCTTTGTATTGAGAAGATAACTTTCTATACTTACCAACACATCAATTCGCAAGCCTCAGAGAGATTCTCAAGAACACTAGATCGCTCACCTTAAATAAAAATGACTACCAAGAATGTTCTGAATATAATTTCTAATGAATCTAATCCATCTCCATTCACTTTCTAATCAACTCAATATTTTCTATTTTTTCATTGTAAAAGCATGGTATAACTAGTGAAATCTAACATTTTTCCAACTAAAAAGGTAGATAATGACAAGGAAACCCATATAATTATTTAAAAGGATCAATATGTATCAAGGCCTAATAAAGGTTATTGTGTGAGAAATACAATAATTATATGTGATCCTCCCATGATCCACCAAAATCTATTACAGAAACCCTAATAATATACTCCAACATTTTCACAATCCTATCATATTTTCCTTATGTTTGAGCATGATATGCCATGATCATAGTCAACTAAGTCTCAATGACTCCCAACTCATTCCACTAGGAAAAAACTTGTTATCAAATTTATGTAAAATAGTTTAAAACATTTAATGTATATATATCGAATATAAAATAGTTTCCAATCCAAAATAGATCTCTATGGAATGACATAAAAAAATAATTTAAAACCATTATAAAATCCATTTGGAATACCCATTCTATGACTCCACACATCAACACATGCATTCCCATGTGATAGTTTTGTACTCATGAGTGGTATCTCATTGATCTATCAAGTTGTAACAAGGTAACCAATACCAGGTGCCCTAATGGATCACACCCCTTCCATAGGGTCACTTCTAATTCAAATGAACACACGAAATCCATGTATGCCAAAACCCATTCCAAACCATTTCACAAACCATTATTTAATTATACCATTTCCACATACCATTTTACATGTATCAAATAAAAACCAAACTTTTAAAATCCACTATTTTAAAATTACCATCAAAGAGGGTTTTCCAAAAACACATCAAATTTTCATAATTTCTCCAAACCATCATGAAAGGGGTTTTTTCATAAATAATAACACACGAATTTCACAATTAAAGTCATGAAAAAAAATTATTTCAGAAAATCATTACAGTTCTAATCATGTGGAATTTATATAGAATCAACCTACTTCACAAACTTTTTAAAAAATGAAGAACAACATAAAAAAAATTAGAAAAACATCTTGGATCTCCCAGATCTAAACTTAGATCTTATTCCCTTCAATTAATTAAACTATATATCATAAAAAATTCCAAAAACGAACCTAGATCAATCCAAAAAATATTAGATCTAAGGTTCCAAGATAGATAATGAGAATATATCTTAGGAAAATTACGAATAAAGAGCACTTAATAGTTAATCTAGATATCCAATAGACATTGGATCACCTAAAACATGATCCCAGATCAAATAGTGTAGCCTATATAGCCTTAAGAGGAAAAGGAATTCACATTAAAGGGGTATTTTTTAAAAAATATAGACTAAAGAGATAAATCGAATTATATCAAAGATTTTTTTATCTAAAATTGCATGGTGCACGGTTAGAGAACATGGTATGACAAATCATGTGCTAATCATGCATGAGCTACTATATCAAGCCACACATTTTATGGTAATATCATTGTGTTAAACAAACCAAGAACCAACAAATTATTATCCCATTTTCTCAAAGTGCATGATTTTTCATGGGCATCCACATGGTTTGGAAAAACCATGCACCACCATGAGCTTTCCCAATGCTATTTGTTTTTCCTTTCACAGATTCTTAGAGGTGTTGCATAGTTTATACTAATTGTTCTCAATTTGTGAACCTCCTAAAATGCCTCCAAAACCTGAGAAAACCCCTCCCCCTGTAACTTCCTTAAACATTTCCCAAACATTATATAACCTTTATATCCATTAATAAAGTCTCAAGTACCTGAATCCAAGGGCGCCACAAATAAAATCAGGCTTCACCACGGTATAGTTCCACACACTAAGAAGGGTATTTTATTTTTTTTAAAATCATATATAGGCCTAATATATGGGTTTTTTTATCATTATATATCCACAAGTATTAAAAATCAAGCCACACATAGTTCTTTAATAGAAATTTCATGCATCAATCTAATATCATATGCAGAGAAAGGGGGAATTTTATTTCATTTTTATTTGAATTTGGGATTAGGCCTAATATAAGTGTAACATCCCAGGTAAATAAAGAATAGAGAATTTTCATATTTATTAATATTTAAAAATTAAATATTAATTTTATTTTAAAGGGGTTGCTATGTTCGATAGCGTACCCGATACGCAACGATGAGTTTCTTTGAAACTTACGTAGCACACTAGTAATAAGATAATATTATTTTAAATGTTAGTTAACAAGTAGCCGTTGTACTGGCGGGAATGGATAGAAATAACTAAAATATGATTAGATATGTTTTTAAATGTTTATACATTTACCCAATAAAAGATAAAGGCTTAAAATACGGAAAGAGTTCAATTTTAGGCATATATACTCTAATTTTCACTAAAGGTTCAATTATCACCTTTTAATGGTGAACTGTCATTAAATATAGTTTTGATCACTCTTATACATTCTTTTGGACCAAATATAACTCTTCTTTAGAATCGGGACATCAAAATTTACTTTGTGTAAATTTTTGGTACCTTTCTGATAAAGTTCATTTTTTTATGAATAGTGTAAAATGTTGTATTTTAATTCAAAACCTCTTTTTAATCTATATTATTTATATGATTAGATTATTATTTTAATTGGTTTTAAAGTGAAATTAGAAAATATTTTTACCACTTTATCCAATGGTGGTCATTGGAATCAATTTCACTTTGAAATTGGACTTAAACTGGTGTCAATCTTTTGATACTTATTGTTTCACAAAAACACGCTATTTGTCATGACAACGGGAATTAATTATTAAATTAATTAATTTGACTTATATGTTTTGAATTTTGTAAAATGGACTTCATTTTTGAATTCGGAATATCAAATATAGCTTAGGGTGAATTTTTGGTAATTTTCTGAAAAACTTCAATTTTTGATGAATAGTGAAACCACTAAGTGGTAATCAAGCAAACTGATTTTTCAGTTAAATGAAAGTTTACCACTAATGTGTATTGAATTTTGAAAATCCGACATACATGGTTGTCATTAAGAAGTAAAATTTGGTTCAATGAGATTAAAATAATTTTTTGGTGAATAGTAACTTTTTTTCATTAATCGCGATTAGAGGTAATTAGTGTAGTTTAAGGTAAAAATGGTATTATAAGAATGTGAAAACACCATGACACTTGTCCTACACCTATTTTGTGAGTCATGGACGACCAAGACAAGCCATGGGCCAACTTGGGGACCCCATGGAGCCACTTTAGTTGGAAAATGACATTAATATATTTTTATTTAATGTTAAAGTGAAAATGACACTAACATAAATTGTTTTACTAAAATAATTTTTTAGTGGGGTTATACAAGTCCAAATTTTGATTATAAATAGTCATTGGAAAGATAAAACGATTTCCTACATCATAGTATTTTTTTTTATAATTTTTAGACATTAAATAAATTAATTTATATATGACATAATAATGATTCAGCGATGACATCATTATTAGACGATTTAAATAAAATGGAAAGATAATGTAAAATCTATGAACTAAACATGTCCAAAACCAATTGGATGAGTGGATTAAAAACCCTTATCACCTTATCCACGAATTATTTCAATGTGGGACCTTTTAAAACCGAAACACATTTTCAAATAAAGTAATATTTCTTTACTTTCCAAAAGTGCCCCTCCTCTCCTCTTATAAAAGGCCCCCACCTCTACCTCATTACACACACTCCTCAAGCCTTTTGCTCGGCCAAACCCTGACCAATTACTCTCTCCACATCCCTCTCCTCATCCTAGAGGATTCCCTTCGGGCATAATCCTTTCAAAGGAAGCCTTTAGGCTCAAATCAAAAGGGAGTTACACTTTTAAAGGTAATTCATTCTCTCTTGTTCATTTGTTTTATTTTGCTTCTCCAACCCTCTAAACTCTTTTTATTTACCTCTTTTGTAACAACACCAGTATCTTCAATATACTAGGATGTTGTTATAATATTTATTTGAGCTACACTCTCACACAACTACATCAAATGGTTAAAGAACATACGGTTTCTGTGGATGGCGAAATTCTGCCTCCCGAAACGATGATTGTTCAATACTCATTTAACACCATCAAGGGTGGCCATTATGATGTCACTATTTTTATATATGATATATAATATGTTTATGTTTTCTTTAAGCTTCTGTATTTTTCATTTTTGGCATACCTTTATGGTTTCCATTATGGGTAAACACGATATCTTCATTTAAGGAAGTGCGGACTACCGCCCCCTAAAAGTGATGTGATTCGTTAATGCCATTTGTGGGACGTGTAAAGGATGGATTTAAAGTTATTATATATTATGTTATACTGTAATTATAATATACCTCTATATCATTATTATTTCATTCCATTAAAGTATGAGATAGAAATGAAAGTAGCGTTCATGCGTACGTACGGCTTACCGTCTCCATGAACGGTGTATTTCATTTCTTATCCCCAAATGTAATGTACTATTAAAATTACATGTATATAATGTATATATATAATTAATGATATATCTAAATGATGAATATAATTCTGGAATTAAAATATACATACCTCTCATTTAGTTTTAATTCCACTAATATGACAACGAAATGAAAGTAGCGTTCATGCGTACGTACGGCTTACCGTCTCCATGAACAGTGCATTTCATTTCTTACCTCTAAATGATTATGTAATATTATAAATAAATGTATATTCTGGATATATATGATATATATGATATCCAAATCAGGAATTTCATTCTGGATATAAAGAACTTTTGACCACACGAACAACAAGTAATTGTAAGAAGTCAACTTTCGACTTAAGAACCAAATATTGACAAAACAAAAATTATTAACTTAAATGGTTACATAATGTTTATAACATGGAAATAAGTGATATAAAAGGAATAATGAACTTTAAAAAGGTTCTTAATCAATTATAAATTAACTCAAGTTTATTATTCAGGACGTTAAAGAACGATCGAGTCAAGTCGGACCCAAGGTAAGGGACTTCGTCTCAATCTCCTTTCATTGAGGCATATTTCATTTTATACACAACTTTATTTTATACGGTGTATAAACTACTTTGACTTTGACTTTTATACAAAAGGAATCTTTTTCTACGAAGCGTTTTACTAAATGACAAAAAAGAAGGTTTTTTTAACGTACGCGGTGACAATGACCTTTTCCGCCGCCGCGAGTATTATTTGGTCTTTGGCTTCCTCAACAAGCCGTAATGTTTTTAAAATAAAATAAATATCATATACTCTATTATGTATTTTGGTATTAAAAATGGTTTTGATAAAGGATTCTATTATGTTAATATATTTATGATATATTATGATTGAAATGTGGAAATGTTATCTTTCCTTTATATTGGTTTTATGTTTTATGATTTTATACTGGTACTTGGACATTTTAACGGGTGGTTACGTTATAAACCATATGACGGGTGGTGCTGTGAATACCAGGATGGGTGGTTACGTTATAACCTCCAATGCATTGGGTATGGAAGTCGGCCGTATGGCTATTCCATTAAGTATGTATGGAAATTGGCTGTATGGCTATTCCATTAAGTGATATGTGTGGAAGTAAACCGTATGGTTATTCCACTTAAGTATGTTTATGTCCCAAGTTACCTTTATATATTCTATGTGTTCTTTATATGGGTTTTATGGTAATCCTTTGGTTACAAAAAGGTAAGTAATGATACTTTATTCAGTGAAGATTTTTTTTACTACTTCATGAAGGTGAAGGTATTACTTTGATATAGTATACATGATTTACTTGATGTTTGAAAAACTAACAGTTTTCATTCTTTTTGTATCCCTTACTGAGCTTTTTATGCTCACCCCAAGTTTTTCGAAATGTTTTTCACATGACTTAAAGTGGAATAAGGTCAAGGATGGGATCAAGGGAATTTCATGCTATCTAAAACATGGAATCTAGACATCATTCTTTTTAAGAGTTATTATTTTATGGAGACTTAGTAGAAGTGTCTACTTTGTAATCTTTTAAGATGTAATAGTTATGTTCTAATTCTCTAAAACTCTAAACCTGAAAATATCCTCAATGTGAATTATTCATTTAATTCAATATTAAGTAAGGTTTAAGGTTGGGGCTTTATAGTTGGTATCAAAGGTCGGTTTAGACAACTTTAGGAGTTAGAAAAGTGTTAAATTATAATATGATTGAAATGATATAGCATTTAAGGATTACCATGTTGCTTCGCCTAAGATATTTCTGTGTTCAGAATGGTTTTCCGCAGAGGAAACAAAGCAGCTATGTTGGGACGACATCAGGAGGAAGACAACCTTCCAAATCAGCAACCTGAGATGGTCGGAATCGGAACTGAATAGTTTGTTGCAGTGATGGCACAATTGACTCAGGTTATAAATGGTGGTGGTATCCATGCACGAGATCAGCCAGATCAACCGTAGAGGAACATTTCAGTGGTGGAACATTTTATGAGGCAACATCCCCCATCATTCAGAGGATCATCTGACCCTGTGCAAGCTGAAGGGTGGATTAAAGCACTGGAGAAGATTTTTGATGTCATGGGGTGTTCAGAACATCAAAAGGTTAGTCTTGCTGTTTACCGTTTTGAAGGTGAAGCTGATCAGTGGTGGTCGATGGTGAAAAATATAAGGGATAGTGATGAGATTGATGATCTTCACTGGGAAGAATTCAAAGGTATGTTTCTTGAGAAATATTTTCCTAAGGTGGTTCGTCTTAGGATGGAAAAACAGTTCCTAGAATTGAGGTAGGAGGATGATTATGTGGCTGCTTATGAAGAAAAGTTCACTCGATTGGCAAGGTATGCTCCAAACTTCATACGAGATCTTGATAGTAAAATAAACCGTTTTTACTCAGGGTTAAAGCCAAAGTATCGAAGGGCTTTAGCTTCTCGTGAGTTCAAAAGTTATGAAAAACTTGTTCGATGTACGGAGAAGGTGGAAATGGAGTTTTCCGATGATCAGGTGTTCTATGACAAACAACAGAATAAGAGATCTAGTTGGCAGGAAAAGGGGAAGAATTCATCAAAGAAGCAAGGAGGTAAGAAAACCAAATATCCATCCTGTGAGAAGTGTGGTAAAATGCATCCTGGAGAATGTTTATCCAAGTCTGGTAAGTGCTTTCGGTGTGGTAAGTCTTTTCATATTGCTCGTAACTGTAAGGAAGATGATCAAGCAGGAAATGAAAAGCCAACGGTAAGATGTTTTAAGTGTAATGAAATGGGTCATTATGCAAACGAGTGTCCAACGAAGAACTCAACTGGGGGAATGCAGCCAGACTACAAGCAGAAAGGGGTGGTGAAATCCTTTGCAACAACTTCAGCAGATGTTGGGCCATCGAATGAAGTGGTATCAGCTCCAGGGAGCTCAATTTTTTTCGAAGATTGACTTGAGGTCGGGGTACCATCAGATGAAAGTAAAAGAAGCAGACGTTCCGAAGACTGTGTTTCGTACTAGATATGGCCATTATGATTTTGTAGTTATACCTTTTGGGTTAACCAATGCACCTGCTGTATTCATGGACCTTATGAATAAAATTTTCCATGAGTTCTTGGATAAGTTTTTGTTTTGAGGTTTGTGAAGAGGTTATGTGTGCCTTGTGATTCACAGTTGAAGAATGAGTTGTTTTTTCATCCTGGAAGTACTAAGATGTACAGAGGTCTGCGGGAGTATTACTGGTGGGATGGAATGAAAAGAGACATTGCTGATTTTACTGTGAAGTGTTTAACATGTCAACAGGTTAAAGCAGAGAGGCAGTTACCGAAAGGGATGCTTCAGCCTTTACCAGTGCCAGACTGGACATGGGAGAATATATCCATGGACTTTGTTGTTGGATTACCAAAGACATCTCGAGGTAATAATGCAATCTGGGTTATTGTTGATCGCTTGACCAAATCTGCTCATTTCCTTGCTATACGAGATACTTTCTCTCTTGATCAACTTTCCCGTTTGTATCTTAAAGAGATAGTCAGGTTACATGGAGTTCCTCTCTCCATTGAATCGGATTGTGATCCCAGGTTTACTTCTAACTTTTGGAAAGGCCTTCAGAAGTCGTTGGGTACTGAATTAAATTTTAGTACAGCTTTTCATCCTCAATCAGATGGGCAGTCAGAACAAACAATCCAGACATTGGAGGATATGCTACGAGCTTGTTCTATGGATTATCAGGGAAGTTGGGACCAACATCTTTCTTTGGTTGAATTTTCATATAATAACAGTTTTGATTCCAGTATATAGATGGCACCATTTCAGGAATTATGTGGGAAGCGGTGTCAAACTCCAGCTTTCTGGGATGAAGTTGTGAAAGGAAGTTGATGGGACCAGAATTGGTAGAAGAGATGGCAGAAAAATTTCAGCTGATTCAGAAACACATGAGAACAGCCCAGAGTAGGCAGAAGAGTTATGCGGATAACCGGAGGAAGGATCTATCTTTTGAGGTAGGTGATCATGTTTTTCTCAAGGTTTCTCCTTGGAAAAGTGTGATGAGATTTGGTAAGAAAGGAAAGTTGAGTCCAAGGTTCATTGGACCATATGAAATTCTGGAAATAGTTGGATCAGTTGCATACCGAGTGGCTTTACCTCCGAGTTTATCTCAGGTACATAATGTTTTTCACGTTTCGATGTTGAGAAAGTATATGCCAGATCCATCTCATGTTTTGAGCCCAGAGGTAGTTCAGCTGGAAGAGAACATATCTTATGAGGAACAACCGGTCCAGATTCTTGACCACAGGGAGAAAGTGTTACGGAATAAGGTGATTAATCAGGTAAAGGTTTTGTGGAAAACCCATGTGATTTAAGAGGCAACGTGGGAATCTGAAAATGATATGAGGGATAAATACCCCCACTTATTTTGATAAGTGAATAAAATTGCGAGGACGCAATTCCCAAAAGGGGGGAAGGATGTAACATCCCAGGTAAATAAAGAATAAATAATTTTCATATTTATTAATATTTACAAATTAAATATTAATTTTATTTTAAAGGGGTTGCTATGTTCGATAGCGTACCCTATACGCAACGATGAGTTTCTTTGAAACTTACGTAGCACACTAGTAATAAGATAATATTATTTTAAATGTTAGTTAACAAGTAGCCGTTGTACTGGTGAGAATGGATAGAAATAACTAAAATATGATTAGATATGTTTTTAAATGTTTATAAATTTACCTAATAAAAGATAAAGGCTTAAAATACGGAAAGAGTTCAATTTTAGGCATATATACTCTAATTTTCACTAAAGGTTCAATTATCACCTTTTAATGGTGAACTGTCATTAAATATAGTTTTGATCACTCTTATACATTCTTTTGGACCAAATATAACTCTTCTTTAGAATCGGGACATCAAAATTTACTTTGTGTAAATTTTTGGTACCTTTCTGATAAAGTTCATTTTTTTATGAATAGTGTAAAATGTTGTATTTTAATTCAAAACCTCTTTTTAATCAAAATTATTTATATGATTAGATTATAATTTTAATTGTTTTTAAAGTGAAATTAGAAAATATTTTTACCAGTTAATCCAATGGTGGTCATTGGAATCAATTTCACTTTGAAATTGGACTTAAACTGGTGTCAATCTTTTGATACTTATTGTTTCACAAAAACACGCTATTTGTCATGACAGCGGGAATTAATTATTAAATTAATTAATTTGACTTATATGTTTTTAATTTTGTAAAATGGACTTCATTTTTGAATTCGGAATATCAAATATAGCTTAGGGTGAATTTTTGGTAATTTTCTGAACAACTTCAATTTTTGATGAATAGTGAAACCACTAAGTGGCAATCAAGCAAACTGATTTTTCAGTTAAATGAAAGTTTACCACTAATGTGTATTGAATTTTGAAAATCCGACATACATGGTTGTCATTAAGAAGTAAAATGTGGTTCAATGAGATTAAAATAATTTTTTGGTGAATAGTAACTTTTTTTCATTAATCGAGATTAGAGGTAATTAGTGTAGTTTAAGGTAAAAATGGTATTATAAGAATGGGAAAACACTATGACACTGGTCCTACACCTATTGGGTGAGTCATGGCCGACCAAGACAAGCCATGGGCCAACTTGGGGACCCCATGGAGCCACTTTAGTTGGAAAATGACATTAATATATTTTTATTTAATGTTAAAGTGAAAATGACACTAACATAAATTGTTTTACTAAAATAATTTTTGAGTGGGGTTATACATGTCCAAATTTTGATTATAAATAGTAATTGGAAAGCTAAAAAGATTTCCTCCATCATAGTATCTGTTTTTATAATTTTTAGACATTAAATAAATTAAATTATATATGACATAATAATGATACAGCGATGACATCACTATTTGACGATTTAAATAAAATGGAAAGATAATGTAAAATATATGAACTACACATGTCCAAAACCAATTGGATGAGTGGATTTAAAACCCTTATCACCTTATCCACGAATTTTTTCAATGTGGGACCTTTTAAAACCGAAACACATTTTCAAATAAAGTAATATTTCTTTACTTTCCAAAAGTGCCCCTCCTCTCCTCTTATAAAAGGCCCCCACCTCTACCTCATTACACACACTCCTCAAGCCTTTGGCTCGGCCAAACCCTGCCCAATTACTCTCTACACATCCCTCTACCCATCCTAGAGGATTTTCTTTGGGCATAATCCTTTCAAAGGAATCCTTTAGGCTCAAATCAAAAGGGAGTTACACTTTTAAAGGTAATTCATTCTCTCTTGTTCATTTGTTTTATTTTGCTTCTCCAACCCTCTAAACTCTTTTTATTTACTTCTTTTGTAACAACACCAGTATCTTCAATATACTATGATGTTGTTATAATATTTATTTGAGCTACACTCTCACACAACTACATCAAATGGTTAAAGAACATACGGTTTCTGTGGATGGCGAAATTCTGCCTCCCGAAACGATGATTGTTCAATACTCATTTAACACCTTCAAGGGTGGCCATTATGATGTCACTATTTTTATATATGATATATAATATGTTTATGTTTTCTTTAAGCTTCTGTATTTTTCATTTTTGGCATACCTTTATGGTTTCCATTATGGCTAAACACGATATCTTCATTTAAGGAAGTGCGGACTACCGCCCCCTAAAAGTGATGTGATTCGTTAATGCCATATGTGGGACGTGTAAAGGATGGAATTAAAGTTATTATATATTATGTTATACTGAAATTATAATATACCTCTATATCATTATTATTTCATTCCATTAAAGTATGAGATAGAAATGAAAGTAGCGTTCATGCGTACGTACGGCTTACCGTCTCCATGAACGGTGCATTTCATTTCTTATCCCCAAATGTAATGTACTATTAAAATTACATGTATATAATGTATATATATAATTAATGATATATCTAAATGATGAATATAATTCTGGAATTAAAATATACATACCTCTCATTTAGTTTTAATTCCACTAATATGACAAAGAAATGAAAGTAGCGTTCATGCGTACGTACGGCTTACCGTCTCCATGAACGGTGCATTTCATTTCTTACCTCTAAATAATTATGTAATATTATAAATACATGTATATGCTGGATATATATGATATATATGATATCCAAATCAGGAATTTCATTCTGGATATAATGAACTTTTGACCACACGAACAACATGTAATTGTAAGAAGTCAACTTTCGACTTAAGAACCAAATATTGACAAAACAAACATTATTAACTTAAATGGTTACATAATGTTTATAACATGGCAATAAGTGATATAAAAGGAATAATGAACTTTAAAAAGGTTCTTAATCATGTATAAATTAACTCAAGTTTATTATTCAGGACGTTAAAGAACGATCGAGTCAAGTCGGACCCAAGGTAAGGGACTTCATCTCAATCTCCTTTCATTGAGGAATATTTCATTTTATACACAACTTTATTTTATACGGTGTATAAACTACTTTGACTTTGACTTTTATACAAAAGGAATCTTTTTCTACGAAGCATTTTACTAAACGACAAAAAGGAATGTTTTTTTAACGTACGCGGTGACAATGACCTTTTCCGCCGCCGCGAGTATTATTTGGTCTTTGGCTTCCTCAACAAGCCATAATGTTTTTAAAATAAAATAAATACCATATACTCTATTATGTATTTTGGTATTAAAAATTGTTTTGATAAAGAATTCTATTATGCTAATATATTTATGATATATTATGATTTAAATGTGGAAATGTTATCTTTCCTTTATATTGGTTTTATGTTTTATGATTTTATACTGGTACTTGGACATTTTAACGGGTGGTTACGTTATAAACCATATGACGGGTGGTGCCGTGAATACCAGGACAGGTGGTTACGTTATAACCTCCAATGCATTGGGTATGGAAGTCGGCCGTATGGCTATTCCATTAAGTATGTATGGAAATTGGCCGTATGGCTATTCCATTAAGTGATATGTGTGGAAGTCAACCGTATGGTTATTCCACTTAAGTATGTTTATGTCCCAAGTTACCTTTATATATTCTATGTGTTCTTTATATGGGTTTTATGGTAATCCTTTGGTTACAAAAAGGTAAGTAAGGATACTTTATTCAGTGAAGATTTTTTTTTACTACTTCATGAAGGTGAAGGTATTACTTTGATATAGTATACATGGTTTACTTGATGTTTGAAAAACAAACAGTTTTCATTCTTTTTGTATCCCTTACTGAGCTTTTTATGCTCACCCCAAGTTTTTCGAAATGTTTTTCACAGGACTTAAAGTGGAATAAGGTCAAGGATGGGATCAAGGGAATTTCATGATATCTAAAACATGGAATCTAGACATCTTTCTTTTTAATAGTTTTTATTTTATGGAGACTTAGTAGAAGTGTCTACTTTTTAATCTTTTAGGATGTAATAGTTATGTTCTAATTCTCTAAAACTCTAAACCTGAAAAGATCCTCAATGTGAATTATTCATTTAATTCAATATTAAGTAAGGTTTAAGGCTGGGGCCTTATAATAAGAGATACAGGATTTACTATGTGTCATGTTAGGAAAAAAATCATGCCACACATAGTTCTTCAAGGATCCCTGTGTACATCAAGATATTTTATATGGGTTATTGAATTGATATCGACGAGCATAGGAAAAACATGTGTCCAGAACACCTACACAGATATAGATTTTGTGAATGGTAATTAGAATATGTAGAGTAAGACACTATAAGTGTTTTAAATTCATATGATGCGGACCAAATCATTCCCCATATTTAATTATGTTTAATTTAGTCATTCTAAATGGAAGAATCCACCAAGACCTCTAAGATCATGTGATTCATGCCTGGTGTGAGAAACAAGTGGAAATTAAAGGATTTTCCATGCCAAATTAAAACACATGAAAGGTGAATTTCAAACACCTGCTATGGTATTTAGTACTCATGTTGTGGAAGTTTCCATAAATTATAACATCACATGACAAGGATAATAACACTATGCAGTTTATGTTCTTACAACTTGGACCAATACCATACATCTTAATGTCATGTGGAATGGAAATTTACTAGGTATTTTAGTGTCCTAAAGTGAGCATAAATGTTATATAATTTAACATCATGTGAATAATATGTTATGTTACAAAGTTTAAAGTCTTATAGTTAGGATTATAGCGGTGTGACTTTTTAGTTCGTGCAACTAGAACCCTGACCATACAGTTTTACATCATATAATTATGTTGGTATGGTATGTAGTTTAAATTAATACAACTATTACTTTTTCATGTTTTATATATTTTAAAACTAGTATGATGACTATATTGTTCAATTTCATATAGTGATTATATGGGTGAAATAGTATGATATTATGAAAATTATTTCTTAAAAAATATTAAATCAGAGGCTGGAGTGAAGTGTTTTACATCCATTGAGACTATGGAATAAGCTCTGTTAGAATAAAACTTATGTATAATATAGGTTCCTTCACAGTTTTATTTGACCATTTTAAGATTCTTACCCAGTATAATTAGTGTTCTATGAACAGAAAACAACTCTATATGGAGGAAAATAGTGTGTAAAAAGTTTCTTATTGAAAGCTCATTCAACTAGGTTTTGATAGATTTCCAAATTATGAAATGTCCATAATATTTTCTAATTTATTCATTACAACTCATCCATGTGATTATATTATTTATCAACTTTATATATTTGATTAAAAATGGTTATGTGGAGAAAATGAAACTATTATTTAATGGTTAAGACTTCCCCTATACGGTATATAAGAAAATATGGGGTCTCTTATGTGGTAGTATGGGTTATGGTGCGATAAGCCAACAACGAATGCATAATTTTTTTAGGAAATGAATTATTATCTTTTTCCAGCATAATTTTGAATATGTTAGATAGATTCTTTTTGAATGCCTATGTTTTTTTATTTCCAACTACATGATAGTGGTATGTGTTGTTAAATTAAATTTAATCTTAATGATACACCCTTTTCAACTCAAAAGATATGAATTGGGTTCCGTTTATCATCAATATTATATGAGGGATACCACTTCTAGTGATAATATTTGACTTCATGAAGTAGATGAGAGAATTTATCTCAACTTTATTAAGGGATATATCCTCAACCCACTTAGAGAAGAAGATAGTTATAGTAAGGGTGTACTTGAATTGCATGGTCATAGCAGGGGATATATTCCATGACATATATTACCAAAATGAAAATGGAAAATAAGATATAGTGATATGAAATAGATATAGGTGTAGATAGATGAATTTGGAATGTATTTACAAATCATGATGTTTTCTAGTGAACTCCAGGAAATATCAGGCATTTGATGGCCAAAATTATCCAAGATTCCTAATCATGTGGGTGAGATTGATTACTGAGGAGCACTAAAGGATATTATGTAGATTTTTTATTACTTATTAGGGTCTCTCCTCCTTCAATAAATATTAGGTGGAATCTATAAAATCATTATTTATATAGAAATTTTTATGTATTTAGACCATTGTAAAGGATGAATTTTATTGCCTGTTGTCAATTCTATTTCGTCTTGTATTGATTTGATGGGATAATTCCACTTTATAGATAGTACTATATGGGTGAAATCCATAAGATAATATCATAATTTTCAGAGGATGTCATCTAAAATTTCTCCAAGTTTTATTTAATCTCATTGACATCTTTTGTGTCGTTTATAATGAATAGGGAGACCACCCTACGTTTTACAATGATGGTTACCCTATCATCCCAGTCTAGGTTTTCTAGGATAATTATAGTATTTACCAATGAATATGTACTAGAGTTTTATTAATATGATAAATAAAATGTTATTATCTAAGAGGGGAATTATATAATTAACCCTCACAAATAATTGATCATGGGATTTTTTCCTCTTCCTTAATATTATATCCCCCAATAATTTTCTTGGTTGCTAAATCTGAATCGTCGTTTATATTTAGTTGGACAAATAATATTAGTAGGGCCAATTCAAATCCTATACTGAGATATTATTATTCTAGTTCATTATTGGTGTACCTTCTGATAATAAGAAGAAATATGAAAAACTGACTTTTCTAGAGAGATGGGGAAAATTCTTAAGCTAACTCTATTTTTGATTTTCCTGCACTTATTTTTGTTAGACTTCAAGAAGCACCACAGAAATATATCATCCATTTCTGGGGAGTGTCATAGATGGATACTAATTCTTCATAATGTAATTTTTCATCCATTGGCATGTTTTGCGATGTGGGATTTTCTATGAGAAATTATATCAGTGATTTTCCATTGACTACATTATGTGGTATGAATTGGATATCAAACTATTATAGTATGACCACCCATTGTGACATCCATCTAGATAGAATAAAATTATTGAGGGTATATTTAGGTGGTTCTATAAAATTTACCAAATGGATGTCATGATACTATAAGTAGTGTATCGGTTTCTGAACCCTGAGAATCAATGGAAGGTAATTATTCTCAATATATGAATATTGAGTCTCAATATCTATCATAGTTATACTAATATTGTAAAAGATATTTTATTTTTCCATATCATTCTTCTTCATGATAAAGGGACTAAAGGATCACTTTAAATATTTTATGTGTTGAATGAGTTAATTTTCTTCAATTGGAGGAATAAACACCAGTGGGATCGATGTGTATCTCTTAATATTTTCAATGGTATCTTGACATATTCATCCCACCAATAGGTAACTACTTCTTCATTAGCTTGGTGAAGGGTAGGAACCTTCTTAAAATTTTATCTATAAGTAATATGATATAGGTAATGCATAATGGAATATGTCTCAACTCTTCAATATTTCCCACAGCTGGAATGTTAAGAATCACCTTGGTTGTATTGGGGTCATCATTGATTCTATAATGGAAAACTATAAATCTAATAAAATTTCCTTATAATTTCTTAAAATATCATTTTAAGGTATTCATCCTTAGGCTAAATTTTCATAGTTTATCAAAAATTGTTTCAATATTGACAAGATGATCATAGAGCTACTGAGGTTTTACAACTAGATAATTTATACAACATTCCATGGTCTTCTATGGAAGGGGATTAAAGATATGATTCATGGAAAATTTATACATAACACCATAATTCTTCAAGTCCAAAGGAATTACTCAATAGAAATATATGGGTTCCCTATAATCAATGACCTCTTATTATTTGGGATCTGTCTAAATCTACTTATAGTTGAGGTATAGATCTATGAAGAATATAGCCTAGAAATTAGTTTTTTCATCAATCAATAGTTTTATAATTGGGATTTAAAAGTCATCCTTTGGGAAATAATGGTTGAGGTCCCTAAAATAAATTAAAATTATGATCTTACCATTATTATTTTTGATAGGGATCATGTTGGAAATCCATTTTGGGTATTGATCCAAAAAATGAATTTGGATATTATGATCTAGTCAATATCATCTTCCACCTTGGAAACATGAGTCTAATACACTCTCCTGGTTATTTACATGTTGCTATGGTGATCCTCAAGTAGACCCAAATGAAGGGTGTCCACACCAAGATCATTTCCATTCATTTATATGTAATTCTAGGTGAATAAATCTCAGTGTTTCTTCAACAAAGGGGTATATGTTTATTTTTTTCGAGAGGCATTGAGGCCCATATTTATGTAAGTTGTTGATATTTCCCTATATCAAAATTCAACTATATATGTTTATTGAATGTGGTAAAGACACTTTCCTTAAATTTATTAGGGGATATCTGAAGTTTTATACTTATTATTACTCTTCTTATTTTACCACAATTTAGGAAGAATTAGATGATAAATGGATAATTTTTAAATTGGAATATTATGAAGGGTTATTTTTATCTTACATGAATAATGAGGAGGTGTCTTCAAACTCTAATGGTGAAAATTCATGGGCATCATAATCAAGGGAATTATTGATATATTATCCTTCTTGTCCATCATTATTGGGGGTAGAAGAAGTACCAACACCCTGAGATTCTAGAGATATCATGGGTTCATTTTCTGACTTAAGTGGTGATACATGGATCTACTTGGATCTTGGTGAAAAAGTAAGATCATTTTCATCTAGGGAATTATCTTCAAGACGAGGAAACTTCCCTTATTTTTAACTACAAAATTTAGCTGATGTAATGGATATCATGAGGATAAAAATAGATGTTCTCAATAATTTTTCCTACCTTCTTCTCTTTGGATTCATATCCATTTGGTAGTATGAATAGAAATAAAAACATTTTAAATTTTAATTATAGTGGTATTTTATAAAGAAATCATGTTGATATAAATTACTTACTTTTTAGTACTTTATATGTTGTGAAAAAGTTGGTTTCTTAACAAAATGTTTTTAGTGATTTTTTTGAAAAAATAATAAAAGTAATTTTTTGAAAATTAAGAAAATTTATTTTAAAAAATAAAATTAATTTTTGAAATATAAATTTGAAAACTATCTTAGAGTGAATTTTTTATAATTCATTTAAAATATTAATTTTTCGATGAATAGTAAAAAGTTACTCATTTTTATTAAAAACTGAATTTTTGAATAAATAATTTAAAATATAATTTTTATTTTATAATGGTTTTAAAAGTAAAATTACTTAAATTATATATTTATTATTAAAATTTATGTCGTTGGAATAAATTTCATATTGAATTTTGAAATTAAAACATTCTATACTTATGAAAATTTTCTCTTTGAAAACATCTTTTTCCCCACGTTTGCATCATAGATTTGAAATTAACATTTTCCACTTATGTGGATGGAATTTATAAAAATGAATTAAATATTTTCAATAGTAAAAATAAATAATATATAATAATTTCAACATAATTTTTTTCAAAATGAATAGTAATAAATATTAAAAATTAATTACAACGGTTAAGGTTAAAACGAGTTTACTGGAGTTTAAAATAAAATGATAAGTGGTAAAATAATATAAAAACTTTATAAAACCTCATTTTATGAATATATTTAGACCTTATAACTTCTAAGGATTTATAATTACCCATTTTGGAGCTTTGGGTCAGGTAGAAAACCTGGGTACACTTTATTCGTTTCAAAATTTCTATGTGAGTCCTCTCCCCCACTTATAAAAGGTCAGCCCCTCTATTCTTCTATTTACACCCCCAAAACCATTTATTTTAGAAAATAACAAAAAAAATAATTTCCATACTTATCTTATAATATCTTTGAGATATTTTTTATGAGAAATATAGACTATGAAGGATTTTATTTTAAACCTAAGGAGGTTATCCAAAAAATAGGTATCCTTCTTAGTTGAGTGTTTCAATTTTATTTATTCATATACCTCCTTCAAATATTATTTTATTATTATGATATAATAAAACCATTATATACAATATAATTAAATTTTTTTATGTTAATGGTATAACCTATATATATATCCACTTCCATCAAATGGGAAATGAAACTGTAGATCATGTGTACGGAAGACTACCGCATCACGAACCGATGTTATTAATTTTCCATCACCACCTATCACACCTAGATATAATGATGGATTTAATATTTATATATGATATTTATGAAATTATTATAAATATATAATTAAAATAACACATTTACCTTCTTACCTACCAACCTGTTGGAAAATAATAATGTATCTCGAGTGTATGGCAGACCACCACCTCGTGAACCGATCTGATGTGTTTTTCATTTATATTTCACTTGGATAGTAATAAGAATATATTAAATGAATGTATATAATATTTGTACTATAAATATACTTATTAAACTTCTATATCACATACACATTCTTACCTTTAATTATGTGGGTGATACGATAATGTCATTCGTGTGTACGGTAGACTACCGCCTCATGAGGCGATGTGATTCGTTTCTCACTAGTGATTTGGATGGAAGGTAATCATGGTAAATTTAATGAATAAATGTGATACATATGAAATAAAAATTATTTTTTAAAGGTAATATATTATTTAAATTTATTTCATTTCATCTGTTGATAAAATGGAAACATCATTCATGTGTACGTACGACCTACCTTCTCTATGAATGGTTTAATTAATTTTATATCTCTATATTTAATGGATTACTCTAAAAACATATATAATGAATATATATTATATTTATATCATGATAAAAATTATTTATATTATGTAACCATGATCAAAATTTATTGTCTTAAGATACCAAATTAAACATACATGAAAAACAAAATAGTTATTAACTAAATCATGATTTTAGCAAGGAATTGTTATTAAATGGGTACTAAAATGTAATAATTAAATAATTTATGGAACGATGAATATTAGTATATTTGTATAATATATTAAAAATAAACTTATATTTATTATTAATGAGGTTAGAACATGTAATAAATAATTTTAAAATTAAGGTAAGGGGTTTTTGTCTCAATTTGTCTTATTTGAGATATATGTTATGTTATGCACATAATACTTATATGAGGTGTATATACTATCACTTTGACATGTTATATCATTAATATAATTAAATTCATGATAATTAAAGTTCCATTTTATGTTGTTATTTAATGGTGATTACAATTGAAAAGTTATCTAAGTTGTAAGGGTTTGATGTTACAATCTCATTGTTAATCGAGATTCACTAATACAAATTTGTCCATTAACAGCACTAGTAAAAGGGTTTTATGAGCACTTAAAAATCATAGATATTATGTGTAATGTTAAAATAAAAAAATTATTAGTGATAAAAAATCCATGGATAAATTATACCATTAAAATCAATTTTTAGCACTGATAAAGCCACCCTTTATCGGCTCTTTTTTAGCGATGTTAAAAAAATGTAAACAAAATATTGTTTTAATGCCCCAAACCCCCTTTCTCAGCACTTTAAAGGACCATTTCTTAGTTCTTTTAAATCCCCAACTTCCATATTTTTTCCTTCCTCTACACTATAAGGTTCTCAAAAATACCTACACACACCTGGATTTGATCACAGGACCTCCCTTATATGATTAGATGCCCTTTAAAACTCTTCCATGTAGGTTTTTTTAATATTTTATGAAATTTCTATTTCATTATATATAGATATTTATATTTTTTTATGTACATATATATACATATATATATAATTATATTTATTTAAAGATTTTATATATTTATATACATTTATAAATATTTCAGTATAAATGTAAATATATTTATTTATTTATTTATTAATACATACACATGTATATAGAAAACATTATATATATATATATATATATATATATATTAATTTTTATAATTTAAATTCAATGGATAATTTTTTTAATTTAAATAAAATGAATAATAAGTATTTATTTTCATTTTGTTTATATATTTAAAAATTCATTTTTATTTAAATATGTTTAAATGTGTATTTATACAATTAATTTATTATAAGTAAATATAATAAAATATGCATATATTTAATTATAAATAAAACTAAATTATAAAAATAATAAAACATAAGAACCATAATATCAATATGAATGCAATCCATATAAATAAATTCATTCTCTACCAATGAAAAACAATAATACCCCCTTAAATGAGGTTGAAATTAGATCAAATAAAAAACAATTAGGATACCCCAACTAAAAATATAGTTTTGGAGTCCATTTACCTATTTTTTGTCTTTTAAAAACACAAAAAAGTTTTTTACAAGGTCATTAGGGTGTATTTCTTTTTGTAGGCTTTGATTTGATATGTGGTAGAGTCCAAACAGACACTCTGATCAAAAGTTATGGCTATTTGAAGTTCAAGTCATGTTTTCAACTTTTAATTGACCATTCATTAATTTATTTAATTTTTATGTCAATCAATTTTTATTAAATGACTATTACTCAATAATAATTATCAAAATATTAATTAATACTATTTTTTAATTATTTTTATTCCATTTTTCACTAAACATCTTATATATTAAATGTAAATGCATATTTAGCTTTATCTAAATCATATTTTAAAAAATATATTATATTTATATCAATATAAATATAATTATATATTAAAATAATATTTTTAATAAAATAATTTTTAAATTTAATATACAGTTTATCATCACTAGAAAAGAATCACATATAATGGGGCTTTATCATCACTAGTAAAAAAGTGGTGATAAAGGACCCCCATTTATCGGGTTTTTTTACTATCTCTGATAAAATTCCCACTTAATAAGCTCTTTTTCTAGCACTGATAAAATCCTACATTTATCAGTGCATTTTTATTAGTTTTAATAAATGGAATCCCTTTATTAATTCTTTTTTTAGTGATGATAAAGGCCACCTTTGTTGGAGCTTTTTCTATCACTGATAAAGGGGGCCTTTATTAGCGCTTTAAACTAGAACTATTAAAGGATGAATCTGTAGTAGTGATTATTTATGATTATGCTTTTAATGATGAAATATTATGATATATTTCTCAATAACATCATGAGTTTTCTTATCCTCTCGTTATTTATTGATAATACTTGTTTTCCCTTCATTTCTTGTCTCTTTATGTACTCAATATTCAAAGAGTTTTTTGAAGAAAACCCACATTATTTCTCTCTTTGGTCGAAAAACCTTTTTATTCCATATCCATGTTTTCAAAAAATATTTTCAAGAATTTTTTAATATTCCAAAATGATGGTTTTAATTCAATTATTCCATTTTTTACATTTTAATAAACATTATAAAAGGAATATTCATGTCATTTTTCAAAAAAGTCTCATTTGAATTTTACCGAAAATATGAAAGGAATATTTGTTTCAACATATATGTCCTGAATAGAATTTCCTACAATTATTTGCACTCAATATTTTAAAGACTCATTTATAAGTTTCAAAGGAAATTTTAAAATAAAAGTATTTTCACAATGTTTTGTGAAGTATTAGTTTTTAAAATTTCATTTTCAAAGTGAAAAGGTTATTTTCCAAAAGAAATGGTCCAAGTGTTATTTTAAAATAATTTTTTATCTAAGATGACATTAATTTATGTTACATATGATTTACTGGGGATATGATCCATTAATTTCATCCTTGCTATTTCTTTGGGTGGTTTATGAATATAATGATAAGATTTCCATAAAACTCATCCCATTTCAATGGGGTTTTCTATGATGAAATTATGAAATGTTTTTGAACCCCATTTATTCTCATTGGATATGATATGATGAATGTTTTTTATCTTGGGGAACAAATTTTTCTTGTTTTCATTATGTGATGGTTGTTATATTATAACTAAGGATGGTGGTTGTGTTATAACTAAGGATGGTGGTTACATTATAACTGAGGATGGTGGTCACGTTATAACCAAAGACAGATGGTACATATATCTCCCTCTAATGAATTGGGTTATGATTTAGATAACATGAGATAAATATAACTATAATGGGTATTGATCCTATTTTGGTAAGGGACATTTTCCACTATGATAGTTATGAGAGTGAACCTTGACTACTAAATTGATTTAAGGAGTGAACCCAATCAACAATGATAGACTTGGAAGTGAAACTTGAATACTATGATGGTTTGGGAGTGAACCTTAAATACTATGATGGTTTAGGAAGTGAACCCAATCCAATATTATAGTATTGTAAATGAGTATTGACTACTTAGTAAATGACTTTCTATACTTACGTGTATAACATAAATCTATGTCTTATAAAAATGTTGTGTTCTTATAGCTCATTTTCATTGATTATATTATGATTCATGTCTTATGAAATTCCATAATTTATTCCAAGACCCACATTTATGATCTATTATATGTATTTTATGGATTTAAAATGTTATTATCATGTTCTCATACCCTTATGCTTATGTTATATTGATTTCTCCATTTTTTAGCCTTGCTGAGCATCTGATCTCACCCTTTCTTATGTTTCCTTTCGCAATGTTATGGAAAATGTACTATATATGAAATGTCAAAGAAGAGTTATAGTTATGAATAACTTAATGGGAGATGATATAGTTTACTTATGAACCTATTATTTATATATCCAAGTTTCCAAAAGTCACTTGACATAAATGATCCATGAATGGATCATTATATTATGTACTAAATATTCACCTATTATGATATAATATTTATGTTTTAAAAGTGTGGTTTTATATTTTTTTTCATATCGAGATATAGTAAACCTTTTGAAACTAGGATGAGAAAACATAAGCGATATTCTTAGGGTTTTATCTAATGTTAATTCAAAGGAAAATTCTAAGTATAAGAAAATACCATGGTATATTGTTGAAGGATAGAGTGGGTGGTTTCTAAGAAATTAAATCTTCTTTTTGGATACTACAAGTGGATGTTGTTTTAGAATAGATGTACTGAGGGATAATAAATCTAAAAAAAGTTGTGTTGTGAATGACTCAAGTGTTACCTATTACAAGAAAAAGGGCCTTACTTCACACCTGGTTTCTACTCCAAGCTTATATACTTTGTAAACTCAAAAACACTTTAGGAATAACAATGAAGGATTTAAATAATTACTACAAATGGACTAGGTTAATCCTATTGTTTCATATATTTTAAGGAAGGCTTCATTGTTTAGATATCCTATAATTTATTTTTCATTATTATGTTGTATTACACTTTGATTAGTGTTTCTCTCACTATTATTTTTGGTTTTAGTTAAGTTATGGAACCAGAAGGAATTGGGTTAACCTTGAATATAATGGAAAATGTGTCAAGGATTATCCAAATTAGAAGATTATTGGAGAGAATTATAATTGTATTATACCAAATTAGATATTATGATATATGATTAATAATTCAAACTTATATGAGATTCCTAACACATTAATTAAGAGTAAGATATAATTTTATAAAATTTCATGTGGTAATGAATATAGAGTAAATAATATTAATCTTATTAAATGACATGAATATGGGAAGAATAATCTTGATAAATAATTCAAATAGAGGGGAAGATGTTTTTTGTCTGGAAAATAAGGTCATAGAGTGACAATTTTTCAAGTATTTTAGTGTAATCTATGTGGGGAACATGGTAATTATTCAAGTGAATACCCTCATACAAGAGTTAACTTCTAGTCCAAGGAAGAAACTATTCCATGTTTATTTTTGAAGTATAATTATTTATGTATTTATTTATTTGGATTCAAGTATTATGTTATATAATTATTTTACCCCTAGAATTTAGGTTGTAAAACAACTAAGGATTATGTTAATTAGGAATCATATATGTATCCCTGTAATATTAACATAAGATTTATGGATTATTTCATGTGTTTAAGATTTTAAGTTTTATCATTAGTTCAAAGTCTTAGATACCCATTTTTAGGTTTTATATGATTGGAGTTTATAAATAATAAGGATATTTTGGGAGACATTTATGGAAATATAACCCTTTATTTTTGTATATTTTTTCATGAAAAACTTATTTGAGTAGAAATTCCTATACATTTTATATACATAAAATTAAAGGTATTTGTAACCTTTATGGTTTATATTATCTTTTATGTTGAGTTAATTATGGTTTATTTATATCTATTAATGTTAAAGGAATTATATTAATATAGATTTGGAAAAAGGATAACCCACATTCTGGGAGACAATTCGTCGCATCAGGAAAGGATGCGCGGCTTAGTCCCATAACCAAATGTGTATTAGGGTATAGAACATAAATCTATCTTATGTGAAAGAGTATTTATAGTTGAAAATCATGAAGAGATATATTGATGTGTCTATATCTCGATTCGTTGTATGTCCAAAAGTTAAGTTTGGGAGCAAAAAAATTCTAAGGGGATGTTACAACCATTGCCCATATAAGAATGGAAATGGGGAAATAACATAATGGATTTTGTTGTCAGACTCCCCAAAATGTCTAAATGGTACAATGTTATATGGGTTATAGTCGACATCCATAAAAATTCAGCACACTTTATCTCTATTAGAGAGTATTTATCTCCCTATTAACATTCCATTATATACATTAAATAATTGGTAGAGTTTCATGGATTTCCACATTACACTGTATCTGATTGGGTTTTGAGGTTTAACTCTAGATTATGAAAAAAGTATTTTGTAGGACCTAGTTATGAAGCTATGTATTAACACAATGTGTGGTCCTCATATTGATATCTAGTCTGAGAGAAAAATTCATACCCTAAAGAATATGATGATATCTTATTCAATATATTTTAAATGTGGTTGTGATAAACATGTTTCTCTACTTGAGTTTCCTTAAAATAATAGTTTTCACCCAAGCATTCAGATGGATCATTATGAAGACCTATATGGAAACAAGTATATAACTCCAATGTACTTGGATGAAGTTGGATGAAGAAATATATAGGTAACTAAGTTGATAAATAAATATTATAGAAGTTTATATCCATTCAACAATACATAAGAGCATCACAAAATCAGTAAAAAAGTTAAACTGAATATCATTAGCATGATCTGCAATTTGAAGTTGGTGATAAAGTGTTTCTTATAATTTCTCTATATACGAAATTAATTTTATTTATAAATAATTTAAAATCGATCCTTATGTATATTGGTCCCTTTTAAATTTTTTATTGTATTGGGAATGTAGTTTATCGTTAAGTTCTTCCACCAAATCTCTCTTAGGTTCGCGATGTGTTCCATGTATCTCTCATAGGGAAGTACATACCCGATCTATCACATGTAATGAAATAATAGTTTATACCACTAGAGAATGATCTTACTTATGATAAAAAATCAATAGATATTATGGATCATAGAAATAAAATACGATAAAATAAGACCTCTCACTTGGTGAATGTTTTGTGGCGAAACCACTAGCTTGATGAAGTTATGTGGGAACCTAAGGATGTAATGATGCATAAGTTTCCTTAGTTTTTTATACCAAAGCGACATAATTTTTAGGGTGAAATTCATTTCAATGGGTTTATAATTTAACACATTTATATTTTTATGAAATATGTCTTCAAATAAATTTAATTTCTTCTATATCTTGTGTTACACGCAACCCTAAGTTTTAACGATCTATGACTAATTATTAATATTATTATTTATACATGATCATAATTACCTAGTTGTTAAAATAATATGTATAAATAAGAAGATAAACCTTTTAAATATTAAACATAAAGTTATTATATAAATAAATCATATTTATAAAAATTACTTAATTTTTATTAAAGTATTTTTATGTTTTCAAAATACTATTTTCTCTGCAAATTTTTTTATTACTTTTTGTGATCGAATAATAAAAGTAAAATTTTCCAAATTTAGAAAATTTATTTTTGAAAAATAATTTCCTTTTTTAATTAATACTTAAAAATTATTTTTGACTAAATTTTATATAATATTTTGAAAAGATTATTTTTTCGAGGAATATTAAAAAATTACTGATTTTTTTAAAAACTATTATCCTTTTAAAGATTTTACAAGATAAATTTTATTTTAATATGGTTTTAAAATTAAAATTTATGCAATTATATATTTATTAATCCAATTTATTTAATTTTAATAAATTTCATATTGAATTTTTATATTTAAACTTTCTATACTTATGAAATTTTTCTCTTTGGAAAACCTCCATTTCATCGCGTCTATGTTTTAAATTTTAAATAAAAATTTCAGACTTCTATAAATAGAATATGAAAAATGTATTAAATATTTGTAATAAGAATAAATAATATTATATAATAATTTCATCTTAATTTTTTCTCTATTCAATTGTAAAAACATTAAAAATTAACTACCACGGTTAATGTTAAAACTAGTTTATCATGGTGTTAAACTAAAAATATTAGGAGTAAAATGACCCAAAAACATTTCAAACATCAATTTTATGGCCATATTTATAAATTTTCAACTATAAGGTTATATAATCACCCATTTTGTATCTTTATAGAATGTGAAAAATGTTGTTATGCTTCATTGTTTTCCAAAATTCCATGTGTGTCCTCTCCCCCACTTATAAAAGGCCACCTTCTCTCCTCCCATATCCACACATCCAAAACCCTTTGGTTTAAACAATACATGACTAAATCAATCCCATAATTCCATAATATTCTCCTAGAGGCAGTTTTTATCATTAATATAACTTTTTAATGCTTTTGGTGTAAACCTAATGAGGCAATCTGAAAAAGAGGTGTCATTCTCAACCGAGCATTTCAATTTTATTTCTTCTTACACCTCATTAAAATATTATTTAATTTTGATGAAATAATAACACCATTATATAACATATAATTATATTTTGTTATGTTAATTTCATAAGATATTACCATTTCCACTCTAATAAAATGGGAAATGAAATCATCGATTGTGTGTACGGTGGACTACCGCCACACGAACCAATGTTATTTTTTTCCATCACCACCTCTCAAGGATAGATATAATGATATATTTAATGTTTATATATTATATTTATGATAATAGTATAACTCTTTAAATACAATAACACATCTAAATTCTTACCTCCCAACCCCTTTGAAAATAATAATGTCGCTCATGTGTACTGTGGACAACCACCTCATGAACCGATGTGATGTGTTTTCATTTATTTTTTACATGAATTTTAATAAATATATAATAAAAAAAATATTTATGATATTTTTAAGATAATACTTATTTAATTATTATATCACATATGCCCTCTTACTTTCCATTCAATGTGGGATATGACAACGTCGTTCGTGTGTAAGAAAAACTACTGCCTCGTGAAATGATGTGATCCATTTCTCACAAACACTTTGTATAGAAGGTAATAAGGGTAAATTTAATTAATATATGTTATATATATGAAATGAAAATTATTATATAATGGTAATATATTTTTATCCTTACTTTTATTTCATTATTCTATAAAATGAAAATAATGTTCATGCATACGTACGATGTACTATCTCCATAAACGGTATAATTAATTTTCTATCTATAACGTTAATAGATTACTATAAATAATTATATAATGAATTTATATAATATTAATAAAATTATTTAAATTATTTAAATTAGGTAAACATGATCATGATTAAAGGAATGCAGATTCAAAACCAAAACATTCATGAAAAACAAAAAAGTTATTACCCAAATCAGGATTTTAACAAGGAATTGTTAATAAATGTGTAATAAAAGGTCGTAAGAAAATAATTTATGGTATTATAAATATGTGTATGGTTCTTTAATAGATTTATAATAAACTTATATTTATTATACAAGAGGTTTGAACATGTATGAAAGAATACAAGATTTATGGTAAGGGATTTTTATATCAATTTTTCTTCATTGAGGCATATGTTATGTTATGCACCTATATTATTTTTAGAGGTATATATAATTCACATTTTTAATTTTATATGTTTAATACCATTATATTTATTAAATTTATTGTTTCATTTGATGTTACACTTTAATGAGACTTGTGATACAAAATTTACCAAAGTGGTAAGGGTTTGATTTTACAATATTATTGTTTATTGGGATTGTTTATTATTATGCTTTAGATGATAAAATATTAAGATATATTTTTAAATAAAATCATTAATTTTATAATTATTTGGTTTTTTATTTATAATACATGTTTTCCATTCACTTTTCTCTCTTTATGTATTCAAGATTCCAAAATAATTTTTTTAAGATAACTGAATTTATTTCTCTCTTAGATAGAAAACCATTTTTCTTCTGCATACATGTTTTCTAAAAATGATATCAAGAATGATTTAATGTCCCTATATTATTTTTTAATGTCATTTTACCCTCTTTTTAGTTTTTAAAAAACTTTTTAAGAGTAATCATCATGTCAGTTTCCAAATTAAGAACATCTGTCTTTTTCTGAAAATTTGAAAGGAATATTTGTATTAATGTGTACATTATCAACGGAATTTCCCACAATCATGAAAAATAAATGTTTTAAGGATTAGTTTATAATTTTAAATTTTTATTTCAAAATAAAAGGATTTTTATAATTTTTGTGAACTTTTTATTTTAAAAGTTGATTTTCAAAGTGAAATGGTTATTTTTCTCAACAAATGCTCCAAGTGGTATTTCAAAAATCATTTTCCATCTAAGATAAAAATCATTGACGTTACATAATATTTACAGATGATATGATCCATTAATACCATCCTATCTCTTGATTCAGGGGGTTTATGATTATGATGATAAAATTTCCATAAAACCCATTTTGTTTTGATGGGGTTTTCTATGATTAAATAATGAAATGTTTATGAAACCCATTTATTTTCATGGGTTTTGATATGATTAATGTTTTATGATATTGTGAAACATAAATTTATAGTTTTAATTAGGTGAAGTTTGTTACTTTATAATCAATAATTATGGTTATGTTTTAAATATGGGTGGTGGTTACATTATAACCAAGTACGGTTGTCACGTTATAACTGTAGGACCCCGGGACACCATGAGAGGAGAGGGGGAATCAGGGTGTCAACTTTTCTTTTAAACTGATGGATATTATTCCCACATTGGAAGGAACTAGTTAAACCTACATGATGGAGATGATCAAAAATCAAACATTCACATGCAAAGAGATGACACAACACTTTTTACTTGGTTCACCACTAAGGGCTCCCTCCATGGAGCATACGCCGACAGGTTTTTGAATGTACCTAATTACACTATTCTTCACTCGTTGTAGATTATAATGGTTTGGGAACAGTCACTTTGTCCCAGGATCACTACCTTTACAACTGTTCAGGGATAGCCCACTATGTCCCTCAGGTCACTCCTGTTGACTCCCCCGGACTCACTACCTTTGGTGAAGTCCTAGTCAGTTTATAGACATGAAGGTGTCTTCAATAGATTCACATTGAAGTCTTTGCCTCTACTTAGCATGAGACTATGCTTGCATCGAAGTCCATAATTGATGAACTTTAACATAATGAACCATTGAACTAGATAATCAGAATGGGCAAACAGGTTACACTTATGATTTCACGCCACACCTACCCTTTGCGTGAAATATCTCACTTTTGTGCGCAATACTTGATTTTCGCGTGGAAAATATTTCACGCAACAACCTTCTTTATACGCAGCCTCTACTTTTATGTGCATCTTCACCTTTTTCGTGCAGCATCAACTTTTTCGCGCAACCTCAAATTTTACACACAACTTCTACCTTTTCGTGCACCTTCATTTTTTTGTGTAACTCGGACTTTTTCATGAAACTCAGATTTTTACATGCAACTCCCATTACGCGAACCTTTTATATGCATCAAACCTCAGATATTCTCTAAGTATTAAATTGTTCAGAATGAGGTGGGTCACCTCTTATTTATAGGCTTCGCCAACCCCCGCGTGAAAAAACCCATCTTGGTGCGAAAAACCTCTCATTCTACATGCAATACATTTCACATAGGAACCGCTTTCCATGCACATCTCCATGTTTTTTGCGAATCCCATGCCTTTACCATTTTTCGAAGTTCTGATTCTGAAACACTTCTTTCACGAAAAATATCTCTCCACTATTTCTCGCACCATGTTTTTTTTCGCGCACCATGCTTTTTTTCATGCACTACACTATTTTTTCATGCAAAATGCTATTTTTCGCACACCAAGCTATTTTTCACGCACCACGCAATTTTTCGTGCACCACACTGTTTTGGATGCACACCTACCTTATTTTGGGCACCACTTCCTCTTTGCACACACCTCCTCTCTCCAACAACCTAGGTCTTCCTTTTCGGATTTTTAGGTCACAAAATTTGGAAAACACTGGAAAACAGCACCACCTTCAATAATGTTGTCCTATTGAACTGTATGATCACTTTACTAGCACACATTCTAAACTTCCACTGAGGATTGACAACTAACACAAAACATGCTCTAATTCATGAAAAGAAATACTATAGTTCCAACAACAACCAAAGATGGGTGGGACCTATATATCCTTCCAATGAATTGGGTAATGATTGAGTTCTTAGGCAATAAATACGAAGGGAATAGGGAGTATACCATGTTCAGTAAGGAACTTTTTCCAAAATTATAGTTATGGGAGTGAACCATGACTACTACGATGGTCTGGGGAGTGAAACCAAACCACTGTGATTGTATTCAGAGTGAACCTTTACTACTATGATGGTTTGGGGGTAAATCCAATCCACTGGGATAGTATTAGAAATGAGTCTCAAATACTAAAAAATGATTTTTATGCTTATGTGTAAGCCACAAATCTATGTCTTATGTTAGTTTTATGTTCCCATATCTCAAGTTCTTTGATTTATTTATGATTCATGTCTTATGAACTACTAGGATTTATTCCATGAATAATTTTTATGAATTAAGATATAAAATTTATAGTTTTGAAATGTTATTATCATGTTTTCATACCCTTATTCTCATTTTATTTTTATATCTCCTTTGTTTACCTTTACTGATAATTTGATATCACCATTTATTATGTTTATTTTATATAGGTTATGAATAAAGGTATTATGTGTGACATGTCTAGGAATGTTAATTGTTAAAATGAACTTAGTGGGATATGATATTGTTCACTTATGAACCATTTATTTATGTATTTGAGTTTCTAAAGGAACTATACCTAAATGAATATGGAATATATTATTATGTTATGTAATGAATATTTATCAATTAAGATTTAATATTTATGTATGAAAATTATGGGTCACTATACTCAATAGTGTCAGCCTTTTTCTAATATACATTATATATAGGAGCCCCGACTTGAAAATTTTTAGTGCTCAAAAAATCATCATCAAATGCTCTAAAAAGTTCCTTTAAAATATGGTTGGAATAAATAATTTAATGATTAGTCATAACTACGACCATATATATTAAGATTTAATAATTTGGATCCAGAGACTTATGCTTCTCAACATGAGGCAACTTCTTTCTTAGAGACTTAGAAGTTAAGATTTTCTATATTGATGGCTGCATTCCCTCATATGAACTTGACGGAATATTTTTGAAATAGGGTTGGGCTAAGATGTACTTCTCACATTTTGATATTGACCAGACAGATGGTGATTTTCTAATAGTCCCTTTAGTAAAATTGGGATTTAACTATCCCTATGTTATTTATAAGTATATTGGTTCTCTTGGTGATCCTTCTAAAGTGCTTGTCTCTAGTTCTGTAGAGAATATATGTTTTCAACTGAGATATGTCCTAAATGTCTAGATTCTTATCAATATTTTCTTGACCCCTTCTACATTAGTTACTTTATCCTCTATGGACCATTTTTTATATCTATGATTTTGGATAAGGACATCATATTCATTTATTCATTTATAGGTTCGACATCAGTGAAAGGGTCTACCAAGTGGATTATATTGAATGGTTCATATTATAAATATTCTTCTAATGACAGTTTTATTTTTTTGGTTAGTACCCATTAAAACATTTGATATGGTATTTTATGTCCTCCTAATGATGAAGGAATGAAATATTGAAAAGTATGAATTAGATTAGTCATCAAAATAGGTTCATTTTCTTTCACTTTATTCTCATTATAATGACTATGTAGATTCTTAGGAGACCATATATTGGAGGTATGTGGTGCTGATGAATTATTAACAATCATCATAGAGGGAGTTGTGATCATAGATTATTGATTCATATATTCACTAAGGATAACAAGAACTTGGTTGTACATATTTCTAGTCATACAATCATCACACTTTTGTGCTCCATTTATTATGAAATCCTTATATTCTCACTCATCATTTGGAGGGTTGGAAGAAACACTAGTCAATTATGTTGGTGACTTTCCAAAATTTACTTCCCTATAATTTAATTTATTACATAGGATTTATTTTAAGCCAAATAACTCATGGGTGGTGTGTACCAATATGCATTGTAATGGATAGTAATTAAGGTGTCTGTTGAGGACAACATGATTAGTATTTAAAGGTATCAAGCATCTTTAGAGGCTTTTCTCTATTACTGTGATGAAATACCAAAGAACCTAATAATTTAAAAAATAATAAACTTTATTCTTTTAGTTTTCAAGTGGAGGGTTTCTCTTATCTTTTATACCTTCTTGATAAGGATTTTTTTTTCATTTCCATTCAAGATGAGGTATTGTGTTATATTGTGTGGTTTTTCTGTTCTAGAGCTTGTGTCATAGATATCTTAATAAAAAAAGCAATTATTTTTTCTTTTACAGTTATATTTCCTTAGGTTGGTGATGTTGGATGAGATTTTTCCTTGGTTCATTTAAATATGTCTTACAACCATTGTGCCACTATTAATTATTCATAGATTTCACTGGCGTATTTGATTGGGATCAACATTATCTACAAATCATCATGAAATTTCTATATACATATTTATAGTATATTATACCATCACAGTTTTATGTTTAAAGAGTAGTTAAAATGGCTCCATCTAGTAATGAATTCTAAAACCACTCATTCTAATGATGCTTTCAATTCAAAAGTTCAATTTTGATCTTAATTTTTATATAAATTAATGATAGGGAACTTCCTAATACATAAAGGATCATATTTGAAGCTTATTAAAATAGAAAAATGATGGAACTTCAAGAGTTTTCAAAAAATACCTAATATCATATTCCTCTTACTTCTTGAGTGTTCCCATCATGGGCACACATAGAGACACAATGTGCATCAGATGTTTCTATCATTCTGTAGTTCTATTTAAGGTTGGGAAGGTTGGATTTTTGAAATTGGTTAGAAGAGGAGTGTATTTCACCCATCTAGAATATGGACTCCTCTATAATTTCATCGGTGATCGATGTACTTACATATCCTCCAACTTTTTATCTTTGTTTTTAATTGACTCGATATGTTTTAACAAAATGGTTGGCTATATAGAAACTTGAATAGAGGAAGTGGGAAGAGATTTATGTTGTAAGCCTACCCATGTTTGATGTTGATAACCATTATATGTCATCCAAGGGTATATTTCCATACCATATTTTGGGTACCAAACCAATAGAGGGAAATATTTATATCCCTTGATTAATAGGTCTCTATAAACCAATTTCTTAGGCCATGGATTAGTTGGATGGCTAGATTTAATTATATTTGGTATAGAGGTTTCTTCATGTCAAGGATGATTTTTTGAAAGATAAATGAACATATATTATTGAAATTTATACTCAGTGGGAATGTTTCCACTTAGTATTTGATAATTGAATTATTTTAACTCTTTTTTCAATGATTTATATTGAGTAACTTTTTTTCTCTAGTAGGAGGATCAATATATTTAGCTGATGGGGGGGTTGTGACCACACTCTTCCCCTTTTATTTAGATAAGGACCACCAAGGAAACATTAACTATGAATTTTAGGGAGATCCCATGTTATGGGTATATCTATAGTGGTGATTATACACACCTTCTTCATGTGTTTTGGTGTAGAACATGCTTTATATAAAGACTTCCCCAGACAAATCATATTCTGGGTTATTTTTGAGACAAATATTGATTACATTCATCAATAGTAGTGTGATGCCAAAATCATTCCCTTTCTAAAATGGTATGAAGATCGGTCATCATATATATCAAGGGTAAGATCACAATTATCTTTGTATTTAATTTATTGGAATACTATTTCAATTTGTGACCCCTATGAGGCTTTGCATTTTCCTTCCAGTGCTCCCTTAGAAAGGATATATGAAGGGTGATCCTAAGGGAGTCTCCATAAACCATTTTTGAATATGTATCTAAAGAAATATAATGGTTGTGCAATGGGAGAAAATTTAAAGGACTTTTTTATGTAATTTATCTCATATTATAGAAGACTAGCTTTCATGGGGGTGTGATATAAATTCCCCTATCCCTATGGGATATGGTTGATCTATCTCTTCCATCATGGAATTTTTTACTTCATTATGGATTTGATGATCCCCATGTTCATGGTAAAAATTACCCCAACCCTATGGACTTGTACTATTCTTGTATTACTATCTTTGTAGCTACTGCCACCTCCCCATTGATTTTGTAGGCTTTAGATCAAGAATTTTCTAGATACAATGAATGTATTGATTATGAAAAAATCATTATTAATGGTAGATATTTAGATGAGGGTTTGTATTTTATCATGTGAGAATAATACCCAACCTTTATAAAGGCTTGATGTAGGAGTCCTTCAATGGCTCACTATCATTAGGTTGACCATTTCTAGGATTTAGAGATAACAATAATCTATATGATAGGTCTAATATGGCCTAAGGAAATGATGTTGCATGATATATTTCTTAGAAGACTCTGCTAACAGAAGTTCTAGGTGAAATGAAGTGTTCCATGATCACCCCAACCTCTAATATATACATCGGATGAAGTGTTAGTTCTCAATTGATGTGGATATATTAGATAATCACGACATGAACATTACATGTCTCTACATTATTTTCCTAACTTCCATGTTGTGTAATAGAAATATTGGACAAGTTAATCTGGTAGTAGAGTTGTCAAATTTTCTTTACATGGTTTTTATATTTTTCATAAGGAATATGCTTCACCATTAGAGTACAATTAGTTATCCATATATTTAGATGACGATATTGTATAAATTCTTTTGTAAAAGTATTCATAATTTTATACAGAGAAGTGGATATCGGCTAGAACATAGTTGGTATATTGTCTCTAACTAGTAACTTCCTCCTAATCATAGCATTCTTATCATCTTCGGTGATATATTTCTCTACATGGTCTAGAAAAAGAGATAATTTCATAGCTACCTTACATAGGAGAGTGGTAAGACTCATAATATTCTTCTCAATATCTAAGGGTGGGTGATCTGAAGGTGGTATATATGATTATAATTACCTTGGTCAATCTTCCAGTTGAGAAGGTATATTACTCATCAAATATGAGTTTCTTGGAGTAACCAACCTTAGTTATTCATGTGAATCTCAATTCAATGTCCTTAGGGTAGCTTTAGTAAGGGAAAAGCCTTTATATTTAAACACCACTAAAAAACATGGGTTTAACAGTGCTTATATTTATCAGTTCTAGAAAAATGCATTGATAAAGTGGAACCTTTGTTAGTGCTAAATAAAAGCACCAATAAACGGAACCCTTTATCCACACTTTTTTATTTAGCATTGATAAAATGTCAAATTAATCAGTGATTTATCTTAGTGTAGATAAAGTTACCTCTTATCAAGGATTTATTTTTAGCCCAGATAAAAAGTACCCTTTATCAGTGCTAAAAATAAATCACTGAGAAATGGTAACCATTATCAATGCTTTATTAGCACTGATAAAGGTCCATAATAAAATAAAATAATTAAACAAATAAAATTAATTTTTTTTAACAATTCAATTAATTAAATAATTATTGTTAAAAATGAATAAATTAAATATACATATATATAAATATATTAAAAATTAATAAATAGTATATATTAAATATATAGATTTTTAAAATGAATAAAATTAAATAACTAAACAAAAAAAAAATTAAAATGAGTAAAATAAGAGAAATATCAAACATTTTATTAATTATATAATTATTGATAAAAATGAATAAATTTAATATACATATATATAGATTATAAATATTTATAAATATTATATAGTCAATGTAGATATATAAATGAATATATAATTAAACAAACAAATTAAAAATAATAAATTATTAAATTATTAAATGATTTATTAATGAAATTATTAATAAAACTGAATAAGTAAAATATAAATATTAATTATAAATATTTAAAAACAATATATATTAATTATATATATATATATAATGAATAAAATGTTAATTAAAAACATATTAACATCTTATTAATTTTTAATGGTGTTTGATTTTTCAATTTCATATATATCAAACGTCGTGTGTTACATTGATTTCACATACATACAGACATACATATATGTGTGTGTGTGTGTGTCTGTGTGTCTATGTGTCTGTGTGTCTGTGTGTGTTTGTAATTAATGTTGTTTTATATACAAACACACACACAAATATATTTACACAAGATATAGAAACACATACACCTAATAATTATGTAATTTATTCAAATTTCAGTATATTTTAGATTTTAATTATAACATAATACATTTAATTTATTGTATTTTTAATCCGTCCATCTTATTTATTTATTTTAGTACTATTACGGTTAGGGAATTATTTTTTATTTTTTTATTTATTTTTTATTTTATTTTTGAATTTGATCATTTTATAATATTTATTTATATATACCTATTTACTATGTTTTATTATTTTTAATATGTAGTCATCTCTACTTCATCATATATATATATATATATGTATCCATATTTTCTTAATAATTTATATTTAATTAATAAAACTTATACAATTCTTTAATATTTTTAAAGTGTACTCATTTTGAATTATTCAATTTCACTCATTTTCAAAATACATGTATTTAAGATTATATATCTACTAATAAAGTTAAAAATATATTTGTAAATAAATATTTATAAATAAATATATTTATAATTTTATATTTACTATATTTATAAATTTATAAATTTATATTTATTATCAATAAATTATTATTATTTAAATAAGTATTTATTTAATTATAAATTAAAATTATATATATTTAATATTTGTAAAATTATAATAAATTCATTTTATAAATTCTTCATCAATGCTATAATTTTAGTGCTGATAAAGATCGATCTTATCAGCGCTTATCAATTTAATGCTGAAAAAAGGGATATTTATCAATGCCTTTCTGAAAGCACTGTTAAAAGTGTTCCCAATCCATTTAAAAGAACCCTAATTGGTACTCAATCAGTCACGATTTTCAACCTCTCGTGGAACTCCACTATTTCTGGAACGATTCATCTATGTTTCCTTAGACCAATCAAGGATATAATCCAATGTATGTTATTTTTTAATTTCCCTCTATCATTTTTTTATTTTTTGGGTTCTATGTTTTGTGTTTTTGTTCTATTCTTAACCATGAAGAAATCTTAATCTCATCTCCTTTCCACTGCCATTTAATATCCTCTAGGTTCATATAAGGATCATAACGATGTACCATGATAGTATTCATTTGTTTTTATGGCCTGTAATGATGAAATGAATCATATTATTCCTCGTTAAATTATTTACCTATAATGTGGTGAAGGAAAAATATAAAAAACCAATAATTACTGTCAATAATTTCTTTTCAAATTAATAAATGGAATGAAATCATGATGGATATCTTGACTATATTTTCAATATCAACTAAATAGAAAATTTTAGTGTGGGTTATAGTGGATCAAATAACTAATATTAAAAATTTATTACATATTGAAGAGGCTTTGTCTATTGATGAACTTGATTAATTGTAAGATAATAATGCTTCAAGGTTTCCAATACAGTGTGGTATCTGATAGGGATATTATGTTTTTATCTTCATTAATTTTCAATGAGGTTATGCATAGAATTTTTTACATTCATTATTTCATAGAATAACAACCATTATAATCAAAATATCTTGATATTAGAGTATATTCTTTGAGCCTTAATTCTTGACTTTAGTGTCTCCTATAAGGATTAAATTTTCTTGGTGGAATTCTCTTATAAAAATAGTTATCAATCACATATCTAGATAGACCCATAGGAGGAATTATATTAAATACATTTTCAGTCTCTTTTTTATTGGATAAATATAGAATAATATCTTATGAATAGAACTAGTCTTGTCCAATAAATAACAGACTAAGTGATATTAATTCAAAAACATTTCAAAACTACTCAAATTTAACTAATTTTTTACAGTAACCATTATAGTTGACCCTTGTAATTTAATATTAATGATCATGTGTTTATTTATTTTTTCTTGATATTGGTTCACTAATGGACTAGAAATGACAGTAAATTACCATCAAAATACATCAAACCTTTTAAAATTATTGGAAACATCTAGAAAATTTCTTATCAGTTATCCTTACACAAATAAAACCCTAGTTTTTGAATCTATTCCCTCAAGAATATGGATGAATCGTATTGAGTATAAAATTATTAAGGCTATGGAGGTTTTAAATTACCCATATGATTTAACCATGTAATCCCCTTTAATGTTTGTATCATAGTCTCATTTTGTGTTTATTTTGTGTTGAAGGTGAGTAAAATAGGGGTTATAGTATTTTATAGTAGAGATTGTTCAAGAGATAGAGGTACCCATATGCGTTAGGCATTGAGTACCCGATGGAATGAAACTGGGTACCTGTTGATAGGCTAGTGTAAGTAGGGCCACTGTTAACACAGCCAAGAACTCAGTGTCCTAGTATTATGTATATGGTGGTACTTTTAATATTTCATTACTATTGGGGGTTTTTTATATTTTTTATCATAAAAATCTTGTATACTATGTAAATTATGGACCACTAACATGTCGACGGGTTAAACATGACTACTAGATCCTCATTCCAGTGGTATAGCATGAATTGTGTCTTGGATTGTTCTCGGTTGATGGGGGTAATATTTTAAAATGAAAATGATTTTGAAAATTAAAATGATTTCTTTCAAATGGTCTTAGATTAGAAAAAAATGGGTTTAAAAGGAAAATGTTTTGGATTGAAAATTTGGTAATTTTTTGGGTTTAGTGATAAAGGAGTAAGTGTGACCATCAGTGTTCTATATGATTGTTTTCATATGTTTGGGTATGTCAGGAATGGATTTAGAACATGATTTTATAATTTTTGTGTTATTCAGAACATACCATCTAGAAAGGTCCCCAAAGTTTCTAGTGAGTCTCCCCCTATTTCCGGTTCTCCTCAGTTTCTACCCATATTCCATGGAAATATAGGTTTGTTAAAGGTAGTGAAGTTTATTGAGGAAGTTGAGAATTTCTTCAAAGTGTTGGGAACTCCAAAATCTGTTAGAGTTCATGATATTCTAGGTCTGCATGGGGGTTAATAATTAGAAGAATGGGAGTTTTTTCCCTACAAATGATGCAATTTGAGATTACATGGGAAGTTTTTAAGCCCATTTTATCCAATGGTTATACATGAGGAAGTGAAGATGAAGAAAAAGGAAGAGCTCATTAGTGTCCAGCAAGGTCAGTAGATGGTGGAGGCTTATGTTGAAAACTTTGAAGAGTCGGTTTCCTTTTCTCCGGAGGTGGTGTCACGGGATATATTGAAAGCTTCTCTTTTCATTGTGGGTCCTAATCTAGGGATCAAGGAGTGCATCCTCTTCTCCAAGGATCTTCTTTTTGAGAATTTTTTGGGGGAATTGGTTTTGGTTGAGTTGTTTTGAAATAATCATAAAACACATTGAATTAGTTGATATCTCTCGTGTTGGGGTGAAGATGTTTGGATTTTCCTCATTGTTGTTTTGTGGATATTGTAAGTTCATCTTTCATTATAAAATATTGATGATTTCATCATTTTGTAGTTCAAATGGTTTTGATTTTCATAATTTGAACCTTAACATGGTTATCATTTCATGAATTAGTTCCCCTATTTCTATTGTACCTATTTAGAGATGTCTTTTTGTGGAAATCACTCTTTGATCCTTTTTTGTGGGTTTATTGTTTAGTTTGATATCTTTTGTGGGTTTATCCCCTTGTCACAAGCAACATAAATAACTTATCATAAAAAGGTAACATGGGTTTCACATTCATATTTTTTTGGTACTTTAGGTCAATGATCCATATGTCATTTTTGATGTGTAGGAATCAGCTGCACCTCAACCGGATGCACAGTGTGACCGGTATGACTCCAAGTGCATCTTTTTATTCAAAACCGACATAATCAAAACCAATAAAATACATTTTTATTGTTTTGTAACTTTAGTAAAATGGTATATATAAGTCATTTGTGACATATAAAAATGAGTCACACCTCAATTCAACTTACAGTTTGATCGGTATGACTCAAAGTGCTCTTTTTGATTCAAAATTTACATTAATTATAGTAAAAAAACAACTAAAATTCTCTATAATATTTTTTTTCTTCTTGTATTTATGTTAGAAATTTTATTTAATTTATATTCAATATGTTGGTAATTTCTATTGAAATTTATAGTGATGTAGTGTGTTTTTATAACACATTTCACCTGTTTTGAGTGTTGTAGTGTGTTGTAGCATCACATTGTAGTTTTGAACTTTATTAGTGCTACTAAATGCATTGATAAATATAGCCTTTATAATTGCTAAAAAATGAACTAATAAATCGAGCCTTTATCAACCCTTTTATATGAGTATTGATAAAGGATCCCTTTATCAGCACTTTTTAAAGTGTCAATATAGGTATCTTTATCAGTGAATCTAAAAGCATTGATAAAGGATCTCTTTATCAGCACTAATTAAAAGCGTTGATAAATAGTGTCTCTTATCAATTATTTTAAAATAGTTAATAAAATTATTATTTATCAAATCTTTTATTTTAACTAACAAAATCTACCCTTTATTAGCACTTTTTAGTGCTGATAACTGACATAATATTTTAACCATTATGATGATGTCAGTGCATTTATACCACGGATAAATGAATACTCTAGCATTGTTAAAGGCATGTTTTGTATTAGTGAATTGAGATATCTCTATAGGGAGGACCTTCATAGTGAAGTCCACTATGGGGAGGAAAACCATTGTGTCAAAATGTCTAATCGTAGGGAGGATTCCTACAATATATACCTGGGGGAGGACTTTCATGGTAAAAATTAGTGATGTATGGGTAGGAGGATTTTCTTATTGTTTGATCTTATAACTTTGGGGGGAAATTTAATATATTTCACCATAATAATATTTCTCATGATCAATCTTGATATTTTTATAGAGAGGACCTTCATGGAAAGAACTCTGGGGAAGAGCTCCATGGCTATTGGAACAAATATTGTAGAGAGAACCTTCACATCTATAGGTGCTTCCTAATTTTTATGGAGAGTCATTATATTCTTAGTATTTTATAAAAATATGAATGAGGGCCTCAAGAACCCAAATTTTAATTAGGGAAGGGATATGAGCCTACTCTAGTGCTTTGGGATACCCTTGGTGAGACTTCATCTTAGATTATCTCTATTGGGAAGATATGATCATGTGTTATACTCAATGATATTCACATGTTGGATCCCTCCCTGGAAACTTATATGTATTCATTGGAATATTTAAATGATATTTTGTAAGGTTGACATGAATATGGGACTACCCCATAGAATTTTTAGAAATGGGTCGATGATCTATAGTCGTAATGAGGATATGATCTCAATCCTATTTTCATTCTTCACTAAAACATGTTGAAAATATCCTAAATGAGAGAAGGAATATGTATATAATTCTAAGAATATATTGAATAATTTTTATGAGCTACTCTAGTGGTTGGGTAAGGAATATGTTCTTTTACCCTATTAACTATCAAGATATGATGACAGTGGCCTTTCACTGCTTCTATCAGAAGATACTAACAATCATATAAGGCATGATCATGTATATGAGTCAACCCTTGGATTTCCACCTAAATATTTTGGTAGGTTTATTTAATCGGAACAAATATATTAGACCATTATTCAGTGAGATTTAGGATATAATCATTATCTTATCCTCTAGTTTCTATTGGTATATGTCGATGTGTTTCACGTGATGGGGGAATATATGCCAACCCCTTGGTTATTGTGGGATATACCATCATTCCCCTCCTAGTTTTACTAGTGTTCACTATCCATTTTGATAAATTGGAGGGGTAATATGGGATAACCACTTTATGGATGTTATGATATTCCAACAAGACTCCTTTGGTGCTTCTAGATTATGTAGGAAAATGTGCTTGGTGTAAACAAGGATATGAAGCTTCTCATTGGATACCCCTAGTGTTTACTGATATAATTATTTAGTTTAATTGGAGATATAATATTATTCCTTATGATTTTTGGATCTTATCCCCTAATTATATATCATATATTCTCATGTCTGAGCGGCTGGAGCAAAGACTTAGTGGGTCGTGCCCTTACCAGCTTAATTAGAGGTTGATGTTTCACAGTGCTAATGATGGAGACAACTGATAGGATCCCTCCTAGGAGAATCCTAGACCATGGTGAGTCTTTATCAACACTCTTAATCTACCTCCCAAAGATAATGGAGGAAGTAGTTTCTATGTTAAAGGAAAAGCCTCCTAAAATGGTTAGAGATTGTGACATGTGTCACTTTCTCCTTTGTTATCCATCAATGAGTAGATTTTTGGTAATGCTTCATGTCCATGAAGACTTCAAATAATACCTCTATATTTACTATGGTACCAATTAAATGATACTTTTGAACTAATTTGTTTGTCGCATGTCATTTGAGACCTTATGTTGGTGACAACACCTTCCGGTTCGATGGGCCCCCATATTTTTTCCCAACTAAGTCATATATTTTTTCAAGGTGATTAAATTAACTTTGATTTAAAGGATTTATGATGGTCTAATAAAGATCAATAAATATTATTAATAAAACCAGTAAATTAATTATCATAAGTAAAAAAAACATGTTCAAATAATCACTTTTATTGTTAAAGGATTCACTTTTGGTTCACCGTTTTTATTTCCAATAGAAACCTCCAAATCAAAATTCATGTTGAGGGGATCTTTGGGTTTGAGTCAAGGTATACATTCTTTCCAAAGGTAGGTGGTCATAAGGAGTCAAGAGAAACCTTATAATGCATGTTAGTCAAGTGGGTGGGAGGTTGGACTCAACATACCTTTTTAGGATATTTTTCCTACTTTTAGACTCTATTATAGATTTAATAATATTTGTGTATCCTTCCTAAGTCCTAGTGTGGGATTGGATACACTTATTCCCATAGTCATTCGTTAACATGTATGGATGTGAAAATTTGTGTGTATTATAGGTTCTACATCCTTATTCTTTACCAATTAGTGATATTTAATTTTAAGGTACTGTGGTTTAAAGCCACATAGCTCAACACTTTAGAGTTTATCATCATTTAGGGAAGTAGTATGTATTAGTGGTATGAGGATCAACCATAAAAAGGGATTTCTATACATCCTTGTGATGTTAATAAAAACCCATATAGTTCATTTCCATTTAATAGTGCATGTATTGCCTTTTATGTTCATGTGACAAGGGCCAATCCCTAAAATTTAATATCGTATGGTAAGAAAAATTAGGTGAAAGGTTCCTAGAAATGGTTGGTGTGGGGATTACATCTGAGAGGCCCTTTCTAGTTGACATATAATGGAATATATCCCTATGAGGTTAAGTTTTTTTTATTAATAATATGTGCATGTTATGTGTGGGGTTATTTTGGCTAGCAAAAATATGTTCCACTGAACAGAATATGATTTCATTAAGAATATGGACTAATGGGAGAAATATTGTGATACCCAAAGGGAATATGGACCTCTAGGTCGGGCATGGTTTCATTAAGAATCGAAACCAATGAGTAAAGTTACTAAATAATATTTCCCTAGTTTAAATGAGTGGTGTATCATAGGTAATATATTTTAATGATGATATTTACCAACAAATATGACCATAGTGGAAGTGAATAGGGTCTTAGAGGTAATATTGCCTAATGAGTAGGAATGTCAGGACTCATGGAGAACTAATTATGGAAAGGGTGTATAAATGAATTTATAAGTAATATGGGCCCAAGAGGATGGATATAAAAAATTATATTGGGTTTGAACCTCTGGGAAGCATCCAACATATCATATTTCAGAGGAAGAAAATCCCACATAGTTTATTGTGCACAGATTGAGGTTGTGTGATGTGACCATAACATAAAATTTAAAGTCATGTGAAAAAGTCATTGACATGTAATTTTATATTTTATAATTATAATGTTTCTCAAATTTTTTAATTTCATGCTACATAGATTTTGGAGGTGAAATTTAACATCATCTCATGAGGATTTTGGCCATACAGTTTAACATCATGTTGTGAAGATGTTGGAAACACAGTTTAATGTCATGTTGATGGGAATTGTTTCTTACATTTTAACACCAGGTTGTTGGGATTTATGCATAATGAATGGTGTGACAATATAGTATTGATTTTGTATTACAAATATGGTTCTTATCTTTAATTCATAAACTAATAAGTTGCATATTTTAAGGCATAGAGAGTTGGGATTTACACCTAATATGAGGCCCAACCTCCAATCGTTCCACCTATTGCTGGGTGGGGATAGAAGAAGGAGGAATAATCCTAGTTAGGGGAATATAAAGGTAGATGTAGTTCTTATTATATCTTTGGATACCTCCCTCGCTAAATGGACCCAAGTGTCCAACAAGCACCCAAGACAATTGGATTCAGGATGAAGTGGGATGAATTAGGTTTCATGGCCTGAGGATGGTCCTACTAACAAAATTATAATGAGGACCATGTTATTAACTTTATATGTAATTGAAAATTATATGAGGGACCTATAAATTATGGAGGACAAGAAGGAGAAAAATTAAATCAATTTAATGAATTATCAAAGTAGGGGAACCCCAGCCTGCCTGATAGGTTGATTATGCATGTCTAGCAATTTTTAAAGAGGTATCATCATGGAGTTTTTAGTCTTTCCTTGTAAAAATGGGATCATAGGATGATTTAATACATAGTACAAAGACATATATAAGATTAGAGATTCAAAAACCCCTAGGGAATTAAGCATCTATGGTTTTCATTCAAAGGGAATCATCCCACATGGTAGGTACATGGTGGGGGATGATTGATATAGTAGGCATGAGAAAGGGGTATGGATTACGAAATATATGTGTGAGGTTTTCTTCACATGTTGTCCTTTAAAATGAGGTGATTCCACCTTGTAATCCCATGAAGGATCTAAGCTATGCATAGGAAATAAATAGTGGGTGGGGAGTCACATGATCACCGAGTGGAAGAAAACTCATATGGTTGAATACTTGCGGAGGATACTTTCATGATTATCATGATCATATTAATTATGTGGAGGGTAAAATATAAAAATTCTAGGATATAGATCAATACCTAATAGATAAGGACTCATGAAAGAATTGATAAATATTCATGATTCACAAACATTAGGAATTACCTTAAAAATAATTCCTTTCTATTGTTTTCCTCTAATTCATTTTATCTTTAATAAAAGTGGAAACTATGATATTTATAGAAAATATATAGTGGAACATATTTTTGAAATAGGTTTCATGTAATTGGGAGTGCATGACTATGCAGATTTTTCACAGGGTATCCATGCATGAGGGCTCTATCCAACTTAGTGGGTGGTCATGTGGGTGATCATCTTGGGATCATACGATTAAAAATTGGCCACATTAGTTACTTGTGAATATGTGCATATTTAGGGCTTATCATATAGTTTTTAGGTGATTGCACATGTTCCCACTTCATAACCATAGGGTTACTTGGCAGTCGTATGGTCGGTAAGCAGTCATGAGGTTAATCCCACCTTTTTACCACGCACCAAGTGGGTGTCTATGTGAAAATTTCATTTTCTAATCGTGTGGAATTTAGGTGGACAAGTGGATGGGGAATTGGTTCCCTTTGTGTGGAATCATGCATTCAGATGATGGAAACCTGGTTCCTTTCACCTTCACGGGGTCCAATAGTGTGTGGAGATCAACACTATCGTAACCTATCATAAGGTCCTACATGTCAGGACAGCATCAATCCAATAAACAAAAACCATAACATTATCCATATACCACATAACCACATCTCAACTAAGGTGACCTGATTATTACATACATAAATATTATAGAATTTTAGATGGATAAACAATATATTTTACAATAATAAATTCCTTATAACTATAAAGGTTTAGTTTATTTGAAGACTAGATCAATAATCAACTTCTTTGGCGAAGGATTTTCAATATCTCCCACAAAGTTATTCTCTCATTGAACCCTTATTATAAATTTCTTAATTAATATCATTCTTCGATAAAGGGTGAGCTCAAATTCTATGTTAGGGTAAACATGGGAGATATCAATTGATGATAATATTAACGAATAAGATAAGTATAAGGATATGATATCATAACCATGACTTACAATGTTTAAACCCAATCTTTCATAGATAGAAAATCATGAAACATGGAATAAAGATTTAGCATTTCAAAATACATGAGTCGCTAGAGTGAAAAAATATCATTAATATATAATTATCCATAAGAGAATATCTTAAGAATAATATAATTTCATATGGATTTTGGAATAACCATAATCATATAAAATCATTTCATTAGTTAAGGAACACTTCTAAGACTATCATCACATAGTAGATAAAGTCTCATAATAGATTGGTTTCAATCCCCCAACCTCTTTTCATCCCAGGAATGGGTTCACTACCCATAATATTTCATGTTATCTTATAATATATCAATAATTTTAAAATTAATTAGAGTTATTTTATAGAAATTCCCATTATATAATAAAAACCATAAAATGTCTGTACAAGATCATAGAAACATTCATCATTCCATGATAAAATAACATGTGGAAAATAATTGGGTTTCATACAAATTTCATTATCATATAATACTAATTCATCTAAAAAAATTACATAAATGGTATAATTATATATTATCCCTATTTAAGACTAATAAAAATCATATTATGTTTATATAAATTAAAAATACCTTTAAAAGAATATCGGAACCTTTATTTGAAAACAGAGGAAAATATACTTATTTATAAAATTTTAAATAAAAAGTAATATAAATTTTTTATTTTTTAAAATAACAATGGATACATAAAAATCATTATTTAAAGAAAAGAATATTCATAATGGTTGGAAAAAAAATTTGTGGGGTAAATGTTAAAACAAATATTCATTTCACACTTTTTTATAAAAATTCATAAATAACATATTTTTAAAACATTGTAAAATTTTCTTTTTAATCTTTTGAAAAAGATATTAAAATATGGTTTAAAATGAATTTAAATAATCATTTTATCATATAAAATAACATTTCGGAATTGTTTTTAACGAAAATGGACATTAGAGATAATTTCATCAACCAAAGAGGAAATGAAGTTAACCTTTCATAAAAACATTTTCTTGATTGTTTAAGGAATCAAAGAAAAAATAATTAAAGGAAAACTTTTACAACATAAAAAACATATTATAATAAAATATGTGGTATTTAAGAGTTAAAGTTCAAATAATTTCCCCTAATTATATTCAAGCATAAACAATCCCTACTAAAAATGAGAATGAAACATAAAACCTTACCTCAGAATTGGACTTTCTTCATCTGCACTCTTATCCTCATTTATAATAAATTTAGATTTATTATATATATATTAAAGAAAAATATTCATAATTATATTACTATATATCATTATATTATAATGTTTTTTACCCATCCATTAATAACTCTTCATTAAAATTAACATTCTTTTGAAAATTAGTTCATTTTCTATACATGTTTTGGTTTGACGGTTCTGGTCCTTACACCTTGTTCACGGTATCATAATATATATTATATTAATCACATTGTAAGTATAATATTTATTCATATATAAACTTTTATAATTAATCATATATGTTGGTGATGAAAAATGTATTACACCACATCATAGAGATAGTAGTTTGTTTGTACGCAAGGGTGATGCTTTCACTCTTAAATCAATAGAAATAAAGGAATATAATAATTCACAATTTCATAACAGTAAAAATATCATATATATATATATATATTCATTAAATCTATCTATATGACCATACATGTATGAAATATATGAAAAATGATTCACATCACTTTGTGGAGGTGATAGTCCACACATACACATGAATGATGTTCTCATTTCTTATAGGATGTAAAAGAGGTATGAAATGGTTGTACCATTAATAGAACAAAATTTTAATATATTAATTACACTGAAATGATCATATTAGGATTATATAGAATATTTAGATAAGGTTAAGTAAGAAGGAAACCTGAAATAGATTGGTAAATATAATTACTTCTTCCTTGGGAAACCTCCTTTGGATTACACCTTAAGCCTTCAAAGGTTGGTCTTTTAGGAATAAAAAAAGATTTAGGATGTCAGGACGTAAATTTTAATGATATTTGGTTGGGTATTTTCCAAACTATAGAACTAACATTTTGTGAAATATTAAGCGAGGAGGTTCCCTTTATAAGTGAGGTGGCTGATATTCTTGTAATTACTTAAAATATTGAAATATAATAAAGTCGTATTAAAGTTAATGTGGAACCAAGGTATCCCAAATTTGAACATAATATAATTTAAGGTCAACATAAATTCAAAAAATAGGATTTATATATTATTCTTAGGTTATTTTAACCCTTATATCTTTAGTTTTACCCCTTATTAAACCTTTTAGTCTTTATAGTACTGACAAAGATTATCCCTGATTATTATTCATTCTAAAAAAATGAAAGTTAACCCATTAAAAATTTATAAAATATTATTAAAAATATGGAAATTATTTTATCAAATTTATTTTATATTATTTTCAGAAATTCATTCTAAAATAAGTTTGTTAAACACAACAATTTTTTTTAGATGTATGGATTTTTAATCAAAAAAATGAATTTAAACTAATTACTTGCCTTATAAAAATAATTAAATGTTATGTTAAAATATTTTAATGAATATATTATATAAACATTTTATTAAAAAAATCATCAACATTTATTAATTTAATCTATTAATTTAAAAACACATTTCATGTATAAAACAGTTTTTCATAAAATCATTTTTATTTTCATTTCTAAAAATTGATAACAAATGAATTAATTTTCTACATGTGTAAAAAATATGTTTTCATATGTTTAATTTTCTAAATAAATTTTTATTAAAACATTTATGTCGTAATAAAATATTAAAAAAAGTTCTTTATGATCAATAGTATTTCCTAAGTGAATTAGAAATTATTTTCAATAATTACATTTCATTTAAATCAAATATTATGTAATTTATTTTATAATGTATTAGAATTATTAACATAATTTTAGGGTTGTATTATTTAAAATATATAGAATTTTTTTATTAAAGATAAATATATTCTAAAATCTCATGTTGTTACATTCTACACCGCTTATAAGAAATTTTTCCTCAAAATTTTATCACTCTAATAAAAAAATTGAGGATACTTCTACCACATCACATCATTTGGTTTCCATGTTACTTCCTCAAATTTATGATTATTTAGATAAACTTAACTAGGTGGTTATTGTTTTTCTATATCACTTTATCCATATGATCTATGATGTTTACTAGTTAATCCTGATAAGAAATATTATACTCCAATGGTCTAAACATTGAGTTTAGTATATTTGAAGGATCAAGTACGTGATTTCTCAAAATAGATAAATGGAAAACATAGTGAACTTGGGAGTAGTTTGGAGAAATTCAAAATAAATAATATAATATCCCAATATGATCAAGAATATTACAGGGATTAATATATATATATGGATTATCTTTTCCTTCTTTATAAATATCAGAAAATTATTTCAAGGATATATTTGAAGTAATGTCTTATCACAGACTATTAACTCTAGATCCCATCAAAGATTGTTAATATAACTTTTATTTCCACTCTAATCTTCCATGATGTGTTTTTTAATAGATATTACCTTCTCCTCTATTTCCTAATATAGATATTATCTTAATATCTTTCACTCCTCAACATCGTACCAATATGTTGGAGTTCTACAATTATTTCCATAGAGGGATTTATAATTAACCACCTGAATTGTCTATTAAAAGATATTTTTTAAAGAATATTTGGTTGCAGTAAGGTGTTTAACTCAAAGTCCTTTTAAATCTATAGATTAATCTTTTATAATATATTCAGGGGTTTTAATTCTTCTCTCAAACAAAATATTTTTCTAAGGATGATGTGTGGTGTTAAAGGTTAACTCCATATTTAAATCTTACAAAATACTTCTCTAGAACATTTATTTTAAACTTGAATATTGATTAGATATTATTTAGAGTATTAATCCATGTAAATTTACCACTTTCATGATTTATAACCTATTGATTTGATCAAGAGATAACTCTTATCTGATAGAAATAAAATGGGGTGATTTTATAAGGTGAATGGATAAAAACCAAATGTAATTGTTCCCTTTAAACATATTGGATAGTCACATGATAAAATCCATGGATATGATTTTCCATTTCCACTCAGGTATGGGTAATGGTTTTAAAATCCCCTTGAAATTTTATCTTTCAAAATTAACTTTTTGTTATACCAAGCACCGAGATACATACTCTGCGATGTCTCTCTTAATGTTTTTCCACAATAAATTCTCTTTAAGTTCTCTATACATCTTCATAGATCCAGGATGAAAAGAAAATGTTTAACAATGATATTTATCTAACATAACCTTTTTTTATTTTGGTATTGATGTGACACATAATTTTTTCCCAAACCTTATCATTACATCTATATTAATATTGAAATTGGGGACATTCCTTACCTTCCTTTGCAGATAAATTTCTTTATTTTGTGCTTATTTAACCCTCACATGAATATAATATTAAACATTCATCTGATAAAGATGTAATATTTATCATTTTCTTATAAGTTCAATGTCCATGATCCACAAATCCATAAGTATTATATCTCTTTCAATCTACATTATGGAAAAGATGGCATGTTCCTTTTGACCCAGAGCATCATCCACCATGTTCACCTTCCCATAATGGTAATGTATTGATCAGTTATAATAATTAAACAATTAAAACTACCTTATTTGGTTAATATTCAACTCTTTTGTGTGAATATATAATTCATGAATATATGATCAGTATATATTTCACATCATTCACCATAAAGATAATTCCTCCATACCATCAAATAAAAAATTACTTCTGTGGGTTCCAAATCTTGATTTGGATATTTTTTCTCATGAACCATAAATCGACATGAGGTGTATGCTACTAACATGTCATTCTACATGATAACACATCCATATCCATTCTTTGAATCATCACTATAGATCACAATTTTTTTCCAATGTAGGGTAGTGTGATCACTGGAGCATTGAAAAACCTTTTATTTAATTCCTTGAAATTTTATTTACATTATTCTATCTAAATTAATTGTATCCATTCTATATCAACTTAGTAAGTAGATTTTATATCCATCTGAAATTTATTATAAATAATTTTTATTATCCTTTAACCTATGAAAATTATAGATTTTGGTCATCATGGTTGGTATAGGACATTGTTCAATAACTTCCATCTTTGAAGGATTCACCAGTACCCCCTCACTTGTGATTACATGGCCCAAGAATGATACTTTCTATAGCCAGAATTCACATTTACAAAATTTTTCATAAAAATTATCCTTTCTAAAGGTCTTCAACACCATATTGAAAATGATCCTTATGCTTTTTCTGACTCCTAGAATATATAATAATATCATCTCTAAAGACTACCACAAACTGGTCAAGGTAATATCTAAAGACTCTATTCATTATATCCATAAACATGGTGAGGTAATTATTAAGTCCAAATAGATTCATTATAAATTCATAATGACCTTACCTTTTACAAAAGTCTATCTTGGATATATCCTCATTTTTTACCCTCAACTGCTGATATCTAGATCAAATTTCAATAATCTAAATGTATTAAGCTCCACATATCAAATCAAACAAAACATAATTAGTGGGTAAAGGATATTTATTCATTATAATAATCTTGTTAAGATCCTAATAATCAATTCTAATACACCCATATTTAATCTTAACAAAAAGAAAATTTTCACTCAATTATGATGCACTTGGCCAAATTAATCCCTTATCAAGATTCTCCTAGAGTTACTTATTCAATTATTATAACTCTATATGGGCCATTCTAAAAGGAGTCTTTCAAATAGAAATACCACTAGGTATAAATTTAATTGAAAACTCAAATTTGAGATTTAGGAGAAGAATAGGAACCTCTTTAGGAAATAAATTGGCATATTCCAGTAGAAAATGTATATCATCGATGTTGAGTTTCTATAATAGAACATATATGTAACACCCCAAGCTTCTACGGTACGCTTCTCTTTGAATAATGTGATAGCGTGTGTTGTACGCAACACCGAGTTCTAACACACCATAACCAATCAAACTAGCCGTTATGAATAGTAATACCTACTTTTTGAAATTATATATATTTTATATTTAAAAATGGATTTCATTTTTGGATTCGTAATATCGAATTTAGCCTAAGGTTAAATTTTGGTACATTTTGGATAACTTTCATATTTTGATGAATAGTGAAAATTACTAAATTTTAATTAAAAACAACTTTTTTAATCAAAATAATTAATAGTGATAAATTATGAATTTGAGTGGTTTTAAAGTATATTTAGAATATATTTTTACAATTTAATATAATTTTGGTCATTGGACATAATTTTACCATTAAACCGAACATAAACAAGTGTCAATCTTTTGATAGTTATTATCTCTTAAAAACACGCTTTTTGTTTTGACAGTGGGAATTAATTTTAAATTAATTTCTGCCACTTCTGTGTTTTGAATTTAGAAAAATGGATTCCATATTTGGAATCAGGATGTTCAAATTGTGTAAATAGGTAACTTTTATTTTTAGACATTTTGAATAATTACTGCGGTAAATATTTTATTTACCATGGTTAAGGGTAAATCCGGTAAATAAGGGTTAAAAATAATATTATAATAAAACTAAATTACCCTAAAACGTGTCCTAGCCTTATTTGTTGATACATGTTCGACCATAGGCATATTTGGGTCGATTTTGGGACCCCATGGTGCCACTTGTAGGTGATAAGGACACTTTATTTTAATTAAGTTAAAATGAATACAAAAATGACACAAGCATATATATTTTAGAAAAACAATATTTACATAAGGTTATATATGTTGTATTTTAGATTATAAATATTCATTAGAAAGATAAAAAGATTTCATACATAATGATATTTTATTTATAATTTTTAGACATTAAATAATTTAATTTATTTATGACACAATGATGATGAATTAATTACTATAATAGTGAAAAATTAAAATAATTGATATTATAAATACCCAAATAAATATAATATGAAACATTTAATGAATTAAACTAATTTTATAGGATAATATGATATATTAGAATTGATTTAATTGACTTTGTTTGAAGTAATCAATCTGTTATGAGTTTCCAAAAATCAACTATTGAATAGTGTCAAAATTGACAAAAAAGAGTTCTTAAAACAAATATTATATTATTAATTGATATTAAATTCCTAAAAATCTAAGGTTCGGCCAAGAGACTTATATAATGATATTTTCATCATTAATGTACCACTTGGGGGTCGCTTGGATGTATATAGTAAGTTTATTAACCATATTATATAAAAATACAAAGAGACATTGTAAAAGTGAAACTAATTAACTTAGAGTTAATACTTAAAGATAAGGTTAATATAAGTACCCAAACCTGTCTAAATTCTATTGGTTGAGTTGTTTTCGACCCATCCCCACCTTAACCTTTGAATAGTAAACTTTGGAGACATTTAAAACCGAATATGAATTTATTATAAACTAATATCTCTAGCTTTTCCAAAGGTGCCCCTCACCCCTCTTATAAAAGGGAACTCCTCTTTCTCATTTATTCACACCTTCAAAGCCTTTTGGTTCGGTCAAACTCTGCCCAAATACTCTCCCAACATCCCTCACTACAACCTAGAGGACTTAGTTTGATCAGAAAGCCATCCTAAGGAGCCCTTTTGATCAAATAAAAAGGAAGAACCTGAAGAAGAGGAGGTTAACCTACCCCAACCAAGGAATAGTACAAGGTAAGGGGTTTTCATCTCACTCCTTATTCCCGTGAG